>JANAVB010027999.1:11885124-12060124 GCA_029216955.1 Iris pallida | reverse complement strand
TCTCACATACATATACTACGTATATATATACTAAACTACTAATACATGTATAAATTAGATCAAAATTAGGTTTGAAATTCACTTTTTAAAACTGGAAAATTATCAAAAATCTGAAATAAGTGTACTGTACAACTCGAAAACAGGTAAACCCAAAACTCACACGAAACCGAGCTATGGCTCGAATCTCTAGGTTGGTAACTGGTGCCCCATGTGTCCTCTAGTGTCTAGGGGTCCTGATACTACACCACGACACGATTCGAAGTGTCCACTACCCACAAACACGAAACGGGTAAACACAGACACACACACGCAAACACTGTGTCGTGCACGCGTGCAACTCACTCTAGGACACGACACAACACACTCGTGTCACGTGATCGTGTCAGAAGGTGCGCCTAGGGATAGAGTACGTGTCCAACACCCTGATTCGTGTCCACGTGTCGTGTAGAAAGGACATGAGACGCGTATCAGAGACCTAAAATCGTGCATTCAGACTGCGTCGTGCACGCGGTCGAGTGTCTCGTGTTCACGACACAAGACACGACACACCACGTGCTTGTGTCCTGGTGTTCGCCCAATGATGGGCTACACACGTGTCAGCCTGATAGGTGTCCACGACTCGTGTGCGTGGGACACGAGGCTCGTGTCCTAGTCGAAAATTCGACTGAACGTGCGTGTAGGTGTCCAGTGCGTGTCCCGTGCGAGTGAGTTTTCTCACTCGACACGACACGAGAAGTCGTGAGATTTTGGGGACATGTTCGCAAACATTGCCCCCGTGTCCGTGCCAAATTTGGCATGTCAAAGTGCTCTGTGCAGTGAGCACGAACAGCGTGGTAGCAGGGCACTGTTCGTGTGTATCGTGCAGTGAGTTCATGTCCGTTTTGGACACGGACAGGACTCAGAAATGTGCTCAGTCATAGGGTTTCGTGATCTACAAGTCTAGGGCTACCCAAATATGTAATTTGTTTTACAAAATAACAAAGTTTAATCCTAAGTGGCATTTCACCAAACACTGTTATTTAAGCACAGATACGTGTCCGATACGGACACCAAACCAACTCTAAATCCTACCAAACTTAGCCTACAGTTCCAAGGTACCTAGATGCATGCAACCATGAAGAGAAATCATAATATTAATAGGTTTTGTGAGTGTTTACCTATTGAGTGAAAACTCAATGAAAATAAGGTTTTGGGAGGGGGTATCCTCTTCACTTGATGGTGCCCAAAATGCTATGCAACCTAGCTAGCTAGCTCCCCTTAGCATCCTCAATAGTAGGGGGTTCCAATACAAGAAGTTTGGCTCAATTTGGTGTTGAAATGGTTAAATGGTGAAGGGTTGAATTTGAGGGAAAAACTAGGTTTTTAAGAGTAATAAAAGAAGCTTGAATGAAGGGGGGGTGATTATATAGAAGGGGGTAGGGTTGGCTGCCATGGGGGGGGGGGGGGTAGGGTAGATATTTAGGGTCCCCTCCATCTTGCTTACTTAGCCTCTAAGGCTTTGACTAGGTAGATAGATATTTCTAGGTTTTCTAAATATCTAAGAAAGTAATATCTTATATTTCCAACCTAAGATATTTACACATAAGTTAACATCTAACATTAGCCTCCTAGGTTAGTGACTAATCTCTAGGTTAGGGTAAACTAGGTTAGGGACTAACATGACACTAATCAAATAATTAATAATAATAAAAACACATAAATCCAAATAATTCCTAATAAATCCTAGAAAATTACCAAAATACCCTTTAGGCTAAAAGCCCTAATTTGATGTTCTAAACCTATGGCTAGGCTCACATGATCATGGTTAGTTTCTAGGTTATGAAATCTCTAGGGTTTACACTAGGGTTATACTAGTAAAATCACAAAGTCATAAGCCATGACTTAGAAAATAGTTTTAAATTAACTAAAATCACCAAAAATCATATCATGACTAAAACACCATTAATAAATAATAAAAATAATAAATTTTCAAAAATACCCCAATTTCAGAAAACTGGGTGTTACAGGAAGTCATGTTGACAGAAGCGTACAGAACTTCGTCTTCATCTTCTGACATTGGTTCAGACGTTGCAAAATTCAAACGATCGAAGACATATCATTTTGTTGTCTGACAGCAACATTTGATGACAACCTTGTGATTACAATGGTGTCCAAGTGGTTGTACTGGAGGTGTTGAAATATTGTCCCGTTTTTGCTTGAGGTGTTCTCGGAGATCGGAAACAATGACGGGACGAGAAGAAGTTCGAGGGATATGTTCTTTGACAACATTTGGAACATGGTTCCGGTTCTTCAAATGTTTTGTCCCTTGAGTGTACAGGGAAGTACTCATTTCATTAGCATAGGTGTCAGAATTTTTGATCCTTGAAGTTTGCCTCCGATGCTGGTTGGTCTTCGGTATTGGCTGTTTGCGTTTCACCGAAGTTGGTCTACTGAGATAAGTCCTTAGATCAGCAAATTCACCCCCAGGGGTTTCTGTCTACGACACCAGCAATTTTCCCTGTTTTGATCGGGATATCTTGAGAGTTGGGAGATCTTAGAATTCTGCTACCGGAGTGGGCAGAATACCTCTTTGATCAGTACACTCCCTTTGGCAAGGAGGGAAGAAGAACTCTTGTTGGAGAGAGTCCTGGTACTTATTGGTGCCGGAGCACATTCAGATTGATCTTCTACGATAAAAACCGAAGAAGACTGAGAAAAGACCAATGGGCATTTTCCTTTGTTTTGTGAAGAAGGGTTAGCTAAAGAGCGTTTCCCTCTGTTGTCTTCCAAGTCGTGAGACGAGAAAGTTTGAGAAAAGACCAACGGACCTTTTCCTTTATTCTGAGGTGGAGGAATAGTCAAAAACTACCCCCAGTGGATTGCGCTGGAGCAACAGGGTGTTTGGGAAGAGGAGCAGAGTTTTTCCCCTTACTGTGAGAAGAAGAAAGATTAGCCAAAGGGCTGTCTCTCTTAGACTGCGCTGGCATAGTTTGCGCAGGGGTTGGAGTGGTTGTTGGCGCACTGGCAGGTTGCGCATGAGGAGCTTTGACAGAAGGTCTTCTGGCCACAGTCACAGCAGCTTGTGCAGCAGGAGTTTTGATGCCAGAGTGCTTGAGTTGCACTCTGGTTGTTGGAGTGGTGGACTGCGCAGGCAGAGTTGCAGCCAACTGCGCCAGGGGAAGAGGAGTCTTGCACTTTGACAGAGCAGCATAAGAAGTAGGTTGTGCACTGGCAAGGGGAACAACATACTGCACATGGGCAGTAGCAGCAGACTGTGCAATAGAGACAGTAGTCTTGGGAACAGAGGCAGCAGGCTGAGCAGCAGAGGCAGTAGACTGTGCAACAGTCTTGGAGGCCCACACTGAGTGAACTTTGCTCGTGGCAGAAGTTGTTGCAGTGCGAGGGGTGGTCCTAGAGTTGATCATCGCCTCGTAGGCCGTCTGGTTGACATTTACAACCAGCGTCTTCTGCGTCTTTCCGATAGACGCAATGTCACATTGAGTTGTCACTTCCTCGTCGGAGGAGAAAGTTATCCCCAGCAGAGTCGCCATTTTGTTTAAAAAAACAAAAGTTGATCTTTATTTCACAAACATTGTAAGAAGATTACAAGAATTCTAGGAAAGTACAACTATAGGAATCCGATCTGAATGACGATCGCTTTATCCCTTGGACGATGTGATCTTTGAAGACGGTAGCCTCTGAAGAATGCAGCAGTACTTTGGCAAGAACTCCTGATCTCTGGTGATGATTCTGATCTGATCTGGAATGATCTAGGCTTGATAATGAAGACTTGAAACTCTATTTATAGAGTTCTAGAAATAACTTTTAGTTACTCTAAATTGTGCATGATGGATTGTGCAGACATTGGACTGCGCAAGCAACGAACTGCGCAGGCAGTTACTCAATCGTGGACCACCTGTATGTGATGCGTGGCATTGTTTGATTGAAATGCGCTTGGTCGTGTACAGACGGTTGCCATATGGTGAGTAATTGATGGCATATAGGCCACGTGTAAATTGTCAGTTGTCTTGATGGAGTGCGCCACATGAACTGCGCTGGCTTCAGATTGCGCTGGATTGAATTGAGCTGCAGAGAGTCTGGCAGATTACGCTGCATGTACAGCTGTCCTCGAGCGCTGTGCTGCATGATAAATGAACAGTTTCCTCGTTCTTCGTGCTGTCAGCTATCAGAAGATCTGATTCTCTGTCAGATAATGATGACGAGGCCACGTCAGCTTGCGCACTTGGATGAGTGCGCAGTTCAGTCTGCGCAGTTGAGGTGTTGTGCAATCTGTCTCCTGCGCAATTCACTTGAAGGGTGCACAATTTGATTTTCATGACTTCTTTGATGGGTGCAACTTGATCTTTAGGACCTACAGCTGTGTACGCAAAATCGGTACAATCCAAAATACGAGGCCGACACGATATGACACATCATGCCACTTGAGGGCTGACGTGTCAGTCATTGCCCCAAGGCGCAAGTGTCGCGTGTCCAAGTGACACGTACACAGAGAAAATGCATTCGAGTAGCAGGACACAGACCGCATGGTCGTACGGCATGTCTTGCCCCCATTTGGACACGATACGAGGTCGATTTCCAACTCAGTCATATACAAAATCAAAGAGCACCTATAGATCTACAAATCTGTTCAAATAGAATTTAAAATTATACAAATAAATCCCTTTGGAGTATTTCATCAAACACTCAAGCATAGACACTGACATGTGTCCGATACGCACACCAAACCAAGTCCAATTCCTACCAAACTCACTCTATAGCTAGGGGACACCTAGATGGATACATCTATGAAAAGAAATCAAGAACTAGAGGTGATTTGAAGGAATTACCTATTGAGAGTCAATCTCAATGAAAATTGGTCCTAAATGAGAAGTTCCCTTCCTCAAGCAATGTCCAAATGAGCTCCACTCCTTGCAAGCAAGCCTCCACTTCTGAAATGAATCCCAATGCAAGAGAGTAGCCTTAATTTGGGATCAATTTGGATAAAGGGAAAGAAATTTGGGGAAGAACAAGTTATGGTTCTTTGTAGGTATTCAAAAAGAGGCAAGGGCCTACTAAATGATACTTTATAGGGGGTGCCTCTATGGCCGGCCACACTAGGAAATTAGGGTTAGGTTTAGTTATAGATGTGTGGCTAAGGCTTCTCCACATGATTTTAAGTCCTCTCATTGGTTCAATTTAGTCATAAGGCTTTCTTTCTACAAATATCTTAAGGAAAAAATATCCTACTTAGAAATATCTAGATATTGCTAATCTTGTCACTTAGTAGGATATCCTAATCAAGATTCTAAGCTCATGACTAACCTAGATTAGGCTAAAATTCTAGGTCAAGTCTCAACTAAGCAAATAACACACATTTATATAATAAAATTTTAAAATCACCAAAAAGTCAAAATGACCAAAATACCCTCAAGCTAAAAATGTGGTAGTGACAAGTCTACCCTCCTTAAAAGAATTTCGTCCTCGAAATTAAAAGGCAAAACTAAACTGATGAGAAGGATAGAAAATCATACCTCAAGGTCCAAAAAGATAAGGATATCGCTCGCGTATCTCATCCTCCCGCTCCCAGATAGACTCTCCTGGAGAATGATGCCTCCATACGATGCGAACCAAGGGTATCGTCTGGTTCCTCAGTACATTCTTTCGTCGATCTAGAATCTCCACAGGTTGTTCTGGATAGCTAAGAGTAGGTCCTACCTCGATCTCCGAATGATCGAGCACATGGCTAGGGTCCGCCACGTACCGTCTCAACTGTGACACGTGGAATACGTTGTGGACACCCACTAGTACAGGTGGCAAGTCTAGCCTGTAAGCCACATCACCGACTCTCCCGCTGATAACGAAAGGTCCGATGAAATGCGGGCTAAGCTTCCCACCTCCACCAAAACGTATGGTACCACACGTCGGAGATATCCTCAGAAAAACCAGATCTCCAACCTGATCACAAACAAGGTCTCAAATTAACTAAATAATCAAACATGATCAAACAAAATCACAAACAAACAAACTTACTTCTAATCCTATCTCTAAGTTGTACCTCGAACTCCAAAGGTCTGCGGTGGCTATCGGCCCAATGCCGATGTCTGTCCTGCGCCACGCGAAGTCGATCTCTGATGAGCTTCACCTTCTCGGCTGCATCTACAACCATCTTAGGTCCCAATAAAGCTCGCTCTCCAAAGTTATTCCAAGACAAGGGTGTACGACACCTACGCCCGTACAGTGCCTCGAAAGGTGATATCTCAATGCTGGCCTAAAAACTGTCATTTTTGCTACAAGGTGTCCAGACTTAACCATTTTTGGTGCGAGCACGGTTCCTGTGACTTGCGGAGCACTTCGACCTCTCAATAAATATCGGTAATGCTCCTAACATCTTGTTCTATCATTCTAATATGCTCGTTGACAATCTCGTTTGAGTCCATCTTCCTCTCCTACAAGAATTGGACAAATTTTGAGCTCCTCCTGCCATTAATCTCAAGCAAATCAACACAATTTACAAAAAACTATTTTGGGGAAGAACAATAAGGGTTTTATTAAATTCTTGGTAGTTCATACAAAAAGACTCAAGAAGAGCACTTCAGTAGAGAAAAAGAAAATTACAGGAAAATAAAAAGAAAGCAAAGCTAAGTAAAATGATTACAATCTTCACACTTTCATTTTCCTTCTTCATTCTTTATATAATGATGCTTGTATTATAAAATAAAAAGATATGGAGATAGAAAAATGGGAAAGATTGTTTCTTTATTCACATGTATCACAATCAACTTGAGAAGAGCCATTTATATAGGCTCACAATGAAAGTTTAACATCATCATGACAATTAAAGGAGAAATGTCAAAAGGCATAGGTTATATAGGCCAAATAATTATGGTGAATTATCCATATTTACAACACTCCCCCTTGGATATTCATAATTAATTATTTGGTGGTGTATGCGCATTTGTTGTCTCGTTAAAACCTTACTAAGAAAAAATCCAGTAGAAAAAAAAAATCTTAGTCAAGGAAAAAGAGTACAACGCGCAAAACTCAAAAATATTTTTCATGAGTCATACTCCCCCTCGATATAATGGATTTTCTTGACTTCGATCACTTTCGTCCTTTGGAGCTCATGTGCATAAAATAATTTTGGTGGAAGGTGCTTATTCGATATCCTTTGATGAGTCCCTCTCGGATTTGTGTAATGCAAGCCGTATTGTCTTTGAATATTATTGTAAGCTCATTTGTAACTATAGGAAGTTGACAATTTACTCGTATACGATAAATGATCGATCGCTACCACACACTTTCTCTTGTTGCTTCTTGTAATAAAATTAATTCTGCATGGTTAGAGGGAGTTGCTACTGAACCTTGCTTTGCTGATCGCCAAGACATAGCTGCATGGTTATCAATAAACACGTAACATGTTTGGGAGCAACCCTTATGAGGTCAGAAAAATATTTGAGTCTGCACAACCAATTAGACAAGAATTGTTAGTGGAATCACAGGAGTAAAATAATACTATGTCAGTTGTTCCACGAGATATCTCAATACATGTTTAACTCCATTCCAATGTCTAAATGTATGTGCAAAACTATATCTAGATAATAAATTAACATAAAATGCAATACCTGGTCTTGTGTATTGGTTAGATATAGTAGTGCTCCAATATCACTTAATACGATATTTAAGGACCAAGAACTTTTCATCTTCTCCCTTTAGTCGGAATGGATCTTTATCTAAATCCAAATTGCGTACAACCATAGGCATATGCAAATCGAGACTAACCTTTGTCTTTCCCAATCTTTTCAAATTCATTCTTCAAATAGTTTGTAGTTTTCCTCCAGCTCTATAGGAGACCTGATCAGGTTTATATCATCCATATATACTGCTACTATCGAGAATCCATTTTGAATTTCTTAATGAAGATACATGGATAAATTTGACTATTTTGTATCATTCCTTAGTCAAATATATAATAAGACGATTATATCACATTCTTTCCGGATTATTTTAATTCATATAATGCTCGTCTAATTTAAACACATGCCCTTAGACTTAGTCTTTGGCATTGTAAATCCTTCTGGAATTTTTATATAGATGTTAGTATCTAAGTCTCCGTATATTATGCAGTTATAACATCCATATATCCATAAATCTATATCAAGATTTTTAGAAACTGTGAGACTAATTAGATATCTAAAAATGACATCCGTAACTGGAGAACATGTCTCAACGTAGTCAATTCTAGGTCTTTGAGAGAAACCATGTGCTACAAGTTGGACTTTGTATCTTTCAACTTCGTTTCTCTCATTTCGTTTTCTCACGAAACACCCATTTGAAACCAACATGGTTTATGCCCTTTGGTGTTTCCACTATAGGTCCAAACACACCACATTTTTCTAAATATTTAATTCTTCTTGAATAACATCTTTCCAAATTGGCCACTCTTTTTTTTGTCGACATTCATTTATACTACATGGTTCATTTTCACAATCATCATTGTCCTTTGATATTTCAGTAGCTACTATATAGCTAAATTATGTCATCGATGACAAGTGATTTTCTATTCCACAATTCACCTGAACATGCATGAAATATCGAGATCCTCTTCATTTTCAGCTACATGTGCCTCTCTAGAGGCATCCGTAGACATTTTAGTGAATTTGGAAACATGTATATCTTCATTATTTGTTTTCGTAGCTCCAACCACTATTGGACTTTATCAGGACAAGTTGTTTTATTATCTCTCCTCTTTCTAAGAGCACTATCCTTGGAACCTATAGGCCTACTGCGATTTTGACGTGTAGTAATATATTCATTTACCGCCTTGTTTAGATGTTGTCCAATTGGAACAATGATTATGGCCGGCTCATTCATAGCTGCCACATGTGATCATGTTACCTTTGCGACATCATTAAATGCATGAGGTAATTGATTAGCGATTCCTTGCAAATGTATCATTCTTCTTGTCTCATAATCACATTGTGGAGTTCTTGGAACTTAATGAGATAGAGTAGGCGTATTCCATGTCAATTTATGCCATTAATTAGTAATAGTTTGTTCTATATGAACATTTGTTGCTTACCTCTCCCTAACGGCGGAAAGACTCTCTCATCAAATCTTGTAGTAAAGACATCACCAGTCATTGATTTTTAAATACCTTATTATGCAAGAAAACTTAAAACTAATGTATATTATCAAACATCATTGGGAATCCATCTTAGTTCTTTTGGGAGATGGAACTGGGATATATATTGTACATCCAAACGTTTTCAAATATAAAATATTTGGTTGTTTACCACTAACAAGTTGTATATATAAAAATATATGGAAGGCAATGGATCTAAATTTAACTAGAGATGCAACATATTAAATATCATGTCCCCAAGCCTCAATTTGCAAACCCGATTGCATTAGTAAGGTCCAACTATAAGTTCGAGATGTTTAATACATGACTCAGCTACCCAATCCCTAATAATGTACAATAATAATAATAATAATAAAACTTACTTAATCAAGTTATCAGGAAACTGAAATCTAAGTTAAATAATTTGGGCCAAAAGACGAGAAAATATAAGATTTCTAGTAGACAATAGACAAACATATGACCATCTAGTATATGCATCTATGGTACCACAAAATATCTAAAAGGACTACTAGCATGGTGAATATAACCACGAATGTCTCCTTATATTCTTTACAAGAAAGTAGGAGATTCATTCTTAACTTTAGAAAAGATAGTATAGTTATATCTTCCCTTGTAAACGAGGAATAAGTAAGTGATTCTTCGATAAACCAATATCATAATTTTTTAATAAATATTCACAAAGATTAACAATGATCCGATTGAACATAATTTGTCCCGGATGACCCAAAGGGTCATGCCAAATGTTATATAAGACAGGTTCATTGGCTTTATATTTTGCCACATTCATATTAAATTCAATTATGCTAATGGTGGTGAAATATAAACCCACTGAAAGACAAGATAATTCTTCTAATGTGAGCCTTTTGCTCCCAACATTAGATGTGCTACATAATGACTCTTTGTTGTTATCATTTCGAGTTTCAATATGGTACCCATTTTGTGTATATCCTTGAAACTTAACAAAAAAAATTTCGGAACTACTTGAATATTACATATTCTGCAAATAGGTTTGAGTACCATTAGGTAACATGATGTGTGCTCTTCCAAAACTCTCAATTATATGGGCTGGCCCAACTATTGTTGGCACTTTATGCATGTCAAATACTAACTTTGGCAAAAACTTTTCATTCTTCAAAATCATATGTGTTGTAGCACTATCTACCAAACACATATCTAAGTCATTTTTTTTGGATTCTTTGAATCTCTTAATCTCTTGTTGAGTAGCTCGACATTGCGTAAATCAATGTCTATCTTTGTCATATTTACGACAAGCATTACTACTCCATTAAGCAAAATAAAAATATTATGAACTTATATATTCTAGCTAGCATAAGTATAATAATAAAAATTAAGCATTTCAAATGATAATATCATATTATAGAAATTTAACTCCAAATTTATAATAATTTTTTTAATAAGACAAAACTCTCATAGCCTAGACATTCCATGATGGAAACCAAAAATAGAACATGATGTCAAAATTAAATAGTTTATAAGTAGTTGAAATAAACAAAAACTGACCGAGTGCTCATTCAATGGAAGGTAGATTTTCAAGCATCTTCTCAAACTGTTCATTTGTAACTTTTCCGTTTTGATCCTAAAAAATAGGATCGAAACAATTCTTATTTGTTTATTTTGAGGATTTAAATTCCCTTTAGAGTGTGTTGTGTAATGCCCCATCCCGCTCAGCTCAATCGGAGGAATCGAAATGCCAACGGCGTTCAGACTTAGCCATGCAACGGCATACTCGAAGACTCGCTCGGTCGAGGCGACTCCTCGCTAAGGTGGGTGGCTTCGGTGAACTTGCCTCAGCTTGGCCTTCACTCTAATAAAACAAAAGTTTTCAAATGCACAAGTAGACTTGATAATAAAAGAGACAAATCCACATAGTTAAGGAAATAATCCCGACGGGTCGGATTGAGTTAGAATATGGAAAAGTCCCACGGTCGGCTTAGAAGTGTTGTACGACGTGCTTTTAAAATGACACTCGATCCTTCGTCCCGTGGCTTGGGAGAAGGAAAGCTGGTCTAAGTTTCCACAAAGCTATGAACTTAGCCTAAGTTATAGGCGTTGCATGCATAGATGCTTGATAAAGCAAGCACGGTCCCATCGTCCAAGGCTTGGCATAGCCTTTGTTCGTCCCATTGGTTAAGTTGTATCGCATGGCTTGTGGCATAAGTCTAGGCATCCAAAAAACTTGGTTGTTCAAGTCAAACGCATGCACGGCACGTTCCCACAATGCGAGGCTTGGCATAGCCTTTGGTCGTAAAGTTGTTGCACTATTAAGTTAGATAAGTGTTTTGCTGGGCTATCGAAGTCACAGCAAGCATTGTTCTATATTTTCTGCGGTTGTCAAGTCACATAGTCCCACGATCTCAACACTCGTCATATAAAGTATGACTTGGACGATAGTGTCACATAGAACACAAGTCATTCTAAGGCACGAGCCACGGTCGGTTCAAGGATAATTATGCCACGGTCTATGGGACACTAAGAAACACGTTTGTTCAGGTCTATCTCGAAGGCTATGCAATAGTCGTTCCCTGTGTATCAAAGAATATAAAGTACACGCGACCGTTGGTCGCCGAGACCGGTCCCGTGGCTTGGGAGTCTCGCATGAAGAATGGAAAGTATGGACTTGGATAAAGAAGTTTAAAAAGAGAAAGAAAGTTGTATCATCTATAAGCCTTACATTTACGTCGAGTCTAGAAGACGTCATAGGTACGTGGTCATGGACAACTTGTCGACAAGGTGTAGTCTTCCACGACTTGATCGCCGGGGCCACGGGATTATGTCATTCTCGGGGAAGCGAGTTGGCTAAAGTATGATGCTGGATGAACCGCATAGGAGATTCGGGGCTTCCACGGGCTAGCTACCCGTTCGATGATCGCCGTCTATCCTCAGCCAAGTCCAAGATAGCTTGACATTGCTAGTGACCTTTTATATAGATAAGTTGGCATACTGAGCGACAATCCGCATGCACGGTGTCGGTCGAATAAAACAAAGTGCAAGCACGGCACAAATAGGATAAAGATGTTATGCACGGTTATGATAAAAGTCTTAAGAAGCCTAAGATTTGGCTATAGAAAAGATGCGTGCTTGGGCACGAAATTTGGCATTGAGTATTAAGTCTTTGGCATAGAGTTGCATAAGTCAGACTTGAGTCATTTTGAGTTAAGTTAAGAAGGGCCGTAAGGCAAGTTTGGTTATGTCATGCTAAGTTGCGAGGCACGGCCTCGATATTGAAGCACGGACCAAGTCGATGACACAAAACTAGTTGTTGCATCCCAAAATATGAGTCAGAAAGACAAGTATAAGTCGACACGCTGATGTTGTTGGCATGAAAAGGGTGTAGAGGTACAACGATAAGCAAGTTATCAGTGCAATCGTACGGTAACAGTCTAGAGACACAAGTAAGCCAAGAGTCTCTGTCCTAAAATTGATCCTAAGGCAAGAATAGAAAGACAATCATAAAGAGGATTATGTTGCAAAAAGTAAATGAATATGTTGGTTTTGTATAGGTGGACGAGGAGCTCACTCCACCAGTACAGTTAAGTACTGACACCCATACAGTTTCCATGTGCAGGCACAGGTAGAAGCTCGTTGGCACGGAGCTCGCTTAGATGCGTCGAGACATGGAGTTCCTTAGCATTTTGAGGCATACGGCCACATGGATTCAGGACTTATACGGGGCATAATTTATGAACATCGCCTATCTAAAGCATTCGCTGGCTCGTCAAATTGTATTGAGAGATGAGAGAGAGCTGAGTGACTTGTAATCAGAGAGAAAAGTGAGCTTGAGTGATTATATTGGCTACGTGCCTTTGTAATCTTATTTCAAGTTTCAATAAAGACTCTGATTTTGTTTCAATGCTTGTGTTGCCTTGTATATTCAAAGTTTCTGCTTGGAACTTCTGTGCGACGACCCCGTCGCAAGCTGTTGTAATTGACCGTTATGAAACTGCCTTGTACGAGCGCAATCTAGGCACGTACAGCATCACGCCTTAGCGAGGACGATCGATCCTACGGGACCGGGGCATGACATAATGGTATCAGAGCACGGCTTTACGTCCTTAGACTTTCGATTGAATTTTTTAACTCTGTTGTGTTGCTTCCGCAAATCGATATCGTTGGTGCGCTCTCTCACAAATATCCCACGAAATGTCCATACAATAAGTCTATATATTTTGAAAAATCTCACAATTTTTTTTGAACAAAGTTAACTTCAAGTAAGCACGGTTGGCTAAGTCGGGCTGGGCATATACACCAAGAATTGTGTCGACCTTAACAAAGTCGAGTGCGGGATTCAATTCGTTTCGGACGACAATGAGTTAAACTCGATTGAGTATGTTAGATAACTATCGATTGAGGGACTATCAAAAAGATAATATCGTCAATGCGATACATATGCATCGTGCTTAAAATTTGAGGAATGGTTCGAACGGACATTCGATGTATTCGATTTTGATTCGAAAATTATTTTGAGGATGTATCGATAACTTCATCCCTGAGTGGTGTATGGGATAGTTTCGAGAATGTTGATCGATTGAGGATATAGGGTGCCAACGAGTCTATCAGCAAGCGACGAGTACGCAAAGCCTTAGAAAGAGTGTTTCAAAGTTAGTCATGACTTGATAGCTAGCATGAAATTGATTTAAACGAACTAGAAACAACGCGCACAAGATTGGAATTGTGCAAGTATGAAATTCGAGAATGATTGAGTAGAAAAAATTGAATCGATAAAAAGTTAAGGTGTACGAATGGATGACTCGATCGAGAAAATCGATATGAGTCGTATACGAAAAGTTAGGACGATTGGATGATAGCGTGAAAATGATTCAAATATTTGAGAATGACTTTAAGGATTTGAATAAATGTTGTTCGATAATTTGAGTTAGCATAGATCGATGAGTTTAAGAAAATGTGCTGCTCGATGATTTAAGATAGACGGATGAACATACATGATTTTGGGTTGAACGAATTGATCATGTAACTAGTTCGTAGGATAATAAAATCGAACTTGATCTTGAAAGTCGATGAGATTATCCAGTTCAGATGATAGCATCAGTTGCACGACTCGGAATTCGTTACAAATGAAGATCGTCAGGTTATATATATCATCGATGGTATTGAGGTGTATCAAAGATCGATATACGATAACTCGGGGGTACTCTGATTCGAGGAATGACGATCGTGTAAAGTGTTATTGTTTTGATGGATGCTAAACTTGGGATTTTGATTGGAATGAACACTTGGATGAAAATGATCGTGTCTTGATTTCTTCAATGATAACCACAATATTAACTATCTTGTCTTGTACGAGGGCAACTCTAGCCTCGCACATGCGTCACATCGGGTTTGGGGTGATCGTTTCGTGTGAACGATGACATGGTGATTCATGTCGCGAGAATGATCGAACTCGGAAGATTTGGGTGTGGTAATTTGGATTACTTCGACTTGTGGTTTGATGCAAAGATGAATTCGAGGATTGGTTGGACTTATGAATGACAATTGAGTAAACTTAAGGATTGAGTAGTCCAATCTGCGTATCGTGAATGAATTAGTCTAGACTCAAGCAAGAGTTGCATCCCGATAAGAACGATTATTTCGGAGGAATGCATGGTAATTTTATGTCCCACGTGGATGATCGGACTTGCGTGAGATTGGGGCGGGACACATTGTTATGCTAGATGACATGTGATCGAATACGTGAATTGTGATAAGCGACTTAGGGAATATGGAATGAGGATTATGGTTTAGCGACGAATCGTGTCGTAGCATGCTTGACTTGGGAAGAATGGATAGGTGGATTATATCAAACGTGTTCAAAGAGATAGACTATGCGAATTGCTTGTTGGATGAACGATATAATATGTCGAGGAATTGGTTGAACATGACTTACCGTAGGATGGCTTTGTTGAACGACTCGGACCCCTTGGACTAAGTGTTGCAAGTGCGAATAGGAGAAATACATGCTCGATGTTTAGAAATCTGAGTGATGCAAGCTTGGGTAGAAAACTCGTATTATCAACTTTGGTTTGACCTTAGGATTGGGGTCAGTATTGATATTATTGTTGGGGAACTATGATTCTAATACTGACATTGACTTTAGCCTGGGAAGATGGCCTAGCAGGTTAGACAAGACGTCTATGTCTCGATAGTTAGTATTGATACGATTGATCTTAAGGATTAATAGGATTGGTATTGATGGATAGAATGATTCAAGATTATGAAAACCCCACTCACGAGGCTTGGTTGAAATGTATATATTTTAGGGAAGCCTGAATATGTGCACAATCTGACTCAAGTAAAAATGACAGATTCTCTATCACGACGCTTGGCTGACATGCATGTATTTCAGGGACGCCTGAAGTATGTGTACGATCCAACTAAGTGATACGTTGAATTCAAGTAAGACTATAGAAACTGAACGGTATCGAGGATTTTTAAATCGTATTTCAAGGAAAAGATTGATGATAGTGTGATCGTTGGTCTTGAAATGGAAATTGAATAATTGATTGAGGCATTGATGCAAGTCAGGTTTCAGAGATTGGTTAAGGTGAAGCGTGTGCGAGAATCGTTGGATGTTAAATCAAGTTATAATTCGATAAGTGTACTTAGTTAGTTTCAAGGACAAAACTTTTTCTGAGTAGTGTATAATATAATGCCTCGTCCCGTTCAGTTCAATCGGAGGAATCGAAACGCCAACGGCGTTCGGACTTACCCATACAACGGCCTGCTCAAAGATCCGCTCGGTCGAGGCGACTCCTCGCTAAGGTGGGTGGCTTCGGTGAACTTGTCTCAGCTTGGCCTTCACTCTAATAAAACGAAAGTTTTCAAATGCACAAGTAGGCTTGGTAATAAAAGAGACAAATCCATATAGCTAAGAGAATAATCTCGACGGGTCGGATTGAGTTAGAATATGAAAATGTCCCACGGTCGGCTTAGAAGTGTTGCACGACGTGCTTTCAAAATGACACTCGGTCCTTCGTCCCGTGGCTTAGGAGAAGGAAAGCTGGTCTAAGTTGCCACAAAGCTATGAACTTAGCCTAAGTCATAGGAGTTGCACATATAGATGCTTGATAAAGCAAGCATGGTCCCATCGTCCAAGGCTTGGCATAGCCTTTTCTCGTCCCACGGGTTAAGTTGTATCGCATGGCTTATGGCATAAGTCTAGGCATCCAAAGAACTTAGTTGTTCAAAGTCAAACGCATGCACGGTACGTTCCCACGATGCGAGGCTTGGCATAGACTTTGCTCGTCAAGTTGTTGCACGATTAAGTTAGGCAAGAGTTTTGCTGGGCTATCGAAGTCATAGCAAGCACTGTCCCATATTTTCTGTGGTTGTCAAGTCACATAGTCCCACGATCTCAAGGCTCGTCATATAAAGTATGACTTGGACGATAGTGTCACATAGAACACAAGTCACTCTAAGGCACGAGCCACGGTCGATTCAAGGATAATTATGCCACAGTCTATGGGACACTAAGGAACACGTTTGTTCAGGTCTATCTGGAAGGCTATACAATAGTCGTTTCCTGTGTATCAAAGAATATAAAGTACACGCGACTGTTGGTCACCGAGACCGGACTCGTGGCTTGGGAGTCTCGCATGATGAATAGAAAGTATGGAGTTCGATAAAGAAGTTTAAGGAAGAGAAAGAAAGTTGTATCATATATAGGCCTTGTATTTATATCGAGTCTAGAAGACATCGTAGGTGCGTGGTCATGGACAACTTGTCGACAAGGTGTAGTCTTCGTCGACTTGATCGTTGGGGCCACGGGATCATGTCGTTTCCGGGGGAAGCGAGTTGGATAAAGTATGGTGCTAGATGAACCACATAGGAGATTCGGGGCTTCCACGGGCTAGCTACCCTTTGGATGATCGCCGTCTATCCTCAGTCAAGTCCAAGATAGCTTGACGTTGCTAGTGACCTTTCATATAGATAAGTTGGCGTGCTGAGCAGCAATCTGCATGCACGGTGTCGGTCGAATAAAAGAAAGTGCAAGCATGGCACGAATAGGATAAAGATAGTATGCACGGTTGCGATACAAGTCTTAAGAAGCCTAAAATTTGGCTATAGAAAAGACGCGTGCTTCGACACGAAATGTGGCGTTGAGTATTAAGTCGTTGGCATAGAGTTGCATAAGTCAGACTTGAGTCATTTCGAGTTAAGTCAAGAAGGACCGTAAGGTAAGTTTGGTTAAGTAATGCTAAGTTGTGAGGCATGGCCTCGATGTTGAAACATGGACCAAGTCGATGATACAAAACTAGTTTTTGTGTCCCAAAGTACGAGTCGAAAAGACAAGTATAAGTCGATACTCTGATGTTGTTGGCACGAGAAGGGTCTAGAGGTACAACGATAAGCAAGTTATCAGTGCAATCGTACGGTAACGGTCTAGAGACACAAGTAGGCCAAGAGTCTCTGTCCTAAAATCGATCCTAAGACAAAAATAAAAAGACAATCATAACGGGGATTATGTTGCACAAAGTAAATGAACATGTTGGTTTTGTATGGATGGGCGAGGAGCTCACTCCCCAGTACAGTTGAGTACTAACACCCACACAGTTTCCATGTACAGGCACAGGTAGAAGCTCGTTGGTGCGGAGCTCGCTTGGATGCGTCGAGGCACAGAGTTCCTTGGCATTTTGAGACGTACGCCGCATGGAGTCAGGACTTATACAGGGCATAATGTATGGACATCTCCTATCTGAAGCATCCGCTGGCTCGTCAAATTGTATTGAGAGATGAGAGAGAGCTGATAGACTTGTAATCAGAGAAAAAAGTGAGCTTGAGTGATTGTAATCTTGGCTACGGGCCTTTGTAATCTTATTTCAAATATCAATAAAGACTCTGATTTTGTTTCAATGCTTGTGTTGTCTTGTATATTCAATGTTTCTGCTTGGGACTTCTGTGCATGACCCCGTCGCAAGCTGTTGTAATCTGCCATTATGAAACTGCCTTGCACGAGCGCAATCTAGGCTCGTACGGCATCACGCCTTAGCAAGAACGATAGGTCCTACGGGACCGGGGCGTGACATGTTGTCCACTTGTTCCATTTATTGTTTTGTGAACACCGCTTCTACCTTTGTAAGGTTGATAACCATAACCATATCTTCCATAATTTTTTTTTGATTCCCTCTCCTACGTCCACCACCACGACCTCTGCTAATTCCAAAATTGTTGGCATTTGTTCCAAAAATTTCTATTGACCCAATTGGTCTAGAGTTGTGGTTTTTCATGAGAACGTTGCTATTTGCCTCTGCTACAAGGAGACAGTCACCGGTTCAAAGTATCTTATGAAATCTTTTTCGCGATATTATTACTGCAAAGCACATTATTTGCATGAAAAATGGAGAGAATTTTCTCAATCATTTGAGTCTCTGTTACTTTTTCTCCACACAATTTAAGGCGAAAAACAATATTAAACAGAGCACAATTATATTATTTAACATTTTTACAGTCATGATATCTTAGATTCAACTATTCACTTTGAGTAGTCAGAAGGATTACCATCCTTTGGTGGTCAAATCTATCATTTAGATATATCCACAAATTCAATGGATCATCCTCACATAGATATTATGTCTTTAGATTATCATGCATATGATGTCGTAGAAAAATCAAATCAAAGCCTTGACCTTGGCTTCAGAACTTTCTTTATTTTTCTTATTAATAGTATCATCAAGCTTGTTGGACTACAATTACAACTTTGCATCCATTGTCATGATAAATAATTATCTCTGCTCACATCAAGAGCTTTGAATTCAACCTTTGCAAGATTTGACATCTACATGACAGAAAATAATTATATTAGATATAAATTAATAATAAAATTGATAAGCGCTTTCAAGATTACAAAACTTCACATATATCACAATGTGATGAAACGTTATCAAAGAATATACCTTATGTGTATCACATATATAACAATGTGGTAAACGCTATCAAAGAATATTATCTCATGTGTATCACATATACAACAGTGATAAAACGCTATCAAAGAATATTATGTCTTATGTGTATCACATATACAACATGTGACAAAATGCTACTAAAGAATATTATGTCTTATGCTTATCACATATACAACAATGTGATCATTATATAATAATATATTTTGGGTTTTTTTTTTATATATAATTCGATTCACATGTACAACAATGTGAAGTAGTACATTGTAGAATTCAAATAAATAAAATAATAAAAATAAAAGATTCACATAAACTAGTCTAATGTAATTAACTAATTCCAAATAAGTTACAAAAATTCAAGGTATTCTATATTAATTTCGCAGTTCATACAAAATAATATAGAAATAAAATTTATACATAATCTTAAATAGATTATCATAAATTTTATATTTTGAATGAAATTGTGAACATGTTCAATACAAATTTAGATTCAAAACAAAAAGAGAAAGTAGATCTAGAAAACTTACATTCTAATCGATATATAAACACATAAATCAAACATGTATTTAATTTTACTAAAACATGCATATATCTAAGTATACAAGATTATACTTACCTCTTCAATATAAGTGACTTCTGCCTTTCTTTTCTTAAGAGAACTTTCTCCCTTATGTGAAATATTTATTCCTTCTTCTATTTCTTAGAACATGGTGCTGATAATGTATTATAAAGTAAAAAAGATATGGAGATAGAAAAATGGAAAAGATTGTTTCTTCATTCACATGTATCACAATCAACTTGAGAAGAGCCATTTATATATGCTTACAATGAAGGTTTAACATCATCATGGCAATTAAAGGAGAAATGTCAAAAGACATAGGTTATGGATAACTAAATGACATAGGTCATATAGGCCAAATAATTATGGTTAATTATTCATATTTACAACAGCTTGTGTCTTGTTCTTGGCATTTAGGCCGCTGGTAGCTCTGCTGACTTGGAAGAAACTGGGCCCACGACTGTTGCTGACTCCTCTATGAGCTGGTAACTGCTGCCGACTCCTCCATGAACTGGTGGTTGACTCGTCCCTTCCTGACAGCTGGCTATCTTATTCGAAGGACATCCTATGATTCTTCAGTGGTAGCAGCTCACTGGTACACAGAGGTCTTCACTAGTAGCTGATCACTGATACACAGGGGTGTATTAATAGAATGCATTGTGGTGATGACGAGTGCTTAGAGAAGTTGCCACGTGCTTAAAACTTCATTCGAGACAAGTTGGCAAAGAACAACATTGTTTCACGACGTTTCCGCAGACAACAACAGGCACACGAAAAAAATTGACAGCAACTCCAACAAAGAAGCTTTCCCGCAAAGGAATTACAAACCCGAGGCCAGTGAAGTTTCTGGCTCCAACACTCTTTTTTGCACAAAAATGCAAATTGTTCCATGCGTAGGACAAGCAGCAAATTTTCGCACGACTAAAAAATTAAAATATTACATAACTAAAATTTTAAAAATATAATTTAAAAATTAAAAAAAAAAATTTAAAAATTTAAAGTTTAAATTATTAAAATATTAAAATAAATAATTTATTACCAAGATATTGTTGCTGTTCTATCCCATATTAATCATACTACTTTTGTCAAATAGCAGATCCCTTAATTTTGTAGTTTTGCAGTGACATTGTAGTCTTTTATGATACAAGTTTCATGAAAAAGAAAAGTCATACTTAGATATGCAACTTCCATGTTTTCCATTACTATTCTTCTAATTAATACAGTGCGTCCAAAATAGTGACAATAAATATGAAGCAGTTTAGATCTCGAATCTATAAATTGGTTCAAAAAATTGATGGCACTCCCTACAAAACAAACAAATCCAAACAACAGATACACACTATGTAATACAAGACCCCAGTTATGAAACAACCGACACCATCAGAACAGACATTTCCTTAATCCTCATGTTCCTCAATGACAGGGTGCAGATATGTCCCCAAAACCTGTGCCAAACATGTCCCCTCCTATAAAAATGTGGATCTCACTATACAGGTTTTGGGAACATGAGATCTGCTCTCTCAATAACGAGTTACTTTCTTATGAGTAGGCCGTTTCAGTCGCCTTACAGTCTTCATCATCGATACAGAACCTACATCCAGCAAAAAGATTACCTCAACCTATTATCATGCAAGTTGACAATTTCTACATTGGTGCCAGAGTTAGCATCAAGATATTCTCTAATTTAAGCAGATAATTTACAACTAGTCTCTCTCTAATTAAATTCAAGGTGTAGCTGTGGTTTCCATAAGAATCTGAGACGAACATTAAGAAAATGACACGATAAAAGCAAGAAAAAGAGAGGTGTTACAATAGAAACATGCTTTAGAATAACTAATTAACAAAATGACTCTTCAGAAAAGAAAGACCAGTGATGACAATTTTTCTCCAGCAAAACAAGTAGAGGAATATGAGTTCTCCAATTCCCAGTTGTTACTCTTCTGCATCACTGGAGCCACTAAGCAGACATGCCGAGAGGGAATACCTGCAACACAAAAAAATGTTGAACTGGATTATCCACAATTATCTTAGCACGTGTGTGTGTGTGTGTGTGTGTGTGTGTGTGTGTGTGTGTGTGTGTGTGTGTGTATCACAAGCAGGATCATTAAAATAATACTTAACTACATTCTATTATAAAACATTAAATTCATTTCTCTTAATTTCTTAGTGATCAGAAGAAGTACAAGCAATAGAAGGGCATATGGGCAGGGGCGGACCGAGGGAGCATATGGGTAGCGATGGGCCGAGGGGGAGCATATGGGTAGGGACGGGCCAAGGGGAGCAGCTCCCCCTGTTTACAGGCCTCCTTGTATGTAATCTTCGATTGTTCTATATTTTAGTAAATTTTCTTTAACTATTCAATAAGCAAATGGTGGCTCAATTCTAGCAGAATGGAATGAATCCTGTTAAATAGATTATTTAGTGCCCTAAAAAGAAAGACCAACGCTTTCTTATAAAGAAATACTAAGTTCCGCAAAGTAGTGCTTTATTATAATAGAATACTAAGTTCAAAGAAGTACAGAGGAAACGGACGTTGCCAAAATAATAATAATTGAAAGTGGCATTGGCGTGGCCCACCTTCCTATGAATATGAAGAAGGGAAATGAAAGGTTCTATGCCTTTAAGACCAATATTTCCGAGGCATATGATCGGATAGAATGGCCCTAGAAGTACTCAAGTGGGATAGTTTCTCCTCGAACTTCATTTTTCCGAGCAAAGCATGCATTCAACTACTTCTGTAAGGACCCTGATTTTTTGGGAATTATTTTTTATTATTTTATATTTATTAAATTATATTTTCTTTTTCATTATGACTATAGATGTATTTTTCCGTAGCTTTGATTTTTGGAGCACAAGAAATACTAACCTTTCGAAGCTTCCTCCATGAGTTTTGAAGTAGACAATTCCACCTTCAATTTAATATATCATGTCTCATCCAAACATGTTCCTTTTTGCTATATTTTTCATGTACAACTTTAGCGGTAAAATAGTCATTTTAGTCTCTATCGTAAAATTTGACTAGCTTTCCAAATAGCAATTAAGGCCCAACTCCGATCCGAATCATTTGACCCAATATATGATTTTGATCCATTTCTAGCCTACTACGCACATGCCAATGGTGTGCCACTCAATTGGGTTCCATGTGCTATTTAATCTTAAGTGGCACACAAGTCGAAACTATAGACATATTGGACTCAAATCGATCACAAAAATTTCACCGACCCAAAACTAGTCCAAGTAGTGTCCGTAGAGCCTATTCTAGGGTGCTCTAACCTCTTGGATCTATTTTAGATTGATTTTTATGAATTAATGGCAGCCATATTGATTAAAATCTATTTTTAAATTAACTCTATAACTACTTTCCTAATTTTGACCCAATCAAATCTCTCTGAGATACACCTTTCATTTAAATCATCAAATCTCAACCAAATCCCCTCAAACCAAATCCAAATCAATCCCCACCTCCTCTTTCTCACATAGACCCCTTTACTCTATGATGACCGAATATACTTTATATATTTATGACCTCTTCCAACCCTCCTACCACCTTCATCTCGACCCTAGGATACCCCCCTAACACCCCGGTACCTTCCCGAGGATCCTCGACCCCTAATTTGGTCGATACGAGATGCGAAAGGCACCCTAAGTCGACCGAACTTGTGTTGAATTCATCACAGCAGGTTAGTCGACTTGTAGACTAGGTTTCATCTACTTTTTCTCGTCCGATTCTCCTCAAACCAAAACTAAAAGTTACCTCTATGTGTCTACTTCAATCTATGACCGTTGGATCACACAATTCCAAGCGGTTTGTCCATGGCGTCGATTCTACGACAAGATGTCCAGAACCGATGAGATCTGTTGCGAGCAGTTTTTCGCCTACCTAAGGTCAAATTTGATCCTTCTAATATTTTTATTCATAAACTAGACATCGAGAGGTTTCCAACGCATATCTATTTTTTAGGTTTTAAGTTCGTTTGCTATTTTTAAAAATTCTTGACATTTGTCGTAACTCCGAAAATTCTATGTTCTTTGTGTCCAAAAGTTCCAATACTTCATAAAACTCTACAAAACTATTTGTTGTGCAAGGTTTAATATTGAAACCCTTATTTTAACTAATTTCTGATTTATTTTTACAGAATTTAATATTTTTAAATATTTATTGTTTCGGTACCAAGTCTAGGAATAATGTTGTAGAATCAATACAAGACATGTACACATATTTTTCTATATATAAAATATATTGTTTATTATTATAGAATATTTATAAATATTTTCCAGAATTAAAGTGATATTTTTATGTTAATAATATATTACTTTTATAGGTAGATTTAATACTATATATGTTATGTTAAGTAGAGTAGTCGATATGACTAGTTTTGGTATAAATATATTATTAAGGTCTATATATGGTAAGTCCATATATAGTAAGTTATTAATGTATATTATATTCATAATTGGGAATCTGTGCGTCGAAACTGAGATCAGTCGATTTCAATGATCTTATACCGCTGAAATTGACCAGGTGGCCAAATGGATCGTCAAGATAAGATTGTTAACCTTGTGGTTGATCATCTTGTCTCGATTCACGTGTCGTAGGTTTCGTTGTATGAATTACGAGATACAAACTTAATATTTAAACCTACAATTTCAAATCCATCTTATTAAGGAATAATGATCATAGAGATTAGTGTAACGTAGTTCTAGATGGTATGATTAATAAATGGCTTGGGCAACATAGGTATTACACAAGCTTTCTAGGTAGGAGTGGTTAGTCATATTTGTAATTAGTAAATAATACATATTTGTTTGTGATTTGGGATTGATAGATATGCACGAAGTATGATTCGTTGGTTCATGGATAGTTCGGGTAGACTTTGGTACTGCAGTCTCAGCTCAGATTGGACAAAACTCCAGACAAGTATATCTTGCCGAATTGTACAGTTTATTCATGCATTTTCTATATTACTATTCTTTTCAGTCTTACTTGATTACATGTTTCTCATGTTTATGTCACTATTATTTCCTTATTTTACGTGCACGTATCTTGTTCTCCTTGTGTCACTGTTTATTTCTTGCGAGTGTTGTGACGGTATTTGCTAGTCCTTAGCCTTCGTTCCATTGAGTTGACCTGTATCCGAGATCGATTGCTAGACATTGACCAATGTTATCTCTAGGACCGGGAGTGTCCCATGGCATTACCGTATAGATCCTCCTTATAAACTTGTTATTCCATCTCTAGGACTGGGAGCGTCCCATGGTGTTACGGTGTTAGAGACTTGTTATCGACTCGTTATCCCGTCTCTAGGACCGGGAGTGTCCCATGGCATTACGGTAGTAGAGACTTATCTTTTGTCTCGAGATCGGGAGCGTCCCATGGCGATTTATTACATGTTTTACTTTCCTCTCTTTCCATGCATGTTATTTACTGTTACATTTGACATGTTTTTATGTATCTTGCTACATCCCTCTGAGGACATGGTGATCTCTCCAGGTTATTGCTGGTTTCTTCCAGGTATTTGTTGAGACTGCTAGAATAGAAGGATAGATTGGTGGCCGATTGTATCTCCAGGATTCAGGTATCACTAGTGGTATTTTATCGTTCTTTCGTCTTTAATATTTCATGATGACATTTCATCTGTATAGCCTAGTTTTACAAGCTTTACTTTTTATCATGAGCTTGTTCAGATGATTGTATTAAGGTCTGGCGAGTCTTATTACAAATTATATATTCTTGTATTTATATTCAAGTGGCATCAGTGTATTATTGTTTGATCAGGATTAAAAGCTTTACTTTTTATCATGAGCTTGTTCAGATGATTGTATTAAGGTCTGGTCAGTCTTATTACAAATTATATATTCTTGTATTTATATTCAAGTGGCATCGGTGTATTATTGTTTGATCAGGATTAATGCACTGGTTCCCCTTGAGATTATTATTTGTGGATTGAGATATAGCTAACTTGTCATTTTAGACCTATCCAAGACAGCTTATAGGTATTGAGCATGGCTGAAATTCGCTTGATACGTAGCTGGCATGTATACGATCTCCCAGTCCTACGTATTTTGGGACTGTGATGCTCCCGATCTCGAGACAAAAGATAAGTCTCTACTACCGTAATGCCATGGAACATTCCCGGTCCTAGAGACGGGATAACGGGTCGATAACAAGTCTCTAACACCGTAACACCATGGGACGCTTCCAGTCCTAGAGATGGAATAACAAGTTTATAAGGAGGATCTATACGGTAATGCCATGGGACACTCCCAGTCCTAGAGATAACATTGGTCAATGTCTAGCAATCGATCTCGGCTACAGGTCAACTCAACTCAATGGAACGGAGGCTAAGGACTAGCAAATACCGTCACAACACTCGCAAGAAATAAACAATGACACAAGGAGAACAAGTAAGATACGTGCACGTAAAATAAGGAAATAATAATGACATAAACATGAGAAACATGTAATCAAGTAAGACTGAAAAGAATAGTAATATAGAAAATGCATGAATAAACTGTACAATTCGGTAAGATATACTTGTCACCAAAGTCTACCCGAACTATCCATGAACCAACGAATCATACTTCGTGCAATATCTATCAACCCCAAATCACAAAAAAATATGTATTATTTACTAAATACAAATATGACTAACCACTCCTACCTAGAAAGCTTGTGTAATACCTATGTTACCAAAGCCATTTATTAATCATATCATCTAGAACTACGTTACACTAATCTCTATGATCATTATTCATTAATAAGATGGATTTGAAATTCTAGATTTAAATATTAAGTTTGTATCTCGTAATTCATACAACGAAACATACGACACACGAATCGAGACAAAATGATCAACCACAAGGTTAACAATCTTATCTTGGCGATCCATTCGGTCACTTTGTCAATTTCAGCGGTATAAGATCACTGGAATCGACTGATCTCAGTTTCGACATACAGATTCCGAAATACGAATATAATATACATTAATAACTTACTATATATGGACTTACCATATATAAACTTTAATAATATATTTATACCAAAACTAGTCATATTGACTACTTTACTTAACATATCATATATAGTATTAAATCTAGCTATAAAAGTAATATATTATTAACATTAAAATAGCACTTTAATTCTGAAAAATATTTACAAATATTCTATAATAATAAACAATATATTTTATATAGAGAAAAACATATGTACAAGTCTTGTATTGATTCTACAACATTATTCCTAAACTTGGTATACGATTTGAGGCCCGAGACAATAAATATTTAAAAATATTAAATTATGTAAAAAATTCCAAAAATTAGTTAAAATAAGGGTTTCAATATTAAACCTTGCACAACAAATAGTTTAGTAGAGTTTTATGAAGTATTGGAACTTTTGGACACAAAGAACATAGAATTTTCGGAGTTATGGTGTTACGGCAAATGTCAAGAATTTTTAAAAATAGCAAACGAACTCAAAACCTAACAAATAGATATGCGTTGGAAACCTCTCGATGTCTAGTTTCTGAATAAAAATATTAGAAGGATCAAATCTGACCTTAGGTAGGCGAAAAACTGCTCGCAATAGATCTCGTCAGTTCTGGACACCTTGTCGTAGAATCGACGCCACGGACAAACCGCTTGGAAGTGTGTGATCCAGCGACCAAAGATTGAAGTAGACACATAGAGGTAACTTTTAGTTTTGGTTTGAGGAGAATCGGACGAGAAAAAGTAGATGAAACCTAGTCTACAAGTCGATTAACCTGCTGTAATAAATTCAGCACAAGTTCGGTCAACTTAGGGTGCATTTCGCGTCTCGTATCGACCAAATTAGAGGCTGAGGCTCCTCGGGAAGACACCGGGGTGTTAGGGGGGTATCCTAAGGTCGAGATAAAGGTGGTAGGAGGGTTGGAAGAGGTCGGGGTGATGAGTTTTTGTTGGGTGGAAAGAAAAGTGCGAAAATAGAAAATAAATAGGAGGGTTGGTTTGAGAAAATTTGGTTGAGATTTGATGATTTAAATCAAATGTGTATCTCAAAGAGATTTGATTGGATCCAAATTAGAAAATTAGTTATAGAGTTAATTTAAAAATAGATTTAAATCAATATGGCTGCCATTAATTCATAAAAATTAATCTAAAATAGGTCCAAGAGGTTATGACACCCTAGAATAGGCTCTACGAACACTACTTGGACTAGTTTTGGGTCGATGAAATTTTTGTGATCGATTTGGGTCTAATATATCTATAGTTTCAACTTGTGTGTCACTTAAGATTAAATAGCACATGAGAACCCAATTGAGTGGCACACCATTGGCATGTGCATAGTAGGCTCGAAATGGGTCAAAACCATATATTGGATCAAATGATTCGGATCGGAGTTGGACCTTAATTGCTATTTGAAAAGCTAGTCAAATTTTACGATAGAGACTAAAATGACTATTTTACCTCTAGAGTTGTACATGAAAAATATAGCACAAGGGAACATGTTTGGATGGGACATGATATATCAAATTGAAGGTGGACTCGTTTACTTCAAAACTCATGAAGGAAGTTTCGAAATGTTGGTATTTCTTGTGCTCCAAAATCAAAGCTACGAAAAAATACATCTATAGTCATAATGAAAAAGAAAATATAATTTAATAAATATAAAATAATTTCCAAAAAATTAGGGTCCTTACAACTTCCATATCCCAACATTTGGAGGGGATAAACCTAGTGGAGGCCTCCATAAGGACTCAGTAGCTCCTTCGTCTATCCTTGCTCGTTCTTTGGAATCTTCTGGCCATGGGGTTTGAGAGCGCCTCACTGTGCTCGTCTGCTGTTTAGATTGGAACTTCTCAACAATACTTCCAAAGTTTTTCATGTTTAGGACCGTAATCCTTGGACCCCAGCAATAGGCACCAACAATACTTTGATTGTTCTCCTTTTGTGTCCTTTCTTAATCATCCTCCCAAAATGAATGATAGACTTATCCACATTCATATTCTGACCCGAGGATCTGCAGTAGCTACTTATGGTCCGGCTAAGGATAGTAGCTTAGACTGAACATGAGCTTCATACTTACGAGGTCCTCAAGGATGGGATAACTTTTTTTTTATAAATTCCATAGAATGTCTCAACACCACCACCACCATCTCCCCCAAAGTTTAAGTAGTGAAATTTTGCTCAGCCAGATTTTTTGTGTGTCCGCTACATCGTAAGGGAACCATGTAAGATAGCTTCAATAGGCTGACCTAAGAGATTAATTTGTTTAAGAGGTAACAATAACATGATCTAAGAAATATAAAGGCCTAAAAGATCAATTTGTGAGTCTGTGACAATAACATGACATAATGCTCAACTGACATTCATCATGATTTACATTTGTGACAATAACATGACAAAAGAGATAAATGTATTGTTGCTTCTGTTGTTATGTTGTTGTGGATAAAAAAGAAATGAGAAGTCAAATTGTTGTTGTTGCTGACTGTTATATATTGTTGGGATTGGAACAAAGGGCAGTGCTGAATCGTTGATTGTAAGAACAAAGGTCCTCATGATTTGGTAAATGGAGGAAAATATCTAAATGGTGAATCTGGACGTGAGAATTTTGGCGATCAACCTGCTTGCTAGAAGAGTAAATATGGTCAATGTTTCGACCCAACAATGTCTCGACTCTCGAGATGGAGGAACCTCGTTGCGGGTTGGTCAGGTGAGGTTCAACCTTTCAAGACACAATTCCAATTAGGTTTGAAGCCAAACCAGGACCAATCTGTCCAATTTGCATCCCTAACATCAACCCAAAAACTCACCACTTTAAAACCAGCCTCACGTCTCCCAATGAACAAACCTGTGCATGCTCACAGGTAGGGACTCTTTCAGGCTCCTTGGACTATGTTGTACAGATACAACAATTGGGGGTCAAATTCGTGTCCCACACTTACTCAATACGCATTCCATTGGACAGGGTCATATTCAAATGGGTTCCAGCTGCATCTGAATCCAGGTTCAAAATCAGGCCAAATATGGGTTGGACTGGCAATAGATATGGCCCGAATTTGTAATTTCAAGTTATAAGTTGACGGAACATTAGGTCTCAGTAATGGGCAAAACCTAGATAACTTAACCTTTTAAATGTCTTTCAGAGAAAAAAAAAAGAAGAAATTGAGAAAGAGAGAGAGAGAGATCAGTCACAAGTCCGACGTTTGGGGATAATTCTGGAGATTTTGAACATTTGAAGTTCGGCAACAATCCGGAATATTTGCCAGAAGTTCGGCAAATTTTCAGGAAAAATATAAGAAAATAAAGATAGGAATACCAAATAAATCATGATTAATAAACTATAAACCAATACAATTATATTTGCTATTATCATAACAGCATAAAAAATTGTAGAGAATAGGGATTTAGGATTTGAAAGCTATATAGCTTAATATGAAATATATATATCACTACTTAATTATCAAAAAAGTCTAAGTACAGAAGAATATACGATAGTATAGTATTTTAATATATAATTTTGGGGGAAACAAAAATATCTAAAGGAAGATATGAATCAAATAGAAAAAAAAAATTATAAGGAAAAAGTTTCAGGTATTGATGGCCTTGTTCAGTAGGTTGCAATATGCAAATCAAGCATGTCTATTCTAGGTTTTGATAGAAATCTAACATGACCCTAAGTCTGAGTTGAACAAATTCTATTAACCTTATGTTGAATAAGCAAGAACACTTCTATAACATATTAGCGATATGCATGTCTAGGTATCTGAGGTAACATCTGTTTAGTACTGGGGAGCAACACATCACTTAAGGAAAAGGTCTTGATCTCTATTATGAGCCAAGAGATTCAAAGACAATTAAAACATATTATTGCAGTAAAAATATATATATCTTTTGCTTATCAGTAAAATGTAAAAAAAAAAAATCGACACAATTGAAATTTACATACCATCTCTATTTCTCTTGAGCCATTCTTTTGCGGATCTCATGTGCGGTGTTGAAGATACCAAGTGTTGGTTTGTTGCAAACAAAGCACTTTTTGTTCTTTGAGTGATGCTGTGAATAAAAATATGAAGTAAACTGTGTTAAAGTATTTGAATAAGATAAAATTAGAAGCATACAGTGTTTTAGAAAGAAAAGAATAAATAAATTGGTCAAGTAATTGGTCACTTGATCTTATTAATAAATTGGGTACTGAACCTATTGATTGATAAATCAAACCAAATGGCAACATAATCGCGATTAAGTGGGCGAGTAATTCAATTAATCAGTAACCAGCCATAGACCGAGCATGTAAGGAACACTGCTTAATATAACATTGGAAACATATTATATGGAAGGGAAAAAAGGATTGTAATATTTGCAAATATATCTTTGTTTTGTTTTTTTAAAGTATGGCCCTCTAACAATAAACATAATTTCAATCTCTCTATCTAGAGGTATTCCCGGTAAAAGTTTTAGAAATACAACAAGAATATCTCATACAATTGGGCCTCGTTTGGTTCACGGATTTAAGGAACCAGAAAGGAAAGTTGTTCCTTTACTTTGTTTGGTAGCCACAAACTTGGGAATCAATTTCCTGACAAGGAGGAAAATTGGGGGGAATATGGTTCCACTCATGACCCATGGGATTGATTTTCCCTCCTCCTTTCCCAACATTTATTACAAAAATTATGACAAAAGTAACCATGTGTTATTGCTTATTTTACCATTAATGTTATTTTTCATAATGTTAATTTTATTTTAAAAGGTAAGGATATTATTGGAACATTGCTATATTTTTGCTTTCCTTTCATGCACCAACCAAACACTGTAAAGGAAATCAAATGGTCTTTCCTAGGTGGTTTCCTTGTTTTACCAAACAACGGAAAGGAAATGTGAAAGGATTCCTACTTTCCCATTCCCATGGAAAATACAAGGGAATTCATTTCCTCTCCGTGAACCAAACGAGGCCTAGGAGTATCTTACAACTTCAATTCTTTCTCCCTACTGTTAACAACACAAGCAAAAATAACCATGATAATTGTTTTTAAACAAATTATTGGCATGCACTGCAGATATAACACATGAAGGTGTACTAACATCATATCATCAACAAGGAACTCTAACGCTCCTAGGAAACGGAAGGTAACACATTCCCAAAACAGTCTATTGAGACATGATATATACCAAGAAATCCATACCAAGGATAACATAAAAATAATTGAAGTATCGATAACTAGATGTTGAATCAAGACTTAACCTCAATTCTAACCCATATTGTTTCTACCCATAATTAACAATAACAAGCACCAACAGCAACAGGAAGCTGATAGTACACATGTTAAGGGTTTAGGTTTCATATCTAGCAGCAGCTTACAAGTACAGTAGGGTCATATAAGTGAATGTGTATAAAACTAGAATCAAACAACATTGTAGCATATTGAGAAGGTATAGGAAGTGCTCATCAAAATCATGGAAGACTGGCAAAGTAGATCTAGATTCTAGACTTTAACCTCAATTATAACCCACACTTTTTCTACCCATAATTAGCAATAACAATCACTAGCACACATGCTACACATGCTAAAGGTTTAGGTTTCATATCTAGCTTACAAGCAAAGTAAGGCGATCAAACTAGAATCGAACAACACTTAACCCATAACTGGCACCAAGTGTTTGGGTATACCCTCAATTCCTCTCCCTTATCTATTCTCACTTTCCTCTCTCTTCACTTTCATCTCTTCCTCTTGTTGTGGCTGATCAAGGAGGACTAGGAAAGTTAAGGTGGTAGTTGGAACCATTGAAGGCTAGGGTTCTCTCTTCTTTCTCTACTTCACTTTTCAAGACCTAGAGGCAAGTACATCTTGCTCTCATTCATGGCCTTGTGCCCTAATGGTTTTCAAAACTGATTCTCATGCTTCATTTATGTTTTCTTGCGCTAGTAGAGCTCTCCTCCATGCTAACTTTCATGATTTCGAAGTATATTTACTTAATGTTCAAGTTATGGGATAAAATTATAAGAATAGATAATTGATGTACATAGCTCATATACATGTTGTGATCATATTTGTACTGTTCCTATAGTTCATATACATCTTGCCTTAACTGTCCCAGATCTTGGTTTTGGTTTTGGATTTGGACATGAGCATAAGTGAGATTAAGAAGTATTCTCGCACCTAGGTGTGCCTCAGGCTCGAGACCCACTCTTGCACCTCATTTTCTATGAGGACATGCTCATTAACCTAAGCTCACCTAAGGCTTGCGCCTCATGCGGTCACACCTACTTTTGAGGTGCTGCTGAAGCGCACGAGACTCATTAACTTAGTGTTTTTTCTATTCCTTTTATTTTATTTTTTTCTAGATGTCTTAGTATTTTTATTTTAATGTACATAACAATTCAACTAATCTTTCAATTGTAATTAAAAGGTTTTTCTACCTTAACTTTTTATATTGTCAAGTCAATCAAGACAAGATCCTTGGTTAAAAATATTATCCCAAGTGGATCTTAATGATAGAAACATTATCAAATATATCAAGTGAACTAACTAATATTTTTATTGTAATTAATAGGTTATCTATTTGATGATGAAATGATACAAAACCTGATGAAGATGATAATGATCTTAAGAGTTTTGTCCATTTCTATTATTATGAATTTATGATAGTATATTTTGTGTTTTTTTATTATGGTCAAGTATTATTACTTGTTGATTTTATAATGGTGTTATGAATTGATTACACTTCATTTTCAATATTTTTATGGTTTTAAGAATTGATTAGTTATATGAGTTTACTTATTTCAAAATATATTATTTAAAAATGCTAAAAGTGTGTTAAAGCCCATGCCTCGTTGTGCGCCTCGCACCTAGACTCCGAGGACCCTATCACCTCGAGTACGCCTTGAGCTTTTTAAAACATTGAGATTGAGGGGAAATCGAGCAGCAACGACAGTTGTTTACTGCAGTGATTGTGCAGGGCCAGAAATTCGATCCCTGCAGGCATACTGCAGTAAACTGCAGATTGTGCAGTTTTGTTTGATTTCCACTGCTACTTCTCTCATGGAATTTCACATGTTTACTATCTACTTTGTTGTATCCTCTGGTATTTCTGGTTTGCAATTAAGTGGAGTTTTGATTCATCAATTGTGTATTTATTTCCATGTAAGCATAAATTTCGATAAGCACTTGTTCTTGTTCCGTTTTCGCTTTCAATACTTGTAACTTAGTGTATTGATATTAGTTATTGTTTTAAACCCCCCAGCATGTCTGGTTGTTGATCAAGTGGGGTCAATCATTAGTCTACATGCTTATCCACTTGACTTGTAATTAGCTCGATACAATGTGAATTCTAGTTTCATTCATTGTTGTGTTGTGGTGATTAGCATTGGTGTAATATTGGTCCCTAGTTATATTGTGCTTGTTGTGGACCTAGGAGCTAGACTCCCTAGTGCTAACTGACTGCATTGGCTACTGGACAGAACAGACCTGGGCCTCAGTACCAGAACCGGATATCCGATCTTAGACATCGAGCCCGAACTTGGGTTCCTGATCCTGTCGTGATATTGGTCAAGTGATTATGTTCATGCCTGACTTGTACTTCAATGTCCTGACCTGTGATCAAATCGACTATATCATGCTTGATAGTGCATCGACATATAGGGTCGGTTTCTTGAATGTCCACGATTAAAAAATCGAAATAATGAACATAGGCTTAATCAACTAGTATGATAAATGTAGATGCATTGGGAGGGGAGAATCCCTAGTTTTATGACGGCCTTGCTAAACCGCTTACCAGTAGTACACTGAGATAGATATATCGACTTCTGGGGCGCTACTTCCCTATCCTACCTGACTGATTATCATTAGGAGGTATTATGCCCACATGTCCATGTTGGACACACTTGTATTTGACTTTAGGTCGTGTGTCATTCGGGCACTGATCCTCCTGCTTTGTTTTCTTTCCCTGTGCTTGGCTGGTCGAAATCCTGATAGCGACAGATGTATATTGTATCTGATCCTTGGGTATGTTAGGGACAGCTTTCGAACTTGGATTTATTGGGATTGTGTTATGATGGAATTCTCAACTTGCATCGTTAGTAACTAGGGTGATAACCTAGGTAGCTAACTTTAGCAAACTTAGGACTTGTCTTGTTCTTGCTTGAGATTTATACTTGTAGCTAGATTTGCATTCCTTGTCATATATCATTGTATTAGCACATGGATCCACCTACCTAGAATTAATGGGCAGCAAACAACATAGGTCATGATGTTGATTATTAAGCTAGCTTTGGAAAATGCAACATGCATATAGTAGCTTAACCTTGATTAACTAATAGGTTGAAAAAAGTGCTCTTTTTATTTTTGGGTCCTCTTCCGTGGGGCTTGAGCGGTCGCCCTGGTTGTCCTGGGCCAGGGCCGGCCCTGCCGGTGTCTATGTAGTTTTGTGTCTAGTTGTGTTCGTGCAACATAATCATAAGTACAAAAATAAAAATAAAGAACAATCCCAATCACGTAATCAAGACCAGTGAGTTGTTTACCTTTAGTGCACAGTGCTCGCAGAAATAGTGCTTGCACTTGGTCACCACCGGGTCCTCGAACGGCTGTCGGCATATGAAGCACGCAAACGGCAAGGCGTCCTCGTCGCTGTCATCATCATCATCATTGTTGTTATCCTCGTCGTCCCCACCTCCCCCCATGGCGAGCGCCCTCTTCCTCGCCTTCTCCTTCTCCTCCCACTCCTTCTCCATCTGCCAGCCGCTCTTGTAGTCGCCCCTGTCGTGCATGAACTTGCACGCGTCCCCGAACCCACAGTAGCCCGTCTCCTTGTAGTCCTTGCATATGTCGGGCTGGTAGTCAAACCTGGCCGAGGTCCGGATGTGGGCGGAGGCCCGCAGGGGTCCGTGCGCCCCGCCAGCCTTCTCCCCGGCGACCGTCTGCTCCCTCCTGAACCCGGCCTTGTAGTCCGTGTAGCTGTGGATCCCCTTGTACACTTTCTCCTCCGCTGCCGCCGCCTCGGGCCTCCCTGCGGATCCGGACGGCCTCGCGCGCAGGTTCGCCTCCGCCCGCTTGAGGGCCCGCTCGCGGATGGCGCGGGCGTCGTTGGAGAAGTCGGTCTCGGTCTCGAGCGTGGCGGTGGCGCGGCTGTCGTGGTGGGTCTGGATCTCTTTAGATGACTCGAAGTAGAACGAGGAGGAGGATGACAGTGGGTTATCGGGTTCGGATTCGGGTTTGGGTGCGGGTTTAGAAGTGGTGGAGAAGAGAAGCTTCTTGTTGCTGCTGTTCTTGTTGGGTTTGTGGGAGGGGTTAGGGTTTTCGGGTTCGGATTCTGAGGATTCTTGTTGGGTACTGCGCTTGCGGATGTTGCTGCGGTTGGAAGAGGGCTTGCGGAAGAAGATGCACTTTTGGTTTTCCATAGGAGAAGGACACCAAAAAAAAAAAACCCTAGCTGCTGTGTCGACGGACGGTTGTTGACGAAGTTCAGCCGCGGTGGGGTCGACGTCGGAGTCGGAGATGCAAGTCGGCGGCGAGGGAGGGTGGGTTGTTGGAGAGGTTATCGCTCTGTGTTTGATTTCAGCTTCACAAGAATTGTCGAGTGGGTTTTCGAAAAGGGGATTTTGGGGGGTTTTGAATTGATTTCCGATTCGAGATTGGATTCTTGATAAAATCTAAATTTCCGCCCCGGGGAAGGGGGAGGGGGGTGTGGAATTCGTGGGTTGGGTAGATGTGATTTTGAGAGGAGTATGGTACAAATCCGGTTTCCTTAAAAAAAAAAATAATAATAATAAATTAGAGATTTTTTTGGCTTGTTTTCTACTTTGTTTATCCTATTTCACCGTGCATTCCACTATTTTGCAAAAAAATACAGCATCCCCCACTTTGGACGAAAATCATACAAAATATTTTTTTTGGACCAAAATGTTCTTGTCTTCTTCCTCTTTTCTCTTTCCCCTCACCTCCCCTCGCGGCCACCGCCCCTGCTCCCCCGCTCTCCGCCTCCGTCGTGCGCTCCCCCATCCCCACCACCGCCTCTGTTCCCTCCCCCCCTCTCCGTCTCCGGCATCAGCGGCGGCGGAGGAAGCAGCGGTGGCGGAAGCAGCACAACGGAGGCGGGGGCCTCCGCTCCCCCCATCCCCGCCTCCGGCGGCAGCAGTAACGGGAGCGGAGGCGGGAAGGGGGAGCGGGTGCGGAGGCGGGGGGGTGGGGGTGGGGGTGGGGTGGGGGGGAGCTGTGGCGGGGAGGGGGGGAGCGGTGGCCGCGGGAGGGGGGGGGGGAGGGGGCAGTGGGTGAGATGAAAGAAGACAGGGGCATTTTGGTCCAACAAAAAAAATAACGAATTCCGTCCAAAGTGGAGGGTACTGTACATTTTTCAAAACTGTAGGGTGCACCTTGAAATATGGTAAATCAAGTGAGGAATAAGTCAAAATTTCTCAAAAAATTAAAGAGAAATGTTGACAGCTTACTCCCCCCTCCCTTCTCCTCTACCCCTCCCTCTCTCTCTCACACACGTTTTATGGATATTAACAAATCATTCATATTTTGAAAATAATTAGACATACCATCCCTCTACTTTATGATATATTTTTAGAATAAAGGTGGTTAGTATAACTTTCTATAGAAAATATAAAATATAAGAGTGGTCCACCTAGGTCCAGATTTAATATGAGGCACATGAGGCATTGGCCTCATGCCCAAAATTTTAGACGGCACCCTCCCCTCCCCCTCCCCTCCCCTCCAGTATATATAGCCATCCACTACAGATATTATAATACTTAGAACGATCGGATCTTGTCGCTTACATGACTTAGAGAGTTGGAGTTCTATTTTTTTCCTAATATTTAAAAGAGACTCATGTGGTCGATTCCTAGTTTTTGGAGTTCTTATTTGTTAGTCCCGGTGCTTGATCAAAGATGGTAGACTCGATGTCGAGATCAGAGATTCAACAAACATTCACCTTTTGATTATTCTCGAGATCCAAGAGGAACTCTATAATATGAATCTGATTACAAAAGCAATAATAATCAGAAAGTAAATCTCACGTTTTTCCTTGCAATCACAGTTGCAGACGGACAGAACTGAGTTACAACTCAGATGAAGGAGAAGAAAGAAGAAGATGAAAGATTCTTGCTGGGGTGATTAAGATCACCGTTGCTCAAAGCAAGATTCGTCCCACCACGATCTGCTTCCAGGAACCAGCAAGTTCACGAAGAACTTCTGGAACGCTCGTAAGTCAAAATTTGAGACTTAAACAGGCTTCCTGGACTTTACAGACTCCCTTAACTCTCTTCTTGGTGCATCTTTCAAAGGAGGCCAAGGGGCTCTATTTATATAGTGGAGTTGAGACTTCACATCTTCTCCTATCCGATGTGGGACTAAAATACCAATACTCAAAAATAGAGTTTGATATTTTAGATCATCCCACAATCAGCATAGAAGTGTGCCAGTCCACGCCTATCCCCCGAACACTCCCGTGCATGCACGAGACATCCTGGAGTCCGTGTCCGAGTCCGAGTCCGCACAACAAAAAATCAACTTGCATCCTTGTTAGATTTAATCTTTTTTTTTTCTAGGAAAATACTCCCACATGGCACAAACTTGTGCCCCACTACACCTCATGTACACACCTCAACACAAGCAATGCATTATATTGAGATACTCACCATTTGGTGTAGTTGATGTGGGACTATCTTTTCTAGTCCAAAGGCAAAAACACCAACAATCCCCCACATATCTCAATATATGGGTTGAGCGTTCCCCACAGTGACTGTCCATCATGCATTAGGAGAGATGTCGCTACGACTTGAATCTTTCCGCATAGGTTAAATAACAGCATGATACAATAATGGACTAAGCCTTGAATTCTGTACCATAACTGCAATTCTTCCTACTCACATAATGACATCAATTGTGCTTCTGGCTGCACATTAAAGGCCTTGTGCCAGCCTGGTTTCAGTATATAATTTTTGGGCGTCTACAAGTTTACCCTCAAGAGACGGCCTGATATCTCTGTCCATACACTATAGGTGAGTTCTTTATAAAGAGTCATGGCATGAAGCATTGCGCTTCTTTGCGGTGCTACGCCGCTATGACATGGCTTAAAGCCGAGGCTTCATCCCACCTGGGTACCTCATCATAGTGTCATACTACTGTAGCATGAGGTCACAAGCCTCTTCGTAGTGCCAAACTACCCAGCATGAAGCCTTGCGCTTCCGTACGGTGTTACGCTGCTATGACATGGCTCGCGAAGCCGAGGCTTTACCCTACCTGGTACCTCTTCGTGGTGTCATGCCACTGTAATATGAGGATATCGTCCTCTTTGTAGTGCTGTCTACTTCTCTTTATTACGATTATCATACATCATTAGACTACCTGCCTATTTGTGGTGCTACTCCGCTGTGACTTGGCTTGCAAAGTTGAGGCATTATCCCTACCTGGGAACCTCATGGTGGAGTCACCCCACTATAGTATGGAGTTACACTCCTTGTAGTGCTGCGCTACCGTGCTTCCTGTAAAGCACTCCAGGCATTCACTCTGCCTGAGAAATCATTAAGGCATTTAAGCCAACCTTCCCACAGGATCCGTTTTTCGCAGAAAACAACAGTAGACAACAGTGGTTATAGGTCCGTAACCTCCCCATGTCACAGAGGACAAGTACCCACAGTTTCTGATATTCTTCTGGTTAATAGTCCTTCCTTGAACCAAAAGCTAGATGCCTAGTAGATTTTTCTTTGTACTAATAGCATAAAACTTTATGGTAGGAATGTAATAACACAATATCAGAATGCCTTCAAGCCCATTTTACAAGTTGTGTCATCGACTAGCTGGCACTTTGAGGCCCTTGGTGAACGGATCCGCCAAGTTTTCCTGACTCCGAACATCAATCACTGTAATGACACCTCTCTTGATGAGATCGTTCACTGCCCTGTGCTTCAACCACACAGTTCTCTTCTTTCTGTTGAAAAGATCATTCGATGCCACCGCTGCAGTCGCCTGGTTGTCGCAGTATATCGAAATTGCCGGCATCTGTGCCCCAAACACTAGAAGATCATACATGAGCTCCTGAAGCCACTCTGCTTCATCTGCTGCAGTATCAAGTGCAAAGCACTCAGATTCCATAGATGATCGCGAGAGCATAGTCTGCTTCTTCGACTTCCACGATATAGCAGCTCCACCCATTGTGAAAATGTATCCACCTGTGGACCTCTCGCTCTCCACTTCTAAGCACCAACTGGCATCACTGAAGCCTTCCACTATCGGCGAATCTCCACTGCAGTGTAGTGCATATGTCTGAGTCTTCTTGAGATATCTTATAACCCTTTTCATAACTTTCTAGTGCTCAACGCCTGGATTGCTAGTGAATCGACTCAGCATTCCCATAGCAAAAGCTATATCAGGCCTAATGGCAGTAGTAGCGTACATCAAACTTCCGATGACGCTAGCATACTCCAACTATCTGACGCTTTCCTTCGAGTTTGGCTCCAGCTTCTGATCACCCCGGTACGACGTATCAATTAAAGGAAGATCATGATACCCGTATCGAGTGAGCATCTTCTCAATGTAATGAGATTGTGACAGTGCTAATCCAGTGTCTGTCCAGATGATCTTGAGTCCCAAGATAACATCAGCATCCCCCAAGTCCTTCATACTGAACTTCGTCGAGAGGAACTTCTTTATCTTCGTGACATAACTTATATCCGTACCTAGGATTAGCATGTCATCCACGTATAGACAAACGATGACTCCTCTTCCGTCAGCAAACTTCATATAGACGCACTTATCTGTTTCACTGACCCTGTAGCCATTTGACGTTATGACTTTGTCAAACTTCTCATGCCACATTTTGGGAGCTTGCTTTAAGCCGTACAGAGATTTTACCAACTTGCAGACTTTGTCTTCAAGACCTTTGATGATAAACCCATTCTGGTTGTTGCATGTAGATCTCTTCGGTCAGCTCGCCATTCAGGAATGCCGTTTTCACATACATCTGATGTATCACCATCTTATGTATCGTTGTGAGAGCAATTAACATTCTGATGGTGGTCATCTGGGCTACTAGAGCATACGTGTCAAAGTAGTCGATCCCCTGCTTCTGAGAAAACCCCTTTGCCACTAGCCTAGCCTTGAACTTGTCAATGGTTCCATCAACTTTCATCTTCTTCTTGAAGATCCACTTGCATCCGATAGGTTTTGTTCCTTCAGGTAGATCAACCAACACCCAAGTGTTATTGGAGGTGATTAATTCAATTTTATTGTCTATCGCCTCCTTCCAGAAAATAACATCTCTGGTCTTCATCGCCTCATCATAGGTAAGCGGATCTGCTTCTATATGATAGGTGACGAAGTCATCTCCGAAGTTCTTCGGCCTCCTCGCTCGCTTCGACGACGGCTCAGCGAGTTCTTGTTCAATCGTTGTCTCCTCAGTAGCAACTTCATCTTGGACAATTGGCTCATTGAAGATCTCAGTCACCTTTGCACCTTTAGTATTCTCCGGAATGTCCGTTAGAACAATGTTCTTGTGCCTTATAAACTTGTCTTCAAAATATTTAGCATCGCGAGATTCAATGATATGATTTGACTCAATATCAAGAAATCTCCGAGCATCACTCTTCTCGGCATACCCCAAGAAGACCGTCTTCGTAGTCCTTGTCCCCATCTTCTGAATCTTCAGATCTGGGAGCTTCACATAGGCCAGACACCCCCACACTCGAATGACATTCAAGTTAGATCTGACTTTGAACCAGAGTTCATGAGGAGTTACGTCCGAAGTTGCATACGGCACTCTATTTAGAATAAAAGTGGCCGTCAATGCAGCTTCTCTCCAGTAGCATTTAGGAAGACCCATAGTTAGCAGCATTGAGTTCAACATTTCTTTCAACGTTCTGTTCTTTCTCTCCGCTACTCCGTTAGATTGAGAAGAATACGGAGCAGTAGTCTCGATCACTTCTTAGCCTCTTGAGTTATTGTCCAGTTTGTCGTTCAGCCTCGGCCCTGAACTCCTTGAACTTCTCGAACGCTTCGTCTTTAGACTTGAGCAAATAGACGAACGCATACTTTGAGAAGTCATCGATGAAGGTTATGAAATACTTTATCCCGACTTTTGTAGAGAATTGCTTGAAGTCACAGATATCGGAGTGCACCAACTCCAGAAGATCTGTGCTTCGATTGACCCGATGAAAGGGTTTTCTTGTGATCTTTGTCTGAGCACATACTACACACTTCTCTACCTTACCCCCACATTTGGAGATAAGTCCTAGACTGGACATTTTGTTAATTCTTTTACAGTGAACATGTCCTAGCCTATTATGACACAACTCAAGAGAATAATCAGAACGAGTGATTGCATTGATTACATTTGACTGGTTTATAAGCTGAATTTTGAACATCTCTTCAGTTTGAAAAGCTTTTCCGAAGTATGTTCCCTTCTTGGACATCACCATCTGGCCAGCATTGATGTCCATCCTCAAGCTTGCGTTGCTATGTAGGCTTCCAGAGATCAGGTTCTTTACAATCACCGGAACGTGCTTCACACCTTGAAGCGTCAGAGTGTTCCTGGATGTGAGTTTCAGCTCCACAGTTCTGACCCCCAGAACTTCAGCTTGGGCTTGGTTCGCCATGATAACTTTCTCAGAAGTTGGCTGGTATGTGACGAACCATTCCTTGTCAGAGCAGACATGGCAGGTCGCACCAGTATCTATCCACCAGTCAGAGTCAGCCCCCACAGCTGTGACCTGAGCAATCATAGCAAAAATATTAGAAACCATGGAAACCTTGCTAGGCTCACCTTGTTCAGCTTATTTGGGCTTGGATTTGCATTCACTCTTATAGTGGCCCTTCTTGCCACAGTTGAAGCAAGTCACATGGGTCTTGGACTTCTGTTGCTTGAATGAAGGACCCTTCACTTTCAGATTAGTGGAGTCCTTCTTCTTGTGATGAGAAGCCACCTGCTTCCCTTTGAACTCTCTTGTATGTACCAAGTTGGCCTTAGCTAGTTGGTTGGACAGAGAGTCCATCTTCTGTTGAGATCGCATTTCGTCCTCAACGTGGATCTCTTGTAGGAGATCTTCCAAGCTAATTTCCAGCTTCTTTCGATGCATTCTAGCATAGAAGTTGCTCCAACCAGCAGGAAGTTTCGAGACTATCCCTCCAACGACAAACTTGTCGACGAGGGGCATCTTCTCGTCATCTAACTTCTGGCGCAACTTCAGGAATTCCTTCACTTGAGGTAGCATCGCCATCTCGTCTTCGAAGAGCCACTTGTGGTACTTCTCGACGATGAAAATTTTGGACCTGTTCTCATCATCTTCATATAGCTTACCCAAAGAATCCTATATCTCTTTGGCCTTCTCCTTTTTGGAATATGACTTTGCCAGAGAGTCTTCCATAGAATTAAGAATCAGCAGTTTACATATGTTGTTTTCTCTCTTCCATTTGCTCTGCTTGACGAGTGCAGCAGCAATAACTTCGGCAGTTCCTCCTTCTAGAATTGTTGGTTCATCCTCAATCAACACATGGTCTACGTCCACGAGTTGAAGATTAAGGATGACCTTCCTCTTCCAGATTTGGAAATGTTCTCCGTCGAATTTCTCCAACTTGTTAAAGCTAGTATCGATGAGAGAAGCACGAGAGTTCTCCATCTATAAGGATCTTGCTTTGAGATTGTTAGTCCCGGGGCTTGATCAAAGATGGTAGACTCAATGTCGAGATCAGAGGTTCAACAAATATTCACCTTCTGATTATTCTCGAGATCCAAGAAGAACTCTATAATATGAATCTGATTACAAAAGCAACAATAATCAGAAAGTAAATCTCACGTTCTTCCTTGCAATCGCAGTTGCAGACGGACAGAACTGAGTTACAACTCAAATGAAGGAGAAGAAAGAAGAAAGAAGAAAGAAGAAGAGGAAAGGTTCTTGTTGGGGTGATTAAGATCACTGTTGCTCAAAGCAAGATTCACCCCACCACGATCTGCTTCCAGGAACCAGCAAGTTCACGAAGAACTTCTGGAACGCTCGTAAGTCAAAATTTGAGACTTGAACAGGCTTTCTGGACTTTACAGACTCCCTTAACTCTCTTCTTGGTGCATCTTTCAAAGGAGGCCAAGGGGCTCTATTTATAGAGTGGAGTTGAGACTTCACCTCTTCTCCTATCCGATGTGGGACTAAAATACCAATACTCAAAAATAGAGTTTGATATTTTATATCATCCCATAATCAGCATAGAAGTGTGCCAGTCCACGCCTACCCCCCCCCCCCGAACACTCTCGTGCATGCACGAGACATCCTGGAGTCCGTGTCCGAGTCCGCACAACAAAAATCAACTTGCATCCTTGTCGGATTTAATCATTTTTCCTTCTAAGAAAATACTCCCACATGGCACAAACTTGTGCCCCACTACACCTCATGTGCACACCTCAACACAAGCAATGCATTATATTGAGATACTCACCATTTGGTTTAGCCGATGTGGGACTATCTTTTCTAGTCCAAAGGCAAAAACACCAACATTATTTTTTTTAGAAGCTTCGAATCAGCCCTCCGTTCTCCCTTTCCACATGTGTCGTTAATTTTTTTAATAATATAAATTGTTGTTGATTACATTTTTATATTTTCTTTGCAAAAGATTTTGAATATCCTCGTAGATTTTTTAAATCTTTATTTTTATATTCATAAATTATAATAACTTAGATTATTGACTTGTTGTTGACTTATAATTTATTGCAAAATGTGTTTTTACTAATGCATATAATTATTCCTGTCGAGTCGATCTAGGGGTCGGTGTCGAAGACTACGATTGGTTTTGTTCCTAAAAAAATACTAGAATCGTTCACTTCCATTAGGCGAGCTTTATAATTTATTAATATATTTTTTGTATAAATTGTTGTTGATTATCTGTATTTTTTGTTGACTAATTTTATTGAAAAATATGTTTTTGTCATTTGACTGATAGTTATTCCTATTGAGATTGAAATCATTTAATAGAAAATCGAGAAATAAAATATTTTATATTCATTGTTGATTGTTTATTTATCGTTAATTATTATTATTTGTTGGAAAATAATAATGTCATTTGATTACATAGTGTATCATTATCGATGAAAAAATAATATCATGTTTTTTTTTCCAATGCTAAATAATATAATGCGAACATTAAGTTTTGAGGGCACCAATTTTATAGTTCGCCTCATGTCTCAAAATTTAAAGTCCGACGCTGCCTTCACCACCCGCCGCCTCCGCTCCCTCGCTCGTCCACGGCGTCGTCCCCCTCCCCCGCACCCTTATGGCATCGACCTCCTCCCCCGTGCCCCCGGTCCCCTATGGCGCCGCCCCTGCTCCCACATGGCGTCGCTTCCGCTCCCCCGTTCCCCCACAACGCTCCTCCGTCCTCCCCCACGAGATTAGGGGTATTTTTGTCCTAAAAATTTAGTCAAACGCGTTGATCGTCGGTCTTGGACGAAATTCGTGAAATGTAGGGGATAACTTATATTAAGGTAAAGCAATGAGGTGCATCTTGAAATATGACCAATAAAGTGGGGTGCGACTCAAATTTTATCTTTTGTTTTTGGTCAACAAAACATCTATACAGTCACCAAAATAGTACTCGAAAAGTGATTATAAAAAATAGAATTGACTGGGTTCTTGTTTTTTTTTGAACAAACCCATCAACATAAGTACAAAATTACAGAAAATCCACCATCCCCATAACATTTCCACTATTACGCAAAAAATAACATAAAGCGGTGGATTTTTTTTATTTTTGTTCTACAAATCCATCAACATCCAAAAAAAAAAATAGAAGAAACAAAAAACATCAAAAATTTGATTTAACTAACAAACACAAATTTCTCACAAAGTAACCACAATTATAATTTTTTCTTGTATGCATAAATTTTCTCAAATTCCTGGAAAGGACACATATTCCTCAAAAGGATTTAGGTGGTTTGTGCGTATAGGTCACGATACTAAATCATAAAATCAATAACATGATATAAGGACCCAATATCGGATAATGTACTAGCAATACAAGTACAAGATACCATTTTGGAACTAAATATATGATATGAATACTATATCCGTAGAAGTATGAAAAATGGAAACGTGGAGTAATAACATCTATCTGGACCATATTGATTTATCTCTGCTGCAATCGTGAATGGTACTCTTTTACTACGTTGGCAGGGACATGACAAGTGTGAGACCAATGGTCTGTCCCCCCACAACTGTAAGCCCCTGAATTTAGGGCTAATTTTTTTTACTTTTATAATTCAATTATTTGTAATAGATATTATTATTTGATTAAATGCTCTTTACCGTGACTTGGATTTCTAGAGCATCAGGGATGCCAGCCTCTGGAAACTTTCTTCTTGAAGTTTGTAGTAGACGAGATTATCTTCATGTTGATATATCGTGTCCCACTCGAACTTGCTCCCTTGTACTATTTTTGCTTCGCGCAAGTTCGGGTCAATTTAGACCATTTAATTATTAATTGATTTCCTACTCTTTTCCTTGATCCTCATAAGCACGTTACCATGACTTTTAATTTAGGAGCACCAGACTAGTCATTTTCTCGAAACCAACTTGTCATGTATGATCTACTCGAGACACTCTTTCCTCATGACCTTCGTGTCCCACTCAGACACACCATCTTGTGCTTCATTTTCTTTGCACAACTTTTGGGTCAATTTAGGCCAATTAATTATCCACCGTAAATTGTGACCTGACTTCCAATTTAATTTCGGGACCCGACATCGACCCAAACCTGTCAACCCTAAATATGGACATGGCCCACACGAAGCCTACTACCCGTAGGACACTTCTGTCCCATTTATTCGAGTCCCTATATGCTACTTATTTACCCATGATTATAAATACCTAAAAATAATTTATTTATTGCACCTAGTCCATTTTGGCCCAACCCGGCTCCACTGAACCCAACCCCAGCTCCATGTTACCCTCCATCATGACTGCCCATACACCCCACTGATATTTTTTCTCTACTCTAAATATCTCTCTTTATGTATAAATATCTAATTCTCTCATTTGTATATATATACACATATATACATATAATATATACATACATATATAATATCTTACTTTCTCTCTCACTCATCACCCTCACTCTCTCTTCACACCAGCAAACCCCCCATGTGGCCGAACACCTCTCTCTCTCCTACTTTCTCTTTCTCTCTCTCTCTTCATCTCATTAATATCTCTCACACTCTCTCTCTCCCTCTTTATATATTATACACACATAATATATACTATATCTCTCTCTCTCTCCTTAGCTACACACTCAACTCACCTCCCCACCCCTCTCTTGTACGTGAATGACCACACCCCCATCTTCTTCTTCATTAATATTTTTTTCTCCTTCTTCATTTCCTTCTTTTTTTTATTTTTTTCTTCATCACCACCTCCACAAACCACCAACACCACCACCCTCACCATCAAACCATCACCACCATTCCTTTTCTTTTCTTCTCTTCTCTTCCTTCTTCCCATCTACGGGCACCCCGCCGTCGTCGCCCCACTGCGCGGGCACCCCGCCGTCGTCGCCCCACCGCACGGGCACCCCGCCGGCGCCGCCACCAGCTCCTCCATCCCGAGCCACCTCCACCACCGCCACTTCAACCATCACCACCACTTCAACCACCACCGAACACCACTACAACATCACCACCTCGTCACCACCACACGCCATCCCCCGAGCTCCACGACCGTCGTCGTGCTTTACTGGGCCGCCGCCGTGTCGTGCCGTCGCCGCCTTGGCCGCGTGCTGCAACAGCAGTAAACAGCAGTCGTAGCAAGTAGCAGCAGCAGCAGCAGCTGCTGCAGTGCTTCGCCGCGCCGGTGGCCGCGCCCCACCGTGCACCACCGCGCGCCACTGTCATGGTCGGCCCCTTGGCCGATCGCACCCCCTCCGGCGAACCCCTGGGCAGGCCCCATGGCCACTGCCCTCTTCCTTGATGCGCTGTATAGTCGTTTCGTGCATTTTGTACTGAATCCCGTCGACGCGCGCGCGGACGAAATTCAGAATGTATGCCTCGTCGCAGCAACTTTGCACGCATTTTTTGGAAAATCCGACCGTTGGATCGGTAATTTCTTTGCTCCATCTCAATCTCGGTATATAGTTCTTCACTTCCCTCAATTTTCGTCCGTTAATTTTGCCGTTTGATACATCAAAATCGACCACCAAGTTGACCGTTTAAATTATGTTATTTTTGGACAGTTTTGTGGAGCCAATTTCGTCGGCTCGTAACTCCGTCGTCTCAGCTCTGCCTGGTGTGCTACCATTCCTATGCGAAGCTGGTATAATCCTCTTCCTACCCCTTAAGTTTTGTTTCATTGTGAGCACGTTTGATTGGTTGAATTCGACGCCAAAGTTGGCCGTCCAAATTCGTAATTTCCAAGTTGTAAAATTCCATTTTTGAACTCGGGACTTCGAATTCAATTTCTGACACCACCAGTAGACTCGTGGCATCGTTTTGGCATGTTTTTATATAAATTTGTTAGATTTGAAGGACGTGAGTCCTGGCACGTATTTCGGTGCAAAATGGGCCCCATAGTCTGGGTCAACGGGACTTTTTGACGTCGGCTCATCGAAATCCAATTTCGGATATACCGTTAAGTTCGTATCGTTATTCTGGACTCGTTGAAAAATAATTTGTTAGATTTTAGTGGACATTGATTCCAGTACGCATTTCGGTGTAAGTCGGATACCAATATCCGGGTCAACGGGTAATTTTGAGATCGGCTCATCAAATCTGGATATACCGTTGAGTTCGTATCGTCATTCTGGACTCGTTGACATATAATTTGCTGAGTTTTGAGGACATTGGCTTCGACACGCTTTTCCGTGCAAATCAAAATTTCAATATCCTGGTCAACGGACCAATTTGAGATCGGGTCAACGGAATCCAATTCTGGATATACCGTTGGGTTCGTATCGTCATTTTGGATTTGTGGACATATAATTTGTTAGGTTCGGTAGACTAGTATTCTTGTACGTTTTTCGGTACAAAGCGGGTCCGACACGGACACCATTTTGACCCGAAATTATCTTTTTGCCCCTGTGTCCAAATTGGACTTATGGATAGACTATCCTAGTTGATTTGACCATTCTGGACACGTTGGTGATGTTGGTTTCACCATCCGACAACATCTGTAGGTTTTTACCCTATTATTATTATAATCTTTCTCTTTTGTTTGTATTTTGAGATCCATCAATTCCAGTGATTTCACAATCACTGAATTTGATGTGTTGACCCTGTAGATGTTTATAGAGACTAGCCTTGACCCTGTTTAACCATGGTTGACTACTTTGACTGAATATCGAAGTAGAGTCAACATTTGACCTAATTTGACCTAGAGTTGACCAGAGTTGACCAGTTGACCAAAAGTCAACTGTAAGTCAACCCTTGACTTGCTTTGACTTGCCTTGACCTAGTTTGACTTAGTATGACTTGATTTTACTTCCAAACCCTTATATTGATACAGTATTCCACCTATAGGTCCTCTAGGCAATGTTCTAGGACTCAGTTGACATATTCCACCAGAGCGCAGGCGAGTATATTCTCTGATAATATTTCTGTTTTATGATATCGTCTATGTTTCTTGTATTTAGTGTAGATATCCTTGTTCTCTTGACACATTATTCACATGGATTGGTATTTCTTTGGATCCCGTCATGAGATGTTATTCCTCGCTTTCCTTGGTATATCTTGTGCAAGTCTTTCTTGTTCATTGTGCATTGTATAGACACGATTCCTGCGAAGGCTAGCTACCCTCTCAGAGAATCGTGTGTCATGATGTGTCATGGTTGGATCCACTATACTAGTCGGGGATGGAGAGTATTAGTATAGATGTGTGGTCAATACCCACATTGTATATCTTGTGAACCTTGTGAATGCCAATCATACACCACACGTATGATTGGCTAGATCATGACCTTGTGCAGACCCAAGCCGGCCACATGTTGTAGCTAGTACTCACACACTTAGATAAACGATTCTTGATTCTTGTACATGTCATAATCAGTTTTACTTGCCTTATTCTAGCTCTAGATTTATAGCTTACCTTGCCATGATACTCACATGTACATTTTATGATTTTTTGTATATTCTCTCTATTTACTGCTACATTTTTAATATCGTATAATTAGAACTGTTATTTGAGATTTTGTCCTCGTTCCATCCTGACTGGATATGTTGACAAAATTTTAGGAGTAGTTGTGCCCTCAGTATTGGACTTCATGATGTTGCTAGCTAAGGTGGATCTCACTATTCTTCTATGTGAGTTGCCTGGTAGTTATCCTTAGTTAGTCTTGTTGTTCCTTCTTTATTTTCATGTCTTATGATCCTTGTAGATTCTATTTGTTATAGTGATATTGTTATTATTTTCTGTCTTATCTTCCTTAGTTTTCGTGATGTAACATGAGTACATTTCTAGTAATGGATCTTTAGATGTTGTAGTTAGTATAGGGTACTTGACAGCGCTCTACCGCCGATACTGCGGTGTAGGCTGGGCGTGGCCCACGTATTCGTACCCGTATATCCGGGTGCGGGTCGTGACAACAACAATAACATATATTAGGGGTAGCATAAATAGAAGCATGTTAATTTCTTATTCTTGAAGTTGTCATGCTTGGGAGCCAATTGGGCATTCATGTTGTCATGATTTTGTGTTTGCGACCTTGATTTCTTTCCCTTTTCGCGTGTCGCGACACCTATCGGATCTCGTCGGTTTTGGCGTCTAGCATACTATGCATTTCTTCAAGCAATGGGATGACATTCACACCAGTGGGTCAGGCTTGATGGTTCTTCATCAAAAGTTTTTTTTTCTTTCTACGAGCAACATAAGATAAATCAAGTCCGAGATTTTGGTAAATTTCTTTTCTCTATATTGTTGTTGTAAGTGCATATTAGAAGCACAAAAAAGTTGAGAAAGTCTTATCCAGGAGATTAGCCCTAGTCGAGTTTTTCTTACAAAATTTAAGGAGTGATAGGATTTAACATACTTCAGAGCTCATTCAAGACTTAAAGTCTTGAAACCGGAGGTTTTGCCAATAATGTCTTGCTTGAGGCAAGTAAATCATCATTTGATGGTCAAAACCTTCTTCAAGAGCCAACCAAAGATCCTGAGGATCCTCTTTAGCGAGGTATTTTATTTCTATTGCTTTAGGTATATGCTTTTGAATAAAGATCATGACAAATGCCTAGTCAGCTTCATCTGTCTGATTGTCAGCCTCAATTGTTGCTCTCAGTTCTTTTGCAGTGAGGTAGAGCTTGACATCTTATACTGTCACTCCCCGTTCCCAGAATGCGTATTTTTATTCATGTACAACTCATGTATATTTATTTAGTATTTATCATGTATTATCCTGTATTTAAATTCCTTTAATTTTATGTTAATTAATTATCTGCATTTTATTTTCTGTAATTTTATTTCTGTATTTCATTTTCTGCTGTTATTTTCTGCTTTTAGCCGCTCTACCTTGCTTTCGGGTTGGCCTTGGTTGGACCCGAATGAACCCGACCCACAAACTTCCACCTACCACCACCCTTCCTATTTAAGCCCCCTTCTCATTCTCTCTCCTCATAACTCTCATTCTTCACCATTACTTCTTCTTCTTCCTCTTATCACTTCTCCACCTACCAGCAGTAGTAGCAGGCAAGTGCAAATCTTGCTTTTTGCTTGGAGAACCATTTTTATGGTTTATTTCTCTTCCTCTCATGATTCTGAGAGAGTTTAGTACTTAGCATTTTTGATTTCTTTGGCTGGTTTCTCCTAGATCTAAGTTGTTATATTCTCGGTTTTTCATGGGTTCTGATCTCCCAACTTAGCGTGCTTTCTGGCTGGGAACTTCACTTCTGGCTTGGAACAGGTTCAGTCACGCACACGTCTTTACGTGTTTGCGTGGATTTTGAGTCACGTTCATGTTCTTACATGTTAGCGTGGATTTTAGTCACGCACACGTTCTTACTTGTGCGTGCGTGGATTTTGAGTCACGCTCATGTTCTTACATGTTAGCGTGGATTTTAGTCACGCACACGTTCTTACTTGTGCGTGCGTGGATTTTGAGTCACGCTCACGTTCTTACGTGTCAGCGTGGATTTTTAGTCACGTACACGTCTGTACGTGTCTGCGTGAATTTTGAGTTACGCTCACTTATGCGTGCGTAAATTTCTTATCATTCTTCACGCTCACTTGTGCGTGCGTGAATTTCTTATCATTCTTCACGTTCACTTATGAGTGCGTGAATTTCCCTCCACGCTCACACTGTGCATGCCAACGTGAACCACTTTTCACGCTCACACTGTTTACACGCTCACTCCAACCTGCTAGACTTGGCGTGACTTTTGGCCTTAGCTTAGACTTGTTGGCGTGACTTTCTAACCAGGGTGTTACTATTTGCTCTATAACTTGTTCATTTAATGATGGCATGATAATTTTTCTATTATATCCTTAAGCCTTTTGGCATGGACTTGATAAAATCATGACATGTTAGTATTGTTAATATAGATTTTTATGTGGAATGTGTCATGTGTCTTGATTGATCCATGGATACCCAGTAAGACTGGAACTTAACCTTGAGAATTATAGACTCGACCCCATGTAATACTAATTGACTTTCATGCATTGTCACCATAGATAATGATTGTGACATTGACTAATAATTGATCATGCGTTCCTAGTTGGAACTAAGAGATTGGCTAGTCGTCTTATTGAATGAAATGAATGAGACACGTTCATGTAATGAACTATTGTACTCGATTAGCCGATCCCGAATATTGGCATACAGGCACATGCAGGCTTCAAATTATTATTTATTTATTTAGTATTTATTTATCTTACAAAAACAGCATGTGTACTTTATGGTCAAGGCATGATTACTCCGTGGTTAGATTTGATTGTTGTATCACGCTATGTAAGACCTACAACCTAGCCGCACGGGTATCGTTGTAGAGTTGCGCATATCGTACCCCGTACGGAAGTACTCATTTGAATGACCATGATCCACGGCATGGAACTTCACTCAACGTAGGGACTATTAAGTTAAATAAAATAATGATGGCATGGAGAGAATGGATTCCCGAGTTCTTACATGGCAGCCCTCTTTGGGACTATTAAGTGCCCGACAGGCCGGCTGGTTCCCACAGATACTGTAAATCTGTCACACGGGCAGGGAACGACATCTGCTTATATTATTGTACATGCTATATTAACGGCAGGCGTCCCGCTGGGACTCGTCTAATTACATGATTGGCGCAATTGATTGATTGGATAGACTAGCCTTGCTCACACATAGTAAGAACTGAGGAATCCCTATTTGCATAATTCCAGGATAACTTGGGACTCACAATAGCAAGCCGTAGTAGTTGATTGGCCGTTCAAGATGATTTGTTTGTGTACTGTACCTACTCTGTTGCCTAACTGAGATGATCAGAATGTCAGGACATGACGGGCTAACTTATGTCCTTGTTTGGTTGGGAGGTTGGTTCGAAGTGTCATGATGTTATGTGAATCCTAGTGGAAAGCATGGATCTATTATTATATCCTCTTACTTACTGGTTTAGTCCTTCATATCGTGCTTCCTTGTGGTACTTGCTATTAGAGGTCTAACCTCTATGGTTTTGCATGGCCAGATTTAGAGCCGGTCCCCGAGGATCCAGCTTACTTCTACCTCCAAGATGGTCAATACTAGAGGGATGATCGCAGGAGGACTCGAGTGGGTTTCCTTACTTCACCGCTCGTTTTGTTATTTACTTCATACTTAGCCGTTTGGCACCGACATATTAGTCGGATTGTCTCGCACTTACTTTTGCATAATTGTAATTAAGTCAGACTGCAGCTGATAACAATTGTGTACATGTTACTATACCATCTGGCTATGTTTTGTAAAGCCAGATCTCAAGAACATTTTGACTGAGCGTTTGGGACGCCTTACTGCTTTATCTTACATGTTCTCTATTTTTGTTTCTTGTTTGGAATGATTGAGACAATAGATGTGAAGTGACCATAGTAAGACTTTCATGTAGTATACACCCCCTCGTCTGGTTAGACAGCATTGATCGTATTATACGGTATTCATCTACCCGTAATACGTAGCTGGCTGAGTCATTCTCCTGCTCTCCAGTATTCTGGTTCTGGGGCGTGATAAGGTTTTAGTGGTGGCCCATGCAGGTCTGATTTCAGACTTGTGGGGTGTTTTGATTTATAGGATGTCTCAATCACACATGTTCTCCTTGATCTCATGATTCGTTATTCTCAACCCTTGCTTGACATTCCGGTATCCTTTGACTTCATTGATCTTTCATGTCCGGTTGTTTGATTGTCCTCTTGTCCCTTTTCTTAGGGGCACTTCGTCCGTATCGGTCAGAGCTGGACAACAGCAGGAGCAACATGGACAACCTGACCCTGTTGGTCAGCAACAAGGTCCAGTACAAACTCAAGAGGCTATCCAGGAAGAAGTGATAGTGGAACCAGCAGCTGGATCGCAATATCCGGATGTTCCACCACCACCGACAGTTCCACCTACCCAAGTGGACACACCAGCCCTTCTGGAGATCATGAGAGGAATGATGGCTACTCAGCAACATCAGATGTTGGCCCAGCAACGCATGTATACTCAGCTTCAAGAGCAGAATGTGTTGCTCAACCAAGGATTGCAGACGGCTTTGGAAAGAGGAGTGAGGACTGATTCAGGAGCATCAGCCAGGTTTTGCAAGTACAACCCCCGTCGTTTCGAGGGCACGAAGGATGTCATATCAGCAGATGCATAGCTTAAAAACATGGAGGCTATTCTGACAGCAGCTAAGGTACCGGCAGCAGAATGTGTGGATCTAGTGAAGTTGTTACTTCAGGATCTCGCACGTGATTGGTGGGAATCAGAGGAAGTGGGCATCAGACATCCTGTGGCTTGGGACGATTTCACAGCAAGATTCAAGACCAAGTACTATAGAGTTGTGGCACGGTTTGAGCTACAACAGAAGTTTATCAGCCTCAGGCAGGCCGGCAAGACTGTAGATGCTTATGCAGCGGAGTTCTGCAGATTGAGTAGATTTGCCCCAGAGATGGTAGCAACAGAGAGCCAGAGAGCCATGAGGTTTCAGCAAGGGTTTCATCTTGAACTCTTGCAATTGATAGAGGGGCACAATTACCAGACTTTTGATGAGATATTGACGGCGACTCGAAGGCATGAGATCACCATTCAGAGGCTGGCGACAAGGACTGGGGGTCAGAAGAGATCCTACAGTCAAATTGAAGGAGGAGGGGGAGCAGCGCCCCGAACAACAGCACCATCTACTGGAATTTGTATCCATGATGTGGCGATACGAGGACCAGTACCACCACCCAGGCAGCAGCAACAACAACAGAGGAAGAACCAGCAACCCCCGGCGGGCTGCACTTATTGTGGAAAGATAGGGCAAACTAGAGATGTGTGTCGGACATTGAATGGACTGTGTCTGATATGTGGAAATCCAGACCATCGGGTTACCACATGTCATATGAATTCGAGGTCAGAAGGACCAGGACAGTAGTTTTCTGCTCTGTCAGCACCAGGGGCAGGCCAGTATCGAGGACCAGCAGTGGCAGTAAGGCCGTTGGCACAGCGTCCGTTAATGACGCAGGCTCAGATATTTCGGCAGCAGGGGCCGCCGATGCATCAACACCAGCATAGACCACCCCAGCATCATCAAGGCAGGGGCCAGCAACAACATCAGGCTAGACCGCAGCATAGAAACCAGCAAGGAGGTCGAGGGCAGGCATTCACTCTATCCTTGGAGGAGGCATTGGCATCGGAAGATGTTGTGGCAGGTAACATTCTCGTCGCCTCATATCCCGCAGTAGCATTGTTTGATTCGGGAGCATCCCATTCATTTATATCTGCACAATTTGCGACACGACTAGGAATGGAGTTCGAGGCATTGCCAGGGAGGTTGAATATACTCACTGGTAATGGGCTCGTAGGAGTTAGTAGAGTTATTCTAGCATGTAGCGTTGTAGTTTGCGGGCATTCCTTACCCGCTCGGTTGATAGAATTTCATGTTGGAAATTTCGACGTTATCTTAGGCATGGACTGGCTGAAAGACAGTCATGCGACAATAGATTGTCGTAGAAGAAGTGTATCTTTTAATATTCCAGGCATGAAGAGATTCACCTTAGTCAGATCAGAGGCAACTCAGCAAGAGCAGGGAGTAATAGCAGCAATGGAAGAAGTTCAAATTCCGAAGGTAGTTAAAGAGTTTCTAGACGTATTTCCAGAAGAACTTCCAGGTCTACCACCGGTTAGAGATATTGAGTTCAGTATAGAATTGGCACCAGGAACTAAACCGATATCAGATCGAGTTTACAGAATGGCGGATTCAGAGCAGGCCAAGGTATATCAGCATATAGAGGAACTGAAGGAGAAGAAGTTCATCCAAGCTAACGTGTCACCATGGACAGCACCAGTAGTACTTGTGGGGAAGAAGGATGGGTCATCCAGATTATGTATTGACTACAAGAAGCTTAACGCGGCAACAGTGAAGAACAAGTACCCATTATCCAGGATCGACGACTTATTTGATCAGTTGAGCAGAGCTAGAGTTTTCTCCAAGATAGATCTTCGTTCAGGGTACCATCAGGTGAGGGTTCGGAAGGAGGATATTCCCAAGATAGCATTCAGGTCGAAGTATGGGCATTATGAGTTCTTAGTAATGTCGTTTGGTTTGACCAATGCTCCAGCAATATTCATGGATTTGATGAATCGTACCTTCATGCCATACTTAGACCAGTTTGTCGTAATATTTTTTGACGACATTCTCGTATACTCTGCTAGTGAAGAGGAGCATGAAGACCACCTCAGGAAAGTGTTGCAGGTTCTGAGAGAGAACCAGTTGTATGCCAAGCTCAGCAAGTGTGAGTTTTGGTCGGACCACATTTCATTTTTGGGTCACATCATATCAGGAACTGGAGTAGCAGTAGATCCCAAGAAGATAGAAGCAGTAGAAAGTTGGCCAGTACCCAAGACCGTAGCAGATGTGCGAAGTTTCTTGGGATTGACAGGATATTACAGAAGGTTTGTGTCAGACTTTGTAAGGCTTTCAGCACCCATGACCCGCTTAACCCGGAAAGATGTACCATTCGTTTGGTCGGCAGAAAGTCAGGCATCATTCGAGACTTTGAAGCAGAAGTTGATATCAGCACCTATTCTTACATTGCCAGTTGGACCCGGAGGTTTTACAGTATATTATGATGCGTTAGGTAAAGGACTTGGATGTGTCCTTATGCAGCATGGAAAGGTGATAGCATATGCATCTAGGCAGCTTCGGGACCACGAGAAGAATTATCCAACTCATGATTTGGAGTTAGCGGCAGTAGTGTTTGCTCTGAAGCTATGAAGGCATTACTTATATGGTGACCGAGTGGAGATGTACACAGATCATAAAAGTCTGAAGTACATCTTTACCCAGAAGGAACTAAACATGAGGCAGAGAAGATGGCTGGAGTTGATTAAGGATTATGACGTGGAGCTTCAGTATCATCCAGGCAAGGCTAATGTAGTAGCATACGCTCTCAGCAGGAGAGGCGGCGCATTTATGTTGACAACACAGAGGCATATCTTAGAAGACCTTCAGGAGATGGGCATCGAAGTTATACTTCCTAGTGATGTAGGAGTTCTAACAAGTCTGCAAGTTCAATCCGACTTGGTAGGCAGGATCAAGGCAGCTCAGGCTCAGGACCCAAGGATTTAGAAGCTTAGGGCAGAATATGAGTCAGGACTCAGGAAGGAGATAAGAATTCATGAAGATGGTACACTTAGGTTTGGATCACGTCTATGTGTGCCTAGTGGAGATATCAGACAGGAGGTTATGGCAGAAGCTCACAGTTCTCAGTATTCTATTCACCCTGGAGGGACCAAGATGTACCAAGATATCAAGCAGCATTTCTGGTGGAACGGAATGAAGAGGGAGATAGCTAGATTTGTTTCTCGTTGCTTGGTATGTCAGCAAGTAAAGGCAGAACAGCAGAGGCCAGCTGGATTATTGCAACCGCTTCCTATTCCGGAATGAAAATGGGAGCATATTACAATAGACTTTGTGACCGGTTTACCGAGATTACCAAGTGGTAAGGACGCTATTTGGGTAATAGTGGACTGACTTACGAAGGTAGCACACTTTTTTCCTTTCAGAATAGGGCAATCTACAGAAAAGTTGGCAGAGTTGTATGTGCAGCAGATAGTCAGGCAGCATGGAGTCCCTGTCAGTATTGTGTCGGATCGAGATACCCGCTTTACATCACATTTCTGGAAGAGCTTACATCATAGTCTGGGTACCAAGTTAAGATTTAGCACGGCTTACCATTCGCAGACGGATGGGCAATCAGAAAGAACGATTCAGACTTTAGAAGATATGTTGCGAGCTTGTACTATAGATTTTGGAGGGTCTTGGGAGAGTCACCTGCACTTAGTCGAGTTCTCATACAAAAATAGTTATCAAGCCAGTATCCAGATGGCGCCATTTGAAGCACTATATGGTAAGAAGTGCAGGTCACCGCTTGCATGGGATGATATCGGAGAGAGAAAGATGTTAGGACCAGAAATGATTGTTCAGACAGTTGAAGTGGTTAAGGGAATTAGAGAGGGACTTCGAGTTACGCAGGACCGGCATCGTCATTGGACGGACCAGCGTCGTAGGCCATTAGAGTTCTCTGTTGGGGACCACGTATTCTTGTGGATCTCACCTACTCATGGGGTCATTAGATTTGGCGTTCGCGGGAAATTGAGTCCGCGGTACGTGGGCCCATTTGTTATCCTTGATCGAATAGGCGATGTTGCTTATCGTTTATCCCTCCCGCCTTCGTTACGAGAGGTGCATGACGTGTTTCATGTATCTCAATTACGTAGGTATGTATCGGACCCAAGCCATGTCCTCGATCATTCTGAGCTGGTTGTGGGTACCAACATGTCTTACGAGGAACAACCTGTGTCCATTTTGGACCGAAGAGAGAAGATACTCAAGAACCGAACAATTAGTCTTGTCCGTATTGCTTGGGGTCATCACTCCTTGGGAGAGTCAACGTGGGAACGTGAGGATGATATCCGATCACGGTATCCACACCTGTTTGACTCACAAGGTATATCTCTTTCTGTATACCTTGATTGTCCTGATTCTTCATGCTTATCACCTTATGGGTAGAAATACTTGATATCATGGATTGATGGATTTATATATATAGTACTTGCTTTTGATATGGTAATAATAATTGCTTGCTCACTAGAATTGCTTGTATTAGTTTAGCTCCGATATTTCTACCTGCTTGGATTTGAAATTCCGAGGACGGAATTTTTCTAAGGTGGGTAGAGATGTCACTCCCCGTTCCCAGAATGCATATTTTTATTCATGTACAACTCATATATATTTATTTAGTATTTATCATATATTATCCTGTATTTAAATTCCTTTAATTTTATGTTAATTAATTATTTGCATTTTATTTTCTGCAATTTTATTTCTGTATTTCATTTCCTGCTGTTATTTTCTGCTTTTAGCCGCTCTACCTTGCTTTCGGGTTGGCCTTGGTTGGACCCGAATGAACCCGACCCACAAACTCCCACCTACCACCACCCTTCCTATTTAAGCCTCCTTCTCATTCTATCTCCTCATAACTCTCATTCTTCACCATTACTTCTTTTTCTTCCTCTCATCACTTCTCCACCTACCAGCAGTAGTAGCAGGCAAGTGCAAATCTTGCTTCTTGCTTGGAGAACCATTTTTATGGTTCATTTCTCTTCATCTCATGATTCTGAGAGAGTTTAGTACTTAGCATTTTTGATTTCTTTGGCTGGTTTCTCCTAGATCTAAGTTGTTATATTCTCGGTTTTTCATGGGTTCTGATCTCCCAACTTAGCGTGCTTTCTGGCTGGGAACTTCACTTCTGGCTTGGAACAGGTTCAGTCACGCACACGTCTTTACGTGTTTGCGTGGATTTTGAGTCACGCTCATGTTCTTACATGTTAGCGACGTTCTTACGTGTCAGCGTGGATTTTTAGTCACGCACACGTCTGTACGTGTCTGCGTGAATTTTGAGTTACGCTCATTTATGCGTGCGTAAATTTCTTATCATTCTTCACGCTCACTTGTGCGTGCGTGAATTTCTTATCATTCTTCACGCTCACTTATGAGTGCGTGAATTTTCCTTCACGCTCACACTGTGCATGCCAACGTGAACCACTTTTCACGCTCATACTGTTTACACGCTCACTCCAACCTGCTAGACTTGGCGTGACTTTTGGCCTTAGCTTAGACTTATTGGCGTGACTTTCTAACCAGGGTGTTACTATTTGCTCTATAACTTATTCATTTAATGATGGCATGATAATTCTTCTATTGTATCCTTAAGCCTTTTGGCATGGACTTGATAAAATCATGACATGTTAATATTGTTAATATGAATTTTTATGTGGAATGTGTCATGTGTCTTGATTGATCCATGGATACCCAGTAAGACTGGAACTTAACCTTGAGAATTATAGACTCGACCCCATGTAATACTAATTGACTTTCATGCCTTATCACCATAGATAATGATTGTGACATTGACTAATAATTGATCATGCGTTCCTAGTTGGAACTAAGAGACTGGCTAGTCGTCTTATTGAATGAAATGAATGAGACACGTTCATGTAATGAACTATTGTACTCGATTAGCCGATCCCGAATATTGGCATACAGGCACATGCAGGCTTCAAATTATTATTTATTTAGTATTTATTTATCTTACAAAAACAGCATGTGTACTTTATGGTCAAGGCATGATTACTCCGTGGTTAGATTTGATTGTTGCATCACGCTATGTAAGACCTACAACCTAGCCGCACGGGTATCGTTGTAGAGTTGCGCATATCGTACCCCGTACGGAAGTACTCATTTGAATGACCATGATCCACGACATGGAACTTCACTCAACGTAGGGACTATTAAGTTAAATAAAATAATGATGGCATGGAGAGAATGGATTCCCGAGTTCATACATGGCAGCCCTCTTTGGGACTATTAAGTACCCGACAGGCCGACTGGTTCCCACAGATACTGTAAATCTGTCACACGGGCAGGGAACGGTATCTGCTTATATTATTGTACATGTTATATTAACGGCGGGCGTCCCCCTGGGACTCGTCTAATTACATGATTGGCGCAATTGATTGATTGGATAGACTAGCCTTGCTCGCACATAGTAAGAACTGAGGAATCCCTATTTGCATAATTCCAGGATAACTTGGGACTCACAATAGCAAGCCGTAGTAGTTGATTGGCCGTTCAAGATAATTTGTTTGTGTACTGTACCTACTCTGTTGCCTAACTGAGATGATCAGAATGTCAGGACATGACGGGCTAACTTCTGTCCTTGTTTGGTTGGGAGGTTGGTTCGAAGTGTCATAATGTTATGTGAATCCTAGTAGAAAGCAGGGATCTATTATTATATCCTCTTACTTACTGGTTTAGTCCTTCATATCGTACTTCCTTGTGGTACTTGCTATTAGAGGTCTAACCTCTCTGGTTTTGCATGGCCAGATTTAGAGCCGGTCCCCGAGGATCCAGCTTACTTCTACCTCCAAGATGGTCAATACTAGAGGGATGATCGCAGAAGGACTCGAGTGGGTTTCCTTACTTCACCGCTCGTTTTGTTATTTACTTTATACTTAGCCGTTTAGCACCGACATGTTAGTCGGATTGTCTTGCACTTACTTTTGCATAATTGTAATTAAGTCAGACTGCAGCTGATAACAATTGTGTACATGTTACTATATCGTCTGGCTATGTTTTGTAAAGCCAGATCTCAAGAACATTTTGACTGAGCGTTTGGGATGCCTTACTGCTTTATCTTACATGTTCTCTATTTTTGTTTCTTGTTTGGAATGATTGAGACAATAGATGTGAAGTGACCATAGTAAGACTTTCATATAGTATACACCCCCTAGTCTGGTTAGACAGCATTGATCATATTATACGGTATTCATCTACCCGTAATACGTAGCTGGCTGAGTCATTCTCCCGCTCTCCAGTATTCTGGTTCTGGGGCGTGACATATACCACTTTAGGTAGTTTCCTTCAGAAACTTCTGATGCAGTAAAACAGATCTTGTTCAGGTTCGACACTATAGTGGAGGGAAAAAGAAGATATTAGAACTTCGGGTTCTGAAAAAGTGGATTAATTATGTAATGGTGAATTTTAGTTTTTAATTTTATTTGCATATTATGAACTTCATGTTTGATATGAATTTCGGGTCCACTTATGAACTACGAGTTCAAGATAAACTTTAGGTTCAATATGAATTACAGGTTCACTTATGAACTTCATGTTCAATATGCTAAGCCTCTTCAGGGTAGTCAGGACAGGACTATGCCCCCACCAAAATTTACTTATGGCAAAGTCCTCTGACATGATGGTTGAATTTTACCCCCCATGAATTTTTTTCGGATCGGCTAATGGTCAAGAGGCATAACATCTTGGCGGGGGTCTCACAACCCGGTAAGCGGGTGATGGTTGAGGGGGCAGTGTCCTTCGCGAGGTTGTGAGATTTCAAAAATGAAACTACATAAAACCTAAACAATGTGGACAAACTATATTACACGGAGTTGTGCTTGAACCTTTATAATTAATACTAAGGACTGTTTTGTGATTTTTCATCAGCTTAAACAAGTTTTAAGTAGAAAAGAATTAACGTAAATTTTGTAATGTATGCATAAGAGGCCTTAGAAAAAAGAAAACCAATGATATAAAAAGATAATTGCCTTAAATAATACGAAAATTTATAGCCAAAGCATAAAAACTATATAAAATTATACCTAAAGTATAAACTTTGCGAAAATTGTAACTAAAGCACAATAATGCCCTTCTGAAGGACGTTCTACCTATAAAAAAAAATTGACAAAACGTCCTTGCTGAAGGACATTTTAGTGTGTTTTTAATTAGTTTATTTTGGCGGACGTTAACTATCCTACCGAAAAAACCGAGCCATCGGTAAAAAATATATAAAGAAGGAAAACACAGGTGCATTTTCCTTGTGAAAAACGCCATTCCTAAGGGCGTTTTCCTTCTTTATATATTTTTTATCCGCCGAAGAAGAACCCTAATTTTGTATATTGTAATTAAAGTTGCTTATTGTCAAGATTTTCATTGAAGGACCACTTTGTATTCTCCAATCATTTTGAATTGGGAGCAGTTAGTGAAGGGAGTAGTTAGCAGTCAAACCTCGAAAAGCTGCTTCAGTCCAAAGAGAAAGCCGACTGCCACGCAAGCAGAGAACGCCATTCCGAAGGACGTTTTTCTTTCTTTTATTATTTTGAATTGAGAACAGTTTATTGAACGTTTGTAGCAAACGTTTACCGTTAAAAAATATTTCGAAGTACATGAAACGCCTTTCGGAAAGACGTTTTGTGCTTTCTTTGGAATTATTCCAAATTTTATGCTTTGGCTGAGATTTTGATAAGTTTTTATGCTTTTAGTGAAATTTTTCCTAAATAATATGACTATAATACAAAATAATAAAATATTTACCAAAAAATAATAATAATGGAGATTATTGGGAGGTCTCTGGGTTGAGGTCTAGCAAGGAAAAAAAAAGAAAAAAGAAAAAAAAAAAATTAAACATTTTAATAATGTATATATATTTTTTTCTGATAAAAGTTAACCAAAAAGTGAACATATATACCATGTGAGTTATAAACATCCAAACAAATAAAATTAAATCAGAGTAAATAAAAAAACATGGCCTCCTCTTCTCTCTCATCCGTATTAATAATCGCCCGCTTTTCCCAATTCTCCTTTTCCTCTCCTTCTCCTCCTCCTCTCTCCAAATTCGACCGCCAGCGAACTCTCTCCGCCTCCACCCGCCGGAGAACTCGACGCTGCGGCTGGACGATGGCTTACGACGAGGAGGCGGCGGTGCAGCCGGCGGAGCCGGACGCGGCCACCGGCGAGATCGAGATCCCCTCCTACTCCGATCCTCGGACCGGTGAGTCTCCACCTCTCCTCTCCTCTCCTCTCCTCTCCTTTTGAATTTCGAATTGCTGTGCGTCCAAAATTCACACAACGATTCCAATTTTGGCAAATTTCTCGTAGAAGCTTCCGATTTTGGCAAATGACCGGTGAGGAATTCATGTAAAGATTCCAACTTTGGGGCATTTGGAATGCCTAGTTTGCAGTAGGAGTACGACTGTTGTTTAAGTAGGTCTCTGTGTCCGCAGACATGAATGATAGGGATACGTAGAGTATCTGTGTCGTGTCCAATACGTGTCTGACACGACGTGATAATGTGGTCCACTATAGTGTTGAGAGTGAAGGTAACTTCACTCATTGATTGATTATGTAAACAATTTAAACATTTTCTTGTGTGTGAGAGAAAGAGAGAGTTTCGGTGTTTCGGAACTAAGATGAAGGGTCATTTGTATGGAAAAGCCCTTGATTTCTGCTATTTTGCACTCGGAAGAAAGACCTAATTTGTGCCTAACTCGCCATACACTAAACTGTAGGGGTACGGGATGCATTAGTTAAACTGGTACATTGTGCGGTAGGGGTAGTCTTGTAGGAGAAAGGATGTGGATCAGTCTCCTTAGCAAGAGCATATAAAATGATTATCATGAACTGCGTTCTTTTAGGAACTTCACAATGGGTTGGTTTACATTCCCATGAGAGAGAGAGAGAGAGAGAGAGAGAGAGAGGAACCATTCCGATTCGTAGTATGTTTCCTTTTCTTCGTTTGACTTGTCAGTTTGTGGATTTTCTATTTCATTTGGGACCAGTACTCTTATTTTGACATGATGCAAACTCCTTCCGTTGAGGACATGAAATGTCGGGTTTGTAAATGACGAGGGACTACAGTTCGGTATACCGAGTAAGTTCACCCACTTATCGTTCAGCTTCAAACTATGATTACGACCCACGACGGGGGACTAGAGTTCGGTATACCGAATAAGTTCACCCAGTTATAGTTCAGGTTCAAACTATGATTACGACCCACGAAGAGAACGCCCTAAAATCACATGATAGTCATGTACAAGTCTACAAGAATGCTATCATTGTCTCTATTTGATACATATTGGCGTGTGAGTGTGTGTGGCAAAAGTAGAAGTCTATAAATGCAAAAAGAAGTTGAAGTTGTGTTTTCATTTTTTCATTATGTACCATGCATGGAAAATTCATGGTAATTTTCTTGATGTAAGGAGATTAAATTTAAAAGACAATTGTTTGTAGTCATGGATTTGGAAGCAGGGATGTCAAGGAAGGGCTATGTTGTACGGACACAATTACTGATAAGGACACAATTCTATAAGGTATACAAGTAAAAAAGGTAATAATAAGTAGTCACCTACATTGCCCGATTACGGGTGCGAGTACTGACACAATACAAATAGGGAACCATTTTTCTGCATCCGTGCAACATAGATGAACAGGCAGTTTTAAAGAGCTGTTGTTAAACTCTCCAAAGATAGTTGGTTCAATTAGTAAGCTAGCAGACCTTGGGCGAAATCGTATGAGCTGAAATATACATGAGTCGAGCTCGAACAAAGTCTAGTGTGCTGCTTGAATAAACTCAATTATATATTTCCTCTCAATATATGTGAAGCTAGATTTTCTGTGATGTTTAAAGGTGTTACTGGGTGATTCAATAGACAAAGTTCTACTCAAGACTCTAGTGGTTTTTGGCTTTGTTAAAATTTGTTATATATTTCTGCTAATTTGCGTTTAAATACCTTCAACTTTAACCAGTTCTTACTTTGATACCACAAACGGATTAATGTTCAATTCGCTACCACAAACCTTTTTATCAGTTTACCATTCTAATGGTGTTAATAGAATTTATGAGAAGACATTTGTACGCTGGCATTTTTCTTGTTGTTCGGCATGTCATCCTCACATCCCTCCCTCCACACCACCTTTGTTGCCCCTCCACCTAGTCCACAACCTCCACCTCCACCTCCTAACCTCATGCTCCACCACTTCATCCTCTCCTTTCACCATCTTATTCTCCCTCTCATTCTCTACATAGATGCCTTAAAGAACCTGCCAAAGTACTTGCAAAACTCATAAATAATATCCCAAACTTTTGTCCTTCATTCCTACAACAAATCTAATCATTCAACTCTAGTATCTACTTTCAAACCCATCCTTTTACTACTTTCATACCCTGAACGTAATTGCATTTTGAACACATCTGGAACTCCTTCAAAGTTCAAACCCTCCAAAATTATTTCCAAACCCTCCAGACAGTTCCAGGCGTTCTCTACCTTAAGCCCTATTGATACCAACCATAGAAACCTTAATTTCCTTCCTATATCAGGAATAAGTGATGATTCAGTTTTGTAACCGTTCTGCATTAAAATGCATGAGTATCACTGCGTAATGCGATGTTCTAAAGAACCATGTGTTTGACCTTTTTGTATATTGCTACTTTCTTTATATCTGCATGAGTATCTTGCGTACTTCATTTTTCCTAGGTGTGTCAAGCATAGTTACTTGGTAAACCTAAACCCTCATTCAACCATGTTTCGGTACGAGCGCCAGTTTTGGTACATTTCCGATCTTGGTCGTTGTGGTACTTGATCCGGATTCAATAAATTTCACGATCCGAATCAATCGTTGAAATATCACACAAACTTGCTTTTGTATTTTTTATATTTCTTGCCAATTTGGATACCATAGCTACACATTTCTTATGAAATTTGACTTCATATTTTGTACCATTATTCTTTCGTCATTGCCTTGTGTGTCATCATGACTATGAACCACCACTCTATTTTGCAAGTTGCTCATGCAAAAAAGAGAACAAGTAGTTGAGGTTATGATGTTTTTAGTATTTTATATGAAGTATCTGAGTTGTTTACCATTTTATTTTATCTATACTTTATTCACATGTTCTGGTTCGACACAATTATACCATCTTATTTAGTTGATGTATGACTAAGAAAAGTCAAGTTTACATCTTATTGAATAAAGTAACAAGCCTGGATTTTTCTTATATTTTATATAAGGTTTTATTTACCATATCATACATTATTGAGTCAACTTTGAAAAAGTTACTATCATCAACCCAATTAGTATTCTAAAGCGTACTGCAAACTGAATCTGCCAACCAACTCATCCTACACCCTATGTACTTAAAATGAAGACAAGTAGCATGCCAGTTCCTGAACCCGTACAATGATCCGGGAAATAAAATAGCCAAAATAACTATGGTTTCTATCTGCCTTCCACCAAACTTTGTGTATGCTCTTCCATTCTTACAGGTTGTGGTCCACCAAACAAATCACCTTTTTGAATTTTTTGGCCCTATAAGCTTTTGGGGAACATATAACAAACTAATAAGATGACACTAATTAATCAATCTTTGCTGCAGCTAGTTCAACCTCTAGAAACCAGGTAGCTTCAGTTAAAGGAGACGTAAAGATAAATACTGAAGGCGAGGCCTTACTACCCCGTACAAATGTTTCACATAAGAGCAGATCTAAGATGAGCAGATTAAAATATTTCGGAGTGGAACTTTCACCTGACAACATCGCAGTCGCTATTGTATATTTTGTTCAGGGAGTCTTGGGCCTTGCCAGGCTTGCTGTGAGCTTCTACTTGAAAGATGACCTTCATCTTGATCCAGCAGAAGTATGTAATTCTTTGCTAGGAAGTCTTCATTTATCAACTGGCATATATAACAGGATTTTTTGGCTGCACTAGTGTTTTTGAATCCATTATTTTCCTCATTTTCGTGATCCCTCCCTCTCTCTTTAAAGTTAGTCTTGACTTAATCTTGATTGATATTAGCTTTACCATGTTGTCATCTAACAATAAATATCTCTTATGCTGTTCACTGTTCAATGAAATTGATGGATTATTTCTCTATTTATTTAGACGGCAGTTATATCTGGTGTTTCTTCCTTACCATGGCTGATCAAGCCTCTTTATGGATTTATCAGGTCTGTCTGAATCTTGCATGCCTGTGTACATATCGCCTTTACATGTGCTTTTCTGAAGATTTCTGTTTGCAGTGACTCCATCCCACTTTTTGGTTATCGAAGAAGGTCATATCTTATTTTATCTGGACTTCTGGGGGCACTTTCATGGAGCTTGATGGCAATGTATGTTGACAGCAAGTATGATGCAGCATTCTGTATACTCCTTGGATCTCTGTCAGTTGCCTTTTCAGACGTTGTAAGTATCATTTATCACGCTAACTATAATTATATATGTCCGAGCTCTCTAGTCTAGTGGTATTAGTGCGGACACCCGGAGTGGCCGGCAAGGTTCGAGCCCCCCAATTGTGTGTATGCGTGTGATTTCAAAGAAAAAACAAACTATAATTATATATTATTCAAATAAAATTACTTTCTTTTTCAAAACCATCTCACCCCCACTTTTTATTTATCTGTTCTTTCTTGAAGTTGAGATTCCAATCATACCTCTGATGTGCTTAGTGCATATATATATAGAAGCCAAAGAACTCACTTCTAGCAATAGTAGCATACAGTAATTCTGATTTTTAGTGATTGTAAGAATTATACTTTTCTATTTTATTCTTCATTACCTGATTCTTGATGGATACCAAGAGGAATTTTATAACAACTGTAAGGGATTGGGAACATGGATGTCCTGTCCTACGTGTTCGATAGGACATGACCCGTGCACGTGCCACATGTGCATCGATCATTTGGTTCACTTGCCAAAGTGGTTAATGGATATAGGCATGAGACCCCAATCACTTAAATATAAACCAATCAAACTTCCATCCAATATCCAATATGGGACTAAAATTTGGGGTGCATATAGATTGAGGCAGTTATAACTTATAAAGGGTTTGATATCTGCTGTTTTGGGGTATGTAGCCATTATTAGAGATGAATGGAAGGAATCTGTAGCTCATGAAGCTTGGGGATTTTATGACAATTGCAAGTGATTTTGAACATGAATGTCTATGTCTTGTCCTACGGACTGGATAGGACATGGTCCGTGCATGTGCCACATGTGCATCAGCACTTGGTTCACTTGCCAAAATAGTTAATCAGATGTAGGCATGAGGACACAAAACACTTAAATATAAACCCATCAAACTCTCATCCGATATCCATTGTGGGATTAAATTTTGGGGTGTCACATGGATTGAGGCAGTTATAAAGGGTTTAGTGGTTAGTGTTTTGGGGGAATGTAGCCATTATTAGAGATGAATGGAAGAAGGATTCTGTAGGTCATGAAGCTTTGGGGATAATGACTTTGTTGTGTCGTTGAAAGCATAGCCACAAGTTCCGGCTTTTGGGAATAATTCAGTGAGCTTGATTTTTTTTGAATTCGGCAAAGGTTTGGAGAATTTGGCGAAAGTTCAGATAAAAAATGCTACTATAAATAAAATAGTTATACTTGTAAACACAAAAAAGGACATATTGATTAATACTAAAAGTTAACAACTACTAAAATAGAACATTACCATCATTAGTATACTCTTGATGTGAATTGCTATTTCTTGTTATCAATTCCATAGTTACACACGAACCTTTAGTGTCCTCAGGCCACTTGGGAACGGTGGATCTGTTATTGTTGTCTGAAGCAAACAAGAAAACTTATATTGCATTAGTAGGAACCAGTTCTTACAATCTTCCTGAGCTCTCCTTGTCATGGTCCACCTCTCTCTCTCTCTCTCTCTCTCTCTCTCTCTCTCTCAACCCGAAGTAAAGCCAGAGACAACCAAAAAGAAATGTTTGTAGAGTAACAGAGTTCAATGTGACTAAGATATTTATCAAATAAATAGATCAAGTAGATTAATGCTCTGATACAAATTAGGCAGCTACTTTCCATTTAGTACCTCACTGATACAATACAACCGTACTGTGTATCTCTCCCCTCTCTTTTCGGGTCTCCGATATAAAAATCACAAGAGGCAAGCCAGTAGATGAGATGGTCCTTCAGTCACTGGTTGCCTAGATTATGGTGGTTGTCAGCCTTTAAGATCATTGGTATCTTCGATTGCTGGTGATCGAGATAGCGCCTATATTCGATGGCCAAAGAAAACGGAAAGAGAGGAAGGGTAAAGTGTCGGAGATAGCACCGGTGGAGTTGGTTGGCATGTGGAGGCTGTCAAGTTTGTCTTCACAAACTCATGGGCGTCGGTAATTTATAGAACAAAATGACGGTTCTAAAATTTCCATCAAGTTATATGGGTGATGAATAAATCATGATTTTTTTCGTTTTATATGCGTGTAATTGGTGAGCATTGTGAATTATTTACCAATTGACGATTTATTCGCGAGTATATTCGACCAACTTGTACTTTGTGAATGTTCACGAATATATAGAATAGTTTGTGAAGATTTTGCCTATGGTTAAAAGTGATTGTGCATGTGCCATGTTTTTGATGCAACTTTTTTAATAAAATATATAAGTTCATATGAATTCTTGAAAATTGCCACAAAACATATAACTTGGTCTTAACAATGTTTACATTTGTAGTGCTGCAGAGCTGGCTGTTTTGGGATTAGTCAATTTAACCTTCTCTTTAGGATGCACTTATGTTCATTTGGAGGCATCTTTAAAATGTTATTCACTCAAAAACTGAGACAAGTAGTGCAGGTTGTAGATTCGATGGTTGTTGAAAGGGCTCGTGGCGAGTCACAGAGCACATCTGGGTCTCTCCAATCTTTATGTTGGGGATCTTCTGCCTTTGGCGGAATAGTTAGTGCATACTTCAGTGGTTCTTTAGTGGATGCTTATGGCGTAAGGTGAGAAACATAAGAGAGGCTGGTAAGTGCTAAAAATCTTGTTTCTTCTTAGGCTGGCTTGACCATAGCTTCTCGTTGTATGTATAAACTGCAGATTCGTATTTGGCTTGACATCCTTTCTTCCATTAATGACATCAGCAGTTGCCGTCCTTGTGAAAGAACAACCTGTATATCCTGCCAGAGGACATAATCCATCAATTCCTAGTTCAGGTTTTGTTGAAAGTTCTAAGCAGCATATCTTGCAGCTTTGGGCTGCTGTCAGGCAGCCCAATATCCTTTTTCCCACTTTGGTTATATTCTTGTGGCAAGCAACACCACATTCAGACTCGGCTATGTTCTTTTTTATGTATGCCTACTCCTCAATCACACTTCATGGTTTTAATTTATGCATATATCTTGTAAGGTAGTGAAGTTCGACATTCTAGTCCACCTGCATATTGTAAATGGCAACTTTTTGAGTAACTGTAATCTGATATCTTTATTAACTACAACTGTTAACACTTGAGTTAGAAATGAATCCCTATTACAAATCTGATGAGAAGTTCTAGTGTGCAGTCATCTTTAGTTAGTTTTCCTTAAGCATAGTAACTAAACTGATAAATAAAGTGTTTCTTCATTTCTAAAATCTGGAATATACTTGGTTGGTTGCTATAGGTTATGGGACAACAGGTAAAATTATATTTAACTATTAATTGGACGTGTTGACGATCTATGTTGCACGGACAAGGAAAATGGTGTCCATACCAGTATAGTGTCCGTACTCATATGTGTCCATATTCATGCACATAGGTGACAACTTATTATACCTATCTGACAACGTTTGTATCCTGTATTTGTATTGTGTCGTTATTCGTATCTGTGCAACATAGTTGACAATAAAATGCATATGTAGAACAACATTAGTGCATTTAGGCTTAGGTCAGCAAGTAGCTGGTAGCATGGGTTAGTAATTGATTTAGTGTCGCATTTGTTAGCATGTTGCCTATATTTGTAGGTTTTTAAGTAAGTCCCTTTAATCTTTCACATTTAGAGTTAGGTCCCACAAATCTTGGTAACTGAGGAAAAGTCCTCCAAATCTCAAATAATTGGATTTAGTAGTCCCCTGGTTATATTTCGGTAACTTGACGGTTATATTTTTGAGACTGCTTTGCCCTCATCTTCATCCCTCGTTCTTGCATGTTCTATTGAGGTTTTTGGGAGGATTAGGATGAGGGGAGGGGAGAGGAGAGGAAGGGAGGGAGGGAGGGAGGGAGGAGGAGGAGGAGGAAGAGGAGGGAGTTGGTGCTAGATCAATAGGATGAGAGAATATAAGCTAAAGTGTCTTCTGACTAGCTTAGGTGGTTGAACAAGGGAAAAACATTATTGGTGCCTTTCAGAAGTTTATTGGATTAATTTCAAGGATAATTAAATACTTTTACTAGGAGAAATTGCAATAAAAATGGAGAAAATGGTAAATGTTGGTGGCATTAAATTGAGATCAGGTACCAAGGTTTATTAATGCACCACAATATTGTATGATAAGAATGAAGACTCGGACAGAGGACACGAACATTTCATGACATGCATGGGAACACAACTGCAGCACAAACGAAATCAGAGCCTCATTCCCATTTATTTGGGCTTTTACATTAATCTATTTTATTGCTGTTTAATATGTCATAAATAATTAAATAGATATATAAATGAGTAATATTTACTTGTAAGAAAATACTATAATAGTAAGAAGCGACTTAATTTTTTTTACTTGTCCCTTAAAATTTACTTGTCCCTTAAAATTTACTTGTCCCATACAGAAAGATAATAGTTGGTAGACAATATGCATTTGCATACAAATCTCCACATCCATGTAAATATAAAGAATCAGATGACAATTCTTTTAAATGCATGAAAGAATTTGGTGTTTGAATCAGTGTATGACGTGTGTACTTTCAACGAATATATATGCTTGTAACTATAACCATCTTAACACACAATTGATGGGTCAAACTACATTCTAGTTGGTCTAAAGTTATTCTGTCTACTTAATATTTCTAATAATCTAAACTCCATCAACTAGAAATAATTGATTCATGCTCCGTTAATCCTATTGATTATGTCTTTCTTTCTATGCATGCCTACTTCCTGCATATGCACATTCTGTTCCTTCTTCTCTGTGCATATTACCTTTAGTATATACACCAAATCCTATACTTTTGGATTCTATGATTTCGTCAATGTATTTTATGGTATTTATTGTTGTGATTGCAGCACAAATAAACTTGGTTTCACTCCTGAGTTCCTAGGGCGTGTAAAACTTGTCACGTCCATGGCATCCTTGGTTGGTGTAGCATTGTATAATTCATTTCTAAAGAACGTTCCTTTGAGAAGAATTTTTCTCCTTACAACAATTTTTGGTTCAGCCTTGGGGATGACACAGGTACTTATTGTGAAACTATTTACATAGATTAATAGTCCAGTTCTCATTTGCAAGATAAACTGGATAATATTCAATTTCTTAGGTTCTTCTTGTCACTGGATTAAATCGAGAGTTTGGTATAAGTGACGAGTGGTTCTCTATTGGAGATTCTCTGATCTTAACTGTCCTTGGTCAGGTGAGATCTCTTACCTTCGACTCTTATTATGCTGGATTGATGTGTGGCTGTGCTATTTTCTTTTGCACACTAGGGTCCTATTAACATATCTTGTGACAAAGGATAAACAAAACCAGATGAAGCCATGGATACTTCAGCTTTATATGGAAATGTTTGCCATTTATTTTTATTATAGAAGGGAAGAGGAGAAGTCACTTATATCCAGAAAATGCTTCATCAATCATGATTTAATCAGATATAACCCTACATATATGTAGATCTAAAAGAACTCCAAGGCGGCAACATCTTAATCTCTTTCTGGTCAAGTTAAAAATTACATTATATATCAAACCTTAGCTTTAATGCCTCAAGAGTTCACATTTGAAATTTAAATAACTCTCAAATCTCGAACCATCATACACTTTGATTTGAGCAAGGATTCTAATGACTTGCCATGAGTTTCCTTTTGTTCATAGCTAAAGGTATAGATTTTAGTTAGTGACTGATGACCCCCTCCAATCACTATGTATCTAAGAATCCAAGGACATCAACAAAGTGACATCCTTTGGTACATTGTTCTCCCTTCAATATCATAAGAATGAAAATCAAGAGAGGTTAAGATTGTGGGTGAGACATGTCAAGGCCTGCTGGGATTGTTAATAAGATGACAAAGCCGGTTAGGAACTCTTATCAGCAAAGATATATACCATAGTCCAGGTGGGCTTTCTGTGGCTACTGGTGTTTCTGGTTGTCATCGATGAGAGGAGAGGTTTAGAGTGAAACCAGTAGAGATAAGCAATCAGTTGAACTTACCCATTGCCTCAGTGATATTCAATGTGTACGCAGCCTTCTAATATGGGAATGAGCATCTACAATCTGCACCAAAGTTACTTGATTGTCTACCAAATGACGTAGATTCCTCCTCAATGCTAGAAAATGTAAAAGAGGTGTATCATTCCTAAATTTGATGAAGAAACAGATAAAATACTTTTAGAAAATCAATATAACATCATGCAAAAACAACGATCAGAACCAAACTAGTTCTGTTTGCAGATGGTAAATCATATTCTTCGTCTTTACCAGCTGGTCTATTACTCTGTGGGTTAACCTTACTCTGTCACAACCATCTTCCTTTTTATATATTTTATATGTCATGTGGTAACAAGCTGAATTATGTTGCAGGCCTCATTTATGCCTGTTTTGGTTTTAGCTGCAAGGTTATGTCCTCCTGGTATGGAAGCGACTTTGTTTGCTACCCTAATGTCCATATCAAATGGGGGAAGTGTAACTGGTGGACTTCTTGGTGCCGGCCTTACCCAATTTCTTGGTGTCACAAAGGACAACTTTGGCAATCTAGCTCTCTTGGTTATTATATGCAATCTCAGCTCTTTGTTACCTCTCCCACTCCTCCACCTACTACCTGGGGATAGCCCAAATGACAAGGACACCGTTGATGAGCTGACAAAGTTGAACTGAATTTTTGAGGCTGCAACCAGGCTTGCTTCATGGGCGCAAGTCTTGCTTCTGTTTGGTTTCTTTCAGGTGGACATCAGATGGACAATACAGCTTCTTCTCATCTTAATGATTTGGTACCAAGTGGAAAACGAAATACTCAATTTCCAAAGAATTACAACTTCAATACTGATATTGTAAATTCCTCTGCCAGATGTGCATCCTATATTTAATGGACACGAGTATGATATGACATGAGGTAGACATGGCGATAGCGACGCAGCACGGATCTTGGCATGTTGTAGTTGTAGTTTGGAGTTGCAGCACTAGTTTTGGCGTGCTGTAGTGTATTTCGATATATATCCATTGATACAAAACGGACATGGCATCAAGTTTGAGTCTGTTCCCTAGGTATATTCCTAGCTTGTACCGCCAACTGAGAGACTTTATCATTCTCTTAGATCATCCTCTTATACCATATTAGTAAGAAAGATGTAACATTGTAAAAGCATGCCATATATCTGTAACAGTTATCTTGTCTTGATTTCATATGGATTTGTTGGTAATCTTGTACAATTTCTCCCACATGGGTTATGAAGGACGTATAGTTTAAAGAGAAAAAGGGGCAAAGTTAATTACGAATTTGTTGGATATTGGTTTTGATGTGTTGTCATTTTGGTGTTAATTGCATGTACTTACACTGTTTTCTTTTTGACTAGTTAACTACATTGTAAGTGATCATGCAGGAAGTATGAAGGCCGAGAATCTAATAAATTCCATGTCGTTGATTGTTGCTTTATCAATGACGGCAAGTGATAGTTCCATGAAGTTGTGTAAAAGACATCTAAGGATGGTCCATTTATTTGCTGCATCAATGATTGCTATGCACAGTTGGATTATGCATGGTCTGCCAAAACCAGGTATCTTTATCATAATGAGAAGCATAAGGTCCACACAGGCCAATTAGTTCAAGAGCCTTGTTGTGTTTTATCTATTAGTACTGGGCCTACTGGCCATCAATACTTCACAAACTAAGAATAACAGCTCATTCTACTTGGAATATTTGTAGTTAGTTCCCTCATACATCTATTCTTCTCAAGTAAGTTCTTAGATGCATTTGTGATACTTAATGATAGATTTTTGGTAGTTCGAAGCAAGGTTCGTAGTATCGGTACCTTCCTATGGGTATCAAGATCGGCAATATCGACGGTTTTAGATTGGAGTATAGGATTTTTTTTTTTTTTTTGGTATGGGAAAACAAATAGTTATTAATAAATTAGTAAAGTTTTGGAAGAAATATTTTACATATTTAGGCATAATTTTAAGTATTTTCTGTGTTGATTCTTAATAATTTTAGAGTTGAACGAAATAGTAGTCCTTCTTGCCGATTAGTTATCTGCAATAGGTAAGTATTCTTCTTTTATATGTTTTACAACCTTATTATGTTTTTATACTCTTGCTGGTTGGTCTTTTTTCATTCTTTTTTTTTTTTTTTGTCGAATTGATTGGAAAAGAGACTCACAATGTTGGTATCGGCCAGTATCGGTATCAGTTGGTATCATGACATGTCAAACCGTATCGGTATCGGCCATACCGGATGGGTATCGGTCGATACTGCAAACTATAGTTAGAAGTTGGAGACCTCATGATTAGTAGGTAGATGAAGACAAATAAAAATTTATTCTATTTTGCTATGCTAGCCTGCAGAGAAAGTTGAACTATCTATTCTGTGCGCATGCATGTTTGTGTATGTGAGTTGTTCTTGATAAAAAAGGCTGAAAAGTTGAATATAGTACTGGTTAAGAATTCTAATGATCTACAAGGTATGTGAATTGTATAGTACAATATTGCTAGCTGCTATGAATCATAGTTGTTTAATTAAGAAAACTTGTTCAATGAAGAGAACGACTCATTTGACCTAAAGGCCTCTCTGTGTGTGAGAGACATTTGCTTGATTGACAAGAATTGTTTGATGAAAGAAGTATAGTATTGGTTAAGAATTCTAATGACCTAATGGTATGTGAATATGTATTAAGTACAATACTGCAAGCTGTCATGAATAGATACACTGACCACCACCTAAAAGAAGGCTTGTTTGGTGAGAAAAATATAGGTTTTGGCTAAGAATTCTAATAACCTATAGTCTATGTAACTATGTATCAATTGTATCAGTACAGTAATGCGACGCAAAATTAGAGAAATTTTGGATACGATTGGATGAATAACTTGAAACTGCAGGAAGAAATTAGTCTTAATACTTCTTTCAGACTACTTAAGGTTTGAGTGTCGTTTTGTTTCTTTTCTTTTCCATTACTCTCTCTGAGACCAAACATAGCTAAGTTTCTGAAGAGTTGCATCCTTGTTTTCTGTAGATATGGTTGAGACTCCTGACTATATATGATGATAAGTATAAGTTTATAAAGAGTTACATCCTTGTTTTATGTAGATAATGGTCTTGACTATATATGAAAGGTATAGTATTTTATTATCATCCAATATGACATTGGTTGGCAAATGATTATCTGTATGAAAGGGCAAGAGTTGGTTGAGTAGGGTTTGGTACATACATATCTGGTAGAACATGGGCATGTGGGTGCATGTGGCATGTAGTGACTAATTAAATGCCAACATTGAAACTTTATCAGTTTTTCATATGATGATGGAGAAGAAGCCCAACAACACCCATGTGCCAAATCATTGAGACATGAACAATGGATGTGAAGCTAAAGCTAACTCCATGATAAGATGATAGAACTCGTAATCAGAAAGAAGAATGTAGGCCTGAGTTGAAGAATTTAATCAAGAAGAGACCTTGAAATCAAGGTAGAATGATATGCAATAGTCTCTGCTCTTTTTAGGCATATGACTCGTGTCTTCCTAAGCCTAGGGTCCAATCTAGGATGAATGATTTTATAGTTTCTAAATGCACGATGGTCCTAATTGTATTCCTTTGTTAAGAGTAAATATGCCTGTAATATTCTTGGTGAAATTTAGACCGACTCTACATTACTTTACCTTGGTAAGAAACTTCACTTCTCCCGACTTCTAGAATTTGAGTCCCTTAAAACTTCTATATTTAGAATAGTATCCTGAATCTCTATAATTTTGCTGAAAAAGCAAGGTTCGGAGTATTGGTACCGAAGCCTTTCTATGAGTATCGGGATCAGTGGTATCGACAGTATCGACGGTTTCGGATCGGAGTATCGGAATTTTTGGTATCGGAAAACAAATAATTATTAGATTTTTAGATTTTTTTTTAATATATTTAGACATAATTTTAAGTACTTCATGTATTGTTTCTTAGTCATTTTGAAATTAAATGAAATAGTAGTCACCTTTGTCGATTGGTTTACTTGCGATAGATAAGTTTTATTCTTCTACAACCTTAATGACTTTACACCCTTGCTGATTTTTTTCTGTTCATTATTTGTCGGATTGACTGAAAAATAGACCCCATGTCGTTTCGGTCAATATCAATTAGTATCGATATTGGTCGGTATCGGATCGGGGCATGCCAAATCGTATCGGTATTGACCGTATCGGTTTGGTATTGGATGATACTACAAACTGTGAAAAAGTCTCCCAATTCCAAACAATATAAAGTTAAGAGCCCCCTAGTTTAGTTTATCATTTGAAAATGGAATACTCCATCAACTTGGATAGAGTTAACTTTTGTTTTACGATTTGTCCAGATCTTCTTGATCTCATAGTTGGCACTAGGTTATGGTTTTTATTTTTTTTTGGAGCCTATTGTAGGCAATGTATTCATGTGTTCTTCATGACCTCATGGTAGGGGTTATCACAAGGTCTTCTCGAGCTCATGCTAGCAATGGTTTGTGGGTAGGTAATTTTTTTCATCTAGGGTTTGTGTGTTTTCGTGGGGTTCTTCGTGAGTTTATGATAGATATTAGATAATGGGTTAATGAGTAGGTAATGATTTCTTTTTATTTATCGGATCTCATGGAAGACAATGGGTTCATGAGTAGGCAATGGTTTATTCTTGGTTTTATGGGAGCTCATGGTAGATAATGGGTTCACAAGGAGGTATCTTCTTTGGTTTATACGTTTTTCCGAGCTCTGAACATTAGAAGGCATGGGGAAGGAGGAAGGGTCATCCCATTAACCCAATGGTTGGGTTAACTTTTGGGTTTTGGCTAAGAAAAAAGAAGAAGGGAAACTCAGATAATAAGAAAAACTGTGGTAGCTAATTCTACAGGTGAAAAGATTTAAGGACTATAATGAAAAGCCGTAATAGAAAATTAAACAGGGTCTATGAATGGGCATAAATATTATAGGCTATTCGGAATCATGTTAGATAACCACTAAATTTTTTGTAAGTTCGAGTTTGGAAGGTTGTGGGCCATACTACACATCTCCTTTCTCTGAAACTTGATAGAGCTGCAAACTTAATTGCATTGTCTCAAATCTTGAGAACTATCTCAACAGCTTAGATTTTTCAGTAACATCTACACATCTAGTTGAAGGGACCTGGACATGAAGATCCTGTCTAAATAGTGATCCTTTGGAAGTTCACTCAACAGGCTTTTATCTTTCACTGAAAACATATCTGTCTGTTCCATTACCTATCTGAGTCTGGAGACAAGGCCCCATGCAGATATTGGCTGTTCCCCTGAGGACAATGGAGCAAGCAAGCACGGTGGCGCCAAAATCTGCGGCTATCGATCCCTCCCCCGTGAGCACGAAGAATAGGGGGAGTAGGTGATGTGTCGACGAGCGCTATCGGACGTGTCAAGGGGGGAGCTCCATGTGCCTGGTGGATGTCTGTCTGTCTGTCTGTCTTCTGCAGGTCTCTGGTTAGGACAACAGGAAGCTGAGCATGAGGGCATTCACATGGAGTGGAAATCCCTAAATGCAGGGTTTATGCACTAAGTTCTTGCGGATGGCTTTGGTCACATTTTGTGTCAGGAAACAGCTGGGGTATGCCTGCACCAACTTATGCACAAGAGTTCCTGCATTTGATATCCTGGGCTCGAAACCAAGGTCCCCCCCTCACCATTATTGTCGCGAAAAGAGTATTATTTTGGACAATGCTAGGGGACATCAAAATCTGACCACATTCATGACGTGACAATCTGTATGTTGATCATGTGCTGGACCGCCACACACGTGGTCAGCAAAATGTGGTCAGATTTTAATGTTCTCTTAGCATTATTGTATTATTTTTTGATTTGGACGCGAACTTGGGTCAAAATAGATTTGACTAGATAGAAAATGTACATTAGTTAGTACAAATTTTTTTGAGGGAAATCTTGTGATCTCCTGGAGAGGCCTTCACAGTATTATCCAAAATCTTGAGAGTTGAGATGAGTTACACGCCACCATCACAAGAAGGTTCAACAAGAAAATGGCCAAAATCTTGAGAGTTGAACTTTCTGGATTTGGTCCAAGCTCCCTAGCCCAAGTGGCTAGGGAGGGGGGCTCACTTGGGGAGGTCCCAAGTTCGAGTCCCCCGTGGGCATGGGATGGCTGGATGGTCGCGGGGCGGCCACGGTCCCAAGCTGGCGGCCTAAAAGAAAACAAAAACAAAAACAAAAAGCAAAACTTTCTGGATTTGAAACTTCTCTCAGGCAACATTCAAGTTTAATTCTTGCACTGTTATTTCTCGATCTAGAGGCATACAAAACAGTGTTTTGAAAACCGGACTGGAAATTGACCTGTACAAGGCACTGGGTCGGATCAAACTGATTTAGTTAGTGGGTTAATCTAAGTGGTTCAAGTTCAATTCCTTCTAGATACCGATTTATATAAAAATATTCATTTACAACCAGTTTTTGAAAAAAAACAGCGGGTCAACAATAACCCAGCCCAAAAAAACTACCGATTCATGGGTTAACCGGTTGAATTTGCCCGGTCTAGTTCGGTTTTTAAAACACTGATATATATATATATATATATATATATATATATATATATATATATATATATATATATATATATATATATATATATATATATATATTAAAACACTGATACAAACTCTATATGACAACTAAACTTTGTAATTGGTTGGCTCTATAATATGGAGTTGCAGGAGTATGATATATGTGGGGACAACCACCGTGACAACAAATTGGTAGTATAATGATATACTTTGATTATTTTAAAATTGGTAGTGTGTTCTCTCTTAAAAGTGATTAGCAATTTAGCACAAGCTATTCATGAATTAATACAATCTTAACTTTTCCCTAAGTGTTGATGTAATTAAACTTAGAAAAGTTTACATGATGTGAAGTGTAGAGTGCCTTTCCTTGTCCATCACACCCTGGCTAAATTATCATTCATAAATTTGTATATGAGATAGGTAGCATAAGCACAAGCTACTGCATATCAATAAATTCATAGTTCATATGTACTATACATAGGGCCGGCCCTAGGGTAAGCCTGACAAGCCATCTGACTTGGACAACCCCCCTGGTTGGGACAACCCCTCCCCTCTCCCAAGTTCCCACCTCTCTGCTAAAAGAGCCTTAACGGTCCATCCGAACTCCTTCCTGACAGTTGAACTAACAATCCCCCAAACCCATATTTTGAATTCCTATAGAAAAGGCATCGAGTAGCTCATGGGTCGAAAATGGAACTCGAAATTCGAGCTCCATGCCGTCGTCAGAACCAGAGATATCTTTTTCTGGAGTTGATATCAGTTCAATTTCAGTTATAATTTTTTTGATATATTTTTCTGGAATCAAGGACAAGGGACAACCAAAATTAGTTTCGACTAGAACAAACCAACCTCCTGGGCCGATCTCTATACGATAAGCCACTCATACTTGGCTTCACATTTTCTTCGATGAAATGATTGCGCTAAGGGGGAAAAAATGCAACTCAAAGTAGGTTACTGGTCCAACCACTAATTATAACTAAGTCAACTTGTTTAGTTTAGAAGACGAATAATTACAGGTGTTCTTTACATTGCGCGATTACCGGAATTTGTTGGTTTCCATTCATAGAATAGCATTCCACTAATTAAAGTTTAGAAACTTAGATTATAAACTATACATGTAGAACAAGACAAGAATTAAGGTGTTCTATAGTTTTGAGAAAAGTTCTTTGAATTAAGGTGTTCTATAGCTTGAGGAAAGTTCTTTGCTTGCATATGATAGTGTACTAGAATACACATGATCATGTATTTTATTTTGACTCTACGAGGTCCCCCATAATTGAGTTACATGTCTATAGAAATCATGCTAGCATTTCCTACAGTCCATAGTGATTGTGATGATTATGTATGCCATGGTCAAATTACATAGAAGACATTTTTCCTCAACTAAGAACATCCACAGTAGATACACTCTAAACACATACTTCAAATTATTAAAAATTATGTTAGTTATTATTTTTGAAGTGTCTCCTTGATATTGGCCCACAATGGTACACTCCAAACAAATACTTCAAATTAATATCCTTACTCTTTTTTCTCCATGTTTGGTAATATTTTCTCCCTTTTTTCCCTCTTTATTTTTCTTCCCCTTTGGTAATAATGGTTAATTTTGTGGGCCAATAAATTAATTTAACAGAGCTAGGACACGCTCCACCAAATCTGGAGTGTCTTTTAGTTTTCTAGTAATTTTCAAGTAAGGACAAGTGCCCATTGCAGCCTTCACGTACTACAAAATATAACTAAAGTCAAAATGTAGCACTTGAAATTTCTCCCAATATGGATGCTCTAAAGTTGTTGATATCAAGTTTCGTTTATGATGGAAACCTATGAGTTTACTTTTATTTCGTTAGTGTTGGCTATTTTTACCATCTTTTTCTGTGATTATAAAGTTTCTAATGAATATTTTTCCAGGTTTAGTAATTACTGAAGAAATGTTAGAGCATTTACAATGGAGACATTTCAAACACATACTTCAAATTATTGAATCTACGCTGGGATTAGTTTGAGGTGCTACATTTTTTGTTTTAGTCAAAATTTGTAGCACTTGGGAGCTGCAGTAATGTCTTGTTCACACTTGAAAAATACTAGAAAATCAATGGGCTCTCTAAATTTGAAGCGTGTCATAACTAGTGATTAGTAACCAAACTGGGCCTACTAAGAGAAAAAAGGAAGGAAAAATAATGAAAAAAGATGGAGAAAAAAGATGAAGTTAATTTGGAGTATGAATTTGATGTGTTATTTTGAGTGTAGCATTGTATGCTAATATTGAAGGGGACACTCCAAAAGTAATAATTTACATGATTTTCAAAATTTTGGAGTATGATATGACGTATCTCCAATGTGGATGCTCTAAATTGCTATTTTTGGAGTGCCTCCTTGATATTGGCACACAATTGTACACTCCAAACAAATACTCCAAATTAACTTCATCTTTTCTCTTCCTCTTTATTTTCTTTTCCTGTTTGGTAAAAAAATTCTTCCTATTTTTTCTTTCCTGTTTGGTAAGAATGATTAATTTTGATGGGCTAAAATTTGTTAGGTATGGACAAATGTCCAGTGCAGTTTTTAAGTGGTATAAAATTTGATTAAAGTAAAAAAAAATGTAGCAACTGAAACCTCTTCAACGTGGATGCTCTTAGGGCCTGTTTGGTAACTGGAAAGTGGAGCCGGATTTGGGGTTCTGTCCGGAATTTGGTTTGGAAGAAGGAGTTCCCATGTTTGGTTCAACATGGATTTTGGGTTGGAAGAGGGAGTCATAATTGGACTCCAGTTCCTGTCGGAAAACTGTTGGGTTTGATTTGTATTGCTCTCCACTTCCTTTTCTTTGCTTAGGATGTGGATGGAAGCACTTGAATTCTATTTTTTATTTTTTATTTTTTCTTACATAGTTAAAGTTGTAGATTATTAACAACAATTAAGTGATAAGTAAACATTAACTAATAACAAAAAGCTTGTTAATGTAAAAAAAATGCTTCTTAATTAGGATAATGTTGAACGTAAGTAAAGAATTAGTTATATAATTTCTTGCTAACAACCACACTAATTTCTTGCTAATTTTTTTACTTTTCTTTCAAAAAAAATCTTATTTAGTTGTAGATTTTATCTTTTTGCTAACAACCACACTAATTTCTTGCTAATTAATATAATTAATGTAATTAATAGTTTTTTTATTAGTAATTTTAATATTTTTTGCTAACAGCCGCATTATAGTAATTTTTAATAGTAGTATAATTAATGTAATTAATAGTTTTTTTGCTAACAGACGCACTAATTTTTTTGCTAACAGCTGCACTAAGTTTTTTTAAAATGGAAAGAATAGTTAGATAATTAATATAATCATTGTAATTAACAGTTTATTTAAGTCAGCTTTCTCAATTAATAGTAAATAATTAGATAAATAATCTCAAAAAAATTATAGTAATTAATAGTAAATAGTTAGAGTTTTAAATATAAACTCTTAATTGGTTAGTAATTAATTTTGAGTTGATACATTTTTAATTAGTTACTAATTAATTATCTTAATTTATTAATCTAATTATTTAATTTATTACATTGTATTGTGAATTAACCAAAATTTATTATTATTATAAAATACTCTTCAACTTTCCACTTTCCTATTCCAACCAAACACATTTATCTAATTTTTATTTTTCACTTTCCACTTTCCTATTCCAACCAAACACATTTGTCCCCTACTAGGGGGACAAGAAAGTGTATGAATTCCTATCATTCTTCCATCTTTGTAAGTCCAAATCTAAAATTTTTTACACTTACGGTTTACCAAACAGGCCCTTACTAGCAATGGTTATAAGAAACTTCCCAGCTTGAGTGCAATTTGAATTCACAACTTATTTAAGACTCGTGACGAGTCGATGTCCGTCATCTCAACCATCTAATCCAAGAGCAAATCTTAGCCTAGCTCAGCCATGAGAAGAGTCCAATTAGTCACTAACACGGAGATTGCGACTGTCGATCAAATTTTTTGTATTTTTTCAGCGAGTAAGACCATTACCTAATTCTAATTTCTCCTCCTGAAAGCAATCTTCTATTGAGACCACACACCACGGTTCTAATTCACACGGACACGGCAAAGTTGTGTACACACGTGCAACATAGGTTCAATGTTTTAAAGACCGGAACGAAGGTATAAGTCGGACCAGAGTTCAACCGGATTCAACCAGAATTCAAATAGACATTTTTTTGGCTTGGTTCAAAAATAAATAAAATATTCATATTTACTTCTTAGTTTGGTTCAAATTGATAAGATATTTATATTACTTTTTGGTTTGGTTTGATTTTTAGTACGTTGGTTTGGTTTAATTTTACAATTATAAGATCTATCAAAACCAAACTAAGAATTAAATGGTCCAAATTTTACATGATAATCTTTTTTGAACTTTTGTTCTAATTTTTTTTTTTACCAAAATTGGTCGGCTCAATTGTGAACTTGTTCGGCCTGTTCACCGGTTGAACCCCGATTTTGAAAAAAAAAACGACGGTTCTTTAAAAGACCCGATTTTAGTCTGATCGAACCGATTTTTTGGCATAAACCGGTTCGATCCGGTCCAACCGCCGATCCGGTCCGATTCTTACAATAGTGATGATATCGTGTCTGTATTCGTATTTCACCTTACTATTGACTAAACAAATTTTTTTTTAGAAAATGAGTCATTCTTTTTGAGATATTCGACGTTATCGTACTGATACCATCGTGTTTGTATTCATATTTGTGTTTGACCTTATTGACACAGTGCAAGCCAGGGCCGGTCCTGAGCAATTGGGGATCCGAGGCAAAACTTCGAAAATAGGCCCCAACATAATGTAAAAAAATATATAAATAAAATAAAATTTTGTTGTAATCAAGATTTGAACCAAGCATCTCTTAAATATAAGTCTAGCATTGTATCCACTACACCATAATGCTTTTTGTTAAAAAAGGACATGATACATACTAGTTCTATTATAGACAGTTTCATGTTAGTGCTCCCTTTCGTGAGGGGGTCCTGGACCGTCGCCCGGCCTGTCCCGGGCCAGGGCCGCCCCTGGTGCAGGCTATTGATTAAACATTAATTTTTTTTTATTTAGAAAATGAATCATTTTTTTGAGATATTCGACGTTATCATAGTGATGCAATCGTGTTTGTATTCATATTCGTGTTTGACCTTATTGACAAAGTGGAGGCTATTGATTAAACATTAAAAAAAGAAAAAGAGAAGAGTCATATTTTTGAGCTATTCGACGTTATCGTAGTGATGCAATCGTGTTTGTATCTGTATTGGGTCCCACTATTTTCTAACTCCTACCATTTTTTTTTTTTTTTAATAAATGGAAGAAATTTGGTCCCACTGTTTTCAACTCCTACTTTCCGTAACCACAAGGGTCGGTGACCACAAGGGTCACGCGGGTTCGACATGATAAGGAAGAGTTTTAAATGAATTAATGGAGAGGGAGACGGACGGGAGGGAGGTGAGACCTACCCAGCTAACCATGAGGGGAGGGCAGGCTTCCCCCACCACGCAGGCAGGCAGGGCAGGGCAGGCAGTCTTGTCCCATATCCCACCCTTGAAACATGGAGCAAATTATGCATGCTCTGATTCTTTCTTCCTTCTTACCATCCCTTTCAATTTCCTAATTCCCTCCCATATAAATACTGACCCACCCACCCAGCCAGACAGCCACACACACTCACCTAGTAGTACACTCGACAGACACATAAGTTTCATCAATCAATGGAGCTGATCGAGTCGGTCGAGTGCGACTGCTGCGGGCTGCGCGAGGACTGCACGCAGGAGTACATAAGCGGGGTGAAGGCGGGCTTCGGCGGCAAGTGGCTGTGCGGGCTGTGCGCGGAGGCCGTGAGGGACGAGGCGGCCGGGAGGGGGAGGAGGACCAAGGCCTGCTTCGGCGGCGGCGTGGACGAGGCCCTGAGGGCCCACATGTCCTTCTGCAGGAAGTTCAGGTCCAACCCTGCGGTCAGGGTGGCGGACGGGATGAGGCAGATGCTCAGGCGGAGGTCGGGCGACTTGATGCCGCCCCCCTCGGCCGCCGCCTCCGCCTCCGCCTCCGCCGCTGCGTCGTCGAAGAAGTTCGGTAGATAGGTCGGCCGGCCGGCTCGGTCGCCCCCAAGTAGGCTGAGCTTGGCCTTGTATGTATGTATGTATGTATGCATGCATGTGCACGTACTACTTACTACTAAATGGAAGGTTGAGCAATCAAGTTCTTTCACCTGTTAGTTCTGAGTTTTGATGAATAAGCAGCAAGCTCCTTTAAGGAAAGGAAAAGTGATTAACTGGCCAAAATTGATTTCCTAATTTGTTTTGTTTATATAGATATACTCTGAGGAGCTCTAACTTGATGAATTCTACTTAGCTTTTTTTTTTTTTTTTTTCTTTTTTCTTCCTTCCCCTATTAATTAGTTCTCTTTGTTGCTCTAATTCATTAAGACATTTTCGGCTTAATTAATGGTGATCTACACAGGAAATCGGATACGCCCTCCTACGCTCCGATATCGTGTCTGAAACGTTGCCGCAGCGAAAACTTAGGCCAACCCACCTGAAATAACCAACTCCCGTCTAACGGACACCAAGCACAGATAAAGACAAGTATATGGCGGTGACTACGTCACCTGGACAAATTCCAATCTCTATAACTTAGATGAAATTACAAGATTGACAAAAACTAATGTTGAACCCTTTGTCCTAATAGGTTCAACCCCCTCACCACACTCAAGAAGAAAAGAAAGATTACAATTGAAATCGCTCACCAACCCGTAGCAATCTCCCTCACCGAAGTTGACGATACCTCGATTAGATCTATTCTTCCTTCTGTCTTGGATGGCGAAGTCCTAAGAGCAAAGTGCGAAACTTTCTCTTAGATTTCCTGTGGACGAGCATCTCGAATCTCCACTTTTGTGCCGTGCTTTGTGCCTCCACCCTCACCCCATATATATAGGATGAGAAAAACATATTTTAGGTCATAATAGGATTTCTTAAATAGGAAGCCCTCAAATAAGAATCCTACTACACCTAAAATAGCCTATCAACATCCTATTTTAGATTATAATATGATCTCTTAAATATGAAACCCTCAAATAAGAATCCTATTATATCTAAAATAGCCCAACACTAATTATGGACATCTAAATCAAATTAAATCAAATATTTAATCAGATTTGGACTCCATAAATATGCTATTACCAAATCCAGACTGGACTCCAACAATCTTCCCCTCCAGTCTGATGAGAGGTTGTTGACCCCATGGCTCCTCAACTGGACTCCATGTCTATCGTCATGCGACAGAGTTCTTGCTCCCCCATGCCACTGATCTTTGATCCCCCGAGCTGCTTTGCATCTTCCTTCGTCTCCACCTCCTCGATCGTCACGTCGACGCTAGCTGCCATGCGTAGCACCTCTTGCACCACTGGGATCCTGTCGATATCAATAACACGATCAAGATCGAAGTCCCTGACGATCAGCCTCACCGCAAGTCTCGGCTGCCTGTTCCCGACTTCTGTCTTCCACCAGAAAGTGTTAACGTTCCGACAAGCTTCTTCATCCTTGGTTGGCCCAACTAAGCACACGGTGCGGTCCTCCTGAGATTCGAACTCCTGAACCTGTCCACCTTCGTGTCTGAACTTGAAGCTCTCCCATACACATGCGTCCTCGAGCAGAACATCACGCATTGTGCAAGCCATCGATGACCCACAGCTCCTCATGAACTGTGTGAATGATGATGCTTCCGCCTCAGATTGAGTTTGCTGTAAACCTTGATCTCCTTCATGGATTTGAACTGCTGAAACCGATGTCGCTCCGTGAAGCTTTGGCAAACCACCCGTCGTCAAAATCGGATCCGTAGAGCAACCCCCACCTGGAGACCGACCAGCTGTCATGGGACCGACATACTGACCCTCAATCGATCTTTTACTCACCACCATCCGTCGTTTTGTCTCGACGAACCGAATCCTCCGTATCCCTCAAAGCACCTAGAAGCCCCTCCTCAGCAAGTTCTCGACGATTCACCTCTTGTCGAGCACCCTTCGAGCCTCCATCCGGTGTCTGTGGCCAACCTGTACAGCTCAGCGGCTTGAGCCTGTACATGCCACAACACAAATCTCCCCGAGCCAGCTGTTGGGAACCCTTCGCAAGCATCCAATCTTTGTCCCCAAACAGACTGCGACAGCCATCATCTGCCAGCCTCCCTACCGAAATCAAGTTGTAGCGCAAACTCGGTACATATCGCACACCCTTGAGAACGAGCTTCTCACCGAGCTCCATTGTCAAGTGCACATTACCGATGCCTACAACTGCAGCCGTCCCCTTGTCGCCCATCTTCACACGTCCAAACCTGTCGATGCGGTATGACGTGAAGATCCTCCTATGTGCAGTGGCGTGATACGATGCCCCCGTGTCCATGACCCAGTCACCGTCATGCCACATGCCACAAGGTTCCTCTGTGTCGGTTGCTGCAATGATGATATCTCCCATTGCTGTGAGATCCTCCTGATCGTCCTTGCCTTTTGCCTTTTCAGCTTTGAGCTTCATGCAGTTCCTCTTGATATGATCCCTTTCGCTACAGTGATAGCAGCCCTCCTTGCGGTCCACAATCACAAGATTCCGAGAACTCCCTCCTGTCCTCGTCTGTGAATTGGGTCTTCCCTTCCTGTAGGAAGTTACCAGAGCGGACTCCTGCGACGATTTCACTTGCTTGCACCGGATCTCCTCATTCAACAAGCTACTTTTGACTGCCTCCATCGTGACAACTCCAACAGACGCGGAGTTGCTCACCGACACCACCAACGTCTCCCAGCTTTTCGGCAGAGAACTCAAGAGCAGTAGGGCCTGAAGCTCATCATCAATCACCATCTTCATCGCAGACAGCTGATTGATGATACCCTGAACCTCGTTCAGGTGTTGTGCCATTGGGGCACCCTCCGTGTACTTCGAGTTGACGAGTTGGCGAATAAGAAATACATTGTTGCCAGTCGTCTTCCTTTCGTACAGCGAATGCAGCTTCTCCCATAATACTTTTGCTGAACTCTCCCTGGACACGTGGTGAAACACCGAATCATCCAACCATTGGCAGATGAATTCAACGGCCTTCCGATCCAGTCGTTACAGTCTTCAGCAGCTTTGTCCATTGACTTTGCGTTGTCGCCCTCCAACGGACCATGCAAGTCCTTGCACCAGAGTAGATCCTCCATCCTTGGCTTCCAAATCGTCCAATTTTCCCTTGTGAGGGTGATCATACGAGTGTTCATCTGCTTCGTAGACATGGTTGCCAGAACCTCCAAAGCTCTGATATCAGATGTTGGAAATCGGATACGCCCTCCTGCACTCCGATATCGTGTCTGAGATATTGCCACAGCGAAAACTTTGGCCAACCCACCTGAAATAACCAACCCCCGTCTAACGGAAACCAAGCACAGATAAAGACAAGTATATGGCGGTGACTACGTGTCACGACCCGCATCCGGATATACGGATACGAATACGTGGGCCACGCCCAGCCTACGCCACAGTATCGGCGGTAGAGCGCTGTCAAGTATACTATACTAACTACAACATCTAAAGATCCATAACTAGAAATGTACTCATGTCACATCACGAAAACTAAGGAAGATAAGACGAGAAATAATAACAATATCACTAGAATAACTAGAATCTACAATGATCATATGCGACAGAATAAAACAGAGGAAAACAAAGACAAAACTAATAACTACCAGACCTAGAACTCCTGAGAGACAACTCACGGTGAAGAATACCGAGAACCACCCCAGCTAGCAACATCATGAAGTCCAATAATGGCATAACAACTCTTAAAATTTTGTCAACATATCCAGTCAGGATGGAACGAGCACAAATCTCAAATAACAGTTCTAATTAGACGATATTGAAAACGTAGCAGTAAATAGAGAGAATATACAAAAAATCATGAAATGTACATGTGAGTATCATGACAAGGTAAGCTGTAAATCTAGAGCTAGAACAAGGTGTAGAAGCATGGAATTTCACGATCAGAAATCCTATGCGCCAAACACTACATGCGCCAGGAAGTTCAGACAAAAGTACTTGGACACAGCAAAACAAGAATAGAGACATTAAAAGAAGATTTTTATTTCATATAAAAGTCTATTACATGTCTTAAAAAGGGCTGTACAAAGGAGAACTTCTACAAAAAGAAAAGACCCTAAGTCTACAGCCAGGCGCAGCATCATCATACGCTCTCGAACAGGCGCATCTCACCATGCGCTCTCAGACGCATCCCACCATGCGCTCCCAGCCGGGCGCATCCCTTCAGCAGCTCAGTTATGTGCATCATCAGTTATATGCATCCCTTCAGCAGCTCAGTTATGTGCAACCCTTCCAGCCAGGCTCACCGTCGTCTAAATGCTTCGACTAATGAAGCATTTATTGAGCAGAACGAGGGTGCCAATCAACCCTCTAGCTGGAGGAAGAGCTCCCCAAACCGAGGAAGAGAAGAGCACCACAAGCCAACCTGTGGCCAGGGGAGGCTTCGAAGGAGCCTCCAAAGACGAAGGAAGACCGTAATCGAAACCGCGGCTAAAGGAGCAGCTTTCAACACAACCAGAATAGGCAACACCCATTTTGAAGGAAGAAAGAGCCCCCAAAGCCGCAGCACCGTAATTTCGATCTGCGGCTCTTCCCACATGACGGAGACGAGGCTCGTGCATCCCGATCTTTGGATGGAACAGGCACCTTCTGCCTGCCTCAGAAGCTCTCGACTCCGACTTTTGGATGTAACAGTCACCTTCAAGTGCATCAATGAAGACAATGCGTCGCATCTTTACCCTCGGGAACATCTCGTCAACAGAATGTGCTTGAGTAAACAAGTTCATTTCGGGAGGACGTGAGAGAACGAGAAACAAACTCTCTCCATGCCACTATTTATAGGTCGGGCAAATCAAACCCATGCGCCAAGTGGATGGCTCTCCGAATCCTGTGCAATGAATTTGCATTAAATGGATGAACCTGACGCTTTGAATTCAGCCAAGTCAAAAACGGCTATTTAAAACACTCGAAGAACGTAACAGTCGCACCAAAAGACGTGTCAAACAGAGCGGATGCGCCGGCCAGACCGTGCATCACACAGACGCGCCCCTCAGCACCAAGCGCTTCACAAGCATGCACCCCCATGCGGCCCCATGCGCCTAGTGGAACGCCGATCGATGCGCCCACTCCAACAGTCCATCACCTGTCAAAGAACATTAAATGCTGAAGTCTGACAGAGTTGGCAGCATGCCTCTCGAGGACTTAACAGTTGATAGCTTTTTCAGAAAACGAAGCGTCGCCAACGTCAGCATCATCATTACTTTCCTCCGGCGGTTACAAGCCACCTGGCCGCCTAAACCACTTGCATGCGCCTCCACGGCCATGCGCCCAAAGTTCTGCATGCACCTCAAAAGCCATGCATCTCAGGCTTTCTCTCTGATCCCTAAAGACAGAAGTAAAGTCACTACTGAAGCTCTGTATGCGCCTCAAAAGTCATGCGTCCCAGACTTCTCTCTGATCCCAAAAGACAGAAGTAAAGTCACTACTGAAGCTTCGCATGCGCCTCAAAAGCCTTGCGCCCTGAATGGTTCGTGAACCCAAAGGTTACGAGCCAAAGTCTCCTCATGCGCCCAATCCCAGGCGCATCCTACCAGATCATTCCCCACCAAATCCGAGATCTCCGAGCCATGGGCCGATGACACGTGTCCTTTGACTCGATTCACCCAAGATCTCAGCAACAGAAAAATCCCCTTCTCTGCTACGTGTCGGCCCACAACAGCAGTATGAAGAATTCAACCCCTCAATCAGGGCACATCGTCCATGTGCCTCCATCAGCAATCACCACGTGGCGTCCCCGCGTCTGGGCGCATCCTACATATATGTGCATGAGCAGCCAGCCTGTAGACTATATAAATAGAGGGATCATTTCCTTCTTCTACACCTACACACATACAGAGACAAACATTCATAGACAGACAGAGACATCGCACAACCAGAGAGGCAGATACAGACACTCAACGTCTTCCTCCTCTTAGCAAGCTCCAGCATCCAGAGCAATCCAAACCTTCAGAGAACCGATAACCGTCGTCAGATCGTCAACGGAGTCAACGCATTACCATTCGCTCCATCGGCACAAGGGACCCAGATAAACAAAAGTGTACTCCTAGGACTACGTCTAAGTCCTATATTGTAACACTGTTCTGTTTGTATTGAAATTTGCAATCAAAAGATTTTAATGGCAAACAAGCTGGCGACTATGTTGGGGACCTCTTTCTCCTCCACCGAGAAAGCTGTGTCGCAATCCGACGATGTGAAGGTGGGCTCCTCCCACAAGATGCTGGCCGTACGCCTCAATCAACAGGCGTATGAGGAGTTCATCTCTGAAGGAAGTGCGAGTCCTTCGAAGCGGCTGCCAAAGCCGAAGAAGACCCGCCGAGTCTGGGTGCGCAAGGTCGACGCCTCTGGCACCACCACCGAAGGGGATGTGCCGATCCAGCCTTCCCTTCCTGCTGACGTCCTCAGCAATCGAGATGTGCCCACCGGTGCAGCGCATCTCTCGGGAAAACGTGCAGCTGACCACATTCCCCAGCCATCTTCCTTTCAGGCGAGGAAGATGCGTCGACGGAGCAGGGGCGCAACTAATGCCCCGCGCATCACCTCCGATGCGCCACAGAAGGTCTCTGTCTTTGACAGACTCACTCGCTGTAGTGGCGAGGAGAATTTGGATTCTGGTACGAAAAAGTCTAAGGCAGCACGGGCCATGCGTCCCAAACGTGCTATGCCAGCAGCAAGCCAGAAGCATGCGCGCTGCTGATGGTAAGCTGTATAAGGTTGACTCAGGTGCTGCGGCGTCAGAAACGAGCCAACCTTTAAAGTTCTTATCTCACTTGGGCGCATCTGTTGCGTTCGCAACCAAATCGAGTAAGGCAAACCCAGTGGTCTTGAACCCCTGCGCCCCCTCGGGTTGTGCGTCTGAGGTTCGTTCAAGTCACTTTAAAAGTTGTTCCCCCACTACTGATCTGAGCACCTGTTTGGTGTTGGACCAGGGGGCACAGCATTCACCTGACCACCCCGGCGCTTGGCCTTGCCATGCGCCTGAAGAGGGTACGAAGGTAGCACTCTCCTCCAATGATCTGCGTAACGTGATCACTCACAAGCGCCAATCAGGAGAGTCAACTGTCAAGCACGATGCGCCCCTCACAGGGCACACTTGTGCTGTGGTCACCATCAACTGCTATTGCAAGTCAGCAGTCCCACCAAGACAGTCGGTGTTCCAGCGGCTGCAGTCATCGATACCCCTCCGACGTCGCCTCGGAAAGAAAGTGTCAACAATAGAGGAGCCAGAACTAGAGGTTGCTTCATGCAATGTAATCTCCAACTCCTCGTCAGTGCGAAAGACGACTGGCATTTCCTCGTCCAAGAGCCAGCCGAGGAAATCCAAAACAACCATCTCGTCCTCCGGAGTGTTCGAAGGCACTCGGGAGAGAAAGAAGCTCTTGGAGGAAGCTGGGGGTAGTCAAGCCCTTGTTGATCCTCCTTCCGAAGACGAGGGTGTCCTCCAAAGCAAAGCTGGGGTCGATCTTCATCCTCAGGGTGAAGTCAGCCTCCCCGACATAGCTGGGGGTCGTCTAGCCCCTGTGGACCTGCATCTCGAAGATGAAGAAGTCCTTCAAGACATGACTGGGGGTAGTCAGGCCCTTACGGATACTTCTCCCGAAGACGAAGGCGTCCTCCAAAACTTAGCTGGGGGTAGCCTAGCCCCTGCGGATCCGAGTCTCGAAGACGAAGAAGTCCTCAGGAACATAGCTGGGGGTAGCCAAGACGAAGCTCCGGGAACAACAACTCCTCTACAGGAGAGTGAGGCTGAAAGCGAAGCCTCAACCGAGCCATCCGACTCCAGTCGTGTCATGACAGTCTACATGACTGGGGGTGACGCCGATTCGGATGCGCCGCCACCGGACCTCGTCCAGCGCATGGATACCTTGGAGGGAGGACTCAAAACCCTCTCTGCCTCTATGCAAATACTGACTCAAGCAGTGTTTGAGATACGGTCAGCGTTGGCCAGGACACCTTCTACCGGTCCTGATCCAGGGGCCAATGGAGAGTCAAGTGTACCCCCTCAACGGGTATCCTTGGATACGGATCGTCGCGAAGCCCCCCGGACGTCGGAGCCCTCAAATGCTCAACTCCAGGCGGTGCCACCTTCCCTGACTCCCAGCTCTACGGAAGACGTGGTCGAGATGATCAGGGACCTGCGCGAGCGCTTTGAGTCCAAGACGAGACAAGAGGAGCGCCAAAAGATGGGCATCCCCCAACCTTATCCCCCCGAATGGAATAAAGTGGTTTATCCTCCCAAATATAAACCACAAACACTGACGCCATACGACGGGAAGGACTCTCTGCGTCGCTATCTGACGTATTTCCAGTCTTAGACGGGACATCTCCCGAAGGAGGATGCGCTACTCACCAGCATATTTGTCGGCACACTGAAAGGAGTGGCGTACGACTGGTACTGCAGCCTCCCCGACAATTCCATATCATCCTTCGACAATTTGACGCGCCTTTTCTTCGACCGTTTCTACGACGGCGGGAAGGACATGACAATGGCGTCCCTCATAGAGATACGCCAGAAGGAGAAGGAAACAGTTCGGGTATTCATCGAACGCTTCCGACAGGCCTGCTTCAGACTGCCCCCGGGCATGCCAGAACATGCGCTCCTCTCCTCCTGCAGCATGAACATGATGCCTGCAGTCAAACTCTGGCTCAACTCTACTCCTCCTCCCGACTGGAGTTTCCTGATCATCGAAGCCGAGGCCACAGAAAAGAAGGCGGCCAATGCTCGTCTTCTGGGAGTCAGTTTCCCCGCCTTTGAAGATAAGGAGAAGCGGCCTGCAGCCAACAACCCCGGACGAGAGACGAAAGGGAAACAGACATTGACTGTCAATGCCTCAAAAGGTGCATCAGCACCTACTCAGAAGCCTCCACTTATACCAAGGCCAAAGGAGGTGTACTCTTTCAACGATGAAGATATCCTGCAACTCTTTGAGATACTGAAGCAGGGTGACAAGATCAAGTTGTCGGACCCGAAGCGTCCGAACGAGGTTGGAAAAGTGGACAATTCGAGGTACTGTCACTACCATCGATTTGTCGGACATCCAACCAAGGACTGCTACGTCCTCAAAAACTACATCCAACGCATGATCAATGCGGATGTTATCTCCGTCGACTACGAGGAGAAGACGGTTTTGGCCAACATGGTGTCGCTCCAGTTCGGCACCTTGCTGCCAACTACAACACAAGACGACGTCGTCCCCATCCCTAAGGCGACAATGGAGGTGGTTAACTTACCACCTACTCGTGACAACGTGAGTGGACTCATCCCACTCACCACATTCCGGGGAGAGATCTTATGGGTTCACCCTAATCTCATCTCCGAGGTTACTCAACCGGAGGTACGCTCTGCCTCCAAAACCAAAGGCAGAAAGATCAAGTCTTGCCGCATGGTCTCTTCCTCCGCAGAAGAGGCTCTTCCTGTACAAACGCATTCACAACAGAACGCCCAACCCGACGAAGCTGCCGTCGAGGTGGTGCCTCCTTGCACCGTCCCTACTACCGAGGAAGGGGGTCCGTCCAAGCCTCCAGCAGCTAATAAGCAGAAGCATGTAGAGGCTCGTTTCGACAGGCCTCTACGAAAGGAGAATGCTTCGGGGCTAGCCAATGTCACCCTTATTTTCCGTATTTCTCGTATTTCGTATTTATACTCGTATCTGGATTTTGGCATGTATTTATTTTATTTTATTTTTCTCAACTTGTGGAATTTCGGTATTTCTCGTATTTTGGGTTTTGGCATGGTTCGGTTTTAATTGGATTGGGTTGGTTTGGTTTGGTTTATTATGTGTATTGGAACACCTTAGCCTAAGCTCCACCATCAACACACCACAACCCACCCTCTTTATAATTCCCACCTAACACTCTCTCTCTCTTCATTACAACCAACATTAATTTCTTCTTCTTCTTCTTCCTCCACACAACAACACCCACCCCCTAGGCAAGTGCACCTTGCCACCACATGAGAACCCTCTTTTATTTGTCCATTTGCTAGATTAGGACTTGGTGATCAACATTAGAACTTGGTATTTTGTGATTTGGAGTCTCCATTGTTCTAGATCTAAATTTTCTCCATTTTCGATTTTGCATGGTTTTGATCTACTTAAGTTGGATTTTTATGGGTTTTGATGTTTCCTTGTGGAAGAGAGTTCAATTCCACCCTGGTTAGAACTTTGGAAATCTGGATTTGGAGTTCGGATGGCCAAGTTGTGATGCCTTGAAGTTTTGGAGCCATTGGAGCTTCTTCTCAGCCATGAAGAAGAAGACCCAGACCCTGCGTGCGTGTTTTTACGCGTACACAGCTCCCTGCGTGCGTGACTTTTCACGTATGCAGCTCTCCTGCGTGCGTGACTTTTCACGTATGCCGCTCCCTGTGTGCGTGACTTTTCACGTATGCCGCTCCCTGCGTGCGTGACTTTTTACGTATGCAGCTCTCCTGCGTGCGTGACTTTTCACGTATGCCGCTCCCTGTGTGCGTGACTTTTTACGTATGCCGCTCCCTGCGTGCGTGACTTTTCACGTATGCAGCTCTCCTGTGTGCGTGACTTTTCACGTATGCCGCTCCCTGTGTGCGTGACTTTTCACGTATGCCGCTCCCTGCGTGCGTGACTTTTCACGTATGTCGCTCTCCTGCGTGCGTGACTTTTCACGTATGCAGCTCTCCTGCGTGCGTGACTTTTCACGTATGCCGCTTCCTGTGTGCGTGACTTTTCACGTATGCCGCTCCCTGCGTGCGTGACTTTTCACGTATGCAGCTCTCCTGCGTGCGTGACTTCTCACGTATGCAGCTCTCCTGTGTGCGTGACTTTTGTGCGTACGCTGCTCCCCTGACCCCTTGCTTAAACCATTGGCTCTTGGAGTTTTGGTCTTTATTTCTTTAAGCTTGGCTCTTCTATAGCCCTGTATATTAATATTTTATTAGATATTTTACGCCCATTTTATATCCTTACACCTTTTGTCATGAACTTGATTTTACTTAATATGTTTGGAATGACTATTGTACATGGCATGGTATGACAAGAAACTATCATAACACGACAGTGACCCGTAGTGGTGCACTCCTGACATGACCGACCTGACATGATAGTGGCCCGTCGTGGCGCACTCCTGACAAGTACCTTGACATGATTTGACTTGATAACTTAATGCTGTTGCGACGGCTAACTTAACTTGACCTGCCTTGACACCGTGGGTAGTTCTTTCTTGCTTGCTTGTTAAATCCACTTGTCCTGTCTTGCATCATGTCTAGGATGGAACTCCTGAGTACCACGGTCAGGAGTACCTACTAAAATGGATTAAGGTTAATAACTAGAATAACTCAGTAGTCATGAAGGGATGACACAGCTACAGGCAATCCCGTTACCTGGGCGCTCTTGGGATCTGTAGCCTGCCGTCGAGTAGGGCACATTTCCAGCACACCGTCGCGTGTTGCACCCTCTAAGTCACCTAAGGGTACATTTGTCTCCCGGACGATGTACCCACCTGAATTCAATCCCTAATTTTTGTCCTGGGTAACCTGGATGGTCTGCAGGGCTTGTGGCTGTAAAATAATCTCACTGCATCTTGTTAGTAATTAGGCCTGTGATAACCCTAGTTAGTTAAAGTAGTAAGCCGTAGTATCTGCTTGGCCGTGATTGATTGAATGAGGTATAACCAGTTTAGCCATGTCTTGATCCAGTACAAGATTGCTCCCTGTCTTGATTTCTTACATTATTATCTTGCCGATAAATGGTGGGAAACCAAGTTCTGTTCAGATGAAGGATTACAACCCCGGTCCTTGTTTGGTTTACGGGTTGTAACCTGGCTATCGGAATAGTTCCATGGTTATCTCGTCGTATATCATCCTGACATGTTTTCGTAAATTCTAGTTTTAATATTAGATTTTCTTGTGCTGATTGCTGGCTTTTGTTCTTATTTCGTGGCCCCTTGTGGCACTTGCTCTTTCTGGGGTTGACCCAGCTGGTTTTGTGTGGCCAAATTTTGGAGCAGCTCCCGAGGATCTACCAAGCTTCCAGCCCAATGGTGACGACTAGAAGGAACCCGGGCTACGAGTGGGTTTTCTATTTTGTTTCGCTCACTCTATTGTAAAGTTATTCTTTTGAGGCGTTTAGCCGACGAGCACCTGTTAGCTCGATGCACTTTACTTACTGTCTGCCTACGGGCTGTAAACATGATTAACAAATCCTAGGGTTGATCATGTATGACTTAACTCTTGCTAGTCCTAACATTTTGTAATGACTAGCTTCATGATCAGCTGAATATGTGATATTTGGGACGGCTTATTATTGTATATTTAATGATCATACATCTTGCGACCTGACTTACTTGCTAGTGATTGAGACATTAGGCTTGTTCATGACCATAAGAGACTGTTGGCTTGTAGTAAACCCTCATATTTCTAGACAGCCGTGACCGTATATCAAGGTGGTTTCCATTTCAATATACGTAGCTGGCTATGTCTTCCCCCGCTCTCCAGTATTCTGGTTCTGGGGCGTGACATGGTTTAAGTGGTGGCCCATGCAGGTCTTGTCAATCAAGAAATGTGAGGGTTTACCGAATAGATGTCTCAATCAGTAATCGCCCTTGATCTCCGCCCGTATTTTCAAATCCCTGAAATTCTTGCCCTGATTACATGCTTGTATCGTTGATCTGTCCTGGTCCTTCCTTATTGTTTCTCTGTGTCGTCTTCCTCAGCGACACTGTACCTGACCCTGCCGATCAGCAAGGAGGAGCACCTCCCGTGGACCAGCAGCAACCTGGAGATCAAGTCCAGCATTCCGGGGTAGCCTCCAGAGTAATGCCTACTGGAGGAGAGTCACCAGTTCGGCCCGTCCAGCCCGCAGAGCCAGATGATGGTACCTTAGTAGGCCTCATCAGAACCTTGATAGCTTCCCAGGATCGTCGAAGCGACGCCCTGCACCAGACAGTTCAAGATGCTTTGACCCGAGGCGGACATCCAGGGAACCAGGCGGCCAACAGTTTCAAGCGAGCCACTGGGCAAGATACGTCTAAAGTGCCATATCGGTAACCTCAGAACTGTGGTGACTTGTTACGTCGTGGACGCCGATGTCAACTACAACCTCCTGTTGGGTCGTCCATGGCTGCATGAGTACATGGTGGTGCCATCCACACTCCACCAATGTATGAAGTACGTGTCCACCAACGACGTCATCCGGACGGAGTTCGCGGACATTGAACCTTTCAAAGGGGTTGAAGCCTACTTCACTGATTCCAACTTGTACAAATCACCTGACGAGGAGGAAGCTAATGATGCTGACGACGAGACAGAAACGGCAGCAGAGCCGGACATGGAGCCTGAGATGACTCCCAACGCTCCTTTGAAGATCCGACTCAAAGGCAAACCGCCTCAGAAGTTGCCCCCCATGAACATCAAGCTACCTGGGAAAGCACCAACTGCTCCTGAAGCTCCCCTGAAGATACGACTCAAGGGAAAGCCGCCTCAAACATCGGCTCCCCTCGTGGCAAAACTACAGGGGAAGGCACCCATCACCGAAGGCGCAGTTGAGGCACCTCTGAAGGTGCGTCTTAAGGGCAAGCCGCCGCAATCCAAGCTGCCAGAGAAGGCCCACTTAGCCCTCTCGGACCCCGAAATCAAAGCTGTGGTGGACTCTCCTGATCCAATCCCAGTACTCACAGATGAAGAGCTAGGGAAATATATCTCTGCTGATGTAGACGCACCCTCTCTGGACAATATAATCCCGCGGGATAAAATCTCGTATTTCATCAATAATAGAGTGTCTTTTAATTATTCTAGTCTTCCACATTGGAATGCCATGTATACATTAGATAACGCTCTACGGTCGTTGCAAACACAAATAACGACCGTCAATCATGTAAATCGAGTAGTCCCGTTCTAAGGGGTCTGTTCTGTAGTCCCACCGCGGAGTCGAGACGAAGAATCCATCATTTTCGGCAAAGTTGAGCGCCATTAAGACCTCCCGCCACTCGAGCCAGAACCAGATACCGGCAGAATACAAGTCTATCGGTACACGGACAAGGCAAAGTACCTCATCCAAAAGATGGGTTACGACCTAAAAAGCAACAAAGGCCTGAACTACGGCAAGGGTCGACGTCTTCCTCTCCGGCTTCCAACACCTAAAGGAAAGCCGCAGGACTACTATAATCGAACTCGACGGGGGATAGGCTATGTCACGCCGCCGTCAACTCCAGAGAGTTCGGAGGCAGAAGAAGCAGAACATTCTCATTCGTCTGAAGCATCAACTTGGGATTCCGATACCAGTATCGGCTCAGTCTTCAAGAGAGTGCTGTCAGCCAACATGACATCCGCTCAACCTCAAGAAGATGAAGGTGAAGATCAAGCGCCAGAATTCTTCGAAGAAGAACCCTGGGCGCAACACTTAGGAGAACAATGGGAGTCTCGTTTTGAGCTACGCGAACCCCCTACCGAAGACAAAGTCGAGCAGATCGACCTTGGGAATGGATCTTCTTCCAAACCCATCTTCATCAGCAAAAGCCTAAAAGGAGAAGACCGGGAGTCTTTAATCCAACTGGCTAAAGAATATATTGATGTCTTCGCCTGGAGCTACGAAGACATGCCGGGACTTGATCCTCAGATCGTGATGCATAGGCTCAACATCTTGCCCGATGCCAAGCCTATCAAACAACAACAGCGACGCTTTCGTCCGGACATCATGAACGCTATCGATCAGGAGGTGGACAAACTCTTGATCAGCAGCTTCATCCGTAAAGAACAACACCCGGATTGGGTCGCCAACGTTGTCCCTGTCACCAAGAAGAATGAAAAGATTCGAGTCTGTATCGACTTCAGGGATCTTAACTCCGCCTGCCCGAAGGACTAATTCCCGCTTCCCATCACCGACGTGATGATCGACAACACATGTGGCTTCGAACGCATGTCTTTCATGGACGGATATTCGTGCTACAACCAGATCAAGATGTTCCCCGATGACGCAAAACATACGTCATTTAGGACTCCAAAGGGCGTTTTCTGCTAAACAGTGATGCCCTTCGGCTTGAAGAACGCTGGTGCCACATACCAACGAGCTATGAGCACCATTTTCCGTCAACATCTTCGCAAGACAGTCGAATGCTATGTTGATGACATCGCAGTCAAGAGCCGTCTCAAAGGAGATCACCTACAAGACCTGAAGACAGTCTTCGATCTCATGCGGGCGCATCAACTCAAGATGAACCTCGCTAAATCCTTCTTAGGAGTTTCTAGCGGAAAGTTCTTGGGCTTCATTATCACGGCGAAAGGCATTCATGTCGATCCCGAGAAGACCAAAGCCATCCTCGATATGGGCCCTCCGAAGAACCTCCGAGAACTTCGAGGCCTGCAGGGGCGTCTGGCATACATCCGGAGGTTCATAGCAAACCTTTCCGAAAAATGTCGACCCTTCACTCAGCTTATGAAGAAGGGAGTCTCTTACGTCTGGACAGAGGAATGCCAAAAAGCTTTCGACGACATCAAAGCTTACTTGACGAGTCCGCCAGTCCTAGTGGCACCCGTCGCCGGTAAACCATTCCTCCTCTACGTCCGTGCCATGGATCATTCCTTCGGCGCTTTGCTGGCTCAGAACAGCGATACAGGCTATGAGAAAGCCATCTACTACCTCATTCGAACACTCATCGAGGCCAAACACCGGTACAACCCCGTTGAAAAGGAGTGCTTGGCGTTGGTATTTGCCATCTAGAAGACTCGCCATTATGTCTCAGGCCAGACGATTCATGTTATCTCCCGAGTCAATCCACTCAGAGTTCTCATGACGAAGCCAGGGTCATTAAACTCCCGGCTAGCTACGTGGGCGATCTTCCTAATACCATACAACACGGTAGTCGTTCCACAAAAAGCCGTCAAGGGTCAGGCTCTGGCCGACTTTTTAGCTGCACACCCCATCCCGGAGTCCTCCAGACTCTATAAAGACATCCCAGATGAGGTCCAAGAATCTAACGTCATCGAAGAAAGCTCCGTCTGGCGGATGTTTTTTGATGGCGCTTCAAGAACAGGCCCCAAAGGCCAAATTATCGCAGGAGTGGGGGTAGTCTTGGTCTCTCCCGATCAGCTGGTCATCCAGCGCGCCTACTCCCTTTCGAAGCCGTGCTCCAACAATGTTGCCGAGTACAACGCTCTCATCATGGGACTCCAGTTGGCGCAACAGCTGGGGGTAGATCATCTGGAAGCCTACGGCAACTCAAAACTCGTCGTAAACCAGATCAGAGGGCAATACGAGGTTCGCCATGAAGACCTGATCCCTTACCATGAAGTTGCGTTGAACATCTTTTCAACCTTCGTCGAGTTCTTCATCGAACATGTACCTCGTTTACAAAATCTGGAGGCTAACGCTCTGGCTGGCCTCGCAGCCTCGTTAGCAGCACCCCTCGGGACTCAACACTACGTCACGGTAGTTGGTCGAGACTTGGTCTGTCCTAAAAACAACCTGTGCTCACAAGTGACCCATGCCATGTCAACAAGTGCTGGTGTTAATGTCCGAGACTAGAGGTTCCCATTTATCGACTTCGCTGTCTACGGAATTCTTCCAGAAGACCCAAAAGAAGCCGTCTCAGTCAGGAGGCCCTCGCTTCGATTCTACTACGATATAGCTACCAAAATGCTGTACCGACGCTCCTACGATGGACTTCTCCTGCGATGTCTGTCCAACGAAGAAGCAGCCGAAGCCCTTCGAGAAGCTCACGATGGAACCTGCGGAGCCCATCAACCTGGCCCTAAGTTACAGGATCGACTGCGACGCATGGGCTACTACTGGCCAACCATGGCCGCTGACGCTGTTGACTATGCTAAGAAGTGCCATGCGTGCCAGCTTCACGCAGACTTCATCCATACACCGTCAGAATCACTACATCCTACAGTCGCCTCTTGGCCTTTCGAAGCTTGGAGCATGGACATTGTAGGACCGATCACCCCTCCTTCATCGAGAGGACACCGCTTCATCCTAGCCATCACCGACTACTTCTCCAAATGGGCAGAAGCAGTTCCACTGGCGGAAGTGAAGAGCTCTAGGGTGATCGGCTTCATTAAGCACCATGTCATCTACCGTTTCGGGGTACCTCGGAAGATTATCCACGATAACGGTCCTCAGTTCATCAGCCATGTTTTCAGCAGATTCTGTGACAAAAATCGCATCCAAAATGTGGCCTCAACCGCCTACAATCCGGCAGCAAACGGATTGGTCGAGGCGTTCAACAAGACCGTCGTCAGGCTACTCAAAAAGGTCGTGTCATCTAACAAACGCGACTGGGACGAAAAGCTCGGCGAATGCCTTTGGGCCTACCGCACAACGGTACGGACCCCGACGGACAACACACCATTCTCCCTGGTCTACGGGAGCGAAGCGGTACTACCTCTCGAGATCCAGATACCCTCACTCCGCGTAGCAATCACAAACCAACTCACAGAAGAGGACAATCAACGTCGTCGTCTGCGGGAACTGGAGGCACTTGACGAAAAGCGTCTCCTAGCTCAACAACGCATCGAACTCTACCAAGCCCGTATATCACAGGCTTTCAACAAGAAGGTCAAGCAAAGGACTTTCCAAGAAGGCGACCTGGTTCTGGCAGTCAGGAGGCCGATGGTGTTGACTCACAAGACACCAGGAAAGTTCGAGTCCAAGTGGGAAGGGCCTTTCATCATAGAGACGGTATACTCAAACGGTGCTTACTGCCTCGCTAAACCCAATGGGGACTTGTTCATGATGCCCATCAACGGCAAGTTCCTAAAGAAGTACTACTCTTAACATCTTTCAGACATGTACTTCCACAAAATCAGACGCTTCCGGAACCCAGCTGTTCCGTGGCATCCTCCAGTAGAAGGACAACCACGTCCACATCACCTCTGAGTTGTCCCCCTATGCCCTACAAAGCGGAATCTTACACTCCGTGAGACTACGCTACCCATCATGTTTACCACGTCCACATTACCTCTGAGTAAACATCCCGTACAGACAACCCCTGCGTTGTCGTACATTGATTGCAGAACTTCCACGTCCACATTACCTCTGAGTAGTTCCGCATATCCCCCAGAGTCATTCCTACCACGTCCATAACACCTCTGAGTAGGAAGATTCCATCATTTGAATCCCATATTTGCCACGTCCACATCACCTCTGAGCAAACATGTTGGTTCTCTCAAACTTATTATCTGTACCTAAAAATCAAGGTGCGCAAAAGATGATAGGTCCACACAAATCATCAAGTTCATGACAGCAAAAATGAACACATCACAAAATTTTTGTATTTCTTTATTCTAAAGAGTAAAGGATTACACCCCCCAGCAAGAGTTGCAAAAACACAAAAAGAAGAGACTACAATCCCTAAACATTCCCAGGGTTGGCTGAAATCTCTTCAATCCGGCGCCTCAAGTCTGTCGCTCGAGTCTCCACAGTCGTCAGGACCCGACGTTCAGCTTCTTGACGCATCGCCTCTATGGCCTCTGGAGAAGTGTCATCCTTATGCTTCTCATCCAGCTGCTGCCGCTGCTGAGCCAGAGTAAGAGCCCGGTGGGTGAAAGCTGCTTCCTCCTTCTTGAATGCTACATGTTAAGCCTGGGCACGCTCAGCATCCAATAGGAGTCGGGCCCGCTGGTCCTCAAGATGGCGAATCTGGGCATCAACCTCTGCGATACTAGCGTCCAACGCAGTTCGCAACTCTACCTTCTCCTGCGTAGACTGAGACAACCGCTCTACTGCAGCTTCAGTCTCAGCCACTTCGCGCTCCCAGACACCCACGGTGGCCTGATAAGAGGACTCAATTTCAGCAATCAGCTTCTCCTTTTCCGCGTCTATCAGGGCGGAAAGATCATTCCGCTGGATACGCTGAAACTCGGAAAGCAGTTGATCCAGCTCAGTCACCGAGGCCTCCAGAATCTCGGCCATATGATCATGGCCCTGGTGGAGACGTATCAGGTTGATGTGTGGAAGCGCCATGGATTTTGCCATCACGAAACTCCCATTGGTGTTCATCACTGTCGACACACCCTTCTGCAGCATCTTGTACACTGCCTCAATGATGAATTTAACATACTCATCCGCATCCGCCAACACTTGTGGTGTCATGGCAGGAGTTGGAGGAGTTACCCTGGATGGCGGACCTGAAGAAGACCCGCCGATCTCATTCTGCGAGGTTTGAACATCGACCTCAGCAGACTCTCCCGCACCAGGAACTTGAATTCCGCTACCAGCGCCAGATGCCAAGAGTGCAGAAGGAGTTGGGCGAGGTGTCGATATCGTCCTCCAAGTCGAAGAAGCAACAGAGGGCTCTTGCATCAGCAAGCCCTTGCCCTTTCCTGGCTCAAAGGGACTATCAGCATCCGGAGATGCCTCCTCCACCACCGAGGCGCAATCTATAACCAGCGCGGAGCCTTCCTCTGGCAAGCTAACCAGATCAGCTCCCGTTTCCTGGCGGAGCGCGTCTTCTGGGGTCGGACTCGGCAGACGAGTCTCCCCCTCATCATCGAATCCCTCCACGGGGACCAAATCTGTCGCCACCTCCCGGTCGGCAGCCACCTCAGCTTCCATTGCTGAGCCTGGGGTAGGGCTCGGCAATGCTACGGCCGACCTCCCCGCATCATGACAAGGAGGGGAATCAACCCTCTCCTCTGTTGCAATCACGTCTATTGCCCCCGCAACAGACTCACGCATCTCTGGAGGAACGTCTTTCGAAGATGACGAACTCCACCCCACTTCATCATCAGGAAGCCCCGTGTCCACAGGACCGTCAACGTCCAAGGCCCCCACGACGGCTTGCACCATCCCGGAAGTTGCTGCAACCTCAGCATCTCTTCCGACAGAGTCCGGAGATACTAAAATCTCCGCAGGAATAACATCTTCAGGATTCTCCTCCATTGGAGACATTACCATCGGAGGAATTCGCTCATCAGAGGAGCTTGCTACCTCCTTCGGTTTACTGACACCCGGTTTCGAAACACGGGTTCTCTTCTTCAATGATCCCTGCAAGAAGAAAAGCACAAGTCACCAAAATGACATGATGAGCCAGATTACGGAGGACTCCTTACCTCAGCAGGGACTGATTCTAGTGACGCAGCCTTTAGAGTTGTCACTTTTCTCGGCCTTTTTGGTACGGACGAACCGGCCTCTGCGTCAGCCCGTCTCTTTCCAACAGGGGGATCTCTCACTGATGCTACAGCAGCAGCCCGATATCCCGCCAATTCTGGTGGACGATATGACCGAGCCGCCACCAACATATTTGTCGTAGCCTCTAGCTGAGTTCCAATGATGAAACTGGTCTCCCTATCATAACCAGGAGACACAGTATTCATGGTGCAATACAGTTTAACGGTTGAATACATGATTTGTGGCCGAGGGTTGCGAACTGGCATAGTAAAATGAACACCAGTGCACCCGACATTGTAATATTGCCAGCCCCGGGCTCCGTCTAGCAAACTTCCGGCAAACCCCAAACTGTTACTGGGGTTCCGTAACATTAACTAGGTGTATCCGTACTGGCGAACAAACCGGCTTGGCAGATATGGCTCCAGATAACACCTATTCTGGTTGCGGTAGACTAAGTGGGAAGGCCGAATACTTTGCAACCAACGAAAATCCCATTTCGACAGAGTAATCGCATCTTCACCAAAGTCGTCTAAATCTTGGTCGGCCTCGAAATCCTTGAAGATGGGACCAACCTTGACAATCTCCCACCCCTGAAGATAGGACAAAACTCTCCTGCAGACGGGGACACCAGTGTGCAACCACTTCCTCTTGTAGAAGCGGCGGATAAAGGCGTCACCTTCAACGTGATCCTCCTCCGAGCCTGGACTCATCACGTTCGGGTGATGAAGAATCAACCATCCTATCAGATAATGGAATGGTAGTTCGGCCCGAGAAAAGTTGTCATTTCTACCTCTCTCATGGATCACATCCTCAGCAAAGGTCCTCAAGCCCCGCAACAGGTTACACACCATCGCGGGGAGAAGAGCCAAAGGACGACCAAAGGCCAATTTCACTGCCGGCAAAATGAGGTTCCGGTGTACCCTCTCCACGGAACCCGATCCGCCCGCGAACACACAATCCCGGAGCCATATCATTAAATAAGCAGCCAATACTGCCTTAGATGACATCCGTTGGGCACAATGCCAGAAGCAGCTATACGCGTTTTCGCCACTCTCATTTGAACGAGAGGCCCTCTCGTCCAACCGGCTCATTTCAGAGGTCAACTCTGCGGGTTTCAGCCCTTGTGGAGTCATAAACCGGATCTTCGAAGAATCTGCCAAATTCTGCTTGAAGACGTAATCCCTCCAAGCAGTCATATGAGGTTGGGACTTGCCTTTCTCCCTCCGTTGCATCAGATAATGATGGCTCGCTACCTCTTTGAAAACAGCCATCATCTCTGGGTCCTTCTTTTCCAAGACAAGGATCTCTTCGTTCGACGAAAAATATTCCTCGTACGGTTCAGATCCCCAGGGAAGCCTGGATACCTCGTACATTTCGTGGAAAGCCAATCCCAACTCTCCAACTGGAGTAAATAAAGTGCCAGTCTGGGTATTGAACATTTCCAAGAGAGCAATGAACATATACTTATTGAGATCCACGCCAGCATGTGTGGCACGGACAGCGGCCGTCAGCCCAATCTCTTTAAGCTCAGCCTTGAACTTCGACAACACCCAAACGGTCAAGTCGTCCCACTTCGGCATGTGGTGACACCAACCTTCAACCCTAAAGCTACCTTTTGGATACATGACCCTCGATGTTAGCATCCGATTTGCAAAGGTCGAAGCACTGAAGATAAAGGTGTCATTATGAACCTCACTATAAAGGCTCCCAGGACGCAAAGTTCTGCAACTAAACGAGGGTCCGGCTCGCGAAGCGGCCAAGGTGTCCCTTTGATTCGAAGTAGCATCAATCGAAAGAGTACCTCCCAATGCCCCTCCTTGAGAAGGAGTAACTTCCCAGGGCATCCTTCTCTTGGAAGCTAAACGGTAGAAGGCCGTCAGCGGCAACTGGCGATCAAGTTGTCGCATATACAGAACCATGCCCTTCGCAGAGAAGAACCAGTCTTCTTTGATCTTCAGTATCTTCGCCTCAGTGGAGATCAGGCGGTCACCGAACAAAAAGACAGGTTTTAAGAAGGTCACATCCTCGGATTCAGCAGATTTCAGTTTACCGCTCTCCATCATACTCTGAAGGAAAATCGGTAACTGATTCTGGATCTGCAGCATTCTCTCAGGAGGTTGATTCTGTAGGATAGCATCCTTCGCAGGATTGATAACCTCCTCGTCAAAATCAACTCCCATTTGACAAAGAGAAGCATCCAGAAGGACTTCATTCAGCAAAGGGATTGTCATCAACACTGATACAATAAAGACAAAAGTCAGGCAAAAAGCCAACCAAGACAAAGTGTGTCAAGCAGCCTGGCGCATCATCAGGGTGCAAACCTATGCGCATCAGCAGTGTCGCTTCGGTGCATCAACAGGGCACCCATGCGCATCAGCTGAGAAGCTTCGGCGCATCATCAGGGTACAAACCCATGCGCGTCAGCAGTGAAGCTTCGACGCATCATCAGGGTGTAAACCCATGCGCGTTAGCAGTTAAACCTCAGTGCATAATAAGGGCCTAAACCCATGCACGTCGGTGGGATAAAACCTCGGCGCATCATCAGGACAGAGGTCCATGCGCTGCGGTACCAAAACTCGCCTGAACAAAAAATAAGGGAAAAGACGACACCCACCCGTCACCGCAGGCCGAACGTCGGCCGGAGTCACAATGGTGACATGAGCGTCTTCCTCGGCGAACTCCGCAGGCTCCTTTCCCTTGCCAGCGCCACCACGAGGAGTCTTGGGAGCCATTTCTTGAAAGGAGAAAGTTAGGGTTTTTTTCGAAGAAGAACTCTAAAAGACAGAAGCAAAGAGAGGAATCAGGCTAGAACTCTCTCTCTCTTCTCCTCACGCCTATTTATAGGCTCAGTCGCACGCGTGAACCGATGAAGTGTGACCTCAGCCGCCGCTTCGGGTTCTGTGAAGAGATAAAACCAAAAAGATCATCATTAATCTTCTTGGTTATCGAGGCGTTATCATTTGTATTAACTGAGAAGAACATGCGCCCCGTCACTGATGCGCGGAGTATCCATGCGCCCGAACAGACATGCGCTCCAACCACCATGCTTCTTATTCAAAGTATTCCAAAACTTGACAAAAAAGTTTTAAAAACTTTGAAGGGGGTCTTGTAGAAGCATGAAATTTCACGATCAGAAATCCTATGCGCCAAACACTACATGCGCCAGGAAGTTCAGACAAAAGTACTTGGACACAGCAAAACAAGAATAGCGACATTAAAAGAAGATTTTTATTTCATATAAAAGTCTATTACATGTCTTAAAAAGGGCTGTACAAAGGAGAACTTCTACAAAAAGAAAAGACCCTAAGTCTACAGCCAGGCGCAGCATCATCATGCGCTCTCGAACAGGCGCATCTCACCATGCGCTCTCAGGCGCATCCCACCATGCGCTTCCAGCCGGGCGCATCCCTTCAGCAGCTCAGTTATGTGCATCCTCAGTTATGTGCATCCCTTCAGCAGCTCAGTTATGTGCCACCCTTCCAGCCAGGCTCACCGCCGTCTAAATGCTTCGACTAATGAAGCATTTATTGAGCAGAACGAGGGTGGCAATCAACCCTCTAAATGTAGGAAGAGCTCCCCAAACCGAGGAAGAGAAGAGCACCGCAAGCCAACCTGTGGCCAGGGGAGGCTTCGAAAGAGCCTCCAAAGGCGAAGGAAGACCGTAATCGAAACTGCGGCTAAAGGAGCAGCTTTCAACACAACCAGAATGGGCAACACCCATTTTGAAGGAAGAAAGAGCCCCCAAAGCCGCAGCACCGCAATTTCGATCTGCGGCTCTTCCTACATGACGGAAACGATGCTCGTGCATCCCGATCTTTGGATGCAACAGGCACCTTCTGCCTGCCTCAGAAGCCCTCGACTCCGACTTTTGGATGTAACAGTCACCTTCAAGTGCATCAATGAAGACAATGCGTCGCATCTTCACCCTCGGAAACATCTCGTCAACAGAATGTGCTCGAGTAAACAAGTTTATTTCGGGAGGACGCGAGAGAACGAGAAACAAACTCTCTCCATGCCACTATTCATAGGCCGGGCAAATCAAACCCATGCGCCAAGTGGATGGCTCTCCGAATTCCGTGCAATAAATTTGCATTAAATGGATGAACCTGACGCTTCGAATTCAGCCAAGTCAAAAACGGCTATTTAAAGCACTCGAAGAAGGTAACAGTCGTACCAAAAGACGTGTCAAACGGAGCGGATGCGCCGGCCAGACCGCGCATCACACAGACGCGCCCCTCAGCACCAAGCGCTTCACAAGCATGCACCCCCATGCGGCCCAATGCGCCTAGTGGAACGTCGATCGATGCGCCCACTCCAACAGTCCATCACCTGTCATAGAACATTAAATACTGAAGTCTGACAGAGTTGGCAGCACGCCTCTCGAGGACTTAACAGTTGATAGCTTTTTCAGAAAACGAAGCGTCGCCAACGTCAGCATCATCATTACTTTTCTCCGGCGGTTACAAGCCACGTGGCCGCCTAAACCACTTGCATGTGCCTCTACGGCCATGCGCCCAAAGTTCTGCATGCGCCTCAAAAGCCATACGTCTCAGGCTTTCTCTCTGATCCCTAAAGACAGAAGTAAAGTCACTACTGAAGCTCTACGTGCGCCTCAAAAGCCATACGTCCCAGACTTCTCTCTGATCCCAAAAGACAGAAGTAAAGTCACTACTGAAGCTTCGCATGCGCCTCAAAAGCCATGCGCCCTGAATGGTTCGTGACTCCCAAAGATTACGAGCCAAAGTCTCCTCATGTGCCCAATCCCAGGCGCATCCTACCAGATCATTCTCCACCAAATCCGAGATCTCCGAGCCATGGGCCGATGACACGTGTCCTTTGACTCGATTCACCCAAGATCTCAGCAACAGAAAAATCCCCTTCTTTGCTACGTGCCGGCCCATAATAGCAGTATGAAGAATTCAACCCCTCAATCAGGGCGTATCGTCCATGCACCTCCATCAGCAATCACCACGTGGCGTCCCCGCGTCCGGACGCATCCTACATATGCGTGCATGAGTAGCCAGCCTGCAGACTATATAAATAGAGGGATCATTTCCTTCTTTCACACCTACACACATACAGAGACGAACATTCGTAGACAGACAGAGACATCGCACAACCAGAGAGGCAGATACAGACACTCAACGTCTTCCTCCTCTCAGCAAGCTCCAGCACCCAGAGCAATCCAAACCTTCAGAGAACTGATAACGGTCGTCAGATCGTCAACGGAGTCAACGTATTACCACTCGCTCCATCGGCACAAGGGAGCCAGATAAACAAAAGTGTACTCCTAGGACTACGTCTAAGTCCTATATTGTAACACTGTTCTGTTTGTATTAAAATTTGCAATCAAAAGATTTTAATGGCAAATACAAGGCAAGTAAAACTGATCATGGTATGTACAAGAATCAAGAATCATCTATCTAAGTGTATAAGTACTAGCTACAACATGTGGCCGGCTTGGGTCTGCACAAGGTCATGAGCTAGCCAATCATACGTGTGGTGTAGGATTGGCATTCACAAGGTCCACAAGATATACAAGGCGGGTATTGACCACACATCTACACTAATACTCCCCGTCCCCGACTAGTATAGTGGATCCAACCATGACACATCATGACATTCGATTCTCCGAGAGGGTAGCTAGCATTCGCAGGAATCGTGTCTATACAATACACAAGGAACAAGAAAGACTTGTACAAGATATACCAATGAAAGCGAGGAATAACATCTCATGACAGGATCCAGAGAAATACCAATCCGTGTGAACAATGTGTCAAGAGAACAAGGGTATCTACACTAAATACAAGAAATATAAACGATACCATAAAACAGAATTATTATCAGAGAATGTACTCGCCTGAGATCTGGTGGAATATGTCAACTGAGTCCAAGAACAGTGCCTCGAGGACCTATAGGTGGAATACTGTATCAATATAAGGGTTTGGAAGTAAAATCAAGTCATACTAAGTCAAACTGGGTCAAGGCAAGTTAAGGGTTGACTTACAGTTGACTTGGTCAACTGGTCAACTCTGGTCAATCCTAGGTCAACTCTAGGTCAAACTTGACTAACGTCGACTAACAGTTGATTTTGGGTCAACTGGTCAACTCTAGTCCAGTTCTAGTCAATTTTAGGCTACGGTTGACTTCCGGTTGACTTTGGTCAAAATAGTCAACTGTGGTCAACTAAGGTCAAATGTTGACTCTACTTCGACGTTCAGTCAAGCAGTCAAACAGTCAACCATGGTCAAACGGGATCAAAGATAGTCTCTATAAACATCTACAGGGTCAACACATTCAATTTAAGTGGTTGTGAAATCACTGGAAGCGAAGGATCTCAAATACCACAAAAGGAGAAAGACTATAATAATATAGTGAAAACCTACAGATATTGTCGGATGGTGAAACAACCATTACCAACGTGTCCAGAATGGTCAAAATAGCTAGAATAGCCTGCCCATAAGTCCAATTTGGACACAGGGGCAAAAAAGTAATTTTGAGTCAAAACGGTCTCCGTGTCGGCCCCGCTTTGTACCGAAAAATGTACAAGAATACTAGTCCACTAAACCTAACAAATTATATGTCCACGAATCTAGAATGACGATACGAACCCAACGGTATGTCCGAAATTGGATTCCGTTGACCCGATCTCAAATTGGTCCGTTGACCCGGATATTGGAATCTGATTTGCACGAAAAAGCGTGTCGGAGCCAATGTTCTCAAAACTCAGCAAATTATATGTCAACGAGTCCAGAATGACGATACGAACTCAACGGTATATCCAGAATTGGATTCCGATGAGCCGACGTCAAAAAGTCTTGTTGACCCGGATATTGGTATCCGACTTGCATCAAAATGCGTGCCGAAACCAATGTCTACTAAAATCTAGCAAATTATATGTCAACGAGTCCAGAATGATGATACGAACTCAACAGTATATCCAAAATTGGATTCCGATGAGCCGGCGTCAAAAAGTCCCATTGACCCGGACTATGGGGCTCGCTTTGCACCGAAATACGTGCCAAGTCTCACGTCCTCCAAATCTAATAAACTTTATATAAAAACGTGCCAGAATGACGCCATGAGTCTACTGGTGGTGTCAGAAATTGAATTCGGAGTCCCGGGTTCAAAAATAGAATTTAACAACTTGGAAATTACGAATTCGGACGGCCAACTTTGGCGTCGAATTCAACCAATCAAACGTGGTCACAATGAAACAAAACTTAAGGGGTAGGAAGAGGGTTATACCAGCTTCGCATAGGAACCAGTACCACGCCAGACGGAGCAGCGACGACGGAGTTACGAGCCGACGAAGTTGGCTCCACAAAACTGTCCAAAAATAACGCAATTCAAAGGGTCAACTTGGTGGCCGAGTTTCACATAGCAAACGACAGAATTAACGGGTGAAATTTCAGGAGAGTGAAGAGCTATATACCAAGATTGTAACGGAGTGAAGAAATTACCGATCCAACGGTCGGATTGTCCAGAAAATTCGTACGAAGTTGCTGTCCCGGAGCGAATTCTGTGTTCCGTTCCCGCGCGCGTCACGGCGGGAACCCGTTCGAAACACACGTATAGCCTACGTGGCACGTTGGGGAAGGTGGTACGCGCCCGGGGGGGGAGGGGGGGCTCGCCGGGGGTCGCCTGGCCGGAGGGGGCCGCCGTGCGACGGCGCGTGGCCGGCGGCGCACGCTGCTGCGTCATGCTGCGACTGCAGCTGCTGTTGCTCGCTGCAACTGCTGCTTGCTGCTGCGGCAGCGCGCGGCCAACGACGGCGGCACGGTGCAGTGGCGGCGGCGGCACGGCCAGCCAGCGGCGGTGGCACGCGGGTAGTGGTGGTGGTGGTGGTATTAGATGATGATGGTGATGAATGGTGATGGTGAAGAAAAAAAGAAGGAGTGGAGATGATGAGGCTGATGAGGAGTGAAGAAGAAGAAGAAGGAGGGGGTCTGCTAGGCATGGGGAGAGGGAGAGTGTTGTTCGACCATGGGGAGAGTGGGCTGGTGATGGGGTGTAGGTGATGGTGTTGTTGTTGGTATTTGGGGAGAGAGAGAGAGAAAGGAATTAATTAAAGAGAGAGAGAATTGTGTTGTGTGTGTGTATAATATATAAAGAGGGAGAGAGAGAATGAGAATAGAGAGAGAAAGAGGTCGACTGGTATGATAGGGTGAGGTGGTGGAGTGTGGGAGTGAGTTGTTTAAATGAAGAGAGAGGGAGAGATATTATTATATATATATTATATTATATATGTACATATATATACATATATAAAAGAGAGGGAAATAGAGGTATTTAAAAATAGGGAAAAGTGGAAATTTATGTGGGGTGTATGGGTAGTCACGAGAGGACAACATGGAGCTTGGGTTCGGGTTCGGTCGAGCCGGGTCGGGTCAAAATCGGACATGGTGCAATATTTGAATTAAAATAGGTATTTATGATCAGGGATAAATAAGTAACATGCGGGGACTCAAATAAATGGGACACAAGTATCATGTGGGTAGTAGACTTCATGTAGGCCATGCCCATACTTTGGGTCGACTAGGTTGGATCGATATCGGGTCCCGAAATTAAATGGGAAATTAAATAAGATTTTACGATAGATAATTAATTAGCCTAAATTGAACCGAAAATTGTGCGAAGAAAATGGAGCACAAAATGGAGTGTCTGAGTGGGACACGAAGGTCATGGGTGAAGAGCGTCTCGAGTAGATCATTCATGAGAAGTTGGTTCTGAGAAAACGACTGGTCTGGTGCTCCTAAATTAAAAGTCACGGTAACGTGCATATGATGATCAAGGAAAAGAGTGGGAATTCAATTAATAATTAAATGGTCTAAATTGACCCGAACTTGTGCGAAGCAAAAAGAGTACAAGGGAACAAGTTCGAGTGGGGCACGAAATATCAATGTGAAGATAATCTCGTCTACTACAAACTTCAAGAAGGAAGTTTCCAGAGACTGGCATCCCTGATGCTCTAGAATTCCAAGTCACGGTAAAGAGCATTTAATGATCAAAATTAATCAATTAAAAAGAATTATCGAGAATAAATTATTTAGAAAATTCAAAAATAAATCCCGAAAATTCAGGGGGCTTACACTACGTCACGTGGACAAATCCCAATCTCTATAACTCAGATGAAATTACAAGATTGACAAAAACTAATGTTGAACCCTTTGCCCTAATAGGTTCAACCCCCTCACCACACTCAAGAAGAAAAGAAAGATTACAATTGAAATCGCTCACCAACTCGTAGCAATCTCCCTAACCGAAGTAGACGACCCCTCGATTAGATCTATTCTTCCTTCTGTCTTGGATGACGAAGTCCTAAGAGCAAAGTGCGAAACTTTCTCTTAGATTTTCTGTGGACGAGCACCTCGAATCTGCACTTTTGTGCTGTGCTTTGTGCCTCCACCCTCACCCCATATATATAGGATGAGAAAAACCTATTTTAGGTCATAATATGATTTCTTAATATAGGAAGTTCTCAAATAAGAATCCTACTACACCTAAAATAGCTCATCAACATCCTACTTTAGATTATAATATGATCTCTTAAATAGGAAACTCTCAAATAAGAATCCTATTATATCAAAAATAGCCCAGCACTAATTATGGACATCCAAATCAAATTAAATCAAATATTTAATCAGATTTGGACTCCATAAATATGCTATTACCAAATCCAGACTGGACTCCAACAGGTAGATATATAAATATTCTCAGAAAAAATTGAAAATGATTAAAAAAAATTGGAGAAAAAAACGAACAAGATGAAAAAGAATACCAAGATAAACAAAAGTAGAATAAAAACCATTCTTAAAAAGTGAAAAAAATGAAAAGATGAAAAAATTCTAAAAAATAAAAATGATAAATAAAATTGAAAAAAAAGTTCTTAAAAAAAATTAACCAAAAAAAGTAAAAAAAATTGCAAAAAAGATCAAAAGTGAAAAAGAAACAAGAAAAATAAAAAAAGGGTATAGAAGAATAATAATTTCCCGGCAAAAAAAATCCACCTATTTTTTAAGGGATGATTCCCCATGTTTTGTAGACAAATTATTTATCTAGATATTTACAATTTCCAGAAATAAATTTTTATAACCTAAACAAAACATAAAATATGTTTCCTACTCTAAATTTATCTGAGAATAAAAAAAAATGCACATAGAATTTTGATATGTTTCTTAAATTTCTTTACAAAATTGTGAAGACGATGGCATCAACACAAAAATATCATATTTCTTCACATTGTTCTTATAACCATTCCACCTAGTTCCTATATAGGATGACTATGTTGCAACATCCGTATTTAAATGCTGTGAGTTCTGCATCAAGGCTAAGACAAGAATGTAGCGGATATCATCATGTACACATCTGCATATAAACATTGATGTTGGCATGTCCTAGTATATTTTATGGAGTCTTTATGTCAGTGACCGACACGACACCGACACTAGATGGACATTTAACTGATTCTAGGAGTTCCTGTACTACTTTGAAATTTACATCTTTTGATCTTTCCAGTAAAGGTGATTTTTTAACTCTCGCTCGACCCTATTCCTCAACTGGCTTCCCAATTTGTCATATTGTTTCAATCCTTATTGTTAGGCATTCTCTCATGATTATTCCTAATTTTTTTTTATCCTATGTGCCAAGTTCTTTTAAGAATTCTTCTCTGTCTGCCTTTTTTTTTCCATATACATGTCCAACTATAAAAAAAAATTCTCACCGAACTCGGATGATTTTTGTGGTTATCGAGGCACGGGGATATATTATTTCTTCTATTTATTTAGTGAGAATTGGAGGACAGTTGGTCCAACAGACATGCAAAACAGTATGTACAAAGTTCCGTGCGTTTTATCGGACATCTAAAAAAAAATGTCTCCAATGGTAAAATACTACTTTTTTAAGTGTGTTGATTGATCAAATATTAATTGGTAAAATACCGATACCGAATAAAAACCGACCGAATACCGATTTAACCGAAACCGAAAAAAACCGATTCTAAATGGTACGGTATTAGTATTGATTTTTTAAATACCGATTTTAAAAAATACCGAAAAGTTCGACCAAATACCGACCGATTATACCGACGCTCACCCCTAATTACTTATATATATTTTAAAGGAATACTCCCATTGGAGAAGCCACTGTGCTATGCTGTCCGCCCTTGGGCGTGACCGCACCGGTCTGCAGTCACGTGGCACACCGCTATTGGCCTCCGGTCCGAGGTGGATCCATGCTAGCGGAAGGCCAATGGCTGGTCATCACGGGCCAGCGCGGTCACAATATCCCTGGGTGGGCAAGATATCATTTTCCTAAATATCATTTTCGTTGCAGAAGTCCTCATGGCTCCATCTTCGTAAATACTTGATAGATGTTCTCTATAAACAAAGCTATTTGCGTCTCTTGTTGAAAGTTGAAAATTTGAATCAAGCAGCATTAAAATCTCGGACACAATCACTGCTCCTGCACCGAAACAATGCAGATATCCAACTCCACTAGCTAGGTGGGGACTGCATATTATGTTGACACCAAATCTTAGCTTGGTCCACTGTAGTTCTTTGAGGCAGACAACATGAAAGTATGATGATCATCACCAAGAGGAAAATGAAGGCGCTACTGAGGTCGGCGTGCGTTGATGAAAGTTAAAGAGGAATGTTGCTGAGTTAATCATTGAGTAATTGTAGCATAGAGTAGATGTTTTATGTTCAAAACAGAACTTTGAGGTTCAACTGACATAGACTTCCTACCTTCACAAACCTATGTTTATAGGGAAAAGGCATTTTGCCCGCAGGCGGGCTGGCCCGCCTGCCTGCATGGCACAACCCTATTGGCCTTCCCCTATTGGCATGGGTCCCACGCGGTTGAACTGCCAATGGAATGGTGACAAGTGACAGGCGGGCTGGCCCGCCTGTGGGCTAAATAGCAGGGCTCGTGTTTATATTACTTACCAAGAGCATAAGACCGGTATGGTGGATTGGATTGCCTTACCCCGGAACTAATTTTGGTTGTCCTTTGATCTTTATTGTCGGCCGGTCCTGGAGGATCACCCCCAACCCAACTTTTTATTGGGTCACGTTGAGTCCAGGGCCGGTCTTGATCTCATGAGGGCTCAGAACGAACTTTCAAATTAAGGCTTTTTTTTTTTAATTATAAAAAAACAACTACAACTAAGAATTGAGCTTAGAACCTTTTGTATAAGAGCCTAATATATTAACCACTACACCACAATAATTTTGGCCTAAAAAGGCTCATGGTATATGCTAGTTCTATTGAGATACAAAATTATTAATATTTTTATTTTTAAACTGTTTTTTTTAACCCCTTATGATCCGTAGGCCCTGGACGATCGTTCTGGCCGCCCTGGTTGAGTCTGGAGGATTGCCTTAAGCAAAGATAGGTTATCCAAATTCGAAGTCTTGTCGAACTTAACTTTGGGCCGGTCCTGCAATAGCATCGGCCGTGGTGGCTAGTTGAAAATGCTCTATCAGAATTAATTAATATAGCAAATTCAAAACTCCAAAATCAAGCATAATTCTCTTTCAACTTTTAATGGTTCATAGTATCAGGTATCGGAATCAGTATCGGACCATTCCTATGAGTATCATGATCAGCGGTATCGACAGTACCGACGGTTTCGGATCGTAATATCGAATTTTTTTTGGTATGGAAAGCAAATAATTATTAATAAACTATTAACATTTTGGAAAATATATTTATGCATTTAGGCCTAATTTTAAGTATTTTCGGTGTTATTTCTTAGTAATTTTGAAATTGGATGAAACAGTAGTCACCACTGTCGATTGGTTTACATGAGATAGATAAGTTTTATTGTTTTACATGCTTTCGTAACTTTACTATGGATTTACACACTTGATGATTGATTTTTTCGTTTAATTTTATTTGTCGAATTAATCAAAAAAGTGATCTCTAATATTGAGCTGAAATATGTCAAATCGTATCGATATTGACCCTATCGAATCGATATCGGCCAATATTGCACACTATACTTTTACATTACCAAGATCAGGGTCCCTACCTACCGTCCTCGCAGTCTGAAAGAGCCATTAATTTCTTGCTAGCTGCCATCCAACGCCAATGGATGGTGATGTCGATTGAATTGGAGAGTTGCTAAATCCATGTAGTACATCCAGGGAAGAGACAACGCTGCAGTACAAGGAAGAGGTAAGCTGGCATGTATACGTGTCTATCAAGTGCCAGGTGCGGTTTGCAGTGCTGATCTTCTCTTGCTTGCGGAAACCAACATAAAAGGAGCTATAGTGGACACAGAATGCAGAGTAGAGGTGGCCAACTTCCAGCTAGAGCTGTCAAGTGGGCCGGGCCAGGCGTTGAGTGGGCCGGGCTACATTCGGGGCGGACTTTTTGAGCCTATGAACTGTAGCGGACTGGGCTGGACTATGGATGAAAATTTTAAGCCCAGTCGGACACATAATCCACGGCACGGTGAGCTTCGGGTCGTGTCGTGTCGGGCCGGACACGACCCAATATAAGGGATTGTGCCGGGTCGCACTGGAGGCCATCATTTTAATTCAATTCAGTTCAGCATATACATATATCATTCATGGGGTTTTTATTTCATTGATCAATCAATAGTTTTTTTTTTTTTTTTTTGTATAAATGGCTCTACATGGTTGGCCATATATTAGTGACAAGTGAAGTGAGACGTGCATATATTAGTGACAAGTGAAGTGAGACGTGCACGGTGAAGTTTATAGCTGATGACAACCAACTACGACTTTGACTAAGCTGATGAAAAAAAAGCATTCATGTATGTTGTTGCAGCAACCTGCAACTAATATATATTGAATTGAATTGAATTGAATTTCAATTCAATTCAATTCAATTCAATTCAGTTCAAACATTCATTTCATTTCAATTCACTACTACACTATAATAATAATAATAATAATAATAATAATAATAATAATAATAATAATAACAACAGAGGCCACCACCACTTGCACATGTTGCTTTAAGCAGTGGTACAAATCATATTTGGAGGGCAGAGTGTTTGTGCACATATTTTTCTTTTATTTTCCTTGTGAAAGTGACAACACTGCCGTTAGCTGGTAGGATTTGGGACAAATCAAAGATATTGTGCAGGGGATGTTGCAACCGGGTCGGACTTCGGGCCCTGATTGGGCTTGGGCTTCGAGCTGGACCGACCCGGACCCACGATTAATCAGGTGGGCCGACACATGGGCCAAATTTTCGAATGAGGTCGGCTCGGCCCGGCCCAATTGACAGGTCTACTTCCAGCTAGAAATGATTCTAGCTCAAGGGGTACAAGACAAATTTTCAAAATAAAATTCTCATACATAATATAAATATTATTACAGTCAATGATTGAACTTAGGAACCTTTAATGCACAAGTTTAATGTACTAACCACTATAATACAATAACTTTACGTCTAAAAAGTCCATGATGCATACTAGTTCAATTCGAGATATAAAATTATTAATATATTTATTTTTAAATTAATTTTTTTAGATCTCTCATGATCCGTAGGCATGGAAGATCGCTCCGACTCTGTTGTAGCTAGATAATGAAGCTGACATACAACCACAACTCAATTCCCTCTACTGACTAAACCAGGATTTAGTAGTGAAGGTTGTCGTAGATCTATTAAAACTGAGTTTTTTTTTTCTTCATAAGAGTAAAATATATTTACTGTAATAAAGAAATGTAACGAACATATGGTTATTGCACTGAAATTATCTATCCGTATAAGTAGTTTAGACCAAGGACGGAACCAGAAAGTTAAGTTGTGGTAGGCTAGAGTAGACTAGGGTAGATTAAATGTGTATTAATTTTTATATAAAAAAATTTACAAAAAAATTATAAGAGAAAAAAAAAAATGGGGTGGTCAGCGTGCTGCTTGGTTTCACCCCTGATTTTGACGAAGACAACCCAAAAGTAGTTTCGTTCCAAACCATTATTATAGGAACGTGTTGTGTGGTTTGTTACGGGAGTTTTGGGATGACCCGAAACTAATCTTATATATAAATTATATATATTTCATATATAGTACTAGGTGACATTTTTAGATAGTGGGTGGTCATTGTCCCGATTTAGTTACACCATGTAGTTTCATCCATGTCTGTAACTACTAGGAAAGCCACATAGGATCGGACTTACTGTTAGATGCTCCTTATGGAAAATATTAGAAACGAAAAATTGCATATACAATAATGAAATTGTTTGAAATTGTACCGAGAGCATAGTTCTTTGAGAAATTAAAATGGAATGGAAGACATAAAACATCATTTTAAAGTGCGTCTCAAAGTTTTGAGTCATAAACGTCCTTTTAAAGAACGTTTCTACCATTCTATATTTATTCGTTAACAATATTCCTCACTTCCGTCATTAGTCTTAATAAATACAATGCACGAGAAACATCCTCTAAAAAGGAATCAATTTGTTAGGTAGTTAATAAAGGATGATAATAAATGGAAATTGAATGGACCGGGTTATATATGTGGGGTTGGGTGGTGTGGGATGGGAATATTACATTCTTATCGAAGAGAGGAAAGGAAAGGGAAGGAGAACACAAGAGAAGAGGAACATAGTATAGGGGTAACAAAAGTTGTGGTAAGTTTTTTTTTTTTTTTACCAAGTTAATTTTTCTTTTCTTTATATTCTACTTCTCTCTATCATTACATTCTACTATGCCAATATGTTGATTTCAATATAAATTAATTAGTTCATGTTATAAATTTGAATTGCATGTTAAAAGAGATTATGCCAATATGTTTGATTTTAATATGAATGAATTAATTAATTAATGTTGTAAATTTGAATTGCATGTTAAATGAGATTATATATAATACAAAAGAAAACCAAAAACAATTCTTAGGGAAAAAAAAAACTTTTAGAAAGAAAAACATGCAAAAGAAAAATGAAAACAATTCTTAGAAAAAAAATTAAAAAAAACCGAAAAAAAAATCGTAAAGAAACCTAACAAATTTTTATTGCATGTTAATGTAGTTGTTTAGATTAAAATAATTATTTAGATATGAATATTATATTATGTTAACCATGTCTAAAACCCTAAAAATTATAAACCCAAAAAAGGAAAGAAAAAATGATTTCTAGAAAGGAAAAAAAATGGAAGAAAAAAAAAACCGAAAATAATATTCAGGAAAAAAAGAAAAACGAAAAAAATATAATAAAGAAAAACCGAAAATAGAAAAAAATTTAGAATCACAAATAAACCTAAAAATTATATTATATGTTAATCTACTTGTTTAGACTTAAATAATTATTTAGATATGAATATTATATTTAGTTAACCATATCTAAAACCCTAAATAATTATAAACCCAAAAAAGAAAAAGAAAAAAGTTTTTAGAAAGAAAAAAAATGCAAAAGTAAACATAAAATAGTTCTTAGGAAAAAAAAAATATGATAAAAGAAAAAGAAAAGAAAACCGAAAATAGGAAAAAATATAGAATCGTAAAAGAAACTCTAACCCTAGCTAAAACCTATAATTATGTATAGTGTAGTTTGAAATAACGTGTAGGCAACTTTAGAGGTGGGAGGGGGGGGGGGGGGTGAATAGAGTTTGTGTCGATAATCACCAAATAAAAAATTAACTCTATATATCACCTCCACAAAACAACTATCAAGATAGTAAATAAATCAGAGAAAAATGCGGAAGTAAATAAAGATCAGAAGAGCATTCGCAGACACAACAGTTTTAACCTGGTTTCCCTCGTGGAGGACTAGTCCAGGCCTGAGAACTCTAGCTCAGGATTGAAATCCACTATTTGTGAAATAGTGTACAACCACGTGCCTTTACTCAGAAGAGCACGCCAACTTCTTACAGATTCGCAGGTGGCGAAACTTGGAATTGCCCAAGTGACTTTTCTTTTCAACTCTTGCACAAAAATTTCTAGTTGAATCATACTTGAGCACCTTGGGGCTTAGGAAGTTTTGTGGCTAGTAGATTGGAAGAGTAAGGCTTAGTTAGGTAGTATAAGGCTTAGATGATTGAGAATGAGAGATAGAAAGATGATGAAGAGATGAATGAAAATGGTTGAAATCATGCCTTATATATACTAGTCTGGAAGGCAGAATTCGGCCAGAATTCTGTCCTCAAAATTCAAAAATATGGCCGTTGTACCAGCTAGCAATTGGTAACCCTAAAAATTAGTTCCTGAAAATCAGGGGACAGAGTTCGTCCCGAACTCTGTGTGGGGGCAGAGTTCGGCCCGAACTCTGCCTCCTTGGTGGCAGAATGTTCAAATGGCCTTTGGGCTTTGGTAGAGCTTGGGCTTGGTTCAGGAATTGGTCTGTTTGTATGGTAGAGCTTGGAGAGATATGTCTAGGGGTTGAGATGACTTAGTGCGACTCAACGTACACATTCTCCTAGACTCAATAAATTGAAGATTACAGACTTGGAACAAGTAGGAAAACCAAGAGCCCTTTGATGACGCCTTTCTTCTGATATTTGAGCAGTCCTGAAGACGTCTTTTTCTTTGATAGCAGTCGTCCAAAGATAAATATATCTGAAAATCTGAATACCTTTCGGAGACTTCGTCCCCGAACCCCCGACGGGGGGCGCTGCCCCCTCGACCCCTGTCCGCTGACCGGGCAGCGGAACCCCCGATGCGAGGCCTCGGATAGGTCGCTAGGCGGTTCAGAGACATATTCTTGTATGACGTCGTCTTTGGTCCATCATTAATTCTTCATTGCCTATGTACTGGTTTGATCATGTTAGATCATGCTTACTGCATGTCTACAAATACATGTTAGGCGAGCAAAATATGTTGCAGTATGATACAAGCATGGCAATATGATATAAGATAATTAGGAAAATGCTAAGTTTAAGTAACAACATGATAGTGAGTATATGAATATTAGTGACATCATTATGTTAAACTTAGTTGATTAGCCATATTCAAAAATACGATGTAATCATTGGGCTAACATAGTTGAAAATGTTGTTTTCTCGACAGGCATTTTACATATGGATGCTCAGAACGATGGTCGGATACCAAGTGGACTGACTATTCATGCCATTATTCAGGAGCGATAGTTTCATGTCTCTAGTCTGGTATTTTTGGGAAGATAATCTTATTTTTAATAAATTATTATTATTATTGTTAATAATATTACTATGCATGTACTAACAAAATTTATATTATATTATGTAGCTATATGATTATGAAGAAGTAAAATTATGGGAGCATGGTGAGTGGCACCAGGGATGGGAGCTAATCGAACGCCAAAATGACCTTGTAGAGTCTTTTGGCTTTTTCTTTGTCGACGATATCTATGTTAGGCATCACGATAGAGATTTGTTGATTAGTTTGGTCGAGGACGCAACACATTACAACTACTTGTAGGTGAGATGACTAAAACGTCGACTGACATGCCGGTAATTTTAGGATTATCGATTGCTGGTCGGCCTATATATTTTAAGGAGGGCCTAACTAGTGGAGATCTCATCAGAAAATATCTTGGTATGGAGCCGCCAGCGGATCAAGGAAAGAGTTTATGTCTCAAAATTACTTGGCTCTGAGACAATTTCATGCATGTTGATCACATAGGCTATACAACAATTCGTGCGGATGATTCACGGTTACGATATCTAGTTTTTGTCTATTTACTATACATGATGTCAATATTTATTATAACTGATATTAATACTTGTTCATGTTTTCAGGTCATGTATTGCACTAGAGCTTATTTACTAAGCTTATGCAATGAATGCTTATTTTTCAACGCTACGGGAAATAAGGTGAAACACGTATGGCGTGGAACACATGTGTCAACCGATGACAACGGCTGCAGATTGTTAGTTATTTATAGAATAAACTTGTATTCTTAATAAGTTTAATGTTACAATAACTTTATGTTTGAATTTTACAGTATTGGGTAGCAAATGGTTTATACGTTGGTACGAAATCTCGCGCATGCAAAACAGACGCTATCAGTATGAAGAGCCTTGGTTCCAACATCGAGCTGTGGATGATGCGAGCTTGCGTGTGAGGAGTAGACAAGTAGATATATTGGTACATGTTAAAATTTTGTTTAGATAATTTATGATCTATACGTATGTCATTCATTGAGTATGAGTATAATTGCATATACCAAATCGGCAAGAGTTGACCGAGACCCAATTGTTGATCCACGTGAGTTAATAGGAACATCTGTACAATATCTAAGCCAACCCCACAGGGCCCCGATACTTCCATTGCTGTCACGCCCCAGAACCAGAATACTGGAGAGCGGGGGAATGACTCAGCCAGCTACGTATTACGGGTAGATGAATACTGTATAATACGATCAATGCTGTCTAAAAGACAAGGGGGTGCATACTACATGAAAGTCTCGATATGGTTACTTCACATCTATTGTCTCAATCATTCAAATAAGAAACAGAAATAGAGAACATGTGAGATAAAGCAGTAAGGCGTCCCAAACGCTCAGTCAAAATGTTCTTGATATCTGGCTTTATAAAATACAGCCAGATAATGTAGTAAAGTGTACACAATTGTTATCAGCTGCAGTCTGACTTAATTACAATTATGTAAAAGTAGGTACAAGACAATCCGACTAACATGTGGTGCCAAACGACAAAGTATAAAGTAGATAACAAAACGGGCGAGGAAGTAAGAAACCCACTCGAGTCCTCCTGCGATCATCCCTCTAGTGTTGACCATCTTGGAGGTAGAAGTAAGCTGGATCCTCGGGGACTGGCTCTAAATCTGGCCATGCAAAACCAGAGAGGTTAGACCTCTAATAGCAAGTACCGCAAGGGAGCACGATATGAGGAATGAAGCCAGTAATAAGAGAATATAATAATAGATCTCTGCTATCTACTAGGACTCACACAACATCACGACACTTCGAACCAACCTCCCAACCAAACAAGGACAGAAGTTGGCCCGTCATGTCCTGACATTCTGATCATCTCAGTTAAGTAACAGAGTAGGTACAGTACACAAACAAATTAATTTAAACGGTCAGGCAACTACTACGGCTTGCTATTGTGAGTCCCAAGTTATCCTGAAATTATGCAATAAAGGATTTCTCAGTTCTTACTATGCACAAGCAAGGCTAGTTTACCCAGTCAATCAATTGCGCCATTCATGAATTAGACGAGTCCCAGCGGGACGCCCGTCATTAATATACAATATTCAATAGATAATATAACCAGATACCTCTTCCTGCCCGTGTGGCAGATTTGCAGTATCTGTGGGGACCAACCGGCCTGTCGGGCACTACTAGTCCCAAGAGGACTGCCATGTAAGAACTCGGGAATCCATTCTCTCCATGCAATCATTATTTTATTTAACTTAATAGTATCTACGTTGAGTGAAGTACCATGTCGTGGATCATGGTCATTCAGAATGAGTACTTTCGTACGGGGTACGATATGCGCAACTCTACAATGATACCAGTGCGGTCAGGTTGTAGGTCTTACATAGCGTAATGCAACAATCAAAACTAACCACGGAGTAATCATGCCTTGACCATAAAGTACACATGCTTCTTTGGTAAGATAAATAAATAATAAATGAATTGAAGCCTGCATGTGCCTGTATGCCAATATTCGGGATTAGCCAGTCGATTACAATAGTTCATAATTAATATGAATGTGTCTCATTCATTCAATTCAAAAAGACGACTAGCTAGTCTCTTAGTTCCACCTAGGAACGCATGATCAATTATTAGTCAAGGTCACAATCATTATCAATGGTGACAAGGCATGAAAGTCAACTAATATTCAGTGGGGTCGAGTCTACAACTCTCAGGGTTTAATTTCAGTCAATCGGGGTATCTATAACTCAATTCACGACACATGGTACATCCCACGTAACAATCTATATTTAACAAAAATATTAGCATATCATGATTATATCAAGTTTTATGCAAAAAGGCGTAAGGATATAAAATGGACGTTAAACATCTAATAAGATATCAATATACAGGGCTATAGAAGATCCAGGGTAAGCAGGCTACGCTCATGTCAGCCTACGCTCAAGTCAGCATACGCTCAAGTCAGCGTACGCTCAGGTCAAGCTACGCTCAGGTCAGGCTACGCTCAGGTCAAGCTACGCTCAGGTCAAGCTACGCTCAGGTCAAGCTACGCTCAGGTCAGGCTACGCTCAAGTCAGTGTACGCTCAGGTCAAGCTACGCTCAAGTCGGCATACGCTCAGGTCAGGCTACGCTCAAGTCAGCGTACGCTCAGGTCAGGCTACGCTCAAGTCAGCGTACGCTCAGGTCAAGCTAGCGTATGGACTCCATACGACTCCTCTTCAAGGCAGCGTATGTAAGTCATACGCTTCCAAAAGGCAGCGTATGCAAGTCATACGCCTCCAAAAGGCAGCGTATGCAAGTCAGACAGCGCTGCGCTAAAGAGCGCGTGCAGCTCAGTGGCGCAAGCTAAAAAGCTCGCGTACACTGCTCACTGTCTTCTCCAAATCAGCAAGAACTCCATGGTTTGAACCCAAAGCTTCAAAAGTCCATAACTTGGTCAGAATAAGTCCAAATCCAACTTTTCAAAGGTCAAAATTGGGTAGAATAAAATTCTCTACAACATGAAACCTTCAAAACTTGAAAACAAAGAAGTTTGATAGATCAAAACCACCAAAATCCGAAAATAACTAATTTCTAGATCTACTAAAAATAAAACTTCAAAACGATGTACTTTTATTTATTTTTTTGGATGTATCACTTGAATTCGATATGTATTAGTACTTTTGCACAAGTTCATTATCAAATGATGGTTTATTTCTATCTAAATTTAATCAATTTAATTTACAATACAAATTACATCTATACATTACAATAACTTTAAGTACTAATTCTTAATTCCATGAAACTTCACAAAACATGGTTTATATACAACGAATTAAGCACTAATTCTTAAGTAGCTCAAGACAAAGCTCTATACCTTTTCCCCATCATGGTATATAAGTAACAATCCTTTGCTTTTGGAATAATTGAAGTGTACTTAAACGAGCTTACATAGAAAGAACCAATGAAGACATTTTTTTTTTAAAAGACAACATAAAAAATGTATCAATGTACTTGGACATGTTCATTATCAAATTATGGTTTACTTCTCTCTAAAGTTCAACAATTAAAATTACAATAAATTTACAATTTTAATTGCAATAAAATCTATAATAAAAATTATAATAAAATTACAATAAAATTTACTGCATTGTTCATTTTTTTCTGTTGTGTCCCAGACAGTGACAATAGCTGCAATAAAGACCTCTGATCCCCAACTTTCTTGTCATGAAACGATTCTTTTTAGGCCTTCCAACTCTACGTCCAACATTTGGTATTCCAATTTCACCTCTTACCAATTCACTTTGAGGAGTGTATGGGGATGGAAGTGGTTCCATACTTGGTGCATATATACTTTTAAGTGTTTCAATAGAAAATTTGAGCATGATAAAAGCTTTCAATTTGTAAGTTACTAGATTGGCATGCAACCTAATTAAGCATGTACTCATGGTAAACATGTATAAGTTTTATTTTCTAAATGTACCACATAGCATTTACTTATTTCATGATAAAATATTTAAAATAAAAATCATTAATACTCAACATTTGAAAATGGTCTCTCCCTTTTGATGCGTGCCATAGTTTTAACCAGTCTTGGACAAAAGTTACTTTTCATATTTTTATCATTTTGTCATGAATTGTTATAATTTTTTGCTCTAATACCATCAAGCAATGTTGTTATTGGTTTATCATGCAAATTCTTAATCCAATTATTGAAACTTTAGTAATATTCGATGTGTTAATACCAAGTCTAGATCATGGTGCATAAGCTGTTATCCAATGTGAAAATTTATAATTTTTATCATTTGTAATTGTACCAACAATTCAATTAAAGGCACTAATATCTGCTGATTTAATTATTCAAATTATTCTGTCGCATCTACCATATTATAAGAACGAGTAAGTTTATCTAGCCACTGTTGAAATTTTGGTGTCCCATTACATTGACTTATCATATTTTGTTTAAAATATTGAATGCAAAAAAAGGGTGAGTTTGAAAAAATATCATGCATTCCACGAATTAATCATTTTTGCTTATTTGACATAAATGAAATACTATCTCATCGATCAAAATAACGTTCAAAACAAATTTTCAAACAATTTAAAAACTATGTCCAAGAATCAGTATTGTCATTTTCAACAATACAATAAGCAATATGATATAATTGGTAGTTAGGATTATGAGCACAAGCAACAAATAAATTACCCTGATATCTAGATGTAAGAAAAGTTGTATCAATACTAATTATAGGTAAACAACTACTTAAAAAATCATCTATACATACCTTGAAACAAATAAATATTCTTTTAAATATATTATTTTCTATAGTCTTTTAAAAATATTTGCTACCGGGATTTTTTTACATAATCGTAAAACTATATTTTTCAAGATTACCACATGTATCAATATAACTACCATTAATTTCAGATAATGCAAGTTCTTTGGCTCTCCAAGATTTAGAATATGTAATATGCACTCGATGATCTCTAAATATATCTTTTACAACGTGATGCACTATAAGAATTGTTATCTCTAATTTTACCAATTATTTTATCTCTAATCCATGCAGCGGTAGCTTGTGGATGACGTCCTCTTGTTAATTCACCTGTACATGAATGTCGAGATTCAAATGTACGAATCACAAACCTTGTGTTGTTACCAAATGCTTTAGCGTATATACTCTCCAACAACAATCTGGAAAGTCACAAGTAAAATTATGAAGGATTGCTAAATCACTAATAAAATTTCTAACTGCATAAGAAGAAACAAACTCTTTTCCAACAAATAATCCGGCGCCGTGCTAGCATCTAAATTATCATCATTATTAGGTAAATAACAATCTAAATCTTTGACTAAGTCATCACTATTTTCATCGTCTAAGTTCTCTTCAACTAAATCCATTTGGTTTGAAGAGCTACCAACATAAAATTTTTGCTATTATAATAAGGTTGACTCATATAAATAATATTCGTGTCAACATTTGGTAATGCTGGATTAATATAAATCTTTGTATATGATGCACCTAAATTTTTTGAACAACAAATTTTCATGTTTCTTCACCATCTATTATTAAAAAAGTATATGTAAATATCCACCTTATTATTAATTCATAAGTAATAGAAACACGTTCTATAATAATGTTTCGTAAATTATATAATGTAATATTCTTATACGTGAAAATAAGATTAGATGTACCTCCTTCGTAAGATAATCCATTTACTGTACCTCCATGGTAGCAACTCAGTGTTAGGATTTGATCCAAGACAAAAAATTTGGAAAGAAAAGAACTTCTATTATGGCTAGGAACTTCTGAAAGAAAAGAGCTTCTCCTCAGCTGGTAGATAAGAGGTTCAGGAAAAAAAAAAACTTCGGTTGAAGCTCCTGAAAAGATAGCTTCTGTTGTGGCTAAAAAAATTAGCTTCTGTGTAAAATAGGGAGAGCTTCTGCGTGGGAAGAAGTAGAAAATGCTTCTGTGTGTAGTGAGAGAAGTGGAAAATTAATTTATGTGTGATGAAAAGAATGAAAAGATGTATATATAGAAATGATTATTTATCCATTGGAGAATATTACGACCCTTAATATAGCCATTACGAGCCACTTAAATAATATATATCACAAAAACGCCTTTTTAAGGGTGTATGTGTCGCAAACGCCATTTTAAAGGACGTTTATTTTATGATATTAATAAGAAAGGAAAGATAGATTAACTAGAATAGGTTAGCTGAATGCTAATGATTAATTAGATTAAACAAAATAGCAATTAGATTAACCAAGCCCAGGATGGGATGGAAAGCACAGAAACGTCCTTTTTAAAGGCGTTTTGGGACTTCTTCTGCAAATATCTAAGTTTCGTTGATCTTCTAACAATTTCTTAAGCATAGTGCTCTATCTATAATTTTCTATATTGGAAATTGAATGCAACTCAAGATACATTTAAAGAGGATATGGATCCCATAAGTTTAAGTAAAATCTGATCCCCCTTCCCCAAAGAAATTTTCTAAAGTTACTCATGCATTTCCACACTTACTTTGGTTGTATTGTTTCTAAAGAATTTCATAGGTAAAGAAGAGGAAAAAAAGAGAGCCAAGTTGATCATGTTTTGTTGCCACTAGAAATCTCTGAATCTACAGATGAGGATCAATAGATTCCTTCTCGTTTCTTTCTTATTCTTCTTCTTCTTGACGTACTCATAGGAACATGCATGAGAGAGGACAAGATAATTCTCATAGGGAGGATTTATGAAATGCCCAAAAACTAAAAAAGTTTTATGTAAAACCCACCGCTAAAAAAACTTTCATCGCGTGCCCAGAATTAGAGAAACTTATCCAAAGCGGGTTCCAGATGACCATTTTGCCCTTCCTTTTAATTTATTGAAAACACCCACGAAACTGCTCTTAAAAAAAATGTTTCGATACTTCATCTTCTTCCATACGCTGCTCACTTTCGAATCTAGGTTTTCTCCTCAAAAATCTTCAAAAACTCGTCGAAAAATTTCGGAAAGACCGGGACAAACGGCAAAAGTGCTAAAACGGAGGTCCAAACATCATTTTTTGCGATTCTAAAATTTTGGAAGGCCGTCTAACGGTGAGGCTGTTACTTTCAGTCTCCTCGACGATACGCTCATTTTGCGACAAACGGGACCTCGTTTCGACCTCCCAGTCAAAAGTTATGGCTCTCCAAAGTTTCAGCTGACCATAAAATGCAGGAGAATGGTCATTCTCCGTGTTAGAACACGAAAAATGTTAATTTCGCATGAGGGTGGTCATTCTCCGTGTTAGTAACACGGAGAATGTCATTCTCCGTCTTAATTTACACGGAGAATGACCATTCTCCGTGTAAATTACACGGAGAATGACTATTCTCCGTCTTAATTTACACGGAGAATGCCATTCTCCGTGTAGTTTATCACGGAGAATGGTCATTCCAGTGTTAAAACACAGGAGAATGACCATTCTCCGTGTTAGAAACACGAAGAATGCCATTCTCCGTGTTAAATAAAACGGAGAATAGAATTCTCCGTGTAATTTAGCACGGAGAATGGTTATTTCAGTGTTAAAACGCAGGAGAATGGCATTCTCCGTTTTTTATAAAACGGAGAATGACGTTCTCCGTGTTAAATAAAACGGAGAATGGTCATTCTCCGTGTTAAATAAAACGGAGAATGGTCATTCTCCGTGTAATTTAGCACGGAGAATGGTCATTTCAGTGTTAAAACGCAGGAGAATGGCCATTCTCTGTGTTAGAAACACGGAGAATGTCATTCTCCGTTTTAAATAAAACGGAGAATGTCATTCTCCGTGTTTCTAACACGGAGAATGGTCATTTTCAGTGTTAAAACGTAGGAGAATGGCCATTCTCCGTGTAATTTAGTTTTTTCAGGAATAAAGAGTTTCGTTCTTCTTTCAAAGCGATGATAATTCTTATGGAAAAGAAGAAGAAAGATCTTCTCTCCACAATTGACGTCGATGAAGATGATGATGATGGTGATGATGATGACGAGCGATGATCTGAGTTCGACCGAAGAAAAGCACACCGAACTACGAACGATTTTTGCGATCTCTGCTGAAGATGAGAGCAATGGAATTCAGATTTTCCGTGAAGAAAAAGAAGAAGAAAATTGCAATCCAGATCTGAGTTTTTTGAATTCAAATACATATAGATGACCAATTCGCGCGGAGGGGTAGTTTCGGTATTATAAAAATAGCAGTTTCCCAGCGGGTGGCATCTAAAAGGGAATCTTGGAATATTTAACGTGAAAATACTTAATTCTGGACATTTCATAAAACTCATCCAGCGGGTGGGCATTTCATAAAAGTCCATCCCGAAATTGGGTTTCTCAGCAATTTTCAGTCATGCTAATTGGATGTTCGAATCAGATTGATATTGAGCTCAAGATAAATTTTCACTACAAGAAATCTAGTTTTTACCACTAGTGCCCGATGGAAATATAAATATCATCAGAAATTGTCTGCCGATAAAATATGTGTCGTGAAGGTTTTCATGTCACAACTTTTTTTTTCTTATTTTGTCGTAAGTTACCTAGTTTACCATCGTTTAATTGCAAGAGGGAAGATATGTGAAAAATAAATAAATTCCTCGGAATTATTTTTCTAGAATTTTTTTTTCCGTAAAATTTGGAAATTTTCATAATGGTATTGTTTGATTGCAATTATTTTTTTGTGCAAAATCAAATAAATTGTTATGAAAACCTTAATTTTGATGTTTGATTGTCATTATTTTTCACTAATAGTTCTTTTCATGGAAAATAATATTTTCCTATATGTTGGACCAGTTTCGTTTTCCACTATTTTGAAAGAAAATAGGAGAAAAATAGTTTATTGGAAAATAATTCCAGGAAATAAACACTACACATTGATGAAAATTTTATATTTTGGAGAAAAATATGGAAAATGACGGCTGGAAATAATTTCATGAAAAATATAAATGATCAAACGCTACACATTCGAAATTTGTGATAAAAATATTTTCCAATGGAAAAAAAGTCCAATCAAACACAACCTAAATTGTTCCACTGTCAGCTTTTAAATCCTTCTTTGTCAAATATAATTCAGCATTGTATATTTCAACATTTTCTCTTTTTTTTTTTCATTTGTAATTACTATTCTGTATTTAGTGTCAACAAAGAGCCAACAGTTATAAATTACTAGTTACTTTCACGTGCGTTGCCACGTTTAAAAAAAGAAAAAGAAAAACTACAATATGATTGAACTATAAAAATATAAATTATGTTAGAATATTATAAATATAATTTGAATATATTTTAGTTATGATTTATATAAATATATTTTTAACTTTTGGATATGTGTATATTTAGATAATATCATGTAGTTAATTTAAATATAATTTAAATTCTAAATATTTTAGTATTTATATATATTTATGCAGTTAGGAAGATTTTAGATTTCAATTTTATTTTAAACTACCTGAGAAAATAACTACTGTTATGGGACTTATTATTTTATTTTTAAATGAAATGGTTGATAAAATATACACGGCTTAGACGGTTCAATATTGAGCCGTTTTGAAGCCGCCTATATTAGTAGAGATATATTACGTTGGATATATATAAACTTGTTGGCAACAGTAGTCTAACACAATATATTGTAGCAGTCGATTGGATTGCTTGTATTTTAAGAATAGTACTTATAAACTAAGATTAAAAAAAAAAAAAAGCTTAAGTTTTAAATTAACTACCAATCAATGTGTTTGGTACTTAAAACTTAATAATCACCAATCAATGTGTTGCTATCACCTGGGGAAAATTTCATGCATCCTGCAAACATAATGTATTTCCATCAGATATTTTGATGTCCAAATAGCAAGAAGGAAGTTCAAGCTTTTCTGGACACAGTTTCAAATGATACAAAGTGGCAGCCTTACAAATACCCTAAGGCATCAGTTTGGTTCGCGGAAAGGAAAGGAAAGGAAAGGAAAGGAAAGGAAAGGAAATCAATTCCTTGTTGTTTTTCTTTTTTGGGAAATTGTAATTTTTATTCTTTTTTTCTCCGATGTTTGGAGAGGACAAAAAATTAGAAGAAAAAATGAATTCCCTATAGTAGGAAAATGAATCCTTGTTTGAAAGGGGAAGCACTTTTCAGCTTATTTTTCTTTCCTATGAAAATCATTTTCATTTCCTCGTACTTTCCTTTCACATCCAAACATAAGAAATGAATGACTTTCGACACTATGATTCCGCCAACCAAATGAAGCCTTACCTTGGAAGTATCTACAGAAAAATTATGATAATACAAAATGGAATTACCTCCTCAAAGAAAAAAGTCAGTCGTGCTCCCATAATGATAGGGTTTCTTAGTTCATCTTCAAATCATAGTTTGCAGTATCTGCCGATACCGATACAGTTTGGCAACGTTTTGATCCGATACCGACTACTACCAATACTGACGTTGAGGGTCTCTTTAATTTCCAAGTCAAATCGGCAGAGAAATTTCAACAAGAAAAAACCACCGAGAAAGCGAGATTACTATTACATAAGGTTACAAGGCGCTAAAACTTTGTAATTCAAACTACCATAAAAAGTACACAAAGAGAAAGATATGAGAAACCTAATTTCTCTCTCCTTCAATCTGTATATATATATATATATTTTTTTTTTGTCTTTCTTTTTCTCAATCTATTTGTGGCTATCCAACACCTTTTCTTGAGCACAATTAATTTTTCTATACAAAAAACATTAGATTTCTTTATATAGCATGTCATGTGTCCATATATAGAAATAAATACAATCCTATGTGCTAGCAAATTTCGACTGCAGTGGAGGTGGAAGACTAAAGTCTAGGCGGAACCAAGTGAGGTTTGGGTATGGCCTTGAGAGCTACTTTCAGAGCTTAATGGCAGCCAACTTCATCTTGGATCTCTTTCATGTGCCCGTTTATATGCAGAGTTAGACTTTTATTTTCTTTTAATATTCTTCGTGCTCTGCCGAAATCAATTATGAATTTGCACTGAAACTGTATGTACTTGAAAGTTGAAACTGCAGTGGTTTATGATATTTGAGAAGTTTTTAATTATTAGTTTTAGTTCAGTCATCATTATATACAAGAAGAAACTCTTCTTTAGCTCTTATGAATTCTGTTAAGGTACTAATAGGTTTGTGTTGAATATTAAATTTTTTGGGCTCTGTTATGCTACAAAGAGAGTTCATATTTTGCTACTTAATCATTTCAATTTGAGCCTTCAAACAACAAAAAGTTGGTGGGTTTTGACCTTTGTATTAGAAACTTTAGTCCCACATCAGCTAGGCTAGTTTAGAGATTCACATGTGGTGTGGAGGTGCACATGGGTGTGCCATGTGGGGTTATTTTTCTAATAGGAAAAAGGCTAAATAAATAATTGAAAGCATTCATGCTTTTGCTCTTGGAAAATTTATTTCCACGGGAGCTAAGCCCCGATTCGGACTCGGGCTCGGGCTCATGAGGGGTAATGTGGCATTTTGTTGGCGCACTTTGCACTTAGCACTTTGTTGGCGCCCAGTGACGTGCCCAATTGTGCGCACATGTGTGCGTTCAGTTGCGCGGGTGGAGCAGGACGCACAGGTGGCGCAAGTGGCTCAGTGCGCGTTCAATGCATGGTGTACAAGGCGCGCGGGGTGCGCGAGGTGCGCAACTTGCTTCAGATTGTGCCTGTGCATGATCTGAACGGTTACTGCACGTTCGGAGTGGTTATTACCACGTCCCGAATGTTGTGCTAACCGGGCAGTTGCTACTCGGACCTATAAAAGGTCTCTTCTCCCTCACAGGCAAATACACAGAGCATATTCAGAGAGTTACGAAAGTTTACAAGTGTTTCTTAACACAAATAAACAGAGGCTGTGAGAGAGAAGAGAAGCTTTGCACTAGCGTTGCTTTTGCACGGGAGTCCGTATACGATCCGAGAAGTCAGAAGAGCAGAAGTGTTCCAAAGTTCTCCGACGAACTTGCTGGTTCCTGGAAGCTATTCGTGTGGGGGCGAATATAGCTTTGAGCAACGGTGATCATTCACCCCGGCAAGAGTTTTTACATCTATCGCCAATCATCTTCTTCGCTGCTGTGGATTACGAAATCTTCTTAGATTCTCGTAATATCATATGCTGCTGTAACGAGATCTTCTTAGATCTTCGCTATACTTGCGCAACCTTCCTAGAAGTGTTGCGTTGGAACATTGTTCTTACAATTGTTTCATCTTCTCAGTTTTCCATCAAAAAATTGTGCCCCGGCACTAACAATCTCAAAGTTATATCCCTACGATGGAAAACTTTAATGCTTCACTCCTCAATACTGACTTCTGTAAGTTAGAAAAGTTTGATGGAGAGCATTATATATCAAGTCTGGAAGAGGAAGTTTTATCTCACTCTTCAACTCATAGACGTTGATCACGTGCTTATTGAAGAGGAACATACGGTTCCAGATGTTGGGTCTGCTGCTGTAATTATTGCGGCTACTAAACTTCAGGCCAAGTGGAGAAGGGAGAATAGCATTTGCAGGCTTCTTATCCTGAATGCTATGAAGGATTCCCTAGCAGAATCCTACAGTAAGAGGACTATTGCCAGAGACATATGGGAGTCTCTGAAAAAACTGTACGAAGAAGACAAGAACATGAGCAAGATATTTGTGGTTGAAAAATATCACAAATGGCTCTTTGAGGATGAGAAGTCCATGCTGCCGCAGGTAAAGGAATTCCTGAAGCTGCGACAGAAGCTAGAAGACGAGGCGATGTCCCTCCCCGACAAGTTTATTGTTGGAGGGATTGTCTCGAAGCTCCCCGCTGGGTGGAGCAAGTTCTATGCAAACATGCATAGGAAGAAGCTTGAGATCAGCCTTGAAGATCTCTTGCAGAAAATTTATGTTGAGGACCAGATGCGGGCTCAACTGAAAGTGGACGCACTGTCCAAGCAATTGGCTAACACCAATCTGGTTCATACCAAGGAACCAAGGGAAAAGCAGGCGGCTTCCCACAGCAAGAAGAAGGACCCTAACAATCTGAAAGTCAAGGAAACTTCGTTCAAGCAAAAGAAGCAAAAGTCCTATTTGGCTTGTTTCAAGTGTGGCAAGAAGGGCCACTTCAAGAATGAATGCAAAGCAAAGACCAAGCAATCAGAGCAAGGAGAGCCTAGCAAGATATCAATGATTACTGACATTGTTGCTATGATTGTGCAGGTTGATGCGGTAGGGACTGACTCTGACTGGTGGGTTGACACTGGAGCCACCTGCTATGTCTGCTCCAGCAAGGAGTGGTTCACCACCTACACACCTACTTCTGAAGTGGTTATAGTGGCGAACCAGCAGGCACAAGCTGAAGTGCTCGGGATTGGAACGGTGGTATTGAAGCTGACTTCTGGCAAGTCTCTGACGCTTGAAGGCGTAAAGCACGTACCTACTATCGCCAAGAACCTGATCTCAGGAGGCCTACTCTGCAACGCAGGCCTCAGGATGGACATCAATGCTGGCCAGATGGTGATGTCGATCAAGGGAACATATTTCGAGAAAACTTTTTATACCGAAGGAATGTTCAAAATTCAGCTTGTAAATCAGTCCAATATTGTAACGCCCCAGTCCCAAAATAAGTAGGACCAAGTACGTAGACATGCCAGCTGTATACGTACAAAATACATGGACCTCGTATGTATACATAAGCTGTAAATGTAGTAATCCAAGACAACTAAATCTCATCCACAAAGATAAATAATAATAAAAGCAACTTTGAGTTTGTCATGTACATAATAGTTGGGCGGAGACAAAGTCCACTACCAACCAAATAAAATATGGAAAAATATACAAGGAAAGAAAGCATGTGACGAATCCAAGGATAATCATCACGACGGAGTAGAACGCAAGTCATGGCCTTAGCTAGAGCACCTGCAAGAAATCACGAAAATACACACCTGGGGAAAAACCAGGTCCTCAGAGGGACGTAACAAGACACATAATATCATGCCAATAAACTGAATAAAATAAGCTCAACAGAAAAGTATGCATGAGTAAAGGTTCCTAACCATTCTATGTGACATGCATTTTTGAGGACAACGTTTACGCAGGGGCTGTAACGGATTCACGCAAGCAAGTATAAAGAGTGGCCGTCAAGTAGCGCTCATCCGAGACACTATCGGCCGGGCAGCAAGTAGCGCTCATCCGAGTCACTATCACCCATAAATGTGTAAAAAGTAAATGTAGCCCCTACGCTAGTAGCTGTCCCCTCCCCCCAATGATACTATACGTGTGTCGTAACCCTGACACACAAACACGTGTCGTTTCCACCACACTGTTTGATAATAGATAACTGTCAAGTCTTCTAACACGCATCTATTGACAGTTATTCCTACGCATGCGCACGGGTGATCAGCCAACACGCAAGTGACCACTACATGATACTCACAACTCTCACACACAACTCGTGTACAATCGTGACAGGTCAATGAGACACACTAATTTGACGGTAGTCTCTTAACTCTAAGCCGATTTCATAAAATATAGTAATTTTGCACTTACATATAATTTAAAAAGAATAACTAAAACATGCATGATATTGAGCAGGAAATTTAAACAGTAAAGGCAAGGTGTCTTGCCTGGTGTTATGCCTGATGTGGTGCAATGATCCAACAAGTCCTGTTCGTCCAATAGCCATGGTTGATATGTGAGGGTCCGATATTTCATGAGAAGAGAGACGTGTGATCAGTCGTGGTCAATGGTGAAAATCGAGGAGAAATTGTGAAGAACATACTCCTACTATTTTAGAAAGGTATTTCTAATACTTAAGACTAGATTTTTGTTAGTAAAATAATTTTGGTAAATATTTGAAATCTAGAAACCGTTTTAGGCAAAATATTCTGCCTGTAAAAAATAGAATAATCATATCTTTAGTTATTATAAAGAAAACTAGATTTTTGATTAGGCAAAATATTTATAAAAAGCGTTCTAGGTTGCAACTTACTATTTTATATAAATACTTTGAAAATACGTATGCTAATTTGAAAACTGTCTTTTTATTGTATTTGAATATATGTGTATATATTTGAAAGCAATCCTTAAATATCAAAACGATACATATAGTTTTAGAGAATCTTTAATTGCTTGAAATTAGATTTTTATTTGGCAACATATATATGGGTATATATTATACTTTTTAAAATCCAAAACAAAATATTACTATTTTTTTTCCATTCATAAAGTATATAAATTTCTATACAAGTCACACTATAATAATAATAATAATAATAATAATAATAATGGAAATAATAATAATAGAAATAAGAATAATAATAATAATAATACTAATACATAACTTAATAATAATAATAAATAATAATAAATCAGTATTAATAATAATAATAAAACTATTAATAATATTACTAACAAATGATAAAACAAATCCCTATCCCTTAAAACCAGTACAGCACTTTCCCACCCCAATTTACGAGAGAGAGAGTGCAGAGAGAAGAAAGAAATCGAGTGTGAGAGGGGAAGAAGAAGCTCACCAGAAAGGGGGTTTTCACCCGGTTCGGCGGAGGGGGTTTTGCGGACGCCGGCGCGGTGGCTCTGGCGCCGGGAAGGACGACACGCGGTGAGGGGTTCCGGCGCGGCTTAGCACGTCGGGTGGCGCAGTGCAGTGGCGTGCGGGATATCACGGCGGCGGGCGGCCAAGACGAGGCCGAGATGGCGTCGATGGTGGAGACGGTGGCGCTGCGGCGGAGCTCGGGGCTGACGCCGGAGGGGCACTGGGGAATCGACGGCGGGCGGACGAGGGTTTTGCGGAGGAGGACACGGCGGAGGAGGAGATGCCGGGGCGCGGTGCTCCGGCGGAGGCGGCACAATCGGTGGTGGAAGAAGAGGCGGAAGGTTCCGGTGCCGAGTCCCGGTCGCACGGCCGGCCGAGGCGCGGAGCAAGGACGGCCGGGAGGAGATTCGAGATTGGCGGAAGAAGAGGGTCGACCACGCGGTGCTCGGCCTGACGAGGTACGGGTTCTCCCCCTTCTCTTTCTATGGTGTCGGTAGCCTGGAAGTGGAAATCTTGGCGGTGGCGATGTCGGCAGGAGGTGATGTGGCGTAGACAGGGCTGCCACTCCGGTGGCGGAGGTGATGGCCACAGGGACGGTTGGCCGGAAAGTGTTGGGTCCTGGGTTTGCCGATGGTTTGGTGGCAGTATCGTGGTGGCGTTGGTAGTTTCCTGTGGGTGGTGGCCGGAATTTGGGAGAGACGGTGGTAATGGTGGTGATGGTGTCGAGGTTGTGATGGGGGGTGGCCGTAGTGGTGATTGGGTCGACGGGGACGGGTACGGGTGACGGTGAAGGGGAGTGTTGCAGCCAGGATGGTAGGGTTAGGTTTAGGATTTGATAGGTATGGCCATGTCGGGTGTGTCCGACACGGTGGATGGAGTCTGTACACGTGTCCTGCGAGACACGGGACGAGTCGGTGTCCGGGACTGTCGGACACGGAACGGGATTTTGATGTATTTGTATGGGAAAAATTTAGTGGATGGGATGCACAGACACGATACACAACGGGGTGGAAAATTTGGTTGTGGAGAGAATATGGAGGAGTACCTGCCTATATATATAGGATGTGGGAATTCCCATTAGGATTAGGATTGGGATGTTTAAATCCCCATTAGATAGATCGTAATTTAATTTAAAATCAAATCCAATTCTAAATACGAATTTAATTTAAATCAACTCTTAATTTAAATAAAATTCTATTTTAAATCTAAATCATCTAATCTCTAATATAAATATAAATTCTACCATTATTTTAAAAATCGGTTTAAAAATCCAATTCAATATAGATAAAAACTTATCTTTAATTTAAAGCCATTTTAAAATAAGGTCAATAAAATCCTTTCCAATTTAAATTATCCAAATTAATTAAATATTAAATTAAACAAATTCCAAAATAACTTTTTATAAATAATAAAAATATATTACTAAATAATTCCGAAAATAATTCTTTAAATATTTGAAATGCCTTTTTATAAATGAATGCAACAGTTACAAAAGAATCAGAGTGAACATGAAATTTATTTCATGCCTCTCGCATACATATTGTATATTTACATAAAACATAGTTTTCTAAAATGACTATTTATATTTGTACAATAAAATAAATAATCTTTTTAGAATTAAATAAACGAAATAAGGTTTTGGAAATCTCGACACGACGTCTTTTATAATTATAAGCAAATAGAAGTACCCTATACTTATTTGGAAAATAACTTATTTTCCATATGAAGAAGTCTTTTAATAAAAACTTTTGTGTATAAAAATAAAATATATTACCTCGCATATACGTACTCAACGCGACGTACAAATATATAAAAAAAATATATAAAATAAAATCAATACCAAATTAATTTTTTTAAAAAAATCGTAGTAAAATTTAGGGGGTTTACAAATATTATTAATGCAATTACTCCTTCTGCTTATGCTTTTGAGTTGTGGCATCATAGACTAGGGCATATTCATTGTAAACGTATAAACAAAATATCTAGTCTAGGGCTTATCTCCAAGTGTGGGAGTAAGATAGAGAAATGTGAAGTTTGTGCTCAAACAAAGATCACAAGAAAACCTTTTTCTCTGGTTAATCGAAGTACAGATCTTCTGGAGTTGGTATACTCCGATATCTGTGACTTCAAACAATTTTCTACAAGGACCGGGATGAAGTATTTCATAACCTTCATCGATGACTTCTCTAAGTAAGCGTTCGTCTACTTGCTGAAGGCTAAAGACGAAGCATTTGAGAAGTTCAAGGAGTTCAGAGCCGAAGCTGAGCGGCAGACTGGACAAAAACTCAAAAGAATAAGAAGTGATTGAGGTGGAGAGTACAGGTCTCATAAATTCGCATCGTTCTGCAAAGAACATGAAATTGTCAATAAGACTACGGCTCCGTACTCTCCTCAATCAAACGGAGTAGCGGAGAGGAAGAACAAAACGTTTACAGAAATGATTAACTCAATGCTGTTGACTGCGGGTCTTCCTAAGTGCTACTGGGGAGAAGCTGCATTGACAGCCACTTTTATTTTAAATAGAGTGCCTCATGCAACTTCAGACGTTACTCCTCATGAACTCTGGTTCAAGGTCAGACCCAACTTGAATGTCATTCGAGTGTGGGGGTGTCTGGCATATGTCAAGCTTCCAGATCTGAAGATTCAGAAGCTTGGAACAAGGACTACTAAGACGATCTTCTTGGGGTATGCCGAAAAGAGTAATGCTCGAAGATTTCTTGATATTGAGTCAAATCATATTATTGAATCTCGCGACGCAAAATATTTTGAAGACAAATTTACAAGGCACAAGAATATTGTTCTTGCGGATGTACCGAAAAACAATGAGGGTACGCAGAAAACTGAAGTCTTCAATGAAGATTTGGTCCAAGAAGATGTTGTTGTTGAAACAACGATTGAACCAGAACAAGCTGAGCCGTCAGCTAAGCGTGTGAGGAGGTCGAAGGACTTCGAAAGTGACTTTGTCACCTATCATGTGGAAGCAGATCCGCTTACCTATGATGAGGCGATGAAGACCAGAGACGCAGTTTTCTGAAAGGAGGCGATTGACAATGAAATTGATTCCATCACCTCAAATAACACTTGGGTGTTGGTTGATCTTCTTGAAGGAGCGAAACCCATCGGATGTAAATGGATCTTCAAGAAAAGATGAAAGCAGACAGAACTATTGATAAGTTCAAGGCTAGGTTGGTAGCCAAGGGGTTTTCTCAGAAGCAGGGGATTGACTACTTTGACACGTATGCTCCAGTAGCCCGGATGACCACCATCAGAATGTTGATTGCTCTCGCAGCAATACATAAGATGGTGATACATCAGATGGATGTGAAAATGGCTTTCTTAAATGGCGAGCTGACCGAAGAGATTTACATGCAACAGCCAGAGGGATTTGTCGTCAAGGGTCTTGAAGACAAAGTCTGCAAGTTGGTGAAATCTTTGTACGGTCTTAAACAGGCTCCCAAGATATGGGATGAGAAATTTGATAAAGTTATAAGGTCAAATGGCTACATGGTCAAGGAGACGGACAAGTGTGTTTATACGAAGTTCGCTGATGGAAGAGGTGTGATCGTTTGTCTGTACGTGGATGACATGTTTATCCTAGGTACGGATATGGGTTGTGTCACGGAGACAAAGAAATTCATCTCGAGCAAGTTCAGTATGAATGACTTGGGAGAAGCTGATGTGATCTTAGGGATCAAGATCATCCGGACGGACACTGGACTAGCGCTGTCACGGTCTCATTATATTGAGAAAATGATCACTCGTTATGGGTATTGGGATCTTCCAGGGATCGATACGCCGTACATGTGAGATCTGAAGCTGAAACCTAATTTAGGGGAAAGCGTCAGGCAGCTGAAGTATGCAAGAGTAATCGGAAGTTTGATGTATGCTACTACTGCCACAAGGCCTAACATAGCTTTCGCCGTGGGAATGCTGAGTCGTTTTACGAGCAACTTAGGTGTTGAACACTGGAAAGCTGTGAAACGGGTTATGAGATATCTCAAGAAGACTCAGACATATACACTGTTGTCACGCCCCAGAACCAGAATACTGGAGAGCGGAGGAATGACTCAGCCAGCTACGTATTACGGGTAGATGGATACCGTATAATACGATCAATGCTGTCTAAAAGACGAGGGGGTGCATACTACATGAAAGTCTCACTATGGTCACTTCACATCTATTGTCTCAATCATTCAAACAAGAAACAGTAATAGAGAACATATAAGATAAAGTAGTAAGGCGTCCCAAACGCTCAGTCAAAATGTTCTAGATATCTGGCTTTACAAAATATAGCCAGATGATGTAGCAAAGCATACACAACTGTTTATCAGCTACAGCTCGACTTAGTTACAATTATGTAAAAGTAAATACAAGACAATCCGACTAACATGTCGGTGCCAAACGGCAAAGTATAAAGTAAGTAACAAAACGAGCGAGGAAGTAAGGAACCCACTCGAGTACTCCTGCGATCATTCCTCTAGTATTGACCATCTTGGAGGTGGAAGTAAGCTGAATTCTCGGGGACCGGCTCTAAATCTGGCTATACAAAACCAGAGAGGTTAGACCTCTAATAGCAAGTGTAACGCCACAGTCCCAAAATACGTAGGACTAGAACGTAATCATGCCAGCTGTATACATACGAAGTATATGGACCCTCGTATATATACATAAACTGTAAAATACAGTAACCAAGGTACTAAATCTCATCCATAAAGATAAATATGATATAAAAGTAACTATGAATTTGTCATGTACACAATAGTTGGGCGGAGACAAAGTCCACTACCAACCAAGTTATATATGGAAAAAAATATACAAGGAAAGAATTTAGCAAACGAGAGCAATGGCGAGTCCAAAAGCAATCACCACGAAGGAAGGAATGGCCTTAGCTAGAGCACCTGCAAGAAATTACGAAACACACCCCTGGCGAGATAACCAGGTCCTCAGAGGGACGTAACAAGATACATCAACATGCCACATAGCTGAATATATATACTATGTCATAAATCACAAGTAAAGTAAATAGTCACACTCGTAACAAGTTCCAATACCTCATCATCGGAGGAGGCGCTGGGCGCACGGTGGAGGAGCGCGTCGGCGTGGAGAAGTCGGGCGCTGACAGTGGAGGTGGCGGATTCGGAAAGGAGGGGGCGGCCAGTGGAGGTGCTGGCGCGGCTGACCGGAGTGGGGCCGTGCTCCGGTCGAGAAGGGGGTTTCGAGGCTCGGCGGAGCCACTTTGGAGGAACGGCGAAGAGGGGTTTCTCCGCCGCTCGTGCACGCGACGGCGGCTCGTGAAGGCGGTCGGCCGTGAGTCCAGATCTGGCGATCGACGTCGGAATTTGGGCGACGGATCGAGACGGCATGAGCGGGGAGATGTGGCTACGGTGGCGCGGCCACAGTGGACGCTGGCGGAGGGTTCGTACGCGCTGGCGGTGCGGTTGTCCTCCGGTGGAGGCGGGAAGATCGGGCGAGGGCGGGTATAAGACGCCGGCGGCTCTGTGTCGGGGAGTTCTAGTCAGGTTAGGGCCTTCTTCCCCCTTCTTTTGTGGATGATGGTGGTGGAAATTTTTGGGGCACCGTCGGTGGTCGGCAGGTGGTTGGCCGAGGAGTAGACCGGAGTAGAAATTTTGAGGGTGGGGTGGTTGCTGGACGATAGTTCTGTGGCAATGGTTTTGGAGTCGGGGTGCTGGCAGGTGGTGGCTGTAGGCGGGGTGATGGCTCAGTCTTTAGGGGCTGCCACGGCGGAGTTGTGGTGGTGTCGAAGATGGTGACTGGCGTGGGGCGGCGTCGTTGGTGGAGGTGGCCGAGTAGAGTCAGGGCGATGGAGGTGGTGATGACGGAGAGATGATCTGGGAGCCGTTGTTGGGACGACGAGAGTTTAGTTTTAGGATTCGAATTGAGTCGGGGTGTGTCCGACGCAACATGGATGGACGTCCGGGATTGTCGGACGGGGCAGGAGTATGTATTTGTAGAAAAAATATAGTAGAAGAGGATAGCAACACCGACAGGATGCACATCTGGTTGTGGATGAAAAAAAATTACTGGAGGAGTACCTCTCCTTTTATAGGAGGTGGGAATTCCCAGTTTGATATAGATTAGGATTCGTTTAAACCCCGATGGATAACTCTCTCTATTTATTTAAATCGATTTAAATACAAAACAATCTAGATAACTTCCCTTTAAATTAAAAGCATGTTTAAAATAAAATCTTTTCCACATTTAAATTATCCAAAAATAATTCAAATATTAAATAAAACCAAATCTTAAATATCATTTTCATAAATATTAAAATATGATATTAATTAATTTTCGAAAATCAATATAATTAAATCATAAAGTAGCTTTTATAAGTAATAAATTTTCAACTTCGCAAGATATTTGGAATATGTTTCATATAAACGCAAAACTCTTCAATAACTGCTTATTTTTAAATGACGAGTAAAAATAACTCTTTTACAAAATAAAAATATTTATCACCTTTATTTGAATATGTATTTTTCTATAAAAATAAATTTTATAAATAAAAATATTTTTCTAAATATGTACCTCGACACATATTCGCACTCGTCGAGCAAATATGAAAAGCAAATTTCGCACGTTACGTAAATACGAAAATGCGAAGCCGTATGCGATGTGTAGATACGAAGTACAAAAATAAATACAAACATATATTTTAAAAAAAAACCGTAGTAGAAAATTAGGGGGCTTACATCCTACCCAACTTAAAAGAATTTCGTCCTCGAAATTTAGAAAAACTTAGGATAGGTAGGACGAAGGAGATAGAAGCAGTATAATCGATAAGAATTTGATTTATATTGAACAAAAGGCAATCAATTGTTTGACGAGAATGAAACGACATTTCAATGGCAATATGTCTTTTGATCGACAAAAATTTTGATGGTTTTAGATTTCGATCATGACAATCAATCAGTGTCTAGTTCGATCAATCTTAATATTGACCTAAGAAGTCAACCTCATAGGTAGGTAATAATTCTTCTTAATCCTTTGATTTCAATATTCATGTAATTCTATCTTATCGTGAATCGATCTTTCCATTAATTTCTTTCGTACCACGTCCCGTTACCAAAATCAATATGATTATAACTGTATTCTCACTTCCTCTATCTCGTCATAAAGTAGTTCTCAAATTTGAATCCATAAATTCTCCCTTATACTAGCTCACATATATATATATATCTTTCCAAGTCAAAATTTTCCTCTAAAAAATTTCAAACCTTCCACCAATTTGGCTCAAGTAGAAATTGAAATTCTCTTTACTGCAAATTCGTATCTTATTGGTCAATATACCATGCATCCATAGATGACAAAATAAAAGTTCGTCTTTAATGTTTGATAATCTTTGTAAACTAATAGTATACCTTCATAGCTCAATCTTCCATCATCATAAAAATTTCTATAATGTTCATTAGTCTCTCTCGAAAATTGAATTCAACAATCTCCTCCTTTTTGATGAAAACTCGTCTTAACTTCTTATTCATAATCTTTTTAGAACTTAATCAAATATGTAAATGTTTCTTTCTTCAACAATTGGTTATTCTTGAAAGCTAATATCGTCAACATTGTCTTTATCCAAAAATTTGCATCCCTAAATTTTATATATATTTGGTTCTTAAACCACCAATACTTTAGAAAAATTTCACTCGATATGTAGTTACCTCAAAACAAATTTGAAAGTCGCGAAGTCTATTTATCCTCGAGTGTTTCATAAAAACATAATATATCATTCCTTAATTCATTGATTCGGATTTATTGCACATTTTCATTTATGTTCCACCTATAGCCCATAATCTCGTAATTATCTTAACCACTTTATTATTCATCCATGTTGTGGGGTTCTCCAATCTAACATCTACTAGCCTAAGATTGTCATGATCAAATTTTATTTCGCATAAGGGAATCAAACAAGGAACAAGGTTGCATAAACAACGGAGAAATCATAGCAACGCAATTTAATTGGAAGGGAGAAAGGTAAGGGTGGCAACATTGGAATGTGAACGGTGTTATGTGTCTAAGTAAATCAATACAAAAAAAAAATGACAAGGGTTAAGCAGCCATGATAAAACACAAGGGTAAGCATTTAATGGATTTAGTAGACCGTATTCGGGCGAAAGATTTGAGTCAAAATCGAGCCCAACTATATAGTCAAAAGTATACCGGTACCATGGTATAGCTTATAGTTGAGTCTTCATGGCCCGAAAGTCGTACCATAAAAATAGAGTACAAGGGGACGTGTTTCAGTGGGACATGATATACCTACATGAAGGTGAGCTCGTCTAGGTCTTGCATGTGAAATTTGTTGGAAGGAAAAGTTTAGTGTTGTGCTCCAAATATCAAAGTCACGATAGGGAGCGCCGAATGAACAAAATAGAAAGTGGGTTTTCATATGGTACTAATTAATGCACAAAATAAAAGGTTTAAGGCACGAAGTAGAGATAATTAGGAATCTCATAGGTCAAGGCTAAATAAGTTAGAGGCGCAGTTTCTAGAGAGAAAATAGTATCATAGATAAGGGTATGGTCAAGGGAACGACTCTAATCATCTTTCCAAAAAATTAGATGGTCATGAATAAAGATCTAGATTTGGAGGAAGGTCGAGTAAGTCAAAGATATGTTCATCGGTTTGGTCGATGACTAATTACACTTGTGTATATGCAATATTATAGTCATAGGTGGCATGGCAATCTACTATGGAATACTTCTATCTCACTAGGGGACCTTACTTGTTTCTTGGTCCTTCACCAATATATGATTTAATTTAAGATTTCAAGTTCCTCAAAAATTTTCTCAATAAAATTTCCAAGATCCTTCGCCAAAATTTCAATTATCTTAGACTGTCAACTTTAATCACAATTTAAATCTCTAATAAATCTCGAAACAACTCTTGTGTATTGCAAATCGAATAATAACCCCTTTTTTTCAAATCTTAAACTCAACATTTAATAAGTCTATCCGTCGAATTTCACACTACAAAATGAAACATTTTAAATAACTCCCGAATTTAATTCTATATCCTTCAAATGTGTATATCTAGCTTCCAATAAGTCACAACTACTTCCCCTTTTTTTCTCAAAATTTAAATATCCATAATCAAGATTTTAAACTCGAAATCTAAATAACTTTATATATCATAGATCATATGAGCAATATTTAAATTTTTCCTTCAAGTCGATTTCATATCTTCCAAAAATATTTTAAACAAAATTTTTACCATTATCTCTTCAAGCTCAAAATTAATACTTATAATTCGTAAATCGTAGAATCAATTTAAAACCTCAAGCTCTCTAACAAACTGTAAATCATAAACCCTTCATATTCTCTAGTCATTACAAAGTCATAACTTATAATTTAAAACACTGTAATAAATTCGAGATAAACTTTAATATATTCAATCCAAACTTGAACTTAATCGTAATTCATGTGTCACAATTTAAAGATGTTACTCAATTTGGTTTCATATCCCAAATAAATCATACTATTTTGCAATTTCACCATAAATCATAGATTTTTTTTTTGCGATCTAGCTGTCCTCTTGTGTATACCACCTTGTAATAGCAAAATAAAATTTCAACTATCCATTGAAAGCGAAAAATATGCTACTACCCAACTTGAAATTAACTAATCCTTAAAATCATACTTTCTAGAAAAATAAATCCCTTTATAACTCAAATAAAATTCCAATGCATATTAATTGTCAATGTAACCTTCTAGCCATGTGTTTGACCTATGAGTATATACTAGTGTAGTCATCTTACTAAACACGAAACTAAGAATTTACGGTGGAAGGAGTCAAGCAAGATGCAAATCAAAAGGGTTGAACAAGAGTTCGGAATTTGAAGTCAAGGAAGGATGTCAAGTAGGTGGATGAGATTCTAAACTCTAAACCTATACTGCAGGCCTGTTCGGTACAGTCATGTAACCGAAACGGCAAACTCGACCTGCATGGGCCACCACAAAAACATGTAACGCTCCAGTCCCAAAATACGTAGGACTAGAACGTAATCATGCCAGCTGTATATATACGAAGTATATGGACCCTCGTATATATACATAAGCTGTAAAATACAGTAACCAAGGTACTAAATCTCATCCACAAAGATAAATATGATATAAAAGTAACTATGAATTTATCATGTACACAATAGTTGGGCGAAGACAAAGTCCACTACCAACCAAGTTATATATGGAAAAAAATATACAAGGAAAAAATTTAGCAAACGAGAGCAATGGCGAGTCCAAGAGCAATCACCACGAAGGAAGGAATGGCCTTAGCTAGAGCACCTGCAAGAAATCACGAAACACACCCCTGGCGAGATAACCAGGTCCTCAGAGGGACGTAGCAAGATACATCAACATGCCACATAGCTGAATATATATACTATGTCATAAATCACAAGTAAAGTAGATAGTCACACTCGTAACAAGTTCCAATACCTCATCATCGAAATAGTGGACTACCCCTACAACCAAACAAGGACAAGGGGTAGTACACTATTGTCACGCCCCGCTCCCGTAGGAGCGATCGTCCTCGCTAAGGCGTGATGCCGCACTGTCACGCCCCAGAACCAGAATACTGGAGAGCGGGGGCAGACACAGCCAGCTACGTATATTGAAATAGAATACATCTCAACTATACGGTCACGGCTGTCTAGATATGAGGGTTTACTACAAGCCAGCAGTCTCTTAAAGTCAAGCCTATTGTCTCAATCTCAAGCAATTAACAGAGTTACAAGATGTTAGAGCATCAAATATATATATATATAAGGCGTCCCAAATATTACATATTGGATGATCATGAAGCTAGTCGTACAAAATGATTTGGACTAGCAAGAGTTCAGTCATACATGATCAACCCTAGGATTTGTTAATCATGTTTACAGCCCGTAGGCAGACAGTAAGTAAATGTGCATCGAGCTAACAGGTGCTCGTCGGCTAAACGCCTCAAAAGAATAAATTTACATATAAGTGGGTGAAACAAAAGGAAAACCCACTCTTGGCCCGGGTTCCGTCTAGTTGTCACCATTGGGCTGGAATCTTGGTAGATCCTCGGGAGCTGCTCCGAAATCTGGCCACACAAAACCAGCTGGGTCAAACCCCAGAAAGAGCAAGTGCCACAAAGGAGGCCACAAATAAGAACAAAAGCCAGCATATCAGAACATAAGAATAAAAGAAAGTACAAGTAGTAAAGTACACAGGGCGATAAACGACTAGGGACGTGGAACCATTCCGGGAGCCAGGTTACAATCCTTAAACCAAACAAGGACCGGGATTGTACCCCTTCGCCTGAATAGCTCACTGTCTCTACCCATTTATCGTTAGAGGCAAGTAAAAACAAGCATGCTCAGGAGGTGGCAGGTACTGGAGCTAGACAAGACTTAGACAAGGCTGGACACCATTCATTCACAATCGGCCAAGCAAGTACTACGGCTTACTACTTTAACTAACTAGGGTTATCACAAGCCTAATTACTAACAAGACGCAAGTGAGAAACTTCCAGTCCCAAGCCCTGCAGACCATCCAGTTATCCTTCCGCGGGTTGAGAGTTATAGTTGGGTACATCGCCCGGGAGACAAATGTACCCTTAGGTGACTTAGAGGGTGCAACACATGACAGTGTGCTGGAAATGTGCTCTACTCGTCGGCAAGCTACAAGTCCATTAAAGCGCCCAGATAACGAGACTGCCTGTGACTGGGAATTCTCCATGTTCTAGTTCGATCTAATCATTAGCCTAATCCAATTTAGCGCGAGTCCCTGGCCGTGGTACCCAGGAAGTCACATCCTAGACATGATGCAAGACAAGACAAGTGGATTGTGCAAACAAGCAAGCAGGAACACCCACGGTGTCAAGGCAAGTCAAGTCAAGTTATCAAGTCAAGTCAAGTCAAGAGTGCGCCGCCACGGCCACTATCAAGTTATCAAGGTAAATCATGTCAGGGTACTTGTTAGGAGTGCGCCACGACGGGCCACTATCATGTCAGGTTGGTCATGTCAGGAGTGCACCACTACGGGTCACTGTCATGCTATACTAGTTCCTTGTCATACCATGCTGTGTACAATAGTCATTCCAAACATATTAAACAAAATCAAGTTTATGCCAAAAGGCGTAAGGATATAAAATGGGCGTAAAATACCTAATAAAATACTAATATAAAATAGGACCATAGAAGAGCCAAGATCAAGAAATAACAAATTCATCATAGACAAGTAGGTTGCGCAGGGTATGCACTGCACAGGGTACCAACTGCGCAGGGTGCCAAGTGCGCAGGGGCAGATGGCGCACAGATGGATTGTGCAGAAGGTAGACTGCGCAGGAGTTGGTTGCGCAGAGATGGATTGCGCAATGGTTGATTGCGCAGGGGTTACTTTGCGCATGGCTGGCTTGCGCATGGCTGGCCTGCGCCAGCGCAATCGAGCGCAGCGCAAAGCACTGGCCAAGGATCTTGCGCAAATGGCCATGCGCTAAAGAGCACAGGTCAGGGTGCGCAAATGGCCTTGCACTAAAGAGCGCAGGCCAGGGAATAGTGCGCAATCGGCCAGGTGCTAAAAAGCATTGGCCGAGAGCTCCACCATGGCTGAACTCTCAAGAACACTAAGAACACCAAGTTCAAATCTTCACAACTTAGCCAAATCAAAACCAAATTTAGATTTTCAAAGTTCTAACTTGAGTAAAATTGAATTCTCTTCCACATGGAAGCATCAAAACAAGCAAAAATCAAAGTTTAATAGATCAAAACCAAGGATTTTCGAAAATGGTTAAAACCTAGATCTAGAAGAATGAAAGCTCCAAATCACAAAATTCCAAGTTCTAATGTTGATCTACATGTCCTAATCTATCAAATGGACAAATAAAATTGGGTGCTTATTTGTTGGCAAGGTGCACTTGCCTATTGGTTGGGGAGTTGTGTGGAAGAAGGAAGAAGAAGAAGTTTGTAAGAAATAAATGAGAGAATAAAGAGGAGAGAGAAAAGTAGGTGGTGTTATAAAGTGGGGGAGTTGTGGTGGAATGGAGGTGGAGTGTAGGCTTATGGTGTTCCATGCATGTTGAACCAAACCAAACCAAACCAAACATTCTCCACAAAATAAAACCAAGCCATGGTTAAAACCTGCTTACAAGAATCAAAAGACCACATGTCCAGGAAAATAAAATACGTGCCAAAAATCAAATACGAGCATAATACGAAATACGGGAAATGAGGGTGACAACTCTACCCACCTTCAAAGAATTCCGTCCTCGGAATTTAATCAAGGAGCTAGAGATTGCCACAACAAGCTATACCAAGCACAGACAAGCTACACTAAGCAGTTCAATCATACAATCATACAATGCAAGCAAGGAAAGGGAAAGCGTAAGGCATAAGAAGGACATTATACCTTACGAGTCAAACAGGTAGGGGTATCGCGATCGGATGTCGTCCTCACGCTCCCACGTCGACTCACCTAGAGAGTGATGACCCCAAGCAACACGGACTAAGTTAATAGTCTTGTTCTTGAGCGTCTTTTCCCTCCGGTCCAAAATAGACACGGGCCTCTCCTCATACGAAAGGTTGGTACCAACAACCAATTTCGAATGATCTAGAATATGGCTCGGGTCTGGGATGTACCGTCTTAATTGGGATACATGGAATACATCATGTACCTCACTTAGCGACGACGGAAGAGCGAGACGATAGGACACATCGCCTACTCGCTCTAGAATATCGAACGGCCCTATATACCTAGGACTAAGCTTTCCCCGTACGCCAAAACGAATGACGCCGCGGGTAGGCGAGATCCTAAGAAATACATGGTCGCCGACGGCAAATTCTAAGGGACGCCGATGCGCATCGGCCCAATGGCGCTGGCGATCCTGAGCAACTCGGAGGTGATCTCTGACCTTCCTGACCACTTCAACCGTCTGAGAAATCAGTTCTGGACCGAGCATCTGCCTCTCTCCGACATCGTCCCATGCTAACGGAGATCTGCATTTTCTGCCATACAGAGCCTCGAAGGGTGCCATCTGGATACTAGCCTGGAAACTATTGTTGTACGAGAATTCCACCAGGTACAGGTGATCCTCCCACGAACCACCAAAGTCAAGGGTACACGACCGCAACATATCTTCAAGAGTTTGTATAGTACGCTCTGACTGCCCATCTGTCTGCGGATGATACGCTGAGCTGAACTTGAGACGAGTCCCCAAACTTTGTTGAAGACTGCGCCAGAAGTGCGATGTGAATCTCGTATCCCTGTCTGATACTATGCTGACTGGCACTCCGTGAAGTCGGACGATCTGCCTGAGATACATCTCTGCTAGCTGCGCCGTCGACTGTCCAACTCTAAATGGAAGAAAGTGTGCCACCTTGGTAAGCCTGTCCACAATGACCCAAATAGCATCTCTGCCTGCCGGAGATCTGGGTAATCCAGTCACGAAATCCATGGTAATGTGTTCCCATTTCCATTCTGGGATCGGTAAAGGTTGAAGAAGTCCAGCTGGCCTCTGATGTTCAGCCTTGACTTGTTGGCAAACCAAACATCGAGAGACATACCGGGCTATCTCCCTCTTCATACCATTCCACCAAAAGTGTTGACGAATATCTCTGTACATCTTCGTGCTGCCTGGGTGGATGGAATACTGCGAACTGTGAGCCTCTGCCATGACTTCCTGTTTGATATCTCCACTGGGTACACAAAGACGCGTGCCGTGTCGAAGTGTACCATCCTCATGAATACATAACTCTGGCCTTCTTCCTGCCTCGCACTCTGCTCTGAGCCGCTGAATCTTGGAATCTGTTAACTGTGCTGTCCGGATCCTTTCAACTATGGTGGACTGAATCTGTAGGCTGGCCATCAAGGCCACATTGGAAGGAAGAACCACTTCAATTCCCATCTTCTGAAGATCTGCCAATAGCTCTGGTTGTGCTGTCAAGAAATAAACTCCGGCTCTCCTGCTCAATGCATCTGCTACAACGTTGGCCTTCCCTGGATGATACTGCAAATCCACATCATAGTCCACAAGTAGCTCGAGCCATCTTCTCTGCCGCATATTAAGATCCTTCTGGGTGAAAACATACTTCAGGCTCTTATGGTCAGTGAATATCTCCACTCTGTCTCCGTACAAGTAGTGCCTCCACAACTTAAGTGCAAACACTACTGCTGCCAGCTCCAAGTCGTGGGTCGGGTAATTCTTCTCATGATCACGGAGTTGACGTGACGCATAAGCAATTACCTTCCCATGCTGCATCAAAACACATCCCAATCCTCTGCCTGAAGCGTCGCAATAAACTGTGAATCCTCCGGTCCCATCTGGAAGGGTGAGAATGGGAGCCGTTATCAAACCTCGCTTCAACTTCTCAAACGATTCCTGACATTCTGCGGTCCAAATGAACGGCACATCCTTGCGGGTCAACTGGGTCATCGGCGCTGAAATCCTTGCAAAATCAGAGACGAATCGCCGGTAGTAGCCGGCCAATCCAAGAAAGCTGCGAACTTCTGCCACTGAGCTGGGTACTGGCCATGCCTCGATAGCCACAATCTTCTGGGGATCCACTTCCACTCCTCCTCTGGTAATGATGTGACCCAAGTACGAAATACGATCGAGCCAGAACTCGTATTTACTGAACTTGGCGTACAACTGGTGCTCTCTGAGAGTCTGGAGGACAACTCTGAGATGCTGCTCATGCTCTGCTTCACTCTTGCTGTAGACCAGGATGTCATCAAGGAACACTATCACAAACTGATCTAAGTAAGGCATAAAAATACGGTTCATGAGGTCCATGAACACTGCCGGCGCATTGGTCGCTCCAAAGGGCATAACTAGAAACTCCCAATGCCCATACCTAGATCTGAACGCCGTCTTCGGGATGTCCTGCTCTCTGACTCTGATCTGGTGGTATCCTGACCGTAAGTCTATCTTCGAGAAAACTGAAGCCCCCTTGAGTTGATCAAACAAGTCATCTATCCTTGGAAGAGGGTATCTGTTCTTGATTGTCACTGAGTTCAAGGTACGGTAATCAACACATAACCTGGACGTACCATCCTTCTTTTTCACAAGAAGCATCGGGGCTCCCCAAGGCGATCCACTAGCACGAATGAATCCCTTGGTTCTGAGTTCTTCAATCATCTTGTACAAAATCTCCAATTCTGAAGGCGCCATCCTGTAGACTCGCTCTGATACTGGTACTGTCCCGGGAATCAAGTCAATGGTGAACTCGATCTCCCGCTCTGGCGGCATCCCTGGAAGTTCCTCTGGGAAGACATCTGGAAACTCTTCAACTATCCGGGGCAACTGCACTGCTGCTACTGCCATCCGCAATACTGGAGGGATTGCTCTACTGTGCCTCTGGAAAATGAAAACTCTGGCTCTCCGAGAATACTAAAAACAACTCTGCCAACATGGCAGTCTATCCTAGCATAATGGTTCCTCAACCAATCCATGCCTAGGACTACATCATAGTCTGCCATAGGGAATTCTATGAATCTAGCGGGGAACTCTCTACCGCTAACTACGATCCGACACGAGGAAAACACTCGATCTACTCCCACAAGACCATTACCAGTAAGTATATTGAGCCTCACTGATAATGACTCGGGCTCCAATCCTATCCGTGTCGCAAATCGTGCAGACATGAATGAATGCGATGCACCAGAATCAAATAATACAGATGCTGGAAAAGTGTTGACGAGAATAGTACCTGCCACTACCTCACCTGGTGCAACTTCTTCTTCCATGGTCATCATCATAGCCTGACCTCTAGCTGCGGGTCCCCTCTGCTGGAATCCCCTCTGTCGGTTCTGTGCTGGAGCCTGGGTGAACTGCTGCTGGTTCTGCTGATGAAAGGCCTGGGCCTGGGGCACCAATGGCCGCGGGTACTGCTGTTGCTGCTGCTGCTGGACTGGAACTGGGGCTGGTCCTCTCACCGAAGAACTAGAAAGATTGGATGATGATGGACCTCCCCTATTCGGGCAGGTCCCTATCTGGTGGTCTGCTCCTCCACAAGCCAGGCACAATCCCTGTGCCCTACGACACTCTGCCACTACATGGCCCGGCTTCCCGCAATAAGAACATCCCACCGCGGAAGACTGCTTCTGTTTCTGCTGCTGCGGGTACGTCGGGGTTGAATGCTGAACCGACGTCACTGAGGCCGCCCGCCTCGGAGTTCCAATAGTTATACCCCTAGCTGCCGGGGCTGGAGCTGAAGATTGGTGCATCTGGTTATGGGACCGCTTCCTGCCTCCGGTCCTGTCCATAATTCTCCGGGAGGTATACTCATGCCTCCTTGCTGCCTTCAACACTGCATCGAACGTCTGGTGCTCGAACTGCTCAACAGCCAATAATATCTCCAAATGCAGTCCCTGCTGGAACCGCTGGGCTCTATCATACTCGGTTGCCACCAAGGTGGGGGCGAACCTACTGAGCCTAGAAAACTCGGTCGCATAGCCATCGACCGTCCTGCCTCCTTGCTTCAAGTTGGTGAATCTGGTCTGCAGGTCGTACCGTGCCACCGCATCGAAGTACTTTGTCTGGAATCTCTCTCTGAACGTCGCCCAAGTGACTGGTACTGCTAACCCCATGGCCTGAGCTGCCCACCAATCGCGAGCAAAGTCTAACAACTGTAGCCGTACCACCGACACCTTCTCATTCTCAGGTGTCCTAGCTGCTTCTAGAACCACCTCGGTATCCTGAAGCCAAGCATCCGCGACAATCGCATCTTCACTGCCGTCAAAGAAGGGAGGGTTCAAGCGCTTGAAACTGTTGGCCGCCTGATTCCCTTGGGGACCTCCTCGGTTTAGTGCATCATGAACTTCCTGGTGCAAGGCGTCGCCTCGACGATCTTGGGATGCGAGCAGTTCTCTGATAAGCCCTACCAAAGGCCCCTCATCCTGTCTAGCTGGTTGAACGGGCGGAGCTACCTGAATTGGAGGTTCCGAGCCTCCGGGAAGCATAACTCGGGAGGCTACTCCAGAGTGCTGAGCTTGATCTTCCTGGCGCTGGGGTGCTTGTCGAGCTTCCTCTGGCTGGTTGGCAGGTCCGGGAGTAATGCCGCTGAAGAAGACGACATAGGGAACAATAAGGAAAGGACCAGGGTAGATCAATGATACAAGCATGTGATCAGGTCAAGAATCTCAGGGATTTGAAGATACGAGCAGAGATCAAGGGCGAATATTGATTGAGACATCTATTTGGTAAACCCTCACATTTCTTGATTGACAAGACCTGCATGGGCCACCACTTAAACCGTGTCACGCCCCAGAACCAGAATACTGGAGAGCGGGGGCAGACACAGCCAGCTACGTATATTGAAATAGAATACATCTCAACTATACGGTCACGGCTGTCTAGATATGAGGGTTTACTACAAGCCAGCAGTCTCTTAAAGTCAAGCCTATTGTCTCAATCTCAAGCAATTAACAGAGTTACAAGATGTTAGAGCATCAAATATATATATAAGGCGTCCCAAATATTACATATTGGATGATCATGAAGCTAGTCGTACAAAATGATAGGACTAGCAAGAGTTCAGTCATACATGATCAACCCTAGGATTTGTTAATCATGTTTACAGCCCGTAGGCAGACAGTAAGTAAATGTGCATCGAGCTAACAGGTGCTCGTCGGCTAAACGCCTCAAAAGAATAAATTTACATATAAGTGGGTGAAACAAAAGGAAAACCCACTCTTGGCCCGGGTTCCGTCTAGTTGTCACCATTGGGCTGGAATCTTGGTAGATCCTCGGGAGCTGCTCCGAAATCTGGCCACACAAAACCAGCTGGGTCAAACCCCAGAAAGAGCAAGTGCCACAAAGGAGGCCACAAATAAGAACAAAAGCCAGCATATCAGAACATAAGAATAAAAGAAAGTACAAGTAGTAAAGTACACAGGGCGATAAACGACTAGGGACGTAGAACCATTCCGGGAGCCAGGTTACAATCCTTAAACCAAACAAGGACCGGGATTGTACCCCTTCGCCTGAATAGCTCACTGTCTCTACCCATTTATCGTTAGAGGCAAGTAAAAACAAGCATGCTCAGGAGGTGGCAGGTACTGGAGCTAGACAAGACTTAGACAAGGCTGGACACCATTCATTCACAATCGGCCAAGCAAGTACTACGGCTTACTACTTTAACTAACTAGGGTTATCACAAGCCTAATTACTAACAAGACGCAAGTGAGAAACTTCCAGTCCCAAGCCCTGCAGACCATCCAGTTATCCTTCCGCGGGTTGAGAGTTATAGTTGGGTACATCGCCCGGGAGACAAATGTACCCTTAGGTGACTTAGAGGGTGCAACACATGACAGTGTGCTGGAAATGTGCTCTACTCGTCGGCAAGCTACAAGTCCATTAAAGCGCCCAGATAACGAGACTGCCTGTGACTGGGAATTCTCCATGTTCTAGTTCGATCTAATCATTAGCCTAATCCAATTTAGCGCGAGTCCCTGGCCGTGGTACCCAGGAAGTCACATCCTAGACATGATGCAAGACAAGACAAGTGGATTGTGCAAACAAGCAAGCAGGAACACCCACGGTGTCAAGGCAAGTCAAGTCAAGTTATCAAGTCAAGTCAAGTCAAGAGTGCGCCGCCACGGCCACTATCAAGTTATCAAGGTAAATCATGTCAGGGTACTTGTTAGGAGTGCGCCACGACGGGCCACTATCATGTCAGGTTGGTCATGTCAGGAGTGCACCACTACGGGTCACTGTCATGCTATACTAGTTCCTTGTCATACCATGCTGTGTACAATAGTCATTCCAAACATATTAAACAAAATCAAGTTTATGCCAAAAGGCGTAAGGATATAAAATGGGCGTAAAATACCTAATAAAATACTAATATAAAATAGGACCATAGAAGAGCCAAGATCAAGAAATAACAAATTCATCATAGACAAGTAGGTTGCGCAGGGTATGCACTGCACAGGGTACCAACTGCGCAGGGTGCCAAGTGCGCAGGGGCAGATGGCGCACAGATGGATTGCGCAGAAGGTAGACTGCGCAGGAGTTGGTTGCGCAGAGATGGATTGCGCAATGGTTGATTACGCAGGGGTTACTTTGCGCATGGCTGGCTTGCGCATGGCTGGCCTGCGCCAGCGCAATCCAGCGCAGCGCAAAGCACTGGCCAAGGATCTTGCGCAAATGGCCATGCGCTAAAGAGCACAGGTCAGGGTGCGCAAATGGCCTTGCACTAAAGAGCGCAGGCCAGGGAATAGTGCGCAATCGGCCAGGTGCTAAAAAGCATTGGCCGAGAGCTCCACCATGGCTGAACTCTCAAGAACACTAAGAACACCAAGTTCAAATCTTCACAACTTAGCCAAATCAAAACCAAATTTAGATTTTCAAAGTTCTAACTTGAGTAAAATTGAATTCTCTTCCACATGGAAGCATCAAAACAAGCAAAAATCAAAGTTTAATAGATCAAAACCAAGGATTTTCGAAAATGGTTAAAACCTAGATCTAGAAGAATGAAAGCTCCAAATCACAAAATTCCAAGTTCTAATGTTGATCTACATGTCCTAATCTATCAAATGGACAAATAAAATTGGGTGCTTATTTGTTGGCAAGGTGCACTTGTCTATTGGTTGGGGAGTTGTGTGGAAGAAGGAAGAAGAAGAAGTTTGTAAGAAATAAATGAGAGAATAAAGAGGAGAGAGAAAAGTAGGTGGTGTTATAAAGTGGGGGAGTTGTGGTGGAATGGAGGTGGAGTGTAGGCTTATGGTGTTCCATGCATGTTGAACCAAACCAAACCAAACCAAACATTCTCCACAAAATAAAACCAAGCCATGGTTAAAACCTGCTTACAAGAATCAAAAGACCACATGTCCAAGAAAATAAAATACGTGCCAAAAATCAAATACGAGCATAATACGAAATACGGGAAATGAGGGTGACACGCACGGGCCTAGATTTTGCCCGTGCAAGGCCAAGTCCAGAAACGACCGATTTGATTCCTAGGCCACAGAGTCGCGCAGAGTGTCCCCATTTGCAGCGGAAAGTAAATGAACACAAGTTGAATACGAAATCAAACTCTTTATTGATATTCAAGAAGTTACAAGCAGCGCTAGGCCGATATTACAAATCGCTCAAGCTCTCTCTCTCTGAAACATAAAAGGCGTGCCAAGTGGCTTACTAGATGGAATGATTCATGGCGATGTTCCGATACATTATGTCCTGTATAGGGTGCTTCAGCTCCTTGCAACGCTTCAAGGCTCCAGAGATAGCTCCGCGCCTTAGCACGTTCGATGGAAGCTCCGCACCCGCCGACGTTTCCTGCTTCCTGCAAGCAGACTGTGGAGTTATCAGTACATTGTTATGCACTGGTGGGGAGGCTAGCTCGCCCACAACGCTATCATTACCAAACACGTTCTATTTACTTTTGTGCATCTCTATCATCCATTATCTTTCTAATCTTACCTTAGGATCAGTTTCATGCATATTTCATAACCTATCTTGTGTTGCCAATTTCAAGTGTCGCAAGGAAATACATGCATGACTTACCCATACTTACCGTCCGGCCTTTCCTGTTCAATGTAAACCAAGTTAGTCAACAATTCATATGTAATAACGTAACGTGCCTCATGTAAACTTTCAATATCAAGGGCGTGTCCCTGTCTCGGTTTCTAGCGCGCCGTTGGCGTATTTTCTAACTCCTTTGCCAAAGTACTTTTGATTATCTGGTGTGTTATATTCAAGCCTGTTCAGAAGGCACTTCATTTAGTTAACTTAGACTACTTTGATTTCAATGCAAGGACTTGCACGTGGATTGCCACCAGCAAAGCCCACTTAACTCTATATGCACCGGTCGCTGGCACCACAAGCCATCCTGGACATATTCCCCTTGGTATTTTCTCACCTATCATGGCGTGCGGCTGGTACACCCTGATAGTCTCTTGAAGAATACCCCGCACTTACGTTTCCCGTTGTGGCCAAGCCCCCATCCAGGTCGTCCGTAAGCCCCTTTTTGATTCCGTCCGGACCGACAAGTCCTTCACACTTTGACCATGCCGCGGAATCCCTTTCTCTTTACGGCACAGCATACTCCACCCTTCGCTCGTACCGTTTGTCCACGACCATTTCGTATTAACTTGTCTTTTTAACTTAACGGCTGTCTCTGAGCCATAGGCTAACCCTTAGCCTTCTTGCGTTATCGACTAGGTTGGCGTCCGTGCAGCGCGGGTAGCGAGCCCCGTTGCACGTGCCCGTCACACCTGTCGCTAACTATTATTTTCTTTCTTATCTTTCATTCTTTCTTTCTTTCTTTCACTTGTTCATTCGTTCATTGGTTCTTTCACATATTCGTTCATTCATTCATTTGATTCATTCATTCACTTATTCATTCATACATTTTGCAACTTCCAGTACGGGAGTCGCCCTGGCGACCCATTGGTCCCATAGCCTTTCAATGTTGCTAAACTCTACTCGGAACAACTATGTTGATAGTCTTCCCGTTTCATTATTGTAAACCATTCATTGTTTCATTGTCAAACGCGAGCTTGTGCCTTAGCACGAGCGTTCATCGGAGCCACCCACCTTAGCGATGTTCGCATCGGCCGAGCGATACTCCGAGCGTGCCTTTGAAAGTCTAAGTCTGGATCCATCTCGTCGGGCCAATACAAGTCTTGCATCGATTCGCATCGATACTTCATCGGGTCGAAGCAACTCTTCGGGTCGACGGCTCGTTTGAGTCGTTGCACTTGCCGTTTGGAATTGGCATTCCGCTAGGGCAGAGCGGGTCACTACATAATACACCACTCAAAATAAGTCTCGTCCTCGAGACTTCCTGAGTGCAGGTCATCCTACCGTTCCTTAACTCATGCCGTGTGCATACCTTAGACACTTTTCTAAGCGTATTCGTTCGATGGTATCGAACGACACTCGGTTCCCTTCTAAGTTCCTTGTCGCATACGTTTGGTCGATTTATCGAATTACTTCTCGTTCATTTTAGACTTGTTGTTACTTATTCAATTCAAGCATTCTTCGTATTGGTTTCTATTTCTTCGTGTCGTGGGACTGGAATGGACGTACGGGGCACGTTGTAATTCGTCAATTGCGAGGGACGACCAAGTCTAAGTAATTTTCATCCGATTCAAGACCAAGCATTTCACTATCGTCGAGTACGTCTCCCAACCAACGATTCAATTCGTTATCCCAACTCTACTCGCGGAACATCCATTCCTATCATTTCTATGGGCAGGACTTAATCGTACGCACTCTGCCTACACATTCCTTGGTTGCCGAGCCACGCTCGTACGACTATCAATCACTTCCTTTAGCACGATTTCACGTTCACAACACTCTCCCATTCTCCAAGTCGTGCAAGAACTCAACGTATCATTTGGTTGGATCGTGCACGCATTCCAAGCGTCCCCAAAATACATGCATTCAACCAATCCGCATGAAAGTGAGTTTGTCATTCTCACTCGAGTCACATCGTGCACATACTCAAGCGTCCCTGAAATATATGCATGTCAGCCGAGTCTCGTGAGCAGGGTTTCCTACTCTTGATCCACTCTTTCAATTCATGCCAATCCTCAAGATCAATCCCTCGATTGTTAACTCTTGCAATAGGGCATCTCGCCTAACCGCTAGGCCAATTCTTAAGGCTAAGTCAATGTCAGGATTGGAATCATAGTTCTCCAACAATAATGCCAACACTGACCCCAATCCTAGGGTCAAACCAAAGTCGATAATAAGGGATTTTCTACCCAAGCTCGCGTCACTCAAATTTCTAAACATCGAGCACGATCACCTAGTTCGCATCGAGACATTCGTTGCGCAGCGCAACAAATTTGAATCCGTTCAACTCACCAATCGATATACTTCCTGTATCCATTCTAACCAATTCATGTATTCGAGCACGAGGTCATCTAGCTCGACAATACGTTCCGCCCCAATCTCACGTGAGTCCGACTATCCACGGTGGTTCATGAATCACCACGCAACGCTCCCGCAGAATCATCATTCTCATCGGGGCGTAACTCTTGTTTGAGTTTAGACTAACTCATTTTTTGATACGCGGATTGGACCTACTCAATCCTCAAGTTCAATTCTTCAACACACAATTTATTCTCAAGTCCCCCTTCGCGTCAAACCACAAGTCGAAGCATACGAGTTGCCACGCCAGGCAAGTACCGATCACTCCCGCTGTATGAATCACCATACCAGCGCTCACGAGGAGTGATCGTCCTTGTCGGCGTGACGCATGTGCGAGGCTGGAGTTGCGCTCGCATAAGGCAAGAACGTCAACGTTGTGGTTGACAATGAAGTAAATCCAAGCGTTCTTATTTTTATCCAATCCAATTCAATTCGATAGTCTAACCGTCATGCGTTCAACTCTAATCCTCGAGCCAAGTCTATCTTTTCCTCGACACATTCTTAACATCCCAAGTATAGCATCCAACGGAACAATGACATTTGCATGATCGTCATTCGCCGAGTCAGAGCACCCCTGAGTTATCGCATATCGATCTTTGATACGCCTCAATACCATCGATGATATGCGTAACCTGACGATCTTCCTTTGCAACCGATTTTTGAGTCGTGCGACTGATGCTATTGTCCGAGTTGGATATTCCACAATTTCCTCAATATTCAAGATCAAGTTCGATCGCTATCCCTTAAGCTAGTTTTCAAGATCGTTGTTCAAACTCAAGTCGCAATTCATTTGAATCAATCCGAAATCGTACGCGCGATCCTCTAAGTTTCCTCGATCAAGACCATTCATTTTATTCATCGTTCCGAATCGTTTTCTAACTTGCATTGTCCATTGACAAATTGTCCGAACGACATCTCGTTCGGGACATTTGATGTCACGATCAACTAAGCGTGACGCGTTCTAAGGCTTTGCGCGATCGCATCGCCTCACCGACGTACTCGTTGTGTTTCGTAATCCTCAAGTTTCGCTCGAATGATTTTTCCAAGAACATCCATACACCACTCGGATTCGAGCCACTCGACTAGTCGTCGACACTCATTCTTATTCTTCTTCGAACCTATCACATACACCACCCGGGTTCAAGCCATACGGTCAAATCCTCAATTACGTTCGCGCCATGCGCTAAGACATCCTTGAGATTCGTTCGACGAATCTCTAGCATAGTCGCTTACGTCGTCTCGACGTACTAAGTCGTTCACACTAATCCTCAAAATCTAAGTCAATCATTCGCGTATGCCTAAGCGTTAACTCGATAGCGTTCCTATCGATATACACTCAAAGTGTATCTCCGTTCTCGATCGAACGATACTTGATATCGCTCGCAACCCGATTGCACCTAAGAGTCGGGGTACGTGACACGCGGACTAAGTTGTACCGCTTAACCATCCCGCATGGACTACATTCAAGTTTTGCACGCTCACTCATTCTCGTTCGCAACTCGTTTGCACCAAAGGGTCTAGGTGCGCGATACTCCGCACTACTTAGCCAAAAGGCTGCGTGCATGACCATCCCGTTCGAACTATACTTCGGTCTCGTGTACTCGTTTGCTATCGTCAGCGTAAGCTTATTCAAGCACGCCTTGCGTTTGCTAACTTTTAACATCGGCTCCTTCCAACTCAAGTCCGTCGTGGTTCGGCACAAAGGCCTTCGCCTATCAAGTCCGTCGTAGTGGCACAAAGGCCTTCGCCTATTGGTCCCGTGCAACCGAGTACTTGAACGAGCTTTTGAAAGTATTAGACTTATTGTATGGAACATCCCAAGGCACAACGAGAGAGAGCGTATACTTCTTTTCTTCCAACCGAGCTTTCAAAACTGAGATAATCGAAATGATGTCCAAGGACGTAAAGCCGTGCTCTGATACCAATCTGTCATGCCCCGCTCCCGTAGGAGCGATCGTCCTCGCTAAGGCGTGATGCCGCACGGGCCTAGATTTTGCCCGTGCAAGGCCAAGTCCAGAAACGGCCGATTTGATTCCTAGGTCACAGAGTCGCGCAGAGTGTCCCCATTTACAGCGAAAAGTAAATGAACACAAGTTGAATATGAAATCAAACTCTTTATTAATATTCAAGAAGTTACAAGCGGCGCTAGGCCGATATTACAAATCGCTCAAGCTCTCTCTTTCTGAAACATAAAAGTCGTGCCAAGTGGCTTACAAGATGGAATGATTCATGGCGATGTTCCGATACATTATGTCCTGTATAGGGTGCTTCAGCTCCTTGCAACGCTCCAAGGCTCCAGAGATAGCTCCGCGCCTTAGCACGTTCGATGGAAGCTCCGCACCCGCCGACGTTTTCTGCTTCCTGCAAGCAGACTATGGGGTTATCAGTACATTGTTATGCACTGGTGGGGAGGCTAGCTCGCCCACAACGCTATCATTACCAAACACGTTCCATTTACTTTTGTGCATCTCTATCATCCATTGTCTTTCTAATCTTGCCTTAGGATCAGTTTCATGCATATTTCATAACCTATCTCGTGTTGCCAATTTCAAGTGTCGTATGGAAATACATGCATGACTTACCCATACTTACCGTCCGGCCTTCCCTGTTCAATGTAAACCAAGTTAGTCAACAATTTATATGTAATAACGTAACGTGCCTCATGTAAACTTTCAATATCAAGGGCGTGTCCCTGCCTCGGTTTCTAGCGCGCCGTTGGCGTATTTTCTAACTCCTTTGCCAAAGTACTTTTGATTATCTGGTGTGTTATATTCAAGCCTGTTCAGAAGGCACTTCATTTAGTTAATTTAGACTACTTTGATTTCAATGCAAGGACTTGCACGTGGATTGCCACCAGCAAAGCCCACTTAACTCTATATGCACCGGTCGCTGGCACCACAAGCCATCCTGGACATATTCCCCTTGGTATTTTCTCACCTATCATGGCGTGCGGCTGGTACACCCTGATAGTCTCTTGAAGAATACCCCGCACTTACGTTTCCCGTTGTGGCCAAGCCCCCACCCAGGTCGTCCGTAAGCCCCTTTTTGATTCCGTCCGGACCGGCAAGTCCTTCACACTTTGACCATGCCGCGGAATCCCTTTCTCTTTACGGCACAGCATACTCCACCCCTCGCTCGTACCGTTTGTCCACGACCATTTCGTATTAACTTGTCTTTTTAACTTAACGGTTGTCTCTGAGCCATAGGCTAACCCTTAGCCTTCTTGCGTTATCGACCAGGTTGGCGTCCGTGTAGCACGGGTAGCGAGCCCCGTTGCACGTGCCCGTCACACCTGTCGCTAACTATTATTTTCTTTCTTATCTTTTATTCATTCTTTCTTTTCTTTCTTTCTTTCTTTCACTTGTTCGTTCGTTCATTGGTTCTTTCACATATTCGTTCATTCATTCATTTGATTCATTCATTCACTTATTCATTCATACATTTTGCAACTCCCTGTGCGGGAGTCGCCCTGGCGACCCATTGGTCCCATAGCCTTTCAATGTTGCTAAACTCTACTCGTAACGACTATGTTGATAGTCTTCCCGTTTCATTATTGTAAACCATTCATTGTTTCATTGTCGAACGCGAGCTTGTGCCTTAGCACGAGCGTGGAGCGCGGTGCGAGAGTTCTCGTATTTTCCATGTTCTTTTCCATATTCTATACAAGCATACAAGATGGGATTAATCCCTTAGCTAGGTGCGTTGGGTCATTTATTAGCATGCACGGTGTTATCGCCTAACGATTTCAGTGATAGTGTCCGTATTGTTATGTGTCTAGGCTAAGCAGAGACGGGTTCATTGGAGCCACCCACCTTAGCGATGTTCGCATCGGCCGAGCGATACTCCGAGCACGCCTTTGAAAGTCTAAGTCTGGATCCATCTCGTCGGGCCAATACAAGTCTTGCATCGATTCGCATCGATACTTCATCGGGTCGAAGCAACTCTTCGGGTCGACGGCTCGTTTGAGTCGTTGCACTTGCCGTTTGGAATCGGCGTTCCGCTAGGGCGGAGCGGGTCACTACAACTATACCGCGATGCGATATTGTCCCAAGCTACTAATGGAACGGGATGATATGACATTGACGAGGGTTACCTACCATTTAATGTGTTTATGCAGTAAGAACAAACCTTCAACGCATGAGCCCTGGCTGTAAATAGGATCGGCATAGTTCCCATATAGGGCACCAGGGGCCTACGTTCATAACGCTCGGAAAGCGTCAGAGGGCACCATGTGCAAGGGGCTACGTCCATAATGCTCTGGATAACGTCAGAGGGCACCTGGAGCCTGCGTCTCCGGCGGAGCGCACAGGTAATGAGGGAAGTGCATAGAAGCCCATACGTCAGGTAATGTTCTCCCCACCCAATGTACCTGTTAAGTTGCATCCACGACCATGTACCTCTACTAACTGCTAAGTATCCTAACATGTCTCTATTAGCAGTTAGCCCTAACGCATGCGCATGGGGGATCAGCCCACACGCAAGAACCTCTATATGCTTCTCATCTCACACATCATCGTGGTATAACTGTGTCAAGGTTTATGCAATTCACTAAGCTAGTGGTAGTCCCTTAACTCTAAGTCCATATGCAATCAAAGGGTAAATAACAAGGTACAACTAATATCACTGAGCATGCAGTAATCAAGAACTAGAAATAAATAAACAGTGATATATAATAAAAATGCAGACTGAATATAAACAGTATAATGGCAAGGTATCTTGCCTGGGGTGTCGCCTGGGATGGTGCAATGATCCGACAGGTCATGTCCGTCCAGTAGCCATGTTCGATGTATAACGGTCCGAGAGTTACGAGGAATTAGGAACATATTATTAGTCATAATTTGTGATGGTAAAAGAAAAATTGTGGAGAATAAAATAGATTTCTATTAGTTAAATATATTTTAGATAATAAATCTAAAAGAATTATAAAATATGAAAATTGTTAAGTTTATTTAAAATATGTTTTCTAGGTAAAGGCTACAATTTGTTAGCAAAACATAGTCGTGAGAAGATATATATATTTTTAATTTATTTTAACTGAGAATATAAGGGCAAGGCACAAACTATATTTATTACTTAAATATAGATAATATTTGAAAATATTTACTATATTATTTTGAAATATTTTATATCTATTAAAACTTATTTACAAACCCTTTATAAATTTGTTTAAAATAGAAGAGTCGGAAAGAACATGTACCCTAATATAAAACTTCTTTCACTTATATATTGATTAATAAAATTTTGAATAAAATTAAGAATATTAATAATGGTAACAATACTAATCTTCCCAATTATTAATAATAAATAATGATAATAATAATAACAATAATAATTGTAAATAATAATATCTATCAACTATCAGCTGTTCCTTAAGAGAATAAAAGAAGGGTGTGAGGAGATGGGAAGCTCACCAAAGGGCTCGGAGGAGGCGCTGGGCGCACGGTGGAGGAGCGCGTCGGCGTGGAGAAGTCGGGCGCCGACAGTGGAGGTGGCGGATTCGGGAAGGAGGGGGCGGCCAGTGGAGGTGCTAGCGCGGCTGACCGGAGTGGGGCCGTGCTCCGGTCGAGAAGGGGGTTTCGAGGCTCGGCGGAGCCACTTTGGAGGAACGACGAAGAGGGGTTTCTCCGCCGCTCGTGCACGCGACGGCGGCTCGTGAAGGCGGTCGGCCGTGAGTCCAGATCTGGCGATCGGCGTCGGAATTTGGGCGACGGATCGAGGCGACGGGAGCCGGGAGATGTGGCTACGGTGGCACGGCCACAGTGGACGCTGGCGGAGGGTTCGTACGCGCTGGCGGCGCGGTTGTCCTCCGGTGGAGGCGGGGAGATCGGGCGAGGGCAGGTATAAGACGCCGGCGGCTCTGGGTCGGGGAGTTCTAGGTCAGGTTAGGGCCTTCTTCCCCCTTCTTTTGTGTATGATGGTGGTGGAAAATTTTTGGGGCACCGTCGGTGGTCGGCAGGTGGTTGGCCGAGGAGTAGACCGGAGTAGAAATTTTGAGGGTGGGGTGGTTGCTGGGCGATAGTTCTGTGGCGATGGTTTTGGAGTCGGGGTGCTGGCAGGTGGTGGCTGTAGGCGGGGTGATGGCTCAGTCTTTAGGGGCTGCCACGGTGGAGTTGTGGTGGTGTCGAAGATGGTGACTGGCGTGGGGCGGCGCCGTTGGTGGAGGTGGCCGAGTAGAGTCAGGACGATGGAGGTGGTGATGACGGAGAGATGATCTGGGAGCCGTTGTTGGGACGACAAGAGTTTAGTTTTAGGATTCGAATTGAGTCGGGGTGTGTCCGACGCAACATGGATGGACGTCCGAGATTGTCGGACGGGGCATGAGTATGTATTTGTAGAAAAAATATAGTGGAAGAGGATAGCAACACCGACACGATGCACATCTGGTTGTGGATGAAAAAAAATTGCTGGAGGAGTACCTCTCCTTTTATAGGAGGTGGAAATTCCCAGTTTGATATAGATTAGGATTCGTTTAAACCCCGATGGATAACTCCCTCTATTTATTTAAATCGATTTAAATACAAAATAATCTAGATAACTTCCCTTTAAATTAAAAGCATGTTTAAAATAAAATCTTTTCCACATTTAAATTATCCAAAAATAATTCAAATATTAAATAAAACTAAATCTTAAATATCATTTTCATAAATATTAAAATATGATATTAATTAATTTTTGAAAATCAATATAATTAAATCATAAAGTAGCTTTTATAAGTAATAAATTTTCAACTTCGCAAGATATTTGGAATATGTTTCATATAAACGCAAAACTCTTCAATAACTGCTTATTTTTAAATGACAAGTAAAAATAACTCTTTTACAAAATAAAAATATTTATCACCTTTATTTGAATATGTATTTTTCTATAAAAATAAATTTTATAAATAAAAATGTTTTTCTAAATATGTACCTCGACACATATTCGCACTCGTCGAGCAAATATGAAACGCAAATTTCGCACGTTACGTAAATACGAAAATGCGAAGCCGTATGCGATGTGTAGATACGAAGTACAAAAATAAATACAAACATATAATTAAAAAAAAACCGTAGTAGAAAATTAGGGGGCTTACAGCAAGTACCACAAGGAAGCACGACATGAGAATTAGAACCAGTGATAAGAGTTAAGGATATAATACATAGGTCTCTGCTTGCTACTGGGATTCACACAACATCACGACACTTCAAACCAACTTTCCAACCAAACAAGGACAGAAGTTGATCCGTCGTGCCCTGACATTCTGATCATCTCAGTTAGTAAATAGAGTAGGTACAGTACACAAACAAATCAATTTAAACGGCCATGCAACTACTACGACTTGCTATTGTGATTTTCAAGTTACCTTTGGATTATGCAATAAGGATTCCTCAGTTCTTACTATGTGCAAGCAAGGCTAGTTTACCCAGTCAATCAATTACGCCAATTATGAATTAGACGAGTCCCAGCGGGACGTCCGTCATCAATATAAGATATACAATAAATAATATAAACAGATACCGCTCCCTGCCCGTGTGGCAGATTTGCAGTATCTGTGGGGACCAGCCGGCCTGTCGGGCACTAATAGTCCCAAAGAGGGCTGCCATGTAAGAACTCGAGAATCCATTCTCTCCATGCAATCATTATTTTATTTAACTTAGTAGCCTCTAGGTTAAGTGAAATCCCGTGCCGTGGATCATGGTCATTCAGAATGAGTACCTTTGTACGGGATACGATATGCACAACTCTACAACGATACCCGTGCGGTTAGGTTGTAGGTCTTACATAGCGTAATGCAACAATCAAAACTAACCACAGAATAATCATGCCTTGACCATAAAGTACACATGCTACTTTTGTAGAAAAAAAAATTGAAGCCTGCACGTGCCTGTATGCCAATATTCGGGATCGGCCAGTCGATTACAATAGTTCATAATTCATATGAACGTGTCTCATTCATTCAATTCAATAAGACGACTAGCCAGTCTCTTAGTTCCAACTAGGAACGCATGATCAATTATTAGTCAAGATAAAAATTAATGTCAATTCGTAACAAGGCATGAAAGTCAACTATTATTTAGTATGGTCGAGTCTACAACTCTCAGGGTTAAATTCCAGTCATTCGGGGTATCTATAAATCAATTCACGACACATGGTACATTCCTCGTAACAATCTATATTAAAGAAAATATTAACATGTCATGATTATATCAAGTTCATGCCAAAAGGCGTAAGGATATAAGAGGAGAATTATCATGCCAACATAAAGTGAATAAAGTATAGGGCAATGGGAACACCAAGGTTGGATTACGCCAAGGCTAGTTATACCATGATTAGTCTACGCCAAGATTTTACGCTAAGGCAAAATACGCGCGTAAAACAGGGTATGCGTAAAAGTCAGGTTTACGCATGAATTTATAAGCGTAAAAGGTAACGTCACGCATAAAACTCGCGCGCGTAAGGGTCAAAATATACGCAGGGATGAATACCCGTAAAGGAAGTACTCTCAAAATAAAGGAACAAGTTGCGCGTAAAAACTCGTTTTACGCCGAACCAAAGAGTACGCATAAAAAGATTAGAGTTTTACGCAGGAAACACTGTGCGCGTAAAACATTGCATGCGTAAAGGATCGAGCCACGCGTAAAAGTTGCTCATGTAAAGAGTCAAGTTTTACGCCTGAAATGCTGTGCGCGTAAAAAGAATACGCCAAGTCAAGTAGACTTGCGTAAAATAGTTTTACGCTGACACGATTGATCGTGGGCGTAAAGCTCGGCACTACGCGGACACGTATAACGTGGGCGTAAAACCCAATATTACGCTAACACGTAACAACGTGGGCGTAGAACTCAATATTACGCTAACACGTAACAACGTCGGCGTAGAGTTTCTTCTGAACTCCAATTCCCATGGAACCTTTGTTCCAAGCCAGAAATAGGGTTTCCATGGGTCAGAATGGCGTATAACACAACCTCAATAATCTGGAATGAACAAATCTTGGAAATAAGAAAGTTTGACAGATCAAAACCACTGAAATTAAAAAGATAGTAATTTCTAGATCTACTAAAAATAAGACTTTAAAATAAAAAAAAATGCCAAGTTCTAAACTCTTTTAGGATCACGAGAGGGAGATAAATAAACCATAAAAATATGGGTTCTCATGTGGAGCAAGATGTACTTGCCTATTATCATGATCCGCACCCATTTTTTTTAAACGGATACGAGACGTGTCCAAGCCAGCCTACGCCACAGTGTCGGCGATAGAACGCTGTCACGGCCATGAAGATCAAAATCACAAATAATGTTCATTCACAAAACTAATTTAACTTACAATATTCACAAGTTTTACATTTGCAGAAAATATAAACTTGTACAAATATTTGAATGACTACAACTCAACTATCTAGCTAGTCTGTAGGCTTTTGTCTGCAAGTACCCCCGTATCTCCCATGCTACGTGAATCCACGGCTAACGTAAAAAATATTGGTTTTCAGTCAAGAATGGAACGAGTACAATTCACTGAATGCAGTTCCAATATATGAAAATGACTATATAACAGGGGTTAGCCTTTAGACATATGATTCATAAAATAAAATGAAGAAAGACAATAAAACTGAATAAATAAGAACAGAAAATGAAATGCAATAAAATACTCACCAACTGACCGACTGAAGTACCTTTGATATGTGATCGGTCTCGGAACAATTATGCGACACGGTCTAAAGTTACACGGTCTACATTTACACGGTCTACAGTTACATGGTCTACAGTTACACGGTCTACAGAAAATATTGCAATAAAGAAACACTGTCTACAAGATAATAATCACGATCTACACTGTATGATGTTACACGGTCTACATTGTATAAAGCAATAATGAAATATTGTCTACACTGTATAAAGCAAGAATAAATCATGGTCTACACAGTCTAATGTAAGAATAAATCACGGTCTACACGGTCTAAGGTCAGATCACACATCGTTGGTACTTCACCTCCCGACACAACAAGGAACAAAATCAACATAAAACTGAAATCACATATCTATCGACTAAATACTGATGTATAGTAAAGATCAATACAGAAAACAAACAATAAACTGTACTCGCCTGTGGTCCTTTGCTGGTGAAACCGATAGTCCAAACCACTCAGTGTGCCACAAAAGTCAAAACTCGTACAACAATCCCCAGAAGCTGAAATAAATATTACAATGTTCTCAGAATAGTCAAATTAGCTAGGATTGCCTGTCCTTAAGTCCAATTCTAGACACAGGGGAAAAATGGTAATTCGGGTCAAAACGGTATCCGTCGTTGGACCCGCTTTGCACCGAAAAGCGTGCCAGAGTCAACGGTCTCTAAAGTCATCAAACTACATGTCTACGGATCTAGTTTTTTGATACGAATCCAACCGTATGTCCTAAGTTGGATTCTGGCAGGCCGTGCACAAAATTGCCCGTTGAGTTGGACCGTGGGACCCGCAAAACGGCGATCCAATCAACTGTCTCAGAATCGGACCAAACTTGGCGTACAGGACCAAAAAATGATACGGACCTGTTGGCCAAGTTTTGTCTCGATCTGACGAACGTGCACGAAGTAATTAGGAAATTGCACAAAGGCCGATACGGTGAATTTCGACGGATACGCATCAAATTCGTCGCGCACACGCAACCAATTTGAATTCCGTCAAAGCCCA
>JANAVB010027999.1:11757060-11874560 GCA_029216955.1 Iris pallida | reverse complement strand
AATTAAATAGTCTAAGTGAACTTATCAATGTGGTTCACAATGACTAGGATTTGCTGGGTAGTGAGGCATTCTACCCACCTTAAAATAGTTAAACTAATAGGGTGATGGAACAACGGGTCGAGCCATCAAGATAAAGTACAAAGTTGAGCATTTAAAGAATCAAGCAGAACACCAACACATGTCGGGTCAAAAGAAGTGAGTCAAGTTGGATTTCTAATTGAAATCGAAAATAGCTGGTTGTTATGGTATAGATCATAGTTAGTCATTTCGACTCGAAAGTCATATCAATAGGATAGTATACAAGGAGATGAGTTTAATGGGACCCGATATGCCCACATGAAGATGGACTCGTTTGGGCCTTGTACACAATTTGTTGGGGGGTAACAGCTAGTATTACACTCCGAATATCAAAGTCATGGTAAGAAATGTCAAGGATTCAAAATAGAAAATGGAAGTTTAAGAGTGACAATTAATGCACAAAGTAAAGGAGATCAAGTTGAAGCATGAAATAAAATCAGTTACAGAATAAAATAATTTAGGGATACAGTTCTAGAGAAAATACTGTTAAGAAACGATCAAATCATTATTCAAATATTACGAACGGTTAGAGAGTCACAATAAAAGATCTAGATTTGAGGAAAGTCAAGTATCATCTGCCTCTGAAATCCTGAAGTTCACCTGATCATAATTGTCAATCGTATCTTTACCTTATTAGTCTCCATATGATAATTCAATCCTCATATGTTTACCATCCAGATTTTACAACCTTTCGTTATCTAAATCCTTACCACGATCATCATAGGCAGGTTTCTAAATTTTCAAAACATTTCTCATGAAGTATGCCCCTTCTTATTAAGAATCAATACTATTCATTTTAAATCAATTTCCATATTTCTTCACATTGTCCCAATTTAGATCCGAAACCTCTAACTCAAGTTTATGAGATCTTTAAACTGTTTAAATTGTTTTCTCGTATCGTTCAATTCCCAAAACCTCTAGGCCTTACAAATTTATTTTTCGTCGTAAAATCAACCTTCATATTTTCTTCGACATACACCCATGAATATTATTCTCTAATTTTTTTAAATCATAATAATGTCCAAATTTCCATAGCCTTGTGTCCTCTCTATCCCTAGTCATTTCCTTGAAATATCTTGTTCAATTTTATATCTTTATTGAATACAATTTAATTCTCTTTTCCATTACTAACATTCTTTAAAAACCTTAGGGTAAAACAGCCCAAGAATCAATAACCAGAATTTTGAAGTTCTCAAACTAAGTTGACCTTGAATATCCTCATCAGTTTTGAAATACACTTACGAATTATTCATATCAAGTTTTCTCTAAGTGTGGTTTGTTTCCAGACTGGTAGTATACATCTCTTTGATTTCACCCTAGACCTTTACCACATATCATTCTCAAGTTTCCATGTTAACATCCAACCTTTTGGATTCCTACAAAATCATCACACGATAACCAGTTCAATCATTTTCGAGCTACATGATTTACGACACTTTCTCAACCTTTTCCATGAAAAATACGAAGACTCAAGGGTTACAAAATATGCAGGTACGACAGAGTTTAAGAAAATGGGAATACAAGAAATAATGGTAAGGGAGGAATAATGAAGATCCGCTCAAAAAGAATGAACCAATCAAGATCAAATTCAAGAGGGAAAGAAGTTCAAATCGAAATTCTTTAAGAGATTCTAAAGGGTCGTCCCTAGAATCTCTCAAAGGATCCAAAGTGTGATTGAGTATCTCTAATTCTAACACCTTATTTCTTATACTCTATAGCAGGCTCGTAGCAGTACAACTAAGTCGTGGCGCTACTACGAAATCGCACAAATGCGAATCTCGACCTGCATGGGCCACCACTAAAAACGTGTCACGACCCGCACCCTAGCGTTAGGGCACGAGACGTGGGTACGTCCAGCCTACGCCACAGTGTCGGCGATAGAACGCTGTTCTAGGTCATAGTCACATCTAAAACAATATGCTATACTCTCCAGACGGAGGACAAACACATACAAATACTATCTCAATCACAACTCTAAAGATAGATAACAGCACGATGAAATAGATAAGATAATCCACAAGAGAGAGAATCAGGAGTGATAGTAAAATAGTTTCTATTAAACAAACACAAGATTTCAAATACAACTCTTAAGACAGACAATAAAGAAAATGAACAAACTCTAGGTAAATACTCCAAGCTCTACCAGTGTCCTCTAGGCTAACTGTGAACTCCAAGTACCTGTAAAATTTTATCAACGGGTCCAATCAGGACAGGAACGAGCACATATCTCTCACAACAGTTCATATCAGGAATGGACATATAAAGCAAGCTATAGAAAACTATACATGAATCGCTGTAAAGAAAAATCAACAAGAGAGAAGATATAACTAAGATATAATATGATAAATAAAGAATATAACCTTCTACGTGAATCAGAGCATGAATTGGTTATGTAAACAGCTTGGGTTGCACATGGATACAGCTATGGAATGCACATGGATAACTACTGGGGATAATGATCACATAACCAACTACACTCTCCCTGCCCCCAACCAATACACAAGGATCGAAGCATGTTATGTTATTGTACATGGATAACAACTACTGTATACATGGAGCTCATATGGTCATGAGTGTACATGAATAACACATGAGTGCACATGGATAAATGTGAATACATGGAGTACATGATAACATGATAAAGTACATGAATATGACATACTCGATGTATCCGAGGGGATAATATCGCATGAAAAGATCCAGAGGGTACCGATCCATGTGAACGTCGTGTCAGCATCAAGTATACTAGTCTATAACAAGAGTACATATCCAAAAAAGCATGAAAAGATCAGAGAATATATTCGCCTGGTAATCCAAGCCGCTGATAAATGTAGATGTCCAACTGGAGTCACAGTGTCCTATTTAGAGCAATCACAAGTCACAAAAGAGTCTAACATGAAATAAAAGTAATCTATAGTGCATTTTAGATAGTTCTAGGTCCTTCTAGGTCAAAATCCAATCAACAAGTCCACTAGGTCAACTAAAGTCAAATTAGAGTCACACTAAAGTCAACTAGTGAAGTTCTAATTCAATCCGGGTCAAACTAAGCCAATAGTTGACCTATAGTTAACTTTTGGTTAATATAGTCAACCTGGTCAAAGGGGATCAACTCTAGTCTCTAAGTATTAAACTATGAGGTTGTACTAATTCCGAATTACGAAAAAATAGGAATTGACTAACTAATGGTGACACCTAGAGAAAATATCTACAAACATTGTCGGATGGTAAAACAAATATCACCAACATGTCCAGAAGGGTCAAATCAGCTAGGATTGCCTGTCCTTAAGTCCAATTCTGGATACAGGGGCAAAACGGTAATTTCGGGCGAAAACGATGTCCACCGTTGGACCCGCTTTACACCGAAAAGTATGCCAGAGTCAACGGTCTCTAAAGTCATCAAACTACATGTCTACGGATCCGGTTTTTCGATATGAACCCAACCATATGTCCAAAGTTGGATTCCGGGGGGCTGTGCACAAAATCGCCCGTTGAGTGGGACCCTGGGGCCGCAAAATGACGTTCGATTCGACTGTCTCAGATTTGGTCCAAACTTAGCATGCAGGACCAGAAAAATGATACGGTTCTGTTGGCGCAATTTTCGTCTCGATCTGACGAGCGTGCACAAAGTAATTGGAGAATTTGCAAAGTGCACGATACGGAAAATTTTGACGGATACGCATCAAATTCGTTGCGCACACGCGACCAATTTGAATTTCGTCAAAGCCCACACGACCACGAAGCCGTTACGTAACTTTCGATGCTTTTGGTTCGTTATCACGTCGTCCGGATTGGCGTGACGCACGTCGTGTGGATGAATTTTTAAGTTTTGAAAACATATTTTTGGGAAACTTTGGGATTCGATTTCTCGACGCTCAGTCGATGATTTCCAAATCCTCAAAAATGGTGATGAAGTCCTATATGTTGTCTAAAAGTCCCTTCAAAAAGTTTTTCTAATATTGTACTGGATTGATCGGGAACGATCCTCGAACATGGGGGTTTGGGCTGAACTAGTGTTCTGTTTCGGACAGATTTCCGTCAATGTTCGTGTCGCTTTATCGAACAACCTAGGGTACCTAAATTCAAGCTATTTGAAGGGATAGGGAGTCGTATAGGTTGTCTTCCTATCGAACTAATTGGTTCGAGAAACCATGATGAGATGAGAGCGTGGGATACCTGCGAAGTTGGGGTTCGCGCGGTTGTTGCTGCCCTGGTTTCCCCTGTCCGCACGCGCGTGTCGGCGGTCCTGCGCGGTTGGTCGGCCTGTGGTCGACCGGAGGTAGCCTTAAGTGGTGCGCGCAGCCGCCGGGTTGGCCGTCCAGGCTAGGGCGAGCGCTCTGGGTTAGAGTTTGAAGTCTCGAATAACCTGTGTATATATACACAGCAGTTGCTCGGGTTCGGGGTTACTGCTACTACTCGGTTGAGAAACAGAGAGGGGGTCGGTGCCTGTGGGCCTTGCTAGGCCGGGCCTATTCCTAGCTGGGCTCGGGAAGTTAACGGGCTGGGCCTGGGTTTGTGGGCCGCTACTGCTTCATTCTTATTCTCTATCTCTTATATATATATATATATATATATATATATATATATATATATATATATACATGAATACACATGAATACTTATATATATATATAAATGCCTATTTACATAAATACATATATATATATACACATTTATATTTTTATTTATACATATATACACGTATTCACCATATTTATCACTATATATATTTCTATATATACAATACACACACACACACACACACACACACACACACACACACACACACACACACACACACACACATATATATATATATATATATATATATATATATATATATATATATATATATATATTTTTTTATATATATATATATATATATATATATATATATATATATATATATATATATATATATATATATATTCATACACACATCTGTATTTATATTTATATACAAGTATATACTTATATATATATTTTATATATATATATATATATAAATACAGATGTGTGTATGAATATATATATATATATATATATATATATATATATATATATATATATATATATATATATATATATATATATATATATATATATATATATATACTTGTATATAAATATAAATACAGATGTGGTGTATGAATATATATATATATATATATATATAGATATATATATATATATATATATATATATATATATAAATATATAAATATATAAATATATAAATATATAAATATATATATAAATATATATATATATATATATATATATATATATATATATATATATATATATATATATATATTATTTGTATTTATAGTCACATATATGTATCAATACATATTTAATATATTATATTATATATATACACACATACACATTAATATATATTTATATATACATACCAATACATATGATACAATATAATATATTTATATATACATACAAAGATGCATGTACATCATATATATATATTCATATACACATATACATTATATTTATTAGACAATAAAATAATATAACCAATAAAATAATAATATTAGATAACAATCTCAATAAATAATAATAATAATAATAATAATAATAATAATAATAAAACCCATTTTGTATAAATAACCAAATATTTAGGAAATATTGTTAAGTCTACCCAAAAAGCTAGAAAATATTTGTACATACCTAAAAGTATGTCTACATAGGCTTGGGCTTGGATTCGGTTCGGGCCCAATTCGGGCTAGGTTGGTACAATCGGGTCATCTAAAATTAATATTATAATTAATAAATAAATAATCTTCGATAAGGTTACATCGCAACTTGGCATGGTTTTCCTAGTTAGGACATCACTATGGCCCGGCCTTCTCTACCAGGGCTAATACACTAGTCAAAGCATGCCACTGCACTACCCGTGCCATAATTTCTAGTCACCTTGTACTCCAAATCTCAACCATGGCTAAAATCATCTACCAAAATAATTAACAAAATAATTATTTATAAAATCATAATTCACCATTTTAATAAAATAAATAAAATAAAAATATTTTTAAAAATTCCGGGAAGGGAGGCTACAACAACCTTCCTAGAAGTGTTGTGTTGGAACATTGTTCTTACAATTGTTTCATCTTTTCAGTTTTCCATCGAAAAATTGTGCCCCGACACTAACAGAAGTTGCCGTTGGAATATTTTCAAAATTAAGTCTACAACCAACAACAATTGCATTGTTCTCTCACTTGGTCGTATGGCTTGAGGCCATGTATGCTAAGGTGGATATCCCCAAGATCACTAAGAGTGTCAAAATTTTGGTAGTCATGGATATAGATATGATTCTTAACATCTTGGCCGTCCAAATTTATTATAAGACCGTCAAAATTATGAATGTACCCATTTATTATAGGACTAATACATAAAATTGTCAAAAAAAATTGTAGTCCTGAAGACATATTTTTCTTTGAATACTAATTGTCAAATTTTTGACAATTTTTGTCTTTTATTTCAAACGAGACTGTTTTGATTATGAAGCTTTGAAACTATTAATCAATATTTTTAAATGACGGTAGGCAGGTGTATGGCGGAGAGGGTCCACCCACCGCCTTGTCTATGTATGTATGACATCGTTTCTATGTATGTAAATACTACATAAAATTCTCATGAACCTGAAATTAGTTGTTTATAATTTCGAGGATTTTCAGTTTATTGAGACTAACAATGTCTTTTGTGCAGAATATGAAGGTGGATTCCCCAACTGACATTAGTTATAAATTAGAATAAAATTCGTCAAGGGTTTAAAAACTATGACATTACCTCTTCGTTTACTATTTTGGGTATAAAATTTGTAAAAAAATTTGAGATAAGCGTTTACCTACGCTTCTAGACCGTCTTCGGTCGCCTATTCCACCGACTACGGCAAAAGCGGTGCAAAGAACAACTGCCTCGCGCTTTGGAATGCCCCGCTTCGTACGGTGAATTATGCTGAGTCGTTGACTCAAAGAGTTACGTTGACCCAAGGAATGCATCGAGTAAGTTCGATGCAAATGTTAAGTTGGCCCGAGAGAAAGCATTGAGTCGGTTCGAAGATTCTAAGAAATCGAATCGATGCAACATACGAGTCTGATTCGAACGAATATTAATTTTAGTTGGTTTCGTGTGCACGCTATACATTCACACTAAAATATAATAGGTCAATATTTTGCCTTATTTGCAATGGTGTCCGCAAAACCAAATCACCGCCTCGCAACGGACTGAGGCATAGGCACGGTAAGCCAAATCGGTTGAATAATTCAATGAAGCATAAAGTGCTTGAATAACTAAGTCAGAAGAGTTGGTCGTATAACAAAGTTATGAAATCGAGCCACATCGGCTCGGCGAAATGACAAGGCGTATCGGCTTAAGGTGGAAGGACTTTGACCCTTCTTTCCTACTCATTCATGCCTAAGTAAAATATATCCTTGTATGCTAAGTTAACCTATCAAGACCACGAGCGTGGCTCGATCGAGAGATGAACATAATGCATGTCGAACACTAGATAGAACAATTGAAATGAAACATATATCAAATGTACGAGTCGCTATTGAACATTGAATATCGCAAAGGCGAGCGCCTCGGTGCGCAAGCCATAAGAACATGGGATAGCTGTATCAACAAGTGCCTTAGCACACGAGTCTATCGTGCCTTCGCGCACGAGTTAGAAGGTTAGCACATTGAAGGACTATTGAGATAAGTGCCCTAGTGCACGAGCCATGAATATTGAACACTAAGGCATATAACATGAAAATACGGTATCGAGGCGTGCATCACATGCACGACTCGAAGAGTAGAGAACAATTGTGTCAAAGCGTACGTACGTGCACAAGAATCATAAAACTGGGTTCGTTGTGAAGAGAACAGTTGTGGTATGAATGTGACGGAACTGTCGAATGGACTTGAGATATTGTCCGTACATGGGTGTGGTAATTTCCCTCGAACGAGTTAAATGCTGGGGCACCGGGACCGTTCGGCCTAGGAGGGACGGTTAATCTTGAGGACACGCATCCGTAATACGACTGGTAGACCTCCTGCATCACCTCCTCCCGCAAGTCCTTGGACACACACAGCTGGCTCCCGTGCCTCAAGGATCCGTCCTCCGCAATGGTGAAGTCATCGAGCAGTCCTGCCTCCGCCTGAGCTCTAAGATATCTGAGTCCCTCATCAAGAAGCTGGGCCTCCTTAATCTTCTCTAACAATCCCGACTGTATCTGCATGTGCATCATCTGTTCTCCAAATCCTGTCTGAACGGAACTTGGTTTCTCTCACCATTTATCGGCAAGATAAATATAAGAAATCAGGTCAAGTAACAATCTGGAGTGACAATCATTATAGTGACAATCTGGAGTGACAATCATTATAGTGACAATCTGGAGTGACAATCATTATAGTGACAATCTGGAGTGACAATCATTATAGTGACAATCTGGAGTGACAATCATTCAATCATTCTGGTACAATCTTGTAATCAATCAATTCTAGACAATACCATACTGGACTAGACTCCATCCAATCAATCACGGCCGATCATTGCCTACGGCTTTCTACATTAACTAACTAAGGTTATCACAATCCTAGTTACTAGCAAGATGCAATGAGATGCTCCAAGTAGTCACAGGCCCTGCAGCTATCCAGGTTATCCAGGCAATCATTATAGTGACAATCTGGAGAGTACAATGCATTAGAGTGACAATAGAGTTTAATTATTTAAAGTGACAATCAAGAGTTTAATCATTTAAAGTGACAATCAAGAGTGCCCCACATAACAGTGGGCTGGAAATGTGCCCTACTCGTCGGCAGGCTACAAGTCCAAGCATTTGCGGCCGGGATAACGGGATCGCCTGTAACTGGGGAACATCTCTTCATGACTAGTGAATTATACTAATTATTAACCTTAGTCCATTTCAGTAGGTACTCCTGACCGTGGTACTCAGGAGTCCCCTCCTAGACATGATGCAAGACAGGACTGGATTATTTGTACAAGCACAATCGCCCACGGTGTCAGGATTAATTAAACAGAGCATGTCATGTCAGGTAGCCGTCGCAACAGCTATTCGAGATAATCATGTCAGGTTATCATGCCAAGTGTACTTTGTCAGGAGTGCACCACGACGAGCCACTATCAGGTCATGTCAGGCTATTATGTCAGGAGTGCACCACTACGGGTCACTATCACGTCATGCTCAATTATCAATTCCAAACTGTTGACACAAGGTCACAGTCAACCAAATATTGACTACATTGACCAAATAATATTTGTATTAATTCAATACGACACACGACGACTGCATTCAGTTCAAGACAGATGACAGCTCAGTCTCCGGCTCTCAGTGTGTTCTGGAGTCTGTATTTTATAATTTCATTGAGTCTAGATTTATGTACTCTGAGTCTTGCTGAGCTCTTGGAACTTAGTCTATAACCTACCCAAAATCCCAAGCTCCACTGAACCAAAAACTGCCCACTGGTCCCCTTAGAACCACTCTGTGCTCTGGAGACAGAGTTCGGGCCGAACTCTGCCTCCACACAGAGTTCGGGCCGAACTCTGTCCCCTAGAAATCAGGAACCCTAATTTTAGGGATAGCTGGTTGCTAGTTGTCCAACGGCCAAATTTTTGAATATTCCTACCCGAATTCTGGCCGAATTCTGCCTATAAAAACACTATAAAATAGGGCATGAATTCTCTCATTTCAATCCATCCAATCTTCTCTTCTCTTCTCTCTTATAAGCTCAATAAGCCATACCCTTCCCATCTACTAGCCACAAGCCTCCTAAGTCTCGAGTGCTCAGCATCTCTCAGTTAGGATTCTTGTGCAAGAGTTGAAGAAGTCGCTTGGACAATTCCAAGCAAATCGCCACTGCGATCCTCTGTTAAGAAGTTGACGTGCTCTTCTGAAGAAAAGGCACGGGTTGTAAACTACTATTTCACAAATAGTGGATTTAATCCTGAGCTAGAGTTCTCAGGCCTGGACTAGTCCTCCACGAGGGAAACCAGGTTAAAATCGCTGTGTTTGCGTATGCTCTTCTGCTCTTCATTTATTTTCCGCACTTTACTCTGATTATTTATTGTTGGTGAAAGAGTTATTTTTAATTGGCTATTTTTCTATATAAACTCTATTCACCCCCCTCTAGAGTTGCCAAACTGTTCTTCAATTGGTATCAGAGCTCTGTTCTCTTTACAAGGATTAACATCCTAAGAGCTGATCCATGGCAACCACACAATCCTTGATTTCCAATCATGGTGAAGGTCAGTCCACTCATAGGCCTCCCCTATTTGATGGGACAAACTACACATATTGGAAAACAAGGATGAGCTTCTATCTTAAGTCTCTAGACTTTGACCTGTGGACTGTCGTCACTGACGGTTACAAAAAGCCCGCCAGGATAGTTGTCGATGGTGACCTCATTGAGAAACCACACGACAAATATTCTGTCGAGGAGAAGAAACAGGCAAGTCTAGATGCTAGGGCTATTAATGCTTTATTCTGTGCTATAGACAGGAATGAGTTCAACAGGGTTTCTACTTGCACCACTGCTCATGAAGTATGGAGACTTCTAGAAGTGACGCATGAAGGAACCACACAGGTCAAGGAATCTAAAATAAGCCGTCTCACTCAAGAATACGAAGCCTTCAAGATGAAGCCAAGTGAGACGATCACTCAAATGATCACAAGATTCCTCGACATCATCAATCCTCTATCTTCGCTCGGAAAGCAGTACTCAAACCACGAGAAGATTCGTAAGCTGCTCAGAGGGCTACCAAAGATTTGGAACCCTAAGGTGACAGCCATCATAGAAGGAAACGATCTCACAACAATGTCAATGGAGACCTTGATGGGTAAGCTTATGACTCACGAGCTTGACCTCAAGGACTTCGAAGAGCCTGCTCCGAAGACCAGGGAGATCGCACTCAAAGCTCATCAACGAAGAGCTAATCATGATGAGACCGAAGAAGATAATTCGGATGATGAAGACCAAGCTCTCATGGTTCGCAACTTCAGGAAATTCCTTCGCTTCAATCGAAGGAAGAAGGAATCTCAAGAAGACGATGAAGAAGAACCAACTTGTTACGGTTGCAAGAAAACTGGACATGTCCGAAAAGACTGCCCATTCATGAAGAAGAGCAACCGCTACGAGAAGCCATACAAAAAGAACTCATCAAAGAAATATGCCAACACAGGCATCTGGCATGAAAGTGAAGCAAGTGACTCTGAGGAAGAAAAGGACTCTCCTCAAGATACAGCAAATGTGTGCCTGATGGCAACTTCTAACAAGGTATCTAACGAAACTCTGGATGACTTCTCTTTTGATGAACTTGGCGATGCTTTCACTGATTTACTCGATGATCATAAAAAGGTCATCGGTAAATATAAACATGCCAAGGACAAAATCAAAAGTCTAGAAGATGAGATATAAAGAATTTCCTTACTTCTTGATAATGTTAGAGACACATCACCCACTAATGACGCTGATGAAGTATCCAAGCTCAAATTAAGCTTGCATGATGCTGAAGCACGTATTGAGCAACAAACTCAAGAAATCACTACACTCAACACGTTGCTTGCTGAAGAAAAGAGTAGACACAAGATTTCCATGACTAAGATATATGGCTTAAATATTAAGGTTAATGAACTGCAAGCTGGTACCAAAAGATTAGAAACCAAATTGGGTAAACAGGTTGTTCAACCTCAAACCCAATCACATGAGCACAACACCACTCATGCTAGTCAACCACGTCATTCTCATACAGCACATAACCATGCATTCATATACACAAACTTTCACAAATCACGTGCACGTAAGAACAATTCTCACTCAGTACACAAGCATCATGCACAAAGACACAATCAACAGCACTTCATACATAAAAACCCTCATATGCCATATAGACAAGACCCTCATATACCATATAGACAAAATCATCATGTCATGCCATATAGACAAAATCACCATGCCATGCCATCTAGACAATATCAGTATGTCACTCATCATAGACAATACCATCATTCTATGCCTCAAAGACACCATCACCATGCCACTTATTCCATGCATAATCATCCTCACCATGCTAACTCTTCACATCATGTCCATCCTCATCATGTTGCTTATAAATACTATTCTCATACTCCTAGTATAAACAAGAATGCTATCTGTACTTATTGTGGATTACATGGACACATCTCACCACAGTGCAGAGTTAGAAGACTTGTAGATAAAAGGATATATGCTTGGTTCCCAAAGACTAACTTTTCAGGACCCTCAAGAACTCGGGTACCAAAGATCACATCTACTCTTGATGTAGGTGGACCTTCCCTCCTCAACTGAAAGTAAGTGGATTCTCGATAGTGGATGCTCGCGACATATGACGGGAGACGCAAACCTTTTTGCATCACTATCGATGAAGAGAGAAGGATACGTATCCTTCGGTAACAATCTCAAAGGGCACATTATAGGTAATGGTATCATTGGTCATCCTCCCTCTCCTGTAATAAAGGATGTCTGCCTAGTGACCGAGTTAAAGCATAACCTGCTCAGCATTAGTCATCTTGCTGATCATGGATATGATATTAACTTTGGACAAAACAGTTGCTACATCTATGATAGGTCAACAGGAGACATTGCTTTTGAAGGGAAAAGAGAGGATAACATCTATATTTTCTATCTTTCTATAAATACTAACAATGCAGGTAGATGTTTATATGCCCACAAAGACGAACGACTACTTTGGCACCAGCGTCTTGGTCACGCCAACATGGATGCTATATCCAGGCTTTCTACCAAGAAGCTAGTGAGAGGATTGCCTGACATCACATTCAAAAAGGACACGGTATGTGCCGAATGTGAACTAAACAAGGCAACAAAATCCTCGTTTCATTCCATCAACTCTGTAAGTACTACTAGACCCTTGCAACTACTTCATATGGATTTATTTGGTCCTAGTAGAATAGCTAGCCTTGGTGGCAAACTGTATGCATTTGTTATTGTTGATGATTTTTCGAGATTTACTTGGGTCTTCTTTCTCGCTAATAAGAGCGATGCTATTTCTGCTTTCAAAGTTTTTGTAAAGAAAGTTCAAAACGAAAAAGGCTACATGATTACTCGAATCCGAAGTGATCATGGAGGCGAATTCGTAAATTATGATTTTGAAAGTTTTTGTAATGCAAATGGTTTTGATCATGAATTTTCTTGTCCTAGAACTCCTCAACAAAATGGTGTTGTGGAGCGGAAGAATAGAACTCTCGGCGATATGGCCAGAGTCATGTTGAATAAATTTTCACTTCCGAAATACTTTTGGGCAGAAGCTGTTAGTACAGCATGCCATATTTTGAATAGGGTGCTGATTCGTCCCATTACGAAGAAAACACCCTATGAGCTTTGGTTTGGGAGAACCCCCAATGTTTCTTATTTTAAAGTTTTTGGTTGTAGATGTTTTATCCTTAACACCAAAGACAACTTAGGCAAATTTGATGCCAAAGCTGACGATGGTATCTTTCTTGGTTATGCCGCCAAGAGTAAGGGATATAGAGTTTTCAATAAACGCTCACTTATTGTGGAAGAGTCAACAAATGTGACTTTTGATGAAGACAACAGTGCAGCAAGTACTCTTGATGATGACGTTGAGCCATCAACTTCTACTCCAATGAATACTTCAACCGAAACTAATTCTCTGGAGGGTTTGCCTAAGAAATTCTCTTTCAAACCTTCTCATCCAGAAAATTTAGTTATAGGAGAAGTTTCACGTGGAGTAACTACTAGATCATCACTAAGAGACTCTGTTGCTAGCACTGCCTTCATTTCACAAGTAGAGCCTAAAAACATTTCTGAAGCTTTTAATGATGAATTTTGGATTTCTGCTATGCAAGAAGAACTCAACCAATTCGAGAGAAGCCAAGTATGGGAACTCGTTCCTAGACCGGTTAATCACTCTATAATTGGTACTAAATGGGTTTTTAGAAACAAAGTAAATAAAGATGGTTCAGTCACACGTAACAAAGCTCGTCTAGTAGCTCAAGGATACAACCAAGAGGAAGGTATCGACTACGATGAGACGTATGCTCCTGTTGCTAGACTAGAATCCATTCGGATGCTTTGTGCTTTTGCTAATTTTCAAAACTTTAAATTATTTCAAATGGATGTGAAAAGTGCCTTTCTGAATGGTTTTATTAAGGAGGAAGTTTATGTGAAACAACCTCCTGGCTTTGAAAATCACAAATTTCCCGACCACGTGTTCAAGCTAAAGAAAGCACTTTATGGCCTCAAACAAGCCCCCAGAGCTTGGTATGAAAGGCTAAGTAGCTTCTTACTTGAGAAAGGTTTTTCAAAAGGGAAAATTGACACTACACTGTTTATAAAATCTTTTAAAGACACTATTCTGTTGATTCAAATTTATGTTGATGATATTATTTTTGGGTCTACTGATGAAACTCTTTGTCAAGAATTTGCCAAGTGTATGCAGACAGAATTTGAGATGAGCATGATGGGAGAGCTCAACTACTTTCTTGGCCTGCAAGTAAAGCAACTGGCAAATGGAACTTTCATCTGTCAATCGAAGTATACCAAGGACATGCTGAAGAAGTTCGACCTTGACAACGTCAAACCAATTAGCACGCCAATGGCTACTTCAACCAAACTCGAACCAGATGAGAGCGGCAAACCCGTTGATCAACGTAAGTATCGAGGTATGATAGGCAGCTTACTTTATTTAACTGCTAGTCGCCCCGATATCATGTTTAGTGTTTGCCTATGTGCTAGATATCAAGCAAATCCTAAGGAATCTCACATGACCGCGGTTAAGCGTATCTTTCGATACCTTAAGGGTACGGTTACAGTGGGCCTATGGTATCCCAAGTCAACATCATTTGACCTCATCGGTTACTCTGATGCTGACTTTGCTGGATACAAGGTCGACCGTAAAAGTACGAGCGGCACGTGTCATTTGTTAGGAAAGGCTTTAGTCTCATGGTTTAGCAAGAAGCAGAACTCTGTCGCACTATCCACAACAGAAGCTGAATACATAGCAGCTGGGCGTTGTTGTGCACAGATTCTGTGGATGAAGCAAACCCTTGAAGACTATAAGTTATCTTTCATGCATATTCCTATATTCTGTGACAATACTAGTGCCATCAATTTGACTAAGAACCCTGTCTGCCACTCACGCACTAAACACATTGAGATCAGACACCACTTTTTGCGTGATCATCAGCAAAATGGCACGATTAACTTAGATTTTATTGACACTGATCATCAGCTAGCAGATTTCTTTACTAAGCCATTATCCGAAGAGCGCTTCAATTTTCTTTGTCGTGAACTCAGAATTTTGGATGAAGCAGTTATAAGTTGAGACTTACTTGCGTAAATATCGAGTATATTTTGATTCTTTTATGACAAATTTATTATGGGTACAAGCCGAAAGGGTCCTTCTGACAAAAAGGCGTAAAAGCCTAAGCGACACGGTGCACTAGTCCTCAGGACTACCGCTAGCTGGGATCCGGCCCCTGCAGCTAACCCATGGCAAATTTGAAATACTGAATTACAATATATTTCCTTATTTATTATATGGTTTGTTACGATTTATTATTGCCAAATTGATCTTCCTAAAGTTCATTCTGACCATTGTGAATCTCTCTATGTACTTTATTGGGTTTATCAAAATTGTATCTCTTTTTGTTCAACACTTAATCATTTTTCAGCCCAACTTTTGTTCTGGACCACTGATCCGGAACTCGGGCCGAACTCTGCCCCTAACAGAGTTCGGGCCGAGTTCGGTCCCTAGGTTCCAGAATCGGGATCTGGCTCTGCCGTTGGATCTATTCCAATCCAATGGTCACTATTCTACCCGACCAAAGACAAAGCCATACTTTATGTCGGGATTCCTTCTCTTTCCTCCCATATTTCTTTCTTCTCCACCTCTTCCATCATCTTCCTTCCAAACCCTAACCCTAGTTCTTGATCTAGAGGGCTCTATTCCTTCTCACAATCAAGGGAAAGGGGTTTTTCAACGTTCTCTTCAACTGTTTGACATTATTTTCAGGTATAACTCTCTCTTTCTCTCCATTTCAAGTTATCCAATTTCTTGCAAATGGCTCCACGCTTGCCCAATCGTGGGAAGAGGATCCGAACCGAGGGTGCTTCCTCTTCGAATCCTCCTCCTCCGATTGAACAAGTAGTTGAACAATACCCCATTCATCCGTTGTTCAATCCGTCGAGTCCCGATGACCCTAACACATACGACGACCGTCTATTTGTATCGCTAGACGCCTCTAATGAATGGTTTAGCGATTTTAGGACTCGTCCGGTGTTTGGGGGCCATCCCATCAATTTCACAATATTTTCTCAATATGCATCTTTATTTCGTGATCTTTGTTTGGATGAACTAGTTGCTTCCAATTCTGTCATTTACCATAGTGCAATCCAAATGTTCTACTATAATCTAACTCACGATGCAACCCACATCTATTCCCGGGTTGCTGGCATTAACATTGCCTTCAATGATTCTGAGTTGGGAGACTTTCTTGCTCTCCCGGATCTTGATGTGTGGGACAAGCTTGTGGAAGCACGTCAACTTCAATTTGTTGGCGATACTTCCCTTGAAGGTTTCAAGGAGGATTTATGTGCTCCTAACGTAAGTCCTCGCAAGCTAAAGGCCAAGCATCTCACCCCCTACTTTTATGAACTTCATCGCATCGTGTTCAATTCTATCTTGCCCAAGGCTGGCTCAACAGATGAAGTCACTTATCTTGAGATCTCCGCCTTATATCATCTCCACTATCGTATTCCATTCAACTTTCCACGGACTATGATGGATTGGATGATCAACTGTCGGAAGAAACCAAGAGCTTTGGTTTATCCTCTCTATCTTCCTTTAGTTTTTCGTGCTTTCATCATTCCTATCCATGATTGTCCGTTCCTGCCTGCACCTGCTTTTCTATCCAAAGCACGACGGCTTCAGCCTGTCGCTGCTTCTGAGTCATCTGAGCATTCTGCTGATGAGGAGCCTGACGCCCCTCCTCTTGGTCAGGATGCACCACCTCCACCTGCCACTCTTGACTCCATCCAGACCATGCTCCGGGAACGTTTCGACTTGGAGGACGATCGGTGGGCTCAGATGGACTACCGCACTACCCTGCAGATGAGTGCACTTAGCAACTCGCTGCATGATATTCGGTACTCCATGTCCCATCATCCTGCTATGCCCATTCCCATGCAGCGGGATCCCGATCGTGAGGGTTATCGCATTGATGATCCGTGGGTCTTGCGTTACCTGGATCCGGGTGCTGCTTTTGTGGATCCCAGACGCTCAGACACTCCCGGACCATCTCGTGCTCCGTGATGGAGATTGGCTACCATCTGTTGCTGCTGCTACTGCTGATGATCTTAGTTACTTTTGCTTTCAGTTATTTAGTTTATCATGGATTTTTGTAGCTGGTTTATGTACTCTGTTTATGAGTTGGTCACTTGGTTTGGTGGATGACATTATCTGTCTTTATTATCATTTTATTTCAGTGACTTATTTTGCTTAGTATTTTACTGTTTCTTCTCTGCTTGGTGTGGTTGCATTACTATTCATTGCTTCCTTATATTGCTAACTGCCAAAAGGGGGAGAAATAATATATATTTTTGTGCTTGTTTTGCTTTTGGGAGATATTATCTATCAGGCCACTGGTTCTATGCATTCGTATATCTGTGTACTTCTTGCTCTGGAAAATATTATCTATCAGATCACAGGTACTACGCATTTTGTACGGGGGAGAGCTATAGCTTCTAGCTCGACACCGTTCATGGTTTACGGGGGAGCTATTTTCTCTTAGCTCAGGCATCGTTTATGGGGGAGCTATGTTACAATCAACTGTGTCCAGGTATGAATATTGAAATATACATATATTATTTTGTCAATTATCAATATGGGGGAGATTGTTGACACAAGGTCACAGTCAACCAAATATTGACTACATTGACCAAATAATATTTGTATTAATTCAATACGACACACGACGACTGCATTCAGTTCAAGACAGATGACAGCTCAGTCTCCGGCTCTCAGTGTGTTCTGGAGTCTGTATTTTATAATTTCATTGAGTCTAGATTTATGTACTCTGAGTCTTGCTGAGCTCTTGGAACTTAGTCTATAACCTACCCAAAATCCCAAGCTCCACTGAACCAAAAACTGCCCACTGGTCCCCTTAGAACCACTCTGTGCTCTGGAGACAGAGTTCGGGCCGAACTCTGCCTCCACACAGAGTTCGGGCCGAACTCTGTCCCCTAGAAATCAGGAACCCTAATTTTAGGGATAGCTGGTTGCTAGTTGTCCAACGGCCAAATTTTTGAATATTCCTACCCGAATTCTGGCCGAATTCTGCCTATAAAAACACTATAAAATAGGGCATGAATTCTCTCATTTCAATCCATCCAATCTTCTCTTCTCTTCTCTCTTATAAGCTCAATAAGCCATACCCTTCCCATCTACTAGCCACAAGCCTCCTAAGTCTCGAGTGCTCAGCATCTCTCAGTTAGGATTCTTGTGCAAGAGTTGAAGAAGTCGCTTGGACAATTCCAAGCAAATCGCCACTGCGATCCTCTGTTAAGAAGTTGACGTGCTCTTCTGAAGAAAAGGCACGGGTTGTAAACTACTATTTCACAAATAGTGGATTTAATCCTGAGCTAGAGTTCTCAGGCCTGGACTAGTCCTCCACGAGGGAAACCAGGTTAAAATCGCTGTGTTTGCGTATGCTCTTCTGCTCTTCATTTATTTTCCGCACTTTACTCTGATTATTTATTGTTGGTGAAAGAGTTATTTTTAATTGGCTATTTTTCTATATAAACTCTATTCACCCCCCTCTAGAGTTGCCAAACTGTTCTTCACAAACATATCAAGTAAATTCGTGATTATCAAGTTCAGGACAAAAGGCGTAAGGATATAAAACAGGCGTGAAATATCTAATAAAACATCAATATACAGGGCCATAGAAGATCCAGGGTAATCAGGCAACGCTCAGGCAGCATACGCTCAGTCAGCATACGCTCAGGTCATACGCTCACAAAAGGCAGCGTATGGGGTCCATACGACTCCTTGTCACACAAGTCAGCGTATGCAAGCCATACGCTCACAAAAGGCAGCGTATGGGGTCCATACGACTCCTTGTCACACAAGTCAGCGTATGCAAGCCTTACGCTCACAAAAGGCAGCGTATGGGGTCCATACGACTCCTTGTCACACAAGTCAGCGTATGCAAGCCATACGCTCACAAAAAGGCAGCGTATGGGGTCCATACGACTCCTTGTCACACAAGTCAACGTATGCAAGCCATACGCTCACAAAAGGCAGCGTATGGGGTCCATACGACTCCTTGTCACACAAGTCAGCGTATGCAAGCCATACGCTCACAAAAGGCAGCGTATGCACTCCATACGACTCCTCATCAAGGTAGCGTATGAGATCCATACGCTTCCAAAAGGCAGTGTATGGGGACTGCGCTGCACTAAAGAGCGCGCGCAACTCAGTGGCACAAGCTAAAAAGCTCGAGCATTGCTCACTGTCTTCTCCAAAACAACAAGAACTCCATGGGTTGAACCTAAAACTTTAAAATTCCATAACTTGGTCAATATAAGTCCAAATCCAACTTTTTAAAGGTCAAAATTAGGTAGAATAAAATTCTCTACAGCATGGAACCCTCAAAACTTGAAAACAAGGAAGTTTGATAGATCAAAACTACCAAAATCCAAAAATAAGTAATTTCTAGATCTACGAAAATTAAAGCTTTAAAATAGAAAATGACAAGTTCTAATGTGTCTTAGAAACATGAGGAGAAGCTAATGGAACAATAAAATAGGTTCTCTTGTGGAAGCAAGTTGCACTTGCCTAGACCTCTCTCTTCTCTCTTTGGTAGGTGAAGGGAGTAAATGGAAGAAGAAGATGAATAATGAAGAGAGAGAATGAAGAGGGCTAATAAATACAAATGGTGGTGGTAGGTAGGGGGTTCACCTTGGGTTCATCATAAACCAAGAGCAATCCCAAACCGAACCAAGCCAACCCAAACCAAGAATAAACCAAGTCCAAATAAACCAATGAATCATTAAAAGCAATTAAACTATCAATGACAATAAAACCAAGCCAATGCAAAATAAACCAAGACAACTAACCATGAATAAATAAAATATGGGTCCAAAACACGTATACGTACACTAAATACGTATCACGAATTTGGGACATTACATCCTACCCACCTTAAAAGAATTCCGTCCTCGAAATTTAATCAAGAGGCTAGAGATGTAAGGGAAAGCTATTCTATTATAGGCAATCTACCACTACCAATCAATCATACAATCATTCATGCAAGCAAGGATTCGAAGCATAAGGCATAAGGAAGATATTACACCTTACGAGTCAAACCAGCCGGGATGACCTAATCAGATATCATCCTCATGCACCCAAGTTTGACTCTCCCAAAGAGGGATGACTCTACTCAACACGGACCGAACTGATAGTCTTGCGCTCGAGTCTCTCTCTTTGGTCAAACATGGACACGGGCCTATCCTCATACGAAAAGGTTGGTACCAATAACCAGTTTCGAATAACCTAGGATATGGCTCGGGTCCGGAATGTACCGTTGTAATTAGGATACATGAAATACGTCATACACCCCGCATAATGACGGTAGAAAAGCAAGATGAGAGGACACATATACCTCTCGGCCGATTCTGAACCTGAGCCTGGGCTAGGGCAAACTACTGCGGGTTCTGTTGCTGGAAAGTCTGGGCCTGAGTCGGCAATGGCCTCAGGAACGAAAATTACTGTTGCTGGTGAACTGGAGCTGGTGCTGGTGCTGGTCCTCCAACCGAGGGACTAGATACTGTCGATGCTGAATCAACTCTGAAAGGACAGGACCCCACCCTATGGTCCGGTGCTCCATACAATAAACATAATCCCAACGCCTTGCGACACTCTGCTACCACGTGTCCAGGCTTTCCACAATAAGAACAGCCCACGGCGGAAGACTGTGCTTGCTTCTGTTTCTGCGGAGAGTACGTCGGGGTTGAGTGCTGGACCGACGTAACTGAAGCTGCTCGCCTCGGAGCTCTAATAGTTAAAGTCCTGGCTGCCGGGGCTGGGGCTGAAGACTGATTCATTTGACTATGGGACCGCTTCCGACCTCCAGTCCTGTCCACTATTCTCTGGGAGGTATACTCGTGCCTCCTTGCTGCTCGCAACACCGCATCATAGGTCTGATGCTCGAACTGTTCTATTGCCAATATAATCTCCAGGTGAAGTCCCTGTTGGAACCTCTGCGCTTTGTCAAACTCGGTTGCCACCAAGGTGGGAGCAAACCGACTGAGTCTGGAAAACTCGGCCGCATAACCGTCGACCGTCCTCCCCATCTGCTTAAGATTACTGAACCTGGTCTGCAAGTCATATCGAGCCACTGCATCATAATACTTGATCTGGAACTTCTCGCTGAACACTGCCCAGGAGACAGGTGTTGCCAATCCCACTGCTTGTGCGGCCCACCAACTGCGGGCTAGATCCAATAACTGTAGGCGTACCACAGCCACCTTCTCGTCTTCTGGAGTCTTCACGGCTTCGAGAATCACCTCTATATCCTGTAGCCAAGCATCGGCAGCAATGGCATCCTCGCTGCCATCGAAAAAGGGAGGGTTCAGGCGCTTGAAACTGTTGACCGCACTGTTCCCTCGAGGACCACTTCTATTCAGAGCATCTTCCACTGCCTGGTGCAAGGCATCGCCTCTACGATCTTAGGAAGCTAACAATGATCTGATGAGACCCACCAAAGTGCTATCATCAGGATCTGCAGGCTGGACTGGCTGAACTGGCGGCTCTCCTCCAGTAGGTACGACTCGGGAGGCTGCTCCTGAGTGCTGGGCCTGATCTTCTGGTTGCTGCTGGTCCACGGAAGGTGATCCGCCTTGCTGATCAGCAGGTCCAGGTTCAATGCCGCTGAAGAAGACGACATGGGAACAGTAAGGAAGGACCAGGACAGATCAACGATTACAAGCATGTGATCAAGACAAGAATTTCAGGAATCAAGAGGATACGAGCAGAGATCAAGGACGAGTACCGATTGAGACATCTATTCGGTAAACCCTCACACATCTTGATTAACAAGACCTGCATGGGCCACCACTTAAACCATGTCATGCCCCAGAACCAAAATACTGGAGAGCGGGGGCAGACATAGCCAGCTACGTATAACGAAATGGGATCCATACCACTATGGTCACGGCTGTCTAGATATGTGAGGGTTCACTACAATCCATCAGTCTCTTAAGGTCATAAAATAGCCTATTGTCTCAATCTCAACCAACTAATAATAATCACAAGATATCAGATCTCCAAATATACAATTGTAAGGCGTCCCAAACATTACATATCCAGATGATCATGAAGCTAGTCGTTACAAAATGTGAGGACTAGCAAGAGTTCAGTCATACATGATCAACCCTCGGGGCTTGTCAATCATGTTACAGCCCGTAGGCAGACAGTAAGTAAGTACAATCGAGCTAACACTTGCTCGTCGGCTAAACGCCTCAAAAGAATAATTTATAATATTACAGTGGGAGAACAAAAGAAACCCACTCGATGCCCTGGTTACGCCTGGTGACCACCATCGGGCTGGAAAGCAGGAAGATCCTTTGGTGCTGCTCCGATATCTGGCCATACAAAACCAGCTGGGTCAGACCCCAGAAAGAGCAAGTGCCACAAAGGAGGCTTCACTTAAGAACTAAAGCCAGCAAATTAGCACAATAATATAATTACATAATAAGAGACAGTAATTTAAGAAAAAGCATGACAGGTAATTATAAAAGACAATCTTGCATAGAATCACTAAAAGACAAGACATATGGAAAAGCATGCCAGGATGATATACGATGAGATAACCATGGGACTATTCAGATAGCTAGGTTACAACCCGTAAACCAAACAAGGACCGGGGTTGTAACCCTTCGTCTGAACGGAACTTGGTTTCTCTTACCATTTATCGGCAAGATAAATATAAGAAATCAGGTCAAGTAACAATCTGGAGTGACAATCATTATAGTGACAATCTGGAGTGACAATCATTATAGTGACAATCTGGAGTGACAATCATTATAGTGACAATCTGGAGTGCCAATCATTCAATCATTCTGGTACAATCTTACAATCAATCAATTCTAGACAATACCATACTGGACTAGACTCCATCCAATCAATCACGGCCAATCATTGCCTACGGCTTTCTACATTAACTAACTAGGGTTATCACAATCCTAGTTACTAGCAAGATGCAATGAGATGCTCCAAGTAGTCACAGGCCCTGCAGCTATCCAGGTTATCCAGGCAATCATTATAGTGACAATCTGGAGAGTACAATGCATTAGAGTGACAATAGAGTTTAATCATTTAAAGTGACAATCAAGAGTTTAATCATTTAAAGTGACAATCAAGAGTGCCCCACATAACAGTGGGCTGAAAATGTGCCCTACTCGTCGGCAGGCTACAAGTCCAAGCATTTGCGGCCGGGATAACGGGATCGCCTGTAACTGGGGAACATCTCTTCATGACTAGTGAATTATACTAATTATTAACCTTAGTCCATTTCAGTAGGTACTCCTGACCGTGGTACTCAGGAGTTCCCTCCTAGACATGATGCAAGATAGGACTGGATTATTTGTACAAGCACAATCGCCCACGGTGTCAGGATTAATTAAACAGAGCATGTCATGTCAGGTAGCCGTCGCAACAGCTATTCGAGATAATCATGTCAGGTTATTATGCCAAGTGTACTTTGTCAGGAGTGCACCACGACGAGCCACTATCAGGTCATGTCAGGCTATTATGTCAGGAGTGCACCACTACGGGTCACTATCACGTCATGCTCAATTATCAATTTCAAACATATCAAGTAAATTCGTGATTATCAAGTTCAGGACAAAAGGCGTAAGGATATAAATAGGCGTGAAATATCTAATAAAACATCAATATACAGGGCCATAGAAGATCCAGGGTAATCAGGCAACGCTCAGGCAGCATACGCTCAGTCAGCATACGCTCAGGTCATACGCTCACAAAAGGCAGCGTATGGGGTCCATACGACTCCTTGTCACACAAGTCAGCGTATGCAAGCCATATGCTCACAAAAGGCAGCGTATGGGGTCCATACGACTCCTTGTCACACAAGTCAGCGTATGCAAGCCTTACGCTCACAAAAGGCAGCGTATGGGGTCCATACGACTCTTTGTCACACAAGTCAGCGTATGCAAGCCATACGCTCACAAAAAGGCAGCGTATGGGGTCCATACGACTCCTTATCACACAAGTCAGCGTATGCAAGCCATACGCTCACAAAAGGCAGTGTATGGGGTCCATACGACTCCTTGTCACACAAGTCAGCGTATGTAAGCCATACGCTCACAAAAGGCAGCGTATGTACTCCATACGACTCCTCATCAAGGTAGCGTATGAGATCCATACGCTTCCAAAAGGCAGTGTATGGGGACTGCGCTGCACTAAAGAGCGCGCGCAACTCAGTGGCACAAGCTAAAAAGCTCGAGCACTGCTCACTGTCTTCTCCAAAACAGCAAGAACTCCATGGGTTGAACCTAAAACTTCAAAATTCTATAACTTGGTCAATATAAGTCCAAATCCAACTTTTCAAAGGTCAAAATTGGGTAGAATAAAATTCTCTACAGCATGGAACCCTCAAAACTTGAAAACAAGGAAGTTTGATAGATCAAAACCACCAAAATCCAAAAATAAGCAATTTCTAGATCTACGAAAATTAAAGCTTTAAAATAGAAAATGACAAGTTCTAATGTGTCTTAGAAACATGAGGAGAAGCTAATGGAACAATAAAATAGGTTCTCTTGTGGAAGCAAGTTGCACTTGCTTAGACCAAGCAAGTTGCACTTGCTTAGACCTCTCTCTTCTCTCTTTGGTAGGTGAAGGGAGTAAATGGAAGAAGAAGATGAATAATAAAGAGAGAGAATGAAGAGGGCTAATAAATACAAATGGTGGTGGTAGGTAGGGGGTTCACCTTGGGTTCATCATGAACCAAGAGCAATCCCAAACCGAACCAAGCCAACCCAAACCAAGAATAAACCAAGCCCAAATAAACCAATGAATCATTAAAAGCAATTAAACTATCAATGACAATAAAACCAAGCCAATGCAAAATAAACCAAGACAACTAACCATGAATAAATAAAATATGGGTCCAAAACACGTATACGTACACTAAATACGTATCACGAATTTGGGACATTACAGCCGTATCCAGAAAGCGCTGAAACATCTCCATCACCTGGGTGCCGTCAAACATCATCGTCGGAGGCAGTAATAGAAAAATAGGAGGTGCTGGCGGAAGCTGATCTGCCTGAACGTCGAGTGCGGGCTGCTCCGTGCCGCCTGCAACTCCTGGACCACCTGCAACTCCAGAACTGCCTGCAACTCCAGGCTGATCTGCGGTCTTCCTCGTAGAGACCATCTGCATAAAAAAAAACTTTGTTGAATGACAAACCCTAAAACCTAACAAAAAATATTTTTAAAATAATAAAGTACCTGACAATCCTGATAAACCTGATATACCTTTATTTCCCAATTTTTTCTATACTGTGATCAAGTTTCCCTAGTGTAATCAAGTCCTCCAATAGTACGCTAAGACCTAGGTACCATTAGGATAGACCTGCATGGGCCACCACTAAAATTATGTCACGATCCGCTCCCGAATAACCGAATACGAGTCGGACACGCCCAGCCTTTGTTGTTAGACACAACAAAGTAAGCTGTACCAATCTAGGGAAGCTAACCAGATAAATAAACATGTATGAAATCACAGCATCTATAAATGTGTCCCAACCAGAGTAAAGTACAACTCAGAATTATTACATTCCAACAAATGAACGAAGTCTGCTAGTCTCAATACATAGAAAATAATAGGGAGAAACTAATAGAAGCTCTAGGCTTTTGCAGCCTCTAGGTCACAAGCAGCTCCAGCTGGATCAGCAAGAAAATCAGTATCCTGACCATAGTAAGTATCGTACAGGGCCTCCAACTCACCTGCAACATATCCTATTCAGGAGCGGAGCAAGTACAATTCTAGGTAATGAACAAGACATCATGATATGAAAGTACAAGAAAACATGGAAAGTACAGGAAAGAACATGTGAATAAGTACATGAAAGAAATAGTATATAAAGTACATGAAAGAACATGGTATGTAAGAACATGATATGTAAGCACCTGAAAGAACATGATATCATGGAATCACAGGAAATAAGTACAAGGTATATCTCCTGAACATGTGTGCACAATATTTGAAATATAACTAAGTATGTGACCGGCTAGGGTAAGCACATGAAAGCACATGAATGGTACGGCTTAGGACCCGCGTGCACGATGCGGGGGTCTAAGCTAAACACACCTGAGTTGTTTCTTGGGATTGGTCACATAGATAGTATATTTCCCCACCCCAGGTACAAGTAGTAAGAACAAGGAACATGAGCACCAGAAAGTACATGATGTGTTGCAATGTGTCAATCAAGAAAGCACAAAATATAATAAAATGCACAAGACCGTAGAGTGTACTTGCCTTGCTCCAGGAAAGTACAAGTAGGCAAAAGAGCTAGATATCCTCCTGTAGTAAAATGATTTACAATATAATTAGACTATGAACAAGGTATCAACTAATTATATTTATAAACAATATCCTATCTCTATGAATACTCCTTCCTAACTAAGGTATTTCCACTAAACCCTTTAGAAAGAATAATGCGATGTATATCTAGTAAAAAATTATAATCTCTAGAGATCACCCTACTGGTTTGACTCAACCCAAAACTTAACTTATAGCTAAAAGGCTTCTAGGTGTTGGTTTTACTCAATTCTCAAGTCTCCCAATAATTCTTATATCCTAGATTAATTCTTATAGTCTAAGGTAATCCATATACCCATTTGTAATCATATGAACTCACAAGCTAAACCAAAATCAATATCTCAAAGATAAGATGAAGGAATGGACTACTGACATTCTAATTTAATTGAACACAACTAAAATAGAAGTATTGATGGAACCAGTCTAGTTAAAGCTGATGGATCAGTCCTCTCTAGGCTGGTTCAATCAGTCTCAATACTGCTCATTCCTGTGTGCCTCAGTCCTATGTCCATACCATTATGTATCAGTCCTACGGGTATTTAGGTAATGGTTCAATGTCCATTCAATTTGGCATTACAGTTCAGTCCTGGGAGATCCTTTACCTCAGGTAACACTCAGTCCTAACCAGGATTTGGATAATTCAACATCAACTGGTATGCACCAGTCTAAATTCCTGTATAATCAACTACTATCCTAAACTCCCTCCATGCAACTGGAACTTCCTGAATAAACAGAGCATTGGTTCAATAGTCCCAACCCTTTACTTAGGAATCTACCTCAGTCTTAAAACAGGACTGTTATCAATCAGTTGACTCAGTCCTCTCTAACAACTCCCTATCCACTATGGTATTTCAGCTCAACATTCAGGAATTTGCCCAAGAATTTTCTAGGCATACCCATGAGTGTCTCTGTAATCCATAAGTCCAAACACCAACCCAAGCCGTCCAAGTTAGTAGAGAATCCTGGACAACACAGTCCAAGCATTTGCTCAGTTGAACAGTCTCAAATGTGACATATATACCAACCCCATGGTATCCAGTACCATGCTAGGTTCAGTTGAAATGGCAAATCTGTTACATCAATTCCTAAATAAGAGCTGATTTCAACCCTCCCTGTGATCTATACAGTGTTCAAAGAATCAATCTAGCTAACACAAACTCACCATAACTTAAATAGCCCCAACTGATATAACCTGTACTTGTCATAGCAGTTTAGTAACCCAAAAGTTTTACACTAACAACCCTGTAGACTTCCTGCTGCCTCTTAGTAATATCTGCAATCTATAATGATTTCAAAATAGCCAAAATACTGATACTAAGGATTTTAGTTAACTGTCAGTCCTCTACTAGGACTTCCACCCAAAGGCCAAACTTGTTCATTTATAAAATCTGGCATTAAAGTGCTTACTGTTACATTTCCTGATCTTAATACAACCATTTGAAAAATAGAGAAAGTACCTAATCAATCATCCCATCTCTCATTCAGTCTGCCTAGCCCACATCAGACATATAATCTAGATTCACATCTTGCCATAGATTAAAGGTTTAAACTAAAATGTTCCTGGTTACTAACAATACCAAAACAGAGTGAAATTCTATATCATATTCCTATAATTTAGAAGAGATAGGTCAAACTAGGTTACCTGGAGAATGGAAGGCTGATCTGATCTCAGCTGATACCACTGGGTGTCCTGCTCACACTGGATCAAACTGAAATAATTTGGCAGATGACACGACACAGGGAAAACTTCATCAATAGACTGATACAGATGTTATGATATCCTAGTTTAGAATGAAATACTCACTGGTATTCAAATGAATTCTCCAACTCATCACAACTATTTCCTAGCACAAACGAGGATCTCAGGAAGCTGATTCATGGATGAGAAGAAGATTAAGGAAATTTCCCAAATAACTCACAACTTCATCATCAAAGAAAATTTCAGGAACTCGATCAAACTGAAATGATTTTGAAATTCAAATTAAAACATAACTCCCAAAATTAACCATATCACAGGAATCACACCACAAAGAGAACGACAGGATGGATGATCGAACAAGGATTGATTAACAAAACTCACCTAAATTGATGGTGATGAAGACAAGGAGCTGATCAATTGATCAACGATTCCTCGATCTGCAGATCCTGATCCACGAGGAAGAATAGTTGAATAATCGACTGATCTTCAAAGAAAAGGTTGAATCACTAATTTCCAATCAATCGAAAATTAGATCTGGAACTACTCACCAGTCTTGTTATTGATCTGATGAAGAAGGATGGATCAACTCAATGTCCTCTTGTTCCCTCGAAAACTTGCCATGGCCGCCATTGCTTCCCTTCACAGGAATTGTTTTGATTCAGAAGAATGGAGAGGATGGGTTTAGAAATAGAATGGAGAAGGGAAGATTAAATAGGGTCGGCTGGGTTGAGTAGCGTAGGAATGAGGCCAACCCCCCTTGGCGCAAAACCACCTTTCTGACAATTCTGTTAGGGGAGGTGGAAAAAGTGGATTTCAAATTTGTTACAGTAACTCTTCTTCCCTGATGAATATGTACAAGAGTATGAATATAAATGCAAGAATGGAAAACAAAGAAAGGGTGGCTGCTGGTTCAGTCTTCAATTAAAAGTCTAACTAAAGGTTTAAACAAATGGGCTAACTAATAGGCTTAGGGTTCAACAAAAAGACCAAGTCCAAAACTAATTGGTTAGATAGGTTTGAGCCCATTGGCTAAATAGGTTTCAAAAGACCCATATGTATTTAATACCCATCTCAAATATTAAGGCAACAAAAATTCTAATTTGTTGAGTTAAAACTTCATACACCTATTATTATTTTATCTTATTTTTTTTTTCTTTCAGAAAGGTGGAGTTACAACTTGCACTCGGTCATCGATGTGTTGTACCGCAATAATGGTAAGTTCGGCGTCCTCCGAAATGAGATAATATCTCGTACGGGGAGGGCATTGGTTACCCAATTTAAAAAAGAAACATGGTAGAGTTCCATTCTGGCACGGATACGCCAACGACCTTCATATAGTTAAGAAACGGTGGACCGAAAGTGCATGCACACATAGATACTGCACAGCGATCACTTATAACATGACAAAAAAAGATGGTAGGCATATTTCTCTTGCGTCGGTGCAAGGACGGGTGCGTCGATGTTAGTAAGAAGTCGCGTCACGAATCAAAATACGAGATCGCGATATGTTGCTTGTCTGTTTGCTTACAAGATTCAAACATAACATGCTTGCCATGATAACATACTTTACCACTTTCGAATATGCCATAAAACCTATCCTAAGGCAAATATAGAAAGATCACAAGTTAATCTGCATGATCCATATATCTACTTAATGTCGGTTTAGTAAAGTAGGTCTTTAATCAGTACGCTAGAGGATTAGTATTGATCTTCCACCAAATTGCTTGCAGGTTCAGGGAATGATCTGCTCGTGGCGGAGCTTCGCTTGACGCGCTGAGGCATGGAATGCCGTAGCATTTTGAGACGTGCGACCGCATTGACGCTCAGACTTGTAACATGATTGATGTGACCGAGATATAGAAGATATGATGTATGGAACGGTAGAATCCTTTGTGGGCAAGAGAGAATCTGAGTGTGGTAGCCAATCTGGCAAATTCAGTTGAGCTATTGAAAGCCTTTGTAACCTCAGTTCATTTATCAAATAAAGAGAATTGTTTCGTATACTCTATTTCTTCCGCTGCTAAATAACAATATCAAAGATAACCATTTGAGAACTTATCATCTTGCCTTGTACGAGTGCAACTCCAGACTTGTACGATATCATGTCCCAGCGAGGACGATGATTCGGATAAATCGATGCGAGGACGAACGATTTTTCGGGTCAGAGTGTGACATGTTTATGAGCCGCCTAGCGGCCGCCTCGACTGATATTTAGAACACTGCTATTATTGGAGTTTGAAACTTCATCAATATTCCAAATTTAAACTATTACTAGAAAATTATGCAAGACTATGAATTAATGTTTATGGATCTGTAAAATACCTTTCGAAACAAGTAAGTATAAAAAATAATTTATACATGTGATGTCCTCTAACAATTTAAAAAATATTTTAGGTATTAAAATAGGGTCCGGCTATTGACACTCCAAGACTTGCTAAGGACACCCCATTTCAAAAAAAATAATAAAAAATAAAAATTTCCTATTCTACCCTTGCTGCTGAGCACACCCCATACTCCCCTCCCCTCCTCCTTTCCCTTGCCTTCCCCCCTCCGCCGACCCGCCGCCACCTCCTCCTCCGACCCGTCGTCGCCTCCGCCGACACCCCCGGACCCGCCTCCTCCTCCTCCTCCGCCGTCGACCATAAACTGTTGTTAAAATAAAAAAAAATATAAAAAAATTTGGGTATATTCACGGGTAGGTTCGACCCTGGTTTGTCGAACTATAGTGTGTACGTTCGACCAGAATATGTCGAACAGAATATGGCATGTTCGATTAGAATATGTTCGACTTGTGTTTGTCGAACACAAGAAGACACGTTCGACCTGTATTTGTCGAACAGAAGAAGACATGTTCGATCAATACTTGTCGAACAGACCATTATCCGTTCGATAAGTATTTGTCGTGCTTGTCGCATAATTTTTTTTTGTGGGATGTTCTTAGAAAGTCTTGGGGGTATATTGGTCTTTTAACATGATATTTAAGTTATGTGTGATGTCCTTAACAAGTCTTAGGGTGTGTATAGCCGGCCCCATTAAAATAGGTTTGTTATAAAGGCACTTCACTTTTTGATCAGGGCTAGCCCATTTTAAACTTTGTATTATTTACAAGTTTGCCATTGAAAAAATTGATCAGGGCTATCCCACTCTTTGGTATAAAAGTCAATTTTTTTTCTATTTTTTCCCTCTTCTTGTTCCTCAAGGACTGCCCAATTTTATGGCAATCCTACAAACCGAATGGACTGTCAAAAAACTAGGCAGTCCAAAGTCACAACATGTGAAACAAAGGACTGTTCATTTTTTTGGCAGTCTTTACTGTATGTAGGACTGTCCAGTTTTCTGGCAGTCCTGAATACAGTAAGGACTGCCAAAAAAATGGGCAGTCCTTTGTTTCACATGCTGTGACTTAGGACTGCCCAGTTTTCTGGAAGTCCATTCGGTTTGTAGGACTGCCAGAAAATTGGGCAGTCCTTGTCGACGCAGAGTTTTCTCGTTCGAGCATACTTGTGTTTAATTTAAATAGGTAATTTCCTACTCCGAATGTAGTTTAATTCAAATAGGTTACAGACAATTGAAATAAACAATGTAATGGATGCTTGAATTTTTCAATTTAATTTCTAGGATTTTGGAAACAAATAGAGAAAGAATTTGGGTGCCATTGATCTTCTTGAGAAGGAAATTTGGAAGAGAAGAGAAAGAAGAGAAAATTTTTTGGGGGGAAGAAATTTCTAGGAATTTTTAAATTAACTTCTTGCTTGGGGATGGAGAAATGGTAGAGGAGAAGAAGAAGAAGAAGAAGAAGAAGAAGAAGAAGAAGAAGAGAGGAGTTAGTGTTTAGGAGGAGAAAAAATTTTGCAAAAGAGAGAAAAAATTTGGGTTTGGGGGAATTTCACTTTGGGACAGCCCTAAATCAAAAAAATGGGATGTCCTGAGTAAAACCAAAAAAAATCTGGGCTAGTCCCAATCCAGACTAGCCCTGATCAAAAAATGAAGTGCCTTTATAAGTAACCTTTGTTATAAACTAGAGAGAACAACAAGAGAAAATTGAGAAAAAAGTTGTGTGTTATTTCATTCATCCAATATGGCCTTTATATAGGTTTACAATGGATTGCCAAAGGTCATGAGTTACGAAATCAAAGGGCATGAGTTACATAAGTTATGAAACCAAAGGGCATGAGTTACATAAGTTATGGATGACTAAGAGTCATGGGACATCCATATTTGCAACACTCCCCCTTGGATGTCCGATGTAATATGGAATATATCTCGTTAAAACCTGCCAAGAAAAATCCAATGGGATAAAAATTTGGACGAAGGAAAAAAGAGTACATATTACACAAAATGTGTAAGCGTGATAAACTGCCTCGTTAAAACCTTGCCATGAAAAACCCAATGGGATAAAAACTTGGTCGAAGGAAAAAGAGTACAGTTTGAGAATTAGTGATCACGCTCCCCTGATGCTGGCAAGAGATCCTTTAGCTGACGCATCCCAATATTCTGAATCATCTTTCAGAATGTTGTGGTTGGTAATGCTTTAGTGAATAAATCTGCAAAATTCTTGTTTGATTGTATCTGCCGAACGTCAATGTCACCATTCTTCTGTAGCTCGTGAGTGTAGAAAAATTTAGGTGATATATGCTTTGTTCTGTCGCATTTGATGTAGCCATTCCTGATTTGTGCAATACAAGCAGCATTGTCTTCATACAATATTGTCCCAGTATTCTTTGTTGAAGATAACCCACATAATTCTCGGATATGCTGAGTCATCGTTCTTAACCATATGCACTCTCGACTTGCGTCATGCAAGGCCAGAATTTCTGAGTGATTAGAAGAAGTTCCTGCTAATATTTGTTTCACTGAGCGCCATGATATTGCAGCACCACCACAAGTAAACACATATCCACTCTGAGATCTTTCTTTATGTGGGTCAGATAGATAACCAGCATTAGCATAACCCACAACTTGTGATTCTAAATTTTTTGAGTAAAATAAGCCTATATCGGTTGTTCCACGAAGATAACGTAATATATGTTTAACACTATTCCAATGTCATTTTGTTGGTGCTGAGCTATATCTTGCCAGTAAGTTTACTGAGAATGCTATATCAGGTCTTGTACAATTTGTAAGATACATCAAAGCTCCAATAGCACTAAGATATGGTACTTCCGGACCTAATAATTCTTCATTATCCTCTCGAGGACGGAATGGATCTTTCTTTACATCTAAAGATCGAACAATCATGGGGCTACTCAGTGGATGAGATTTATCCATATAAAATCTTTTCAAGATTTTTTCTACATAGGTAGATTAATGGATAAAAATTCCATTTGATAAATGTTCGATCTGCAGGCCGAGACAAAATTTTGTCTTTCCGAGATTTTTCATCTCAAATTCTTTCATTAGATAGTTAGCGGTTTCTGTGAGCTCTTCGGAAGTTCCGACAAGATTTAAGTCATCAACATAAACTGCAATAATTGAGAATCTATTTTTAGATCTCTTGATGAAGACACATGGGCAAATTGGATTGTTTATATATCCTTCTCTAACAAGGTACTCGCTAAGGCGATTATACCACATTCTTCCAGATTGTTTTAATCCGTATAGGGATCGTTGTAATTTGATTGAGTATAACCCATGAGATATTTGGTTATTTGCTTCAGGCAAATTGAATCCTTCGGGGATCTTCATATAAATGTCATTATCCAATGACCCATACAAATATGCGGTAACAACATCCATAAGCCGTATATCAAGTTTTTCTGTGACTGCTAAGCTGATCAAATATCATAATGTGATTGCATCGATCACAGGGGAATATGTTTTATCATAATCGACTCCAGGTCTCTGTGAAAAATCTTGTGCAACAAGTCATGCTTTGTATCTCACAATTTCATTTTTCTCGTTTCGTTTTCTTACAAATACCCATTTGTATCCAATAGGTTTTATACCTTCAGGGGTTTGGACTACTGGTCCATATACTTTGCGATTTTCTAAGGATTTTAATTCAGCTTATCGCATCTTTCTATTTTGGCCAATCATTTCTATGTCGATATTGTTCAATAGATTTTGGTTCAGGATCCTCATTTACAATATCAAGTGCAACATTATAAGCAAAGATACTGTCTATAGTAATTTTCTTTCTATCCCAGCTTTCCCTTGTACTCATATAATTCAAAGAGATCTCTTCTGAAATATGTTCATTATCATGTGCCTCTTCAGGAGTTACTTTAGACTGATCAGTCAAATTTTCTATAGCGCTTTCATGTTTCGAAACTATTTTCTCTTCGGGAGTAATAACTTGTACCTTTTTCTTTCGAGGGTTCTTATCTTTAGCGCCAACATGGCGTCCACGTTTCATGTACGGTTCTAATGTGCCATCATGTTGTCCTTCAGGGATATCAATCCGTGCGGGTACGTTTATAGCCGGTACATGAGATTTTATCATTTTCTTAATATCAGTGAATGCATCTGGCAATTGATTTGCAATATTTTGCAAATGGATAATCCTTTTCACTTCTTGCTCATATCTACTTGTGCGTGGATCAATAAAAGATGATATATTTCATGTAATTTCACACCGTTCTACAGGAAGTGACGTTTTATCTCCCCTTAATGGCGAGAAAATTGACTCATCAAAATGGCAATCAGCAAACCTTGCCTTAAATATATCGCCCGTCAGGGGCTCAATGTATTTTATTATAGATGGTGAGTCAAAACCAACGTAAATTCCAAGATGCCTTTGTGGGCCCATCTTTGTTCTTTTAGGTGGAGAAATGGGAACATAAATTGCACAACCAAAAATTTTTAAGTGAGAGATATCGGGCTGCTGGCCAGAAACAATTTCCAATGGTGAATGATGATTAAATGAACTTGGTCGAATACGAACCAATGCAGCTGCATGTAGTATTGTATGTCCCCAAACAGAAGTGGGTAAACTTGACCTTAAAAGTAAAGGTCTAGCAATCAATTGTAATCTTTTAATAAAAGACTCTGCAAGTCTATTTTGAGTATGGACATATGCAACTGAATGTTCAACGTTAATCCCAATTGACATGCAATAGTCATTAAATGCTTGAGATGTATATTCTCCGGCATTATCGAGACGAATTGTATTAATAGAATAATCAGGGAATTGAGCCCTTAACTTTATAATCTGAGCAAGAAGTTTGGAAAAAGCAACCGTTCGTTGACAATAAACATACATGTGACCATCTAGATGATACATCTATCAAGACCATAAAGTAACGAAATGGACCACAAGGTAGGTCAATAGGTCCACAAATATCTCCTTGTATTCTTTGTAAGAACATAGGTGACTCAAGATTAACTTTCATCGGAGATGGTCTTATAATTAATTTTCCTTGTGAGCATGCAGCACACACACAATCACGAGGTAAAAGAATCTTCTGGTTCTTTAAAGGATGTCCTCGTGAGTTTCTAACTATTCGATGCATCATACTAGATCCAGGGTGGCCAAGCCGATCATGCCAAAGCATAAAAAGTTTTGGATCATTGAACTTCTGGTTCATCACAACGTTAGATTCTATGGCACTTATTTTTTGCATAATACAATCTTGATGAGAAAACTAGGAGTTTTTGTCACTCCCCGTTCCCAGAATACGTATTTTTATGCATGTACTACTTGAATGTATTTATTTAATATTTGTCATGTATTGTCCTGTATTTAAATTTCTTTAATTTTACGTTAATTAATTTTCTGCATTTTTACTTTCTGCTTTTATTCTCTGCTTTAGCTTTATTTTAGGTTTGGCCTAGGTTGGTTTATTTTCGGGTTCTTAGTGGTTCATCATGAACCGAACCTAACACCCCCATTTAAAGCCCCCAAACCCTTTCTCTCTCTTCATTACTCTCCTTCACCATTACTCTTCTTCTTCTTCCTCATTACTCTCTCCACCTACCAACCGTAGGCAAGTACATCTTGCTTCACATGAGAACCCATATTTTATGGTTCATTTATCTCCCTTTTGTGATCCTAAGAGAGTTTAGAACTTGGCATTTTTTTATTTTGAAGTCTTATTCTTAGTAGATCTAGAGTTACTATTTTTTCGGATTTTAGTGGTTTTGATCTGTTAACTTCCTTGCTTCCAAGTTTTGTTCATGCCAGTTTTGTTGAGGTGTTGTTATACGCCATTCTGAACCATGGGACCTCATTTCTGGCTTGGAACGAAGGTTCCATGGGATTTGGAGTTCGGAAGATGTTTTACGCTCACGTTATACGTGCTCACGTAACATCAGCCCTTCACGCTCACGTTATACGTGCAAGCGTAGTATTGAGTTCACGCTCACGTTATACGTGCCAGCGTAATATTGAGTTTTTACGCCCACGTTGTTACGTGTTAGCGTAATATTGAGTATTTACGCTCACGTTATACGTGTCCGCGTAGTGTCGAACTTTACGCCCACGATCACTCGTGTCAGCGTAAAACTGTTTTACGCAGTCTACTTGACTTGGCGTAATCTTTGTTTTACGCGCACAGTGTCTCAGGCGTAAACTCTAATCTTTTTCACGTAGCTGTTTTTACGCGCACTCCTTGGCTCGGCGTAAAACGAGTTTTACGCTCAACCTAGTTCCTTTATTTGAGTGTATTTCCTTTATGCGTAACTTTATGTTTTACGTGTACTCTTCTAAATTTTACGCAGGCAGGCTTTTACGCAGGCAGGCTTTTTACGCGCGTATTGTTGACCTTAGCATAAAACTTGGCGTAGACCAACCTTGGCGTAATTTAATCTTAGTGCTTCTATTGCTTTACGATTTATTCATTTAATGTTGGCATGATAATTCTCCTATTATATCCTTACGTCTTTTTGCATGAACTCGATAATCTTGGCATGTTAATATTTTAATACATATGGTTGTGTAGAACGTGTCCTGTGTCTTGATTGGTTTAGGGATGTCCAGTATGACTGGAATTAAACCCTGAGAGTTGTAGACTCGACCCCACTAAATACTAGTTGACTTTCATGCCTTGTCACCATTGATAATGATTGTAACCTTGACTAATAATTGATCATGCGTTCCTAGTTAGAACTAGGAGACTGGCTAGTCGTCTTATTGAATTGAATGAATGAGACACGTTCATATGAACTATGAACTATTGCAATCGACTGGCTGATCCCGAATGTTAGCATACAGGCACATGCAGGCTTCAATTTGTTTATTTATTTTTCTACAAAGAAGCATGTGTACTTTATGGTCAAGGCATGATTATTATGTGGTTAGTTTTGATTGTTGTATTACGCTATGTAAGACCAACAACCTAACCATACGGGTATCGTTGTAGAGTTGTGCATGTCGTATCCCGTACAAAGGTACTCATTCTGAATGACCATGATCCACGGCATGGGATTCCAATTAATATAGAGGCTATTAAGTTAAATAAAATAATGATTGCATGGAGAGAATGGATTCCCGAGTTCTTACATGGCAGCCCTCTTTGGGACTATTAAGTGCCCGACAGGTCGGCTGGTTCCCACAGATACTGTAAATCTGCCACACGGGCAGGGAGCGGTATCTGCTTATATTATTTATTGTATATTGTATATTAACGGCGGACGTCCCGCAGGGACTCGTCTAATTCATGATTGACGCAATTGATTGACTGGATAGACTAGCCTTGCTTGCTCATAGTAAGAACTGAGGAATCCTCATTACATAAAACCAAGGTGACTTGGGACTTACCGTAGCAAGCCGTAGTAGTTGAATGACCGTTTAAATTGATTTGTTTGTGTACTGTACCTACTCTATTAACTACTGAGATGATCGAAATGTCTTGATGTTATGTGAATCTCAGTAGATAGCAAAGATATATTATCATATTCTCTTATTACTGGTTTTAGTTTCATGTCGTGCTTCCTTGTGGTACTTGCTATTAGAGGTCTAACCTCTTTGGTTTTGCATGGCCAGATTTAGAGCCGGTTCCCGAGGACTCAGCTTACTTCTACCTCCAAGATGGTCAATACTAGAGGGATGATCGCAGGAGGACTCGAGTGGGTTCCTTACTTTTCCGCTCGTTTTTGTTATTTTACCGCATACTTGTCGTTTGGCACCGACATGTTAGTCGGATCGTCTTGTACTTACTTTTACATAATTATAACTAAAGTCAGACTGCAGCTGATAACAGTTGTGTATACCTTGCTACATCATCTGGCTAAGTTTTGTAAAGTCAGATCTCAAGAACATTTTGACTGAGCGTTTGGGACGCCTTACTGCTTTATCTTACATGTTCTCTATTACTGTTTCTTATTTGAATGATTGAGACAATAGATATCGTGTAACCCTAGTGAGACTTTCATGTATTATGCACCCCCTCGTCTTTTAGACATCATTGATCGTATTATATGGTATTCATCTACCCGTAATACGTAGCTGGCTGAGTCATTTCCCCGCTCTCCAGTATTCTGGTTCTGGGGCGTGACAGTTTTTCTTTCACATGCTTCTGGCATGAATCATTGGATGTAATGCATAGATATTCCATATTCCCCTCATTCATAGTCTCGATATGGAAACCATTGAGACGTATGTCTTTGAAACTTAGCAAATTTCTTTTTGACTTGCTTGAATACAAACCATCTTTTACAAAAATATTTGTTCCACCCGGTAATATAATATTTGCTCTTCCAGAGCCCTCAATTAATTTTGTAGTACCAGAAATTGTATTAATATTTGCTTGTGCCAATTTTAAGTTCGAAAAATATTTTCGATCTCGAAGAATAGTGTGCGTTGATCCACTGTCAACCAAACATATATCTCCACCGTTGGAGTTGTTCACAGCATCATTATTTTCCATATTTCTATAAACACAAATAAATTAAGTAAGAAACATTTAATTTATTAATAAAAACCAAATGTTAAAACAAGCATAACAACGGATACTTAGAAACGTGATAAAACAAACATAAAACTAGAACTAAACTGGAAAAGATCAAATAATCTCAAATTCAACTTAATCATTTTTGATATTTTCGTTGCCATCATTAGCATCATCACCCCAAAACTTAATTCCTCCACTTGGCTCGTTTAAGTAATCTTCAACATCCAAATGAGTGAATTCCATTGGATCATTTTCATCTTCAAGAATGTTACTGAAATTTGCAAAGTTGCTCTCTTTCTCTTTTCCTTTACTCTGATAGATGTTTGTTAAAGGTCAATTAGGTGCTTTGGTGTACGACAGGTACGAGACCAATGCCCTTTTGCTCCACATCTGTAGCAAGCTTCTTCATAATTCTTTGGAGAATCAACTTTTGCACCCTTTTCTTTATCTTGTTTTCCGCCATTTTTGTTCCACTTCAAGTGGTATGGTCCAACCTTCTTGTTGAAGGGTTGATGGTTAGGACCACCATGGTTTTGAATTTTACCATGACTATAACCGCGACCATGACTGCGACCATGACCGCGACCGCGACCGCGACCACGTCCTTGTCCATAGTTATTTGCATTCGCTTCAGGAAATGGCTGTGATCTAGTAGGTTGGGAGTTGTGGTTTCTCATTAGGAGCTCATTATTTTGTTCGGCAACAAGAAGACATGAGATCAATTGAGAATATTTTTAAACCCCTTTTCACGATACTGCTGCTGCAGGAGCATGTTCGTGGCATGGAAAGTAGTGAATGTCTTTTCTAACATGTCTTCTTCAGTAACATTATCTCCGCATAATCTCATTTTAGACACAATTTTGAACATTGCAGAGTTATATTCGTTTACCGATTTGAAGTCTTGCAACCTCAGGTGCATCTAATCATAGCGAGCTTTTGGGAGTATCACACTCTTTTGGTGATCATAACGTTTCTCTAAGTTTTTCCATAGAACTGCTGGGTCTTTAACTCCAAGGTATTCGGATTTCAGTCCTTCATGGAGGTGATGTCGAATGAAAATTATTGCTTTTGCTTTATCTTGTTCGCTTGCCTCATTTTTTTCTTTGATTGCATGTGCAAGGTTCTTTGCACTCAAATGAATTTCTGCCTCAAGAACCCAAGTTAGATAATTTCTTCCGGAAATATCAAGAGCAGCGAACTCAAGCTTGGTGATGTTTGCCATATTTCTGAAAAAAAAAATTACTTTAGAATATAATATACATACTCAAATCTACAAGTTTGAGTTTTATTAATTAGGCTTCAAGCGTAACATATTCTATTTTGGCTTCAAGCCTTATATTCAATCTACATTTCGAGCTGAACATTTTTTTTCAAATTTTCTTCATGAAACTTCAGGTTCATCTAAAAATTATCAAAAATATCGCCAAAAAATAATTTCTTGATGATAAGAAAAACATTATTTCTTATTGAGAAGAAGATAAGTTATGTAACATTATTCTTGAAAATAACCAACAAAATAGAAATGCAAATCTGCACCATAATGAAAACGCAAAGATAATGTGGACTTTTTATTTTATTTACGCACTTGAATAATATAATCAAAATATGAGAAACAAACATTTATTTTGCTATGCACCATTCTAGATTTTTTTTTTTTTTTTTTGAGAAATCGAAATAGATTGTTTCTTTATATTATGATCAAGACATTCAAAATAGAAAATATATGACCAATGTACAACAATCATTTCGTTCATAGGTTTATAAATAACATAATCACAATTATATTGAATGAAGTAAATTTTTTTTTATTCATTTCAAAAGTTAATAAGTAAAATATATATTAATATATATTAAATTTTAAGAAACAATTTGAGAATTAGAGGATGTTTACTATTAAGCATAATAAAAAAAATGATCTCAAACATGAAAGCTACATATTATACAACAAATTAGATGAAGTGAGAGATGGACAACAATTATGTAAACAAATGTATATGTAGAATCAAAGGAACAAACCATGAACAAACACCTTTATCAATCGAAATAAAAAGGTTTACCTGATGTTTGAGTTATACCTTGACATCGATGAGTCTCCCGAAATGAATAATGGTTGCATCATGCTGATAACGTATTATAAACTAGAGAGAGAGCAACAAGAGAAAATTGAGAAGAAAGTTGTGTGTCATTTCATTCATCCAATATGGCCTTTATATAGGTTTACAATGGATTGCCAAAGGTCATGAGTTATGAAATCAAAGGACATGAGTTAATAAGTTATGAAACCAAAGGACATGAGTTACATAAGTTATGGATGACTAAAAGTCATAGGACATCCATATTTACAATAACCTTAAAATATTACCATCATTTTAACAAATTTGTAATAACACTAACTGGCTCCACACAATCTTACCGATTTCCTCAAAAAGGTCTCCAGATTCGGCAGCATGCAGCGGTGGCTACGAAGCCTTTCGACCCTGGCTCGGGCGCACAATCCCTCTCGCTATTCTTCGAGAACCACCGTAAGCTCTTCTTCTTCTTCTTCTGTTTTTTAGGGTTTGTGATCCCCCCACAAAACCCTAGCTCTAAAACCCTTCCTTTTCTTCCCTATTTCATTTGGGGATTCAGTTATCGAGCGGAAGAAGCAGGGGAGGAGGTGATCCGAGAGATTATGCTCGCTTGCGCCGCTTCTGCTCCGTCGGCGAAAGAGGTGTATTATTATTGCATTCGCTACATCCTTCTACTGTATGTATTTAGTATTTTGCGGTAGGTTCTTGTGACTTTAATGGTGGATCGGTACCGAAACGTACAAAATGAGCCCCATTCTCTTACATGCCGTCTCACATCGCCATTTGTGGGAAATGAGTTGCAATGAATTTTCTTTTTTTCAAAATTTGAGATCAAAAAGAGAAGAGAGGAGCAATTTGGAGGGATTTTCTGATTGATACTGTGTGGGTTGAGGGAAAAAAAAAAACAAGTGTGGAGCGTAGATTTGGAATCTTAACATAAAATGGATCATAGGAAACATAGTATTAGTAATATAGCCCCATCATTCAAGCCTTCTTCCAGCAGAATGTGATCGGCTACAAAGCATAAGAAAGCTCCACACACGATTTGACAAAGTTTTATTATTGGTTGTCGACCTGTCTATGTTGGTGCAAAATTCCTAGCATGTGTAGCTATGAACATGAGAGGGTCATGCCATAAATCTAGATGGCCAGTTGGCAGGTAGATAGACCTACCTTTTAGGTTGCAAGTTAAGCTCTTGCAACCAAGGAGCACCCTCCAAGTTTTCCTATACCGTAAAGATAGACGAAGAGGTAAGGTGAAACCATTTGCTATAAGAAATTGCATTAATCTATGATACGTTACACCAAAGAGTGGGGACTTCAAACAAAGGCATACGTTAGACTGGAAGAGTCCAGTGGCATGGCTCATTCTTTCCACTTGTAGTACATTAAAAGCATAATATATTGAGGAGTAGTAGTTTTTGATCTCATGATAAGAAAGATATCCCCTATTGTTGCTATCTTTTTCTTTATATATATATATATATATATATATATATATATATATATATATATATGAATGGCTAGAAATTTGAGAAACATTTCCAAAAAATGAGTGCAACTGAAGTGAGACTGTCCAGATGGATGAGTGGTAGTACATTAAAAGGTTGGATATAAAACAAATGCGAAATTTGGAGCTGGTGCCACTTGAGGAGAAGAAATTTATAAATTGTTTGGATGGTTTTGGACATGTGCAATGATGACCAATAAATACAAAGCTTTAGGAGGAATGGTAGGATATTAGTTAAATGAGTTGTTAGAATTAGGGGAAGACATATCACAACTTCGGTTCAAATAGTTAAAAAGGAAATGGTTGTCTCTAACGCAAGAGACCCTTATTAGGGCTAAATGGAACATAATGTTTCATGTAGCCAACTCCAAAATTCTGGAATAAATGCTTTATTGTAAGGTTTGCGGTATCGGAATTGGTCTCATCGAAATTGGTCTCACACTTTGCTTATGAGTATCAATATAGGTAGCTTCAGAGTTTCATGTTTCTTCGTTTACTAAATCAAAATCAATAATTATTGGTACTAAAAAACTAGATTTTTTTTTTCCATATATTTTGGCATACTTTTTATGTGTTATTTGTTATCTATTATAAGCTGAGTGTATTAATATTAAGATTGATGGATGATGTGAATATATAAATACACAACTTCGATACATAAGGAATCTTATCGACACGTTGTAGCATGTAAATCTTTGACACGCCGAACCACTGTGTCCACATCGTTTACCCGAATCGCTTCCTTGTAATTTTTCTTTGCCAAGGTGATCGGGAAAAATAGCCCTAATGTCGGTATCTATAGTGGGTACTATCGGATTAGGACATGTCAAAATGATATGATATGGCATATCGTAGGAACGAATTTGTAAAGCACAATACTCTAGAGGGGGGTGAATAGAGTAGGCAGCGGAATATAGCTAATTTAAAAAGTTAGCAGCAAGATTACAGAGAAATATATATATCACAAGTAAATAACTGTAAAAGCAGAGATCAAAAAGCAAACGCAAAGACGGCGATGTATACTGGTTTTCCTCTTATGAGGACTAGTCCAGTCGGAAGAACTCTAGCTTCCAGTTGAATCCACTATTGAAAAATACCGCAAGTTTTCATACGAAGTCCTTGCAACTTCTACAAACGCGAGCTTTGATACGAAGTACTCGACCAACTTCAATTGTGAAGAGTCTTTCTTCAATCAAGCCTTTGATTACAATCGCTCTGAAGCTTCTAGACCGTACCGTACTGGCAAATCAACTAGAGGATTGTAACTGGCTTGGAATTTAAAAATTAAAACTTAGAACTCTTTGGAATAGAACAATAGGCTTTAGAGAGAAGAGATAAAAGTGAATGAGTGAGTTAAAATGATCGAAATCCTTCTCTATTTATAGTTTTTTTAAAGGTAGCACTCTGTCATAATTCGGACAGAACTCTATGAGAAAATCTCGTTGGGATCCGTAACTGCACGAAGACCAAGTTCAAAAAGCAACGTTCACTAACCGAACTCTGGTCGATCTCTGGCCGAGTTCTGTCAGGGTTGGTCAGGGTTTTTGTAATTCGATTTTTGGGCTTTTTAAAATAGTTTTAAGCAGTTAGGAGCTTTTTGTAAATAGGTGGCTGTTTTTCAAAACATGGAATAATTTGAAAATATTTTTAGGGTAGCCTATTTGTCAGTACAACTCGGTGTACAATGTATTCCTAGACTCAATAAAAGTGAAAATTACATTGCATAAAGAAAATACAGACTCGAGTGGCAAACATAGCTTCGATCTTGAACAGAATGGATAGCAGATCTTTGGCAGTGTCCAAGAGTCCAAAACATCTTTAAGTAGCTTGTATGTCGAGACAGTTTGATCAATTATTAAAATCAAGTTTGATCATGACCAATGGACCAACAATCTCACATTTTGATAATTGACAAACCTTGACCGATATAACATCTTCGATCAATAAGATTTGAAAGATAATAAAAAATAATCAAAATTGTACTGTATCCTGAATTGTTTCTGTATCCTGCAAAAGATGTTAGATCCTATTTCTCCCCCGTTGTCACTCATAAGAAACAATCGTTGAAGAAATATAAACATAAAAACAACATTCCACATGCAGTTTATATTGAAGCATAAAGAGATAGTCATCAGAATATGAAGCTAAACTAAAATGATATAAAATGCTAAGCAAAGCATAAAAAGGTGTTCATAATACATCAGCTCAGAAAGTTACAATCTCAATGCAAAATAAACTAAAAATAAAGTACTAGTGATATCTTGAATGTCGGAGCATTTCTAAGTAAACAAAGAAAAAAGTGTGACATCTAGACAAAATGTAATGCGTCTAGATCACAAATCCTCATCATCATCGTTATCAGCAGTACTAGCACGTCCACCATGTCCGGATGGACCAGCTCCAGAATGGTGTGGAGTAGCACCAGAACCACGATACCAGTCATACGCGTTACCGGGCTGAAAGAGAGTATACCGTCTCATCCTCATAGTGGTATCCGGAGACGGCAGGATCTCTGGAAAGAGAACTGGCAGAATGCCCAGTCTGGACAAAATGGAGATCGGCAAAGGAGTTGGCCAGTGCCTGAAATTGACTCACATCGCGGAACTTGCGTTCCCTGGATGTGCCAGTGATGAATGTCCGCAGATTAGAGAGGTGCTGATGAATACCCTCAAAAGACATAGGGTATGCCTGAGGAGGTGGAGCAGGTACATGAGGAGCAGGAGGAGCGACTGTGCTGCAACGGGACAACTGGAGATACTTGGGCTCAGGGTCCAGAGCACAAGTAGATAGATCGATGTCAAAACGCTGGAAGATGCGTGGAATGAACATCGCATAAGAGAGATTTCGATCTCTTGCGCGACATTGTCCCATCATCTGGATAATAGTCTTGGAAACCGAAAATGGAATTTCCTTGATGATGTGGTAGAGGGCAGATAGTTCAAGATTGGTAACATCATCTTTTGAAGTGGATTTTGGAAGAATAGTGGAATAGATGATGCGATGTAACTCATAGTTAAACAAGTTTAAGTTTGCAGCCTTTAACTTTCCAGAACGGACACGTGCATGTGCACAAAGATCGTTCTTGAAACTGAGAAGAGTCATGCCATCGAAAAATTCGAAATCAGTGATATCATCGAGCGGGACGCCTTCGTTAGGAACACCAAGAATTTTCGCTAACAAGACATCATTGAACTCGATGTTAATACCTCCGACACGAGTCTTAACATCAAAGGTGTCTAACACAAAGTTGCAATAAAATAATCTAATGGCATTAGTAGCTATAGAAAATTTTTCGGTGACAAGTTGGTGTAACCCTAATGCCTCAAAGTAAGGACGGTGGTCAGAAAACACAGTCCACTTAATCGGGACGCCATTGCATATGTTGCGCATGATAAAATCACCATACCATAGCAATAATTGGTCATGAGTTTCAAATAAAATTCATTGTATGCACCGTCGGCCGATTGGACCGGAGAAAAGAGGGAATCCTCTGGTGGATTCGAAGACGATACCTCTTCACTGGCATTGGTCTTCTTCCTCTTGGAAGGAATGAATCCCTTAGGCATTTCTCCCAAATTTTAATAGAAACTAATGAAATTGAAGGAGATGGAAGGAGAGAGTTATACCTTCCAGAAATTGAGTATGTTGTAAAGACAGGAATTCTCCGTACGAATCCAAAATTTGGATAGAGATAGTGGATTAGGAGCAATGAGTTGGAGATTTTCTAGGGTTTAGAAAAGCTTTTGGGCAGCTGCTGTTGCTGTGAGAGAAGTTTGGAAGAGATGAAGAGGAGGGGGCCTCGGGTTCTGACTTAAAAACATATAACATATACCCCCAACAGAACTCGGACCGAACTCGGACCGAACTCGGGCCGAATTCGCCTAGAGTTCTTTTGATGAATTTTTGAAAAAAATATTTTTGTGGGCCACATCCTTTTCATCATCCTCTTTCAATTATTTAATTCTAAGTTTAGTAATTTTAAATTTTAATTAATATAATTAATATTATTTTACAAATTAAATTTCGTTGCCTCGGGTTATGACTTAAAAACATATAACATATACCACCAACAGAACTCGGACCGAACTCGGGCCGAATTCGCCTAGAGTTCTTTTGATGAATTTTTGAAAAAAATATTTTTGTGGGCCACATCCTTTTCATCATCCTCTTTCAATTATTTAATTCTAAGTTTAGTAATTTTAAATTTCAATTAATATAATTAATATTATTTTACAAATTAAATTTCGTTACACAGCGACTGTTTCAGATTAGCTGTAGGGGTACTGTCCCAGCTTAGACCGTGTGGTGACAGACAGGCCCTTTGTAGGCTTGTCTCAAAAACAGTTTTTGAGTATTGAAAAATAATTGTATAAAACAAAATTAATAAATATTATTGACATCTAAAATTTTTAATTTTCGACATAAATAATTGAAACGATCTTCCGCTAGAGGTTTTGTGAAGATGTCAGCTAATTGATTCTCTGTGTTTATGTATACAAGGTTTATATCTCCATTTTGTTGATAATCTCTAAGAAAATGATGTCGAATCTCGATATGTTTAGTGCGAGAGTGACATACTGGATTCTTAGTCAAATTAATAGTGCTAGTGTTGTCACAGAAAATAGGTTTGTGTGTATAGTAAGCCAAAGTCTTCTAAGGTTTGCTTCATCCACAAAATTTGTGCGCAACAACGTCCTGCGGTGATATACTCAGCCTCAGTTGTTGACAATGCGACATAATTTTTTTTCTTGCTAAACCAAGAGACTAAAGCTTTGCCTAGGAAATGACATGTGTCGCTGGTACTTTTTCTATCTACTTTGCATACAGTAAAATCCGCATCCGAATAACCGGTTAGGTCAAACGACATGGTTTTGGGATACCATAAGCCGACAGAGGAAGTGCCTCTAAGGTATCGGAAGATATGCATAACCGCGCACAAATGTGATTCCTTAGGGTTGACTTGAAAACGTGCACACAAGCAAACACTAAACATTATATCAGGACGACTAGCAGTTAAGTAAACTACCAATCATACCTCGATACTTACGTATGTCGACATGTTTTCCTTGTTCATCAATATCAAGCTTGGTTGAAGTTGCCATCGTAGTGCCAAGTGGTTTGACTGCTTCCAGATCGAACTTCTTTAACAAATCTTTTGTGTACTTGGCTTGATTTATGAACGTCCCATTGTTGGTTTGTTTGATTTGCAGTTCGAGAAAGAATTTCAGCTCTCCCATCATGCTCATCTCAAACTCATTCTGCATACACTTTGAAAATTCTTGACAAAGAGATTCATCAGTAGATCCAAAAATGATATCATCTACATAAATTTGAATCTAAAGAAGATTGTCATTAAAAGACTTTATAAACAGTGTAGTATCAACCTTCCTTTTTGAAAAGCCGTTGTCAAGTAGAAAAGAGCTTAGACGATCGTACTAAGCACGAGGGGTTTGTTTCAAACCGTATAATGCTTTCTTCAACTTGAAAACATAATCAGAATTTTTGAAATCAGTAAAACCTGAGGTTGAGCTACATAAACTTCTTCTTTTATAAACCATTCAAAAATGCACTTTTAACATCCATTTGAAATAACTTAAAATTATGAAAACATGCAAATGCACATAACATACAAATGGATTCTAATCTCGCAACTGGGGCATAAGTCTCATCGTAGTCGATACCTTCTTCCTGATTGTATCCTTGAGCTACGAGTCGAGCCTTGTTACGAGTCACTAAGCCATTCTCATTCAGTTTATTTCGGAATACCCAGCGGGTGCCAATGACCGGATGATCAATGGGCTTGGAAACAAGTTACCAAACTTGATTTCGTTTAAATTGGTTCAATTCCTCTTGAATAGCATCTAACCAAAAATTATCACTACATGCTTCTTCAATATTTTTGGGTTCAAGCTGTGAAATAAAAGCAACACAAGAAGCTATATCTTTACTAGAGGAATGAGTACTTACACCCCTGGTAATCTCACTAATTACCAAGTCCTTTGGATGGTCTGCCAAAAATCTCATTTCTTTTGGCATATCCTCTGGATTGCTGGTTCCGACTTCTGGTTCTGTACGTGATTTGCTTGGAGAATCAACTGGTGCTTTGTGTGAAGGTTCTGCAGGAGCTGTACTTGGTGTACTTATGTCTTCATCATCATCGACTGAGTGTTGATTGAGTTCGTCAAATTTAACATTTATTGTTTCTTCGATGATCATCGTTCTCTTGTTGAAGAGACTGTACCATTTACTTTTCGCCGCATAACCTAAAAATATACCTTCATCGGCCTTTTCGTTAAATTTTCCCAAATTATCTTTAGTATTAAGAATAAAGCATTTACAATCAAATACTTTGAAATAAGAAACATAGGGGGTTCTATCAAACCATAATTCATAGGGAGTTCTTCTTCGATATAGGTCGAATTAGAACCCTATTGAGAACGTAGCATGCTGTATTTACAGCTTCAGCCCATAGGTATTTATGTAGACTAAATTGATTTAACATTACTCTAGCCATTTCGGATAGAGTCATGTTCTTACGTTCAACAACTCCATTTTGTTGTGAAGTCCTAGGGCAAGAGAACTCATGCAAATGATCGTGTGTCACAAAATTGCTTGAACTCTACATTCTCAAATTCGCCGCCATGATCGCTTCGAATACGAGTGATCATGAAACCCTTTTCATTTTGAACCTTCTTGCAAAAGGTGACGAATTCTGATAATGCATCGTTCTTACGTGCAAGAAAATATACCTACGTGTATCTAGAGAAATCTACTATTACAAATGCATATAACTTACCACCTAGGCTAGCAATTCTACTAGGTCCAAATAAATCCATATGCAGCAATTGTAGAGGTCTAGCAGTACTTACAGCGTTCTTGGACTTAAAAGCGGATCAAGTATCTTTGTTCTTTTCACATTCGCTACATATCGTATCCTTCTTGAAAGAAATGTCCGGTAAGCCTCGTACCAGCTTCTTTGTGGATAATCTTGAAATTGTGTCCATGTTTGCATAACCGAGTCTCATGTGCCATAGTTGACACTCATCACTTTTGGCCATCAAGCATCTACCTGCTTTGTTAGCATCTTCTAACAGATAGAAAACATATATATATTCCCTGGTACCTTCAAAGATAGTACTACCAGTTGAGCTATCAACTATAGTACATTTGTCTTTGACAAAGTTAATGCCATAACCATGATCAGCTAAATGGCTTATACTGAGCATATTATGTTTTAACTCGGTAACTAGATATACATCTTTAATCACATGATAGGAAGCCTTACCAATATTACCAATACCAATTATGTACCCTTTTAAATTATTACGAAGGAGACGTATCATTCTTTCTTCTTCGACAGTGTTGCGAATAATGAAGCATCACCGGTCATATACCGTGAGTAACCGCTGTCGAGGATCCATTTGCTTCTAGCATGTGAAGGGCGTTTCACCTACAAAAAAATTTGCAGATGAAAACTTTGGTACCCATTTCTTGTAGGGTCATGGAATGTTAGTTTTTTGGTATCCATGCACAAATTTTTAAATCAACAAGCTTTCTAACAGTACATGAAGAAGAAATATGACCAATGGTGCCACGATAGTGACATCTAGCATGCTAAGTGTTGAAAGCAGAGTGCTGTGCATTATTGGTAGGTCTAGGTTTTCTAGTGTAAAAGAATGCATGCCTATTTGTCTTCTTGGGCAATGGTTTGGTTTGGTTAGGTCTGACAGTGTTGGATTTGACCGTGTTCCGATGATTCGGTAAGTGACACGTGTTAGGGTAGGAAGCAACAACTTCAGGCCGTTTTCCTATCCTAATTTCCAACTTTTTGGAGGTGTCATATAACAAGCTATATTTAGCAGTGAGTGCATCATTTCTAACAGTAGCTTGCTGGAGACTTTTCTTTTCTTTGGGTAAGTCTTCCTCTAATTGGGTAATGGTCTTGTCATTCTCTTCGGATAGTCTTTGGGTCTCGTGTAATAACAGCTTAACAGAAGAAAGCTCACCTTCCTCACTAGAACAATTACTACTTCTAACCTCAGCTAGTAGGTCGGTAAGTCTTCCTATTTCATCTTTGTACTCTTTGAGTACCTTTTTAGAGGTCTGATATTTACTACGCAGTCTTCTGTAATCCCCTAAGAGGTCAGTAAAGGCTTCTCCTAGTTGCTCAAAGGTAAAATCATCATAAGTATCAAACAGGGGGTTAGTGGTTACCTGATCGTACGTCATCAAGCATACATTTGCAGCGTCATCTGATTGCTCATCTTCTGAGTCGCTAGCTTCACTTGCATGCCATATGCTTGTATTGGCATATCTTCGGGACGTAGACTTCTTCAGCTAGCCCTTGTCATATTTGTTGTTCTTCTTGGTTGATGATGATGCTGTTGGACAGTCCTTCTTCATATGTCCTTTCTTCGTACAGCCATAGCAAATAGGATCTTCATCGTTGTTGTTGTTGTTGTTGTTGCTGTTGTTGTCCTTTGTTCTTCTGTTGAATCTCATGATCTTCTTAAATTTTCTCACCATAAGAGCTTGATCCTCAGTGTCAGAGTCACTATCGTCGGAATCATCTTCTACAGTTCTTCTATGTTAAGCTTTGAAAGCGATCGACTTCTCTGACTTCTCCTTTGGTGTAGCATCTTCAAAGTCTTGAAGTTCCAGCTCGTGAGTGAGTAGCTTACCCATGAGTGTTTCAAGAGATATTGTTGAGAGGTCGTTCCCTTCAATAATTGCTGTAGCCTTTGGAATCCAATTCTTCGTGAGAGCTCGTAGAAGTTTGCGAATCTTCTCATGGTTACTGTAATCCTTGCCTAATGATGACAGCGGATTTACAATATCCAGGAATCTCGTAAACATCTGAGTGACAGATTCATTTGGCTTCATCTTGAACGTCTCATACTCCTGAGTAAGTCCGCTGATCTTTGACTCCTTGACTTGCGTTGTACCTTCATGGGTTACTTCAAAAAGTTTCCACATTTCATTTGATGTTGAGCAAGTAGACACCCTGTTAAATTCAGTCCTGTCTAAGGCATAAAATAAAGCGTTAATAGCACATGCGTCAAGACTAGCTTTTTTTCTTTTCCTCATCAGTATACTTATCATGCGGTTTTTCAACCAAAACATCTTCAACAAGAATACGAGAAGGCTTTTTATAACCATCAACAACTATAGACCGTAAGTCAAAGTCTAGAGATTTCAAGAAGAAACTCATCCGTGTTCTCCAATAGGTATAATTTGTACCGTCAAACAGAGGAGGTCTGTTTGTGGCTTGGCCTTCACTTGTGAACTTCACAGTTGCCATGTGTTGTGCTGTGATCTATGTAACAATTAAGAATAGTAAAATTATAACTGCAATGTTACATTGCTTTACCTGTATAACCCGCTCTGATACCAATTGTAGGAACGAATTTCTAAAGCACAATACTCTAGGGAGGATGAATAGAGTAGGCAGCGGAATATAGCTAATTTAAAAAGTTAGCAGCAAGATCACAGAGAAATATATATATCACAGGTAAATAACTGTAAAAGCAGAGATCAGAAAGCAAACGCAAAGAAGACGATGTATACTGGTTTTCCTCTTGTGAGGAATAGTCCAGTCGGAAGAACTCTAGCTTCCAGTTGAATTCACTATTGAAAAATACCGCAAGTTTTCATACGAAGTCTTTGCAACTTCTACAAACGCGAGCTTTGATACGAAGTACTCGACCAACTTCAATTGTGAAGAGTCTTTCTTCAATCAAGCCTTTGATTACAATCGCTCTGAAGCTTCTCGACCATACCGCACTGGCAAATCGACTAGAGAATTGTAACTGGCTTGTGATTTGAAAAATAAAACTTAGAACTCTTTGGAATAGAACAATAGGCTTTAGAGAGAAGAGATGAAACTGAATGTGTGAGTTGAAATGATCGAAATCCTTCTCTATTTATAGTTTTTCCAAAGACAGAACTCTGTCAGAATTCGGACAGAATTCAGGCAGAACTCTATAAGAAAATCTCGTTGGGATCCATAACTGCAGGGAGACCAAGTTTAAAAAGCAGCGTTCACAAACTGAACTCTGGCCGAGTTCTGTCAGGGTTGGTCAGGATTTTTGCAATTCGATTTTTGGGCTTTTTGAAATAGTTTTAAGCAGTTAGGAGCTTTTTGTTAATAGGGGGCTGTTTTTCAAAATATGAGATAATTTGAAAACATTTTTAGGGTAGCGTATTTGCCAGTACGACTCGGTGTATAATGTATTCCTAGACTCAATAAAAGCAAAAAAATACATTACATAAAGGAAATACATACTCGAGTGGCAAACACAGCTTCGGTCTTGAACAGAATGGATAGCAGATCTTTGGTAGTGTCCAAGAGTCCAAAACATCTTTAAGTAGTCCGTATATCGAGACAAAGTTTGATCAATTATTAAAATCAGGTTTGACCATGACCAATGGGCCAACACATATGTCGGTGTCGGCTGTTAATGTGAACCATGCTTTATTGTTGTTAAAGCATCTCATGAAGTAAGAGAATCTCAAGAATTTTTCCCAAAAAAGTTTTTCAAGACTTTCATCTAGTTCTCGAAGACGAGGAAATTCATCGACTCACTAGTAGTGTCTATAAAGAACCTACGTCACAAGGCACGTGTCATCCCTTAGATAGAGGTGAGAGCTAATCCCTTAGATAGAGATGAGGGCCAAAACTGGTTGCCTCATGAGTAGATCCGAAACTATGGATAACCCTTTTAACAACATAAGTAAAATAGGAAAGCCTTGAGAATTTTAAAAAATTGTGGTAACCTAGAGCTCGCATGACTGTGGATTCTATTTTGATGGTTTAGCTCATATTGTAAAGAGAGATTGTGGGCTTTATATATATTTTGAGTGCTAAGGTGGGTACTTTTAATCCCCCAACCCGCCCTGCTGACACACCACCAACTAGAAAGCATGGTCGTTCCAAAAATGTGGGGTGTGTCGTGTCAGACACTCCCCGGACATTGCAAAATACACTAGGACACACCAAATGGGTCTCGTGTCTGTCGCTGTGCTGTGTCATATCTGTGTCCTTGCAACATAGGTCCTTAACCCATTCACCCTTTCTCACACTCCCAATTACTGGAGGAATGTACTATAATCGTATGCCCCTATTGGCTCACACCAGTGCACTATTGGAAATTGCACCAAGTTTCTTTCCTGTTACACTGTGGTCTATGTTTATGTGGTCCTTAAGGTGGGATAACCTTTGGCATTGAGTTCTTTCCTGGGTAATCTTTCGCCAGGCTGATCTAACTAAAGCCTTCAGTACCATCAGAGGCTTACCTGAAACCACGAGTCTACCTAATAACGTTTAAAGTTGCCCTGAAGCCATCAGTCTACCTAATAATGTCTATAGTTGCCCCCTGGAATTTATTGGTCCAAGGTTAGGCTTTTGTGGTTAGATGGTCTTAGTTATTATCTTCCTAGTGACTTAATGGTACGGTTGGCTGTTTATTTTCTTATCATAGTTCATCCATTTCTATTGCAGTTAGGTGAAATTAAGAATATTGTTTAACTATGTGTTTACCTTGTCAACTGTGTCTTCTCAATAAGATACTCAAAAGCTGTCTAACCCGTGTCATCACGCTTGAGCATGTCCCATTTATATGCATTATATTTAGTACATGTTGATATCATTCATTTCATCTTAATGTCTTGTACCCATGGTAGTCAAAGGCGTGCCTCGTAGCAAGGCGCAACAGCTGCGCCTCGCACCTTACTAGGCGAGGCGCCTTTCAGCAAGGCGCAACCAAGAGAAAATTTATGAAATGCCCAAAAATTTAAAAAGTTTTATGAAAAACCCACCCCAAAATAAACTTTCATCGCGTGCCCAGCATTAACTTAAAAATTAAAAAAAGGGCACGACATGACCCTTTTGTCCTTCTAATTTATTAAGAATATCAACAAACCCAGCAAGTTTTATGAAAAACGGTTCGATTCCAGAAGCTTGAGAATTAAATACAAAACCAAACGACTCTTCAAAAAAGTGTCTCTATCGCTCCCTCCTCTTCCATACTCTGTTCGGTTGCGATTTTAGGTCATCTCCTCCAAAAATCTTAGAAATTTCTTACAAGAAATCGTCAGCGAATCTCCATCACAATGTCGCAATCATCAGCAATGGATGTAGACCAAGTTAGAGAAGAAGGAGATAAAGTAGTTGTTGGAAAGCAAACGAAAGGAGGGATGAAAGTTAAGAAGGTTGCTCGTAGACGAAATGCTCCAAAAGAAAAAGAAGTGCAAGAAGCAGTAGAAGAACAAGAACAACAAGAACAAGAAGTAGCAGGGGAGGAAGAAGAAGATCAAGAAGAAGGGAAGAAAAAAGGTAAAACTTTGAGACCTGTTCATTCTCCGTTTATATTGACGCGGCAAATGAAAATGATCATTCTCCGTCTATAAAATACACGGAGGATGCCCTTTCTGTGTCATTTGAACTAGAAATGGCCATTCTCCGTCTATTTTGAGACGGAGAATGGCATTCTCCGTGTTTAAACACACGGAGAATGGCATTTTCTGTGTTTTTGACCTAAAGAACGAGCATTCTCCGCCTAATATGAGACGGAGAATGTCATTCTCCGTTATAAAATAGACGAAAAATGACCTTTCTTCTTGCATTAACCTAGAGAAATGAACATTCTCCGTCTTACTGACACGGAGAATGCCATTCTCCGTCTATTTTATAACGGAGAATGGCATTCTCCGTCTCTTTTGACCCGGAGAATGACATTCTCCTTGTATTTTGACCTAAAGAATGAGCATTCTCCGCCTTATTGAGACGGAGAATGTCATTCTCTTGGTCAAAATAAAGGGAGAATGCCATTCCCCGTGTTAATACAAAACGGAGAATGCCATTCGCCGTCTATTTTAATACGGAGAATGTCATTCTCCGTTTTGTATTAACACGGAGAATGGCATTCTCCCTTTATTTTGATCTAAAGAACGAGCATTCTCCGCCTAATATGAGACGGAGAATGGCATTCTCCGTATTAAAACACGCGGAGAATGTCATTCTCCTTGTATTTTGACCTAAAGAATGAGCATTCTCCGCCTTATTGAGACGGAGAATGTCATTCTCTGGGTCAAAATAAAGGGAGAATGCCATTCTCCGTGTTAATACAAAACGGAGAATGACATTCTCCGTCTATTTTAAAACGGAGAATCACATTCTCCGTCTATTTTGACACGGAGAATGGCATTCTCCCTTTATTTTGATCTAAAGAACGAGCATTCTCCGCCTAATATGAGACGGAGAATGTCATTCTCCGCCTTACTGAGACGGAGAATGCTCATTTTCCGGGACAAAATAAAGGGAGAATGCCATTCTCCTTGTATTTTGACCTAGAGAATGAGCATTCTCCGTCTTTCTGAAGCGGAGAATGAGCATTCTCCGTCTTGCTAACGCGGAGAATGACATTCTCCGTTTTAAAACACGCGGAGAATGCCATTCCCCGTGTTAATACAAAACGGAGAATGCCATTCTCCGTGTCAAAATAGACGGAGTATGATATTCTCCGTCTATTTTGACACGGAGAATGGCATTCTCCGTGTGAATACAAAACGGAGAATGCTCATTTGCCGTCTATTTTGACACGGAAAATGACATTCTCCGTCTAATATTAGACGGAGAATGGCTTTCTCCTTATTATAATAAAGAAGAATGTTGACGTAAACCTAATTGTTGTTGTTTTTAGGAAAAAAAACTGTCAGGAACAAAAAAGAAAGACTTTTCCGTGCAACATTCACCCCAATACTCTCTCTCATGGATGAGGTGAAGGAAAAGTTTGGCCATTTGCCTGAAGCAGTTGTTGAAAGCTTGAAGAATGTAGGATTCTACAACTTCGTAGATGTATTCTACAGAACTAAGGTGAAAAAATCAGAACTATCTAAAGTCACCCAAGGTCTGGAGAACTTGATGGGGACTTATTTGGAAGAAGATGGAATTGGATATTTCCAATTGAGCAGCAGTGTCAAGGTAGCACCAACTGCTGATGAGATGGCAACCATTTTCGGTCTGCCAATGAATGATGACACTGAAGTTGATGAGAAGTATTTGAAGATCATCACTGAAAAGCAGAAGACCCCCCCACCAGCAGACTCATTCAGCATGTGTACAGAACACTTCACAAGATTGCTGAAAAATTCCAAGGAAAAAAATGCTGAAGTCTCAAACGCAGAAGTTAGGAAAAGGATCTTAGAGCTGCTGGGGGGCGAAAATGCAAGTCCTGATGAATTGGCCAAGTTAATAGTATTCAACTTGTGCCAAACAGCATTCTTCACCAGAATGGGGGGGTCGAACTTGCCATACAAGTTCTTCGCTCTGGTGGAGAGCACAGATGTTATAAAAAGCATCTGTTGGTCTCGGATTATACTGGGGTACGTCATGGACAGCATAAAGAGGGCTGTTACAAAATCTGAAGATGGTGATGTTGATATATCGTACAAGAAGATTGAAGGTTGTACGATATACTTCTTGTATTGGTTTGCAGAGCACAGTCAACTGATAGAGAGGAAGTGCAAACCAACAGTCGCATCTCCGAGATTCGATACATGGGATGGGAATAGAATCTCGATATTCCTAAAAAATGAATATCAAGGTGCTCAAATGGATTCGGATTTGATATTCAAGGATCTTGTTGCATTGAATGTTGATGAACTTGAAGAAGTCCCAGCAGAGCAGCAATGTATAGAAGGTGGAGATAATTCTGTTGATGAAGAAGAACCACAAACTGAAGCTCAAGCACCAGCACCCTCTACAGCTGACAATGTAGATATGTTGCGTGTCTTGCAGGAGAAATCTCAGCTTATCGCTGAGAATGAGCAACTCCAGGAAAGAGCCCAGCAACTAGCGGCATATGTAGCCCAACAACGTGCTGTGGGGCTCGTTGCTGATGGCTTGGAGAAGGAGTTAGACTCTTTAAGGAACGAGAAATCGCTCCTTATTGATGATAATAAGAAACTCCGTAAGCGAGTTGAAGAACTGGAGGCACAGGGGTCGGAACTAGACTCCCTGAGAAAGCAGAAGTCTGAGCTTACTGCTGATAATGAGAAGCTTCGTCAACGTGTTAAGGAGCTACTTCTAAAAGGTAAGATTTTATATTTTTTGTCTATTTTAATCTGTAATTATCTGTATCTAACAAGGAGAATGACCATTCTCCGTGTCAAAGTACACGGAGAATGAAGTTTTCTGTGTGTTTTGACCTATAAAATGTCATTCTCCGTGTCAAAATAGACGGAGAATGTCATTCTCCGTATTAAAACACACTTAGAATGACATTCTCCATCTATTTTAAGACGGAGAATGACATTCTCCGCTAGTATTTTAACACGGAGAATTACATTTTCTGTATTTTGACATAGAAATGGCCATTCTCCGTTTAGCTTAACACGGAGAATGACATTATCCGTCTATTTTGACGCGGAGAATGACATTCTCCGTCTGTTTTGACGCGGAGAATGACGTTCTCCGTTTTACTTAACAAGGAGAATGACCATTCTCCGTGGCAAAGTACACGGAGAATGACGTTTTCTGTGTGTTTTGACCTAGAAAATGCCATTCTTCGTGTATTTTAATACGGAGAATGACATTCTCCGCTAGTATTTTAACACGGAGAATGACATTTTCTGTATTTTGACATAGAAATGGACATTCTCCGTCTATTTTGACGCGGAGAATGACATTCTCCGTCTTTTTTGACACGGAGAATGACATTCTCCGTCTGTTTTGACGCGGAGAATGACGTTCTCCGTCTATTTTGACACGGAGAATGACATTCTCCGTCTATTTTGACCCGGAGAATGACCTTTCTCCTTGTAAGTGTAACAGAGAATGGTCATTCTCCGTTTAATTTGACACGGAGAATGGACATTCTCCGGATTAAAGTAAACGGATAATAATATTTTTCATTGTTTTTAAAAAGAAGATTATATAATATTGACATCATACCTCTTGTTGTTGTTTGTTTTTTATATCAGTGAAAATGACATAGGATCTCAAAAAAGAGAATGAAAAGCTCAATAATGATAACATGCAACTTCTAGAGGAAGTTGCATCGTTGAATGACGAAATCAAACAGAAGAATGATACAATCGTTAACCTCGAAGCAATGGCTAAAGCATTGCAAAGTGGGGAGACTCAAGCAGTTCCCCAAAAGCATTACACAAGAGCAAATGAACCTGCTGGAACTAAAAAACAATCAAATGCTGCAGATGAGGATGATTTTACTACATTGCAAAAGAAGAAAACATCCGATGCTACAACAAGTAAGAAGGCAGGTCCTGGTCGGAAAAGAAAAACTCCTTCCAGTCCCAGAAAGAAAGTAGCTCCTGCTGGGAAAAAAAAAAGCTCCTTCCAGCCCCGAGAAGGTAGACAATAAAAAGGAGATGTCAGCTTCTGAAGAACTTGAGGAAGAATCTCCTCAAACAGCAAAGCTTGTTAAAGAGGGAAAAATGCTGATGCAATGTCCGAAGCTCAGACTTTGGAACCTTGCAGACGATGAGTTGAAGCAACTATACAGGAGCATCGTATACCCAAGAAGGATGTCTCCAACGTAAGTATTCTAAACTTGAACCAATTTCTGTACAATTCACAAGGGAAAATGATCATTCTCCGTCTCATTTAAAACGGAGAATGACATTCTCCGTCCAATTTATAACGGAGAATGATCATTCTCCGTTTATATTGACGCGGCAAATGAAAATGATCATTCTCCGTCTATAAAATACACGGAGGATGCCCTTTCTGTGTTATTTGAACTAGAAATGGCCATTCTCCGTCTATTTTGAGACGGAGAATGGCATTCTCCGTGTTTAAACACACGGAGAATGGCATTCTCCGTCTATATGAGACGGAGAATGCCATTCTCCGTTATAAAATAGACAGAGAATGACCTTTCTTCTTGCATTAACCTAGAGAAATGAACATTCTCCGTCTTACTGACACGGAGAATGCCATTCTCCGTCTATTTTATAACGGAGAATGGCATTCTCTGTCTATTTCGACACGGAGAATGGCATTCTCCTTGTATTTTGACCTAAAGAATGAGCATTCTCCGCCTTATTGAGACGGAGAATGTCATTCTCTGGGTCAAAATAAAGGGAGAATGTCATTCCCCGTGTTAATACAAAACGGAGAATGCCATTCGCCGTCTATTTTAATACGGAGAATGACATTCTCCGTCTATTTTAACACGGAGAATGACGGAGAATGACATTCTCCGTCTATTTTATAACGGAGAATGATCATTCTCCGTCCCATTTAAAACGGAGAATGACATTCTCCGTCCAATTCATAACGGAGAATGACATTCTCCGTCCATTTCATAACGGAGAATGATCATTCTCTATTGGAGTTATTTTTTATGCAATTTTATCATTAGCCTATATTATTATCATAATCGAAACTAAATTTATGTGCAGTGATAATGTATACATGTACATTCCAAATGTTCCAGAAGAATGTAAAATAAGAAGAAGAACCAATGATGTCAGCATGTTGTTAAATGCTAAAGAATTTCAAGACATCCTAAATGAGGATGAAATAGAAGCCGGTGTTATGAACTACTTAATAAAGCTTATCAACGAAGTTCAAGCCGATTTAAGGAAGAACATTCAGTTAAGCTCGCAGGGTGCACAATGTAAATGGTCTGCAATCATGATGTCCCATTCATTGGTAAGAATCAAAACTGAAAAATAAATATTAATGTGTACAGCTACTAATAGTGTTGTAAAAAACTAACTCATGATATTATTTTTTGTTTTTTTTTCTGGAAAACAGCGTACTGCCCAGATTGTCGATGAAGAAAAACCAACATCTGGAGCACTGTACAATTTCAAAGTTGATATAGAAGATTTTATCATGGAGCTGGAAGATGACATTGAATGGCTATTCGTGCCACTCTTCCGCGAGGAGAATAAACACTATACGCTGCTGGCATTCAACTTCAGCTCCTATGTTTGGACGCACTACAACTCATTGCGGAAAAACACGGGCGCTAAGGGAATCCAGGATGCAAAATACATGAAGAATAAAATCGAGCCAATTATAATAAATAAGATTGCATTGATGAGGAATAAAAGCCCAGCAATCCAGGAATACGAAACAACAGAGCTCAAGGTTTGCAAAGAATGCCCACAGCAACTATCACCCAGCTGCCTGCTGTATGTTTCATATTATATTGAAAAGTTGTCGAGAGCTCCATTTGATTTACAGAAGAAAACAAACAAAGAAGTTCACAATACTATTGTAAAGAGAAGGCTAAATTTGGCTAAGCTTTTGCTTATGAGTGACTGTGCAGTTCCTTTTGTACCATAAAAAAAAATGACAATGTAAATTGGCTAACAAATTCCTTATATATATTCTGTTTGTCAGGTTTCTTTTGTAATGTATTTGTTTTCCTTTGTAATGAAATTCAATTTTTCGACTAATTTACATTGTTCTATATATGTAAATCTGTTTTGTTAAAGTTCTGTTGTTTGATTCAAACCTATAATGTCATTATCTGTGTTAATACAAACCTATAATGTGTGCATTTGGAACTTAGAAATGGCCATTCTCCGTGTCAAAATAGACGGAGAATGTCATTCTCCGGGTCAAAAGAGACGGAGAATGCCATCCTCCTTGTATTTTGACCTGGAGAATGAGCATTCTCCGTCTTACTGACGCGGAGAATGAGCATTCTCCGTCTTACTGACGCGGAGAATGGCATTCTCCGTTTTAAAACACGCGGAGAATGATTATTCTTTGTATTTGACCTAGAAAGGAACATTATCCGTCTTAGGGACGCGGAGAATGCCATTCTCCGTGTCAAAATAGACGGAGAATGTCATTCTCCGGGTCAAAAGAGACGGAGAATGCCATTCTCCTTGTATTTTGACCTAGAGAATGAGCATTCTCCGTCTTACTGACGCGGAGAATGGCATTCTCCGTTTTAAAACACGCGGAGAATGATTATTCTTTGTATTTTTGACCTAGAAAGGAACATTATCCGTCTTAGGGACGCGGAGAATGCAATTCTCCGTGTCAAAATAGACGGAGAATGTCATTCTCCGGGTCAAAAGAGACGGAGAATGCCATTCTCCTTGTATTTTGACCTAGAGAATGAGCATTCTCCGTCTTACTGACGCGGAGAATGGCATTCTCCGTTTTAAAACACGCGGAGAATGATTATTCTTTGTATTTGACCTAAAAAGGAACATTATCCGTCTTAGGGACGCGGAGAATGCAATTCTCCGTGTCAAAATAGACGGAGAATGTCATTCTCCGGGTCAAAAGAGACGGAGAATGCCATTCTCCTTGTATTTTGACCTAGAGAATGAGCATTCTACGTCTTACTGATGCGGAGAATGGCATTCTCCGTTTTAAAACACGCGGAGAATGATTATTCTTTGTATTTTTGACCTAGAAAGGAACATTGTCCGTCTTAGTGACGCGGAGAATGGCCATTCTCCGTTTCGTATGAGACGGAGAATGTCATTCTCCGGGTCAAAAGAGACGGAGAATGCCATTCTCCTTGTATTTTGACCTAGAGAATGGGCATTCTCCGTCTTACTGACGCGGAGAATGTCATTCTCCGTTTTAAAACACGCGGAGAATGATTATTCTCCTTGTATTTTTGACTTATAAATGGCCATTCTCCGTGTATCTAAAACGGAGAATGATTATTCTCCGTGTTAAAACACACGGAGAATGGTCATTCAATACATTATAAAGTCAGAGAGTATAAAGGAGAATAAGTTCTTATGCTGTTAATATATATGTGAAACATCAAATATGCAGAATTCAAACTATTACCATTGATATCAAAAAATGTAAGATATGTATTCAAAAAACAATTTCCAGTTATATAAAAGAAGGAATATATGTGTATGTATTAACGAGGGGACGCTGCCCCCTTGACCACCATAGCAGCACGTGGAGGCAGAGGACAAGTGCTGCGATTGTGATTGCATAATTCAAAACAATTCTGGCACCTTATCTTTCTCTTCTCTTTTCCCTTGTTCTCATATTTGCTCTTGTAACGGTCCGCTTTTGGTCGTCCAGGACCCCGTTTCGGAACAGGGGGTAGAACAACATCAGTGGGATTATTTTCAAACTGTTTTTCGCAATCTGGAACTGGACGAATGACACATGAATATAACTTCTGGTAATAATCTGATGTCCAATACTGCTCCACAAAGTCGTAAACAGATTTATCTGAACCAATTCTGATGCATTGTATTGCATGGCTGCATGGAAATCCATATACCTTCCATCTACGACAACTACAATGACAATCAAGAAGATTCACCATATGGGAGGAAGTATCTGCGATCACCTCAAATTCGAAATCACCGGACCGATATATCCTATAACACATGCCATCATCTGTAAACTGCTTCAGCATATCCTCAGCGTATGGAGTCAATTTGCTATTCAAACCAATTGCATCCTTGTGGCGATCCGAAATCATCTTCATCATCTTCACACGGATGACATTTACAATTGCTGATATAGGCAATTTCTTCTCAGCCTTTATCCATGCATTGAATGACTCTGCACAACTAGAAGCAACCTCACCGTATCTACATCCCGGGAAGAATGCGTTTGACCAGTGTTCAGGTTTTTGTTTATTCATCCAATTCACAACATGACCACAATTCAGATCATAAATCTTCTTGATTGCTTGTCTATACCCACCTTTATACAGAAAAACAAATAAGTATTAAAGAATTAGGTCAATTCACAAAATTATGAAAAAATAAGTGCATTCTCATAAGGATAATAGTCATTCTCCGTTCAAAAGCTAACGGAGAATGATATTCTCCGTTCTATGCAAGACGGAGAATGGTCATTCTCCGTTCAAAAGCTAACGGAGAATGACATTCTCCGTTCTATGCAGGACGGAGAATGGCCATTCTCCGTTTTAAAACACACGGAGAATGACTAGAGAATGACTATTCTCCGTCTTACTGACGCGGAGAATGGTCATTTTCCTTGTTAAATTAATGGTAAATGCATAGAAAATGTGCATATATCTGTCTCATTAACACAACTGGAGTTAGAGCATATACTGCTTGCCTCCAAGCTTCAAGTACATGCGGATACACTCTTTCATTTCCTTTCTCTTTCAGCGGTATGTTATTCTTCATGTGATAATAGCAATAGCTATGATAATCATTAGGAAACACTTTAGGGTCTTCAGAAACTAAACCGGTGCCTTGATCCGAAAGAAAAACAATACGCCTACTACATCCAACAACATTCTTTAGATTTCTAAGGAACCATTCCCAATTATCGCCATCTTCGCCTGAGACTATACCGTATGCAATAGGGTAGAACTGTTGGTTACCATTCTTCGCTGTAGCAGACATCAAACATCCTCTAAACCTCCCTGTAAGGAAAGTGGCATCCAAATATAGCATCGGACGACAATATTGAAAGCCTTCTACGCAAGCCCCATATGAAAGAAAAAGCCGCTCAAACCTCATTGATGAATCATCTTTCTGGAAGTCGATAACGGAACCATTATTGGTTTCCTTTACCTTGTTCACATACCAACACAAGTCACTGTAAGATCTAACATCATCTCCGTACATTTCCTGGTGCACCAGCCTAATTCCGTGGTATGCCTGTCCATATGTAAAAGATAAGCCGTAGTCGACCTTGAAATCATCGACAACAGATTTTGCGGACTTTTTAGGATGCATCTGAACAATGTCACTAACCAAACTTTTCACAAACTTTGCTGGAACAACCAGATTACCTTTATCCATATAGCCAGCTCCACAATTATGTTCTCCCACATACCTCTTCACCTCAAAAATTTGATTATCTTTCGAAATAGATATAGCATGGAAGCTCCACAAACAAGCATGTGTCTTGTAATTCTTGCAACAAACAGTATACCTCCCCGGCTCAGATTTCAAAATGTGGAATGGATGACGAGATTCAAAACATACCTTTCTAACAGCATTCCTAACTTCTTCAACACCATTTAGAAAAATCTGACCAACACCAGTAATTAATCCATGCCACATATCCGATTTCCTCTTCTTCACTGTCTCAGTTGAGCCCTCATAAAATTGTACTACTCGTTTGTCATTTACAGTAGGAGAACATCTACTCAAAGAACTAGAAGAGGAAGACGAAGGTCTCATGTGAAAGCTTTGACAAGGAAAAGATGTTGATGAAGAACATGGAGAGTGTATTTGCTCCACATATAGATCAAAACTCACACCATGAGTACCGTTAAAACCACCAACCAATGAGCGAAGCCAAAAATCACTTTCAACATACAGTTCAGTCCCATCAGAGTGCAAAAACCTGAAACGGAAGGAAAGTGGATCCAAAGAAGTCCATCGATCGCACACTTTATTCTTTAAAAAATCCACGGTACTTTCATGTGTGACACGGCAGGAAACTATGTCTCCCTTAAAACAAATGTTAACTAAACAACTTGATTCCATATCTTCCCCCCCGATAACATAAAAACATAAGAGGCCACAAATAGAACAATAAAATTCTCATCTAATAATGATTATTCTCCGTCTAAAAATAACGGAGAATAAATATCCTCAGTTGGAACTAACTTATAATGATCATTCTCCGTCTAAAGTAAAACGGAGAATGTCATTCTCCGTCCTAATTAAGACGGAGACTGTCATTCTCCGTCCTAACTAAGACGGATAATGTCATTCTCCGTTCAAATTAAGACGGAGAATGGCATTCTCCGTCCTAATTAAGACGGAGAATGGCATTCTCCGTCCTAAAAACATACGGATAATGATCTTTATAAGAAGTAATTGTCATTCTCCTTTAAAATATAACGGAGAATGCTATTCGCATAAAATAACAAGATTAAATATCTCACTAACATTTTCTAAGTTAATAATCTTCATAACAAAATCAAATTTAGCATAAATTTCGAGATATACGAAGCTGATGGATGAATTTCTACAGATCTGAACTCTCACCTTGTTTTAAGATCTATAAAAAGAAAAGAAGAAGATCTTCTATCCACAATTGACCTAATCGCCGGAAACCACGAAGATGATGTTGATGATGATGATGATCGATGATGATGAAGGATGATCGACGTTCGACTGACGAAAACCACAATGAACTACGAACGATTCTGCGATCTCTAATAAAGATTATATCAATGGATTTCAAATTTCTCGTGAAGAAGAAGAAGAATACGAATTTCTCAATCCAAATCTGAGTTTGCGAATTCATAATTATATATAGATGTCCAAATTTACGCGAAGGGGTATTTTTGGAATTATGATAATGGCAAATTTTGTAAATACATAACAACTAGAGAGAATCTTGAAATATTTAACGTGTAAAAACTTAATTCTGGGCATTTCATAAAAATAATCCAGCGGGTGGGCATTTCATAAAAGCCCACCCCGAAATTGGGCTTCTCAGCAATTTCCAGTATATTTTATTATTATTATTATTTATTTATTTTATTTTTACACAAAATTTTGAGGCACAGAGATAGCCCTTACCTCATACAAGTGAGAGGGAGGTAGTCATTTCCCGGTTGCTAAAGTTGGCTACAATTTAACTAAGAAAACTAAAATTTATTAAAAGCGTGGTAGGGAACACAAATTCTTGTTAGTTCTATTGAGTGCTACTGTTGCTCTGCCATTTCACTCGGTTATGTTTTAACATGTTTTTGTCGATTTTAATATATTATTTGGTTTTATTGCTTATATTACTAATTTATTTAACTATATATGTACATTTATATTGTTTTATTATTTTTGTGCCTCGCTTTGTTCGGGTGTGCCCCTTAAGTGTGCCTTGCGCCTCGTGCGATATGGACCATTTGTGTCTCGAGCGCGCTTGTGCCTTTGACTACCTTGCTTGTACCTCTATATAAAGAGGGGAGAGCCTCACATTAAGGTGTTTTTCATTTCGGCTAATTAGAGGACAATATGTCACATGTCACTCAATTGACATGAATCTCAATATACAATCATGTACGCATTAAAATTCCTACCTCTCACTCCTTAGGTTCTTCTAAATATTGATCACTTTTTTCTGGAGATCTATGACATTGCCAGGTTTCACTAGTATGGCAAGCTTTTTTGTCTTCTTCCTTTCTAAAGGAAGTTCTAGACTGGTAGAAAAACTGCAAGTGGTTCTTGAGAAGGGTTCTCCTTATACTTAAAAAGTCTTAAACTAGAACAATATGGTGATCAAATGTCTGCCTTGTTACATGTTCCTGTCAGCTACGACACTGGATTGACATAATCTATGTGGCATTTTTTCATTTTAAATAGTATTTAATGCCTTTATTTCCACTGCTCTTCTCAAGCATGGAGAGGTGGGTTGTGTTACAGTAACAGCCACCTGGAATGAACTTTGTCCGAATATCAAATGAACATTATGACTTATAAGATAGACACATGAATAGAAGAAAATAGTTCATGTAGCGACTACAAAACATTTGGTCTCACCTCTTAGCTGCTGTTGTTGTTGTCAATAGCTTTCGATATGGTGATGGGATCTTGTGCAGAAGTGACTCATAGTTGTATCATCTGCAGACATCTCACTCGAAGAGGATGTTGAGAGGAAAACAGGATGGCTGTTGAAACTTATTTTTGTAGCAACTGCTGGAGCTGTTGGTTACCAGTTCTTCCCTTACATGGGTATGTAATGTATGACCTTGTTTCTGTTATGGAGTTTCAAGCCTGTTAGATAACAGTAAATTATTGAGGTGTCTGTTGCATTGTGGCTAAAACCTAATTATGAGAATCATTCACCACATCACCTCTGACCATCAGGTGATAATCTGCTGCAACAGTCTATCTCACTTTTGCATGTGAAGGATCCATTGTTCAAGAGAATGGGAGCATCCAGATTATCACGTTATGCAATTGATGGTATTTTCTCATACTTCCCATCTATATGCTTCACAATATTTGTTTGCTTGTAGTTTTTCAAATGAGGGGTATAATGCTTTTTTTAAACGGAAAATTGTACGGTAAGCAATAAATTTTTAACTTATTATATAAAAGGAACTAAGTTTCCCCAAATTACATATACAGCATCGTCACGCCCTAAAATAGGGCGTACAAATTTTTACGTCCTTTATTTGGGCGTCAGAAATAAAGCAGTTGGGTTGGAGGATGAAGAATTGGGTTAGAGAATGAAGAATTGGTTTAAAGACTTTTTAAGCATGCAGGAAAAAAATGCGCCCATAAAAAGGGCATTTTTTTTCGATTCGGCGCCCTTTTTTTGGGCGTTTATTTTTTTATATATATATATTTTTACCGCTTCCTACTCAGTTTTACAACGGCTATTTTTACAACGTATATAATTTTACAACCTTCTACTCTTTTTTACAACGCCAGCAAAGGAGGCACAACACAGCGCGGACGGAAAGCGCCAATTTTTTTTTTTTTTTAAGTCCAAATTTTGGGCGGCAAAATGAAATTTGTATCCTTTTAATGGGCGCCAAAAAATATTACGCCCTTTTAATGGGCGTTGTTTTTCATTCTTTTTTTTTAATACATGGTTGACTGGTTGTTAAGAAATTGGTTGGGTTGTTAAGAAATTGGTTGATTGGTTGTGGTTAAGAAATTGGTTATTAATTTTGGTGGGTGTTAATGTTATGACGCCTTTTTTAAGGGCGTTCATTTTTTTTACGCCCTTTTAAAGGGCGCGACGATGCCTTGCTTGCTAATACCCCAAACTTTGTTCTTTTTACGTAATTTTGGGATACTTTTATGCTTCTGACGAAAATTTTCCGTTTTTTAAATATGAGATTCACTTAATCATGTACTGTTTTACTATCATGCAATTATCCTATTGACTGAGAAATAGATTTAAGACGTTTGATTAAAGATGAAACCTAATTTAATGAAAACTCTACAATCTTGGTTTTCATTTGAAGGAATGTTTCTTTCTAGTTTGATGGTGGAGAAGACCTACTTACATTGTCATCAGAAACTTTATTATGATCTGTTAAATATTCACTTATGACTGGCATTAGTAGGGCTGAAAATCGAACGAACGAGCTCGAACGAAGAGTGTTCAAATTTGGTTTGACTTAACTATCGAACGAGTTTGATTCGAGCCGAGCTTAGACCGAGCTGAACACGAGCCGAATGCGAACGGTTTGAATCGTTTTACAGCCCTAGTAGTGAGTATTTATAGGACATGTTGTATAGACTATCACACTGTCTCTCTAGTTTTAAAGACTTTTTTATTGAATTACTTATGCTCTTTACATCGTAAATTTACCATCATATAAAGAACAAAAAAAATGAGTAAAATTTCTAAGACAAAATATATTTCTATCTATTAAAAAATGCATAACTTATAGAAAAAGTCCTAATATGAGAAACCGAGCCGAGCTCGAGCATGTTTGCAAACAAGATCGAGTCGAACTCGGTATCAATTAGTCCACGAATGAGCTTAAACCGAGCTTGGATCGAGCCGAACACGAGCCGAATGCGAACGGATTGAATCGTTTTACAGCCCTAATTAGTAGCCATTAGTCAAACTGTAATGATAGTAGGCGAGTATCTTATGTAAAAATCTATAACCTCCTTAGTTGGTGGTTTAGTAACTCACAATATTGTCTGTGCTTGTGTTGCGAGTTGTTTCATTCCTATGTTGCACTGACACAAATATGACACTATATGGACGGACATAACATTGGATATTGAGAGTCTGTGCCATACCCTATATGTGTCCAACATGACGCTACACAGGCACGAAACTGATTTTCAAGTGCCCGTGCATCCTACTTTTAGACATGAACCTTAGATGTTGATATTGCTCCAAAAATTGAACTATACCCTACTGCTAAGTGACAGTACTACTGTATTGTGCAATGGAAATTCCATATTTCCAACAAAATGCAAGTATTGTGTAATGAAACTCTCTCTTTATCTGCTTTTGTAATTATTAGTACAGAAGTACCATAATGTTATTATTTTACTTCAAATTGAGGTTTTTCCATTGTGGACTTCCTTTCTCTATTGTGTTGTCTTCTTTGTTTCTCAAGAGTGCTTTTGTGTCTTCTTTGCCGAGGGTAATTATTTTCATCTGTAAGATTTTTATTTTTCCATCAAATGATGGTTTGGATTTTTTTTTTTTTGGAAAATTGCATCTTTGATCAAGTTTTGCAGGTTATAAATTCTAAAATGTAAAAGAACTTCATCTTCTAATTCCAACAATTCTTGTTATTTCACTTATAAAAGTAGGTCAGGAAGGAAATAACAGCTCTGACTTCTTCTTTGGCTCTTATTGTTAGGATTGGCTCAAGTTCATTTAGAATGCTTGTTTTTATATTATGATTAGGATTAGTTCTTGGTGTTTAATAACTATTAGATTACTAGGTTTGTTTAGGGTTTAGGTTTTGACCTACAAATATAGTCATCTTCTTTTGAGAAAAGTGAGGAAGAGAAATTTGAATTTTTGAGTGTTTGGTAAGGATTATGAGAGACTGTAATCCTTTAATTGATGATTATTGATTTGTTGATTTTTAGAGTTAATTTTCTTCTATGAACTTGTTATTTTTCTTTTCATTATCATGACTTTGTCATAGCATATAAGTATAGGAGTGGGGTTTGAGATTCGATGTGGTGGAAAAGATGAGCACGAACATTTTGAGGCCACGATGTTTGGCAATTTCGTGCAAGGTGAAGGCCGAAGAAAAAAGAGAAAGAAAAAAGTAAAACCGAGTTTTGTTGAAGGTGGAGCTGATTTGTTTTTTCTGCTTCTAGATGTTGCTTCTATGGATGATTTTTGTGATGGTGGTGTTTGTTCATGATGAAGTTTCTATTGCAATTGAATTTGGTGATTATGGTGATCATATGATGATTTTGCTAAGTTTAGGGTGCTTTCTGGTTATTATGATTTTAGTGATATTTGTCTTTGGTGATTTTTTGTTGAGACGACTATGGTGGTATGGAGTTTGAAGTCGATATGATAAAGGATGAAGTCGGATTGAGAGGTATGAATTGCTGAGATTGAACGTTAGCATTCAATGCCTATTTTTTTAAGGTCTACCAAGACGAAGTGATAAAAATGTGTAATTTAACCAACATACTGTGGTTTGTGTGTGTGGGTTGGGGGGGGGGGGGGGGGGGGGGGGTGGAGGATATTTTGTTGATTGGGGGTAGGATAAACATGAGCCAAGGTGGAGATTGTTGACTCAAGTTTATATAGAAAGGTTTATGTTTATTTAAGTTTTAAATAGATTATGATTAGTTCCTTGGTGTTTAATAAATTTAATTCAAGGGTTTAGGTTTTGGCCTATAAATATAGGTGCCTCCTTTCGTGGAAAGTAAGGGAGAGAAAAAAAAGATGTAGGATTTTGGTTCTTCCAGTGTCTGGCGAGGATTATGAGAGGTTGTAATCCTTTCATTAACGATTATTGATTTTTTGGGGGGTTTGAGAGTTAATGCTTTTCTAGGATCTTTTTTTTTTCCCCATTGTCGCACCTTTGCCGTAATACTTTTCACTAAAATGAAAGCTCCTACCTGCAATAGAATTTTAATATTGACTTTTCACTTATGTTGCACATATACAAATGCACTACATGTTACAGACATGGCAAAATGGACACAACACAGATTTTGGCAGGTCTTCGGGTACTTTTGAGTGACTGGTGGTTTCTGATATGTATGCAACATGGACACAAGACAATACAGTACCAATTTGGAGTATCTATCTTTCCTAGATTTTTGTTGTAAATTTATTGAAATTCTCCTCTTTTTCTTCTTTGTTGCTTTCAGAGGCATTCTCATTTTCTTTTCACACCTTTCTTTCATTTAGCTTTGGCTTTCAATATTTGGAAAAGGATAGAGAATAAGAAGTTCGTTGAAAACTTGAAACATGCCTTATTCTATTTTTCTTCTTTTTCTCACTTTTTGTAAGGCTTTCTGTAGGCATTACTAACATGATTAGGACCTCAAGTACTAAGTTCTATAGAAATATATATTGACACAGAACAATGGCATTTAAAAATATTATGTGAAGAAGGTGTGATGAGATTCTCAACATTCTAGATTTTAGATTTTAGTATAATGATATTGGAACATGGTAAAGTATGATTGCCCTCAACTTTCTAATACACAGATGAAAGGAGAATGAAAGTAGTTGAGATGGGTGGAGCTCAAGATCTCCTGAATATGCTGGAGGCCGCAAAAGATGGTAAAACCCGCAAAGAAGCTCTGAAAGCTCTTGCTGCACTTTCTCATTCAGGTGAGTCCTAAAAACTATTGATCATGTACATCTTTAATTGACAATTTTAATTACAAAATCGGATTTCTTCCTGCTCGACTTTGGAACTGGCACCTTTGTCTGATGTTCTGCGTTTCCATTTCATTATCCTCTATGCCAAACTGTGCTCCTGCCTACTTTTCTGAATATTTACGGTAATAATCTATGTTGATGTCCCGTTTTAAGCATGCGAGAAAATGCTTATTTGTAGGTTAATTAGTTCTCATCACTTTAAATGGGAGATTATACAGTTGAGTTTGTTACATATATAAAACTTCATCGGTTGAAGGATAGAAAAAAGGCTAATTAGCGTTTAGACCCTGGATTTTATATCAACTTGAAAATGTCTTCCCCTTTTTTAACCGCCTCTTTTTCTCGTTCTGTCACGACGACTGCAGATTTAGTAGCAGAGGTTTTGCGACAAGCTGGTGCAGTTCCTGTTGTAAGTTCCATCCCACACTCTGGTGAGCATCCTGAAGTTGAAGCGTACAAGTCCAGCCTGCTGAAGAGGTTTGAGGAATTTGAACGAGATTGTACTCCAGCGGAGGGAAAGCTCAATTGATATTTCAAGAAATTTCCTGAAATTGTGACCCCTTGACTTTAAGGAGTTTTGAAGAAATCTACTTTAAATGTTCTATAGTTTTTTGGGTCAATTTTGACTCCATATCTCTACTATTATAAAGGGGCTTCAAAACGACTCAATTGAGTCGTCTAAGCCGTGTATATTATCAACCATTTTCTTTTTAAAAAAAAATGTAAAAAATTGTTAAAAAAAGTTTAAATTTGTTATATATATGCAAAATGGGAATCCAGCTCAACCAAATAAGAAAAAAAAAAAAAAACCTCCCACCTTAACCACATGAGCTAGAAATAATATTTAACTATATTGGATAATATTTTTATTATACGTTATTACAAGTACAAAGTACGTGCATTTATTAGTTGTGATAAATGCTTGAGCATTGCAATTGAGCAAGAGACATTTAGAAACTATTAGCAACAGAGACCGTCAGCTTTGTTTGTCATCAAAATTGAGCTTATATGTGACGAATATTAAATATCCAAAAGCCCCATTATGTTCAACCCAGGAATTATGAATTGAAGTATTCGCAAGTTTTTGGACTTTACAAGTTTGGGGAAAAGGAAAATGGAACAGGCAGACAGGGATGGTAATACTTGCCTGGCTTTTGTACATTTTATTTGGGTTGTTTTGCTTACTTTTTCAAAGCAACAACAAATATGATTTGGTAACACTAGCTTCTTGTTATGGAATTAGTGTTTTTGTCGTCTCCACCCGTCTAGCGCAATGACATCATTTCAAAGGTCCATACAAGTCTTCTTCCGAGATTTAGTTGTAGATCATTAAGACGAGAATAAAAATATGGAGAAAAGAAAGACTTTTTAATAGTTGAACTTTTACTATCCTAGAGAAGAATATAACTTTTGGGTTGTGAGGAAGGCCGCCTCCCTTTATACCTTTTTACATGGATGATGAAAGATTCTCTCTTTATGCCGTCTAAATGGTTTTACATGGATGGTGAAGATGATGTTATATGTCATGAATCTAACAGCTAGAACTATCTAAAAATTAGATATTTGCAATGAACGACATAATTTATAGGATTGTTAAAATATTTGACAGTCCTACCAATTGGAAGGACTGTCAATTTTTTTTACAGTTCTAAATAAAACATGTTGTTCAATGAACTAAAAGCCTGATGGAACATCTTCCTGCAAAATTGATTTCAAAAAACATGTGTTGTGTTGTCTGATTTGGGAAATGCAAATTGTTTGAACCTTGAAGTAATTATAGCATGCACTAAAGTTTAGATTAATGTCCAAATATTGCTCGAGTTGGACACAAAAATGCAGATAAAATATTTTGTTTTATTTTTGCAATTGGTGAAGAATGTTATAATTTTATTAACTAAAGTAACTTTTAAAGAATAAGATTATGTTTTACTAGTTTCAGTCATAAAATATACTTTCATGCGCTGGTTGTAGCCTTATTTGTAGGCATTCGAACAATGATTTGTACCCTTCTGTCTTGACTTTTGACAAAATATTACATTTTTTTATTTAAGATTTTCGTTGTAAGGACCGTAGAAAATTTCTCTAGTCATGACTGAATCGAGGACTGTAAAAAAAATTTACAGTCCAGATGCTTTCTAGTCGGCGAAAATCCAAAGTTCGAAACACTAAATGGGTTCGAAACTTCAAATTCGTCCAAAGTTCAACCTAAACCTACTTTATGTTAATACATATGATATTTGGACATTAACAATGATTGAAAAGAAGATTTATGAAATTAAAATAAAAATACAAACATAAAATTAGAGATGGAAAGATGGAGGAAGAAGATTGGTAAGAAGTTTTGGATGTCATCCAAGGATTGATTAATGCTTGGAATTGGAGGAGACGGAGAAGAAAGAAATTTAAGATTTTAAAGTGAAAGGAGGAAAATAATTTTGGAGAGAGGGAGAGGGAGAGAGAGAGAGAGAGAGAGAGAGAGAGAATAAGTTAGAATGTTTTTGTTGGAGGGAATTTTGGGTGGGGGGTTGGGGTTGGGGTTGGGGTGTTGGGGGGGGGGGGGGGGGGGGGGGGGAGGGAGTGGGGTTGAGCAACTCATAATAAGTAAGTCTTTGACTGTTTTGACTTTTGAGTAAAAGTTCAACAAAAATTGGGCTAATCTCGATCCTGGACTATTCCCGAATAAGTTTTATAGTGTCCCTGACAAAACCATTATAAAGTCACATTGTTTGAAATCAGGGAATATTTACTCGCAATTATAAACATTTTGCTACTAAACACCATTTGAGCACTGCTTTCCTACTCTCTTCCACTGACATGTGGTCCACGTTGAAGAAAGAAAAGAAAGCTTCCTTGTGGGCCCCACCTACGCGTGGTAAACATAATCACTTCTTATAGTCTCATTTCCGTGCAAGTACTTCCCGCCAGATCTACGTCCACCACGCGCCATGGACTGACACATCACGTGAGAAATCAAACCCATCACCATCCGTCCGATCGGAATCGTCGGATCCCACCAGCCAGATCGGACGGCTAAGCTCCCATCTCACAGTCCACCATAACCCGTGGCATTTTCGATAATATCGGGAAACAACAAGGGCTAAAGCGCAGCCCCTCCTCTTTAAATACATGGGAACTCCTCACTCCTTTTCGTAATGGGCTCTCTCATATTTCCGCTCTTCCGAGAATACCCCCTTTCGTATAACAAATATTATTACGGATAAGAATTTAGAATCTTCACTTTTTTCTTCCACTTTGCTTACTCTCCTCCAAAAAATTCCCTATTTTGAAAAACTAGGGTTAGGGTTTCCAAATCGAGAATCTAGGGTTTCCCCAAGCGATGAGGGTCCATCCAGTTCCTCCGCGGAAGCGCAACGGCACCTTCGGTTATGGCTCCGGCGGTGCCGGGAACCAGAAGAATCTCCGGCGGCTCCCCCACATCTTCAGCAAGGTCCTGGAGCTCCCCCTCTCCTTCGACGCCCACGTCTCCGTCTCCGAGTCCCCCGCGTGGCTCCGCTTTGCCGCCTCCGCAGGCGGCTCCTTCCTCTCCCCCGTCGGGGTCCAGGCCCACGCGGTGGAGATCCACCCGGGGGTCATGAAGGTCGTCGTCCGTGTCGGCGGAGGCGGAGGGGCGGAGTTCGACGAGGAGGAGGAGGAGATGGATCTGGACCGGTGGCGGTTCCGCCTCCCAGACGGGACCCGGCCGAGGCTCGCCACCGCGGAGTGCGTCGACGGGGAGCTGGTGGTCACGGTGCCGAAAGGATTCGACGGCGAGGATGGTGTCATGGAGGGTGCGGTGTTCGGCCAGATGCTGCTTGTACAGTAAAGGATGCTTCTTTCGTTCCTTTGCATAGATCATGATCAACTTGTGCTGGATCATAATCTTCTTCTGTTGATTCCATTCCATTGCTTGATATCTTGGATTAGTTTTGTGGGAGTCTTGTTCATATAATAAATTAATAGTAGATTTAATACTTATTTGAATTTGAATTGTGAGTGATTACTAACAACTTGGTATGATTTCTGTTTAACCTAATTTGAATATTTAAAGTATGGAACCACACTGCCGAAAATGGCTGTATAAACCAATCTCTCTCAAATAGGGACCTAGGAAGCACAGACGCTCCAAAAATGTTTTTCTTGTGTCATGTTGGACACGTTTTGGACACACTGTGGATATTCCAAACTACACTAAAACCAGTGTTCTAAGTGGCGGTCGAGGAGGCCGCTCTCTGCAACACTTTTGCTGTAGGCGGTGGAGTAGGGGCGGCCAGCGGTGTAGGCAGAGGTAAGGTGGCGTAGGTGGGCGTCTAGGTGGAGCAATACCCGACTATGTGTTTTGACAAAACAGTTTTGTAAGCATTATGGCTCTATTGTTCATTTTTACAAGACTGAAACTTCAGGAATTTTTGTTCTACATAGTCATGCATAAAACATTCTTAAAATATGAATATCATGCAGAAAACAGTGGTAAAATAGTAAAAATGTCCAAATATATCAAGCACCTAGGCGGTAGGCAGATCCTCTCTGCCGCACATCCGTCTACGGCCGTTCAAGACCTTGACTAAAGCACTCCAAAATTGGTGCAGTGTCCGTATTGATGTGTCCTTACCGTGTCGTATATGTTTTCGTGCAAGATAGCTTCTCTCTGTGTCAAGACGGTTTTAACTATGTATCACGGACATGACACGAGATGGATATGGCAGCATGATGTCGGTACCAACTTTGATGTGTCTTAAATGTGAGTGTTTGTGGTCCAGTGTATTTTGTAGTTTTATGTCTGGAGTGGTATGTGTTCATTCAACACGACACGATGTGGAGTTAACACCAAGATTTCTAGGGTTACCTGCTTACTAGGTGATGTATACTTGACACGGACACAAAATGACCCTGATTTTTGGAGTGCCCTTGCTTCCATAGGTCTAAAGTCACTGTTTTTTTTTCACTTTATTATCCTAGGATTAAGAGAATAATATGGAAGATGGGAAATATAAAGCCGGATGAAATGGTAGTTACACTTACTAAAGTCTGCTTCTAGATTAAGCATCCAGAACTTTTTAACCAGATTAAATCCCTTAATGTTGGTTTTGACCTGCCCCCTAACTGTATCTAATTGTTTATACTTTTGAATGGGATTGTGACCTTTTTTCTGATGTGGTCTTATGTGAATAGACATGGACGATGTTTGATCATATGGTATGGTTTCTTGTCCTTTCTCAATGGCAGCATTCTTGATGAATTCTATTAATTTTTCATATATTTGTGGCTTTAGTTAATTTACTTTTTTACAATCGTAGCTACTCCTGTGATGATTTATTTCCTCATTGCCTATCCAGTACCTTTGTAATCTAATTTTGGCTGTTAGTCTGCATTTGCCGTTATAATGGTTCATTTCTTAGTTTTGCTTCAACAGTTTAGATCGGTCATCTTACAAAAGATGACCAAGCTATTATAATTGCAATTTCGTGTTATATGGAGTATGTTTTTTTTGAAAGGACAAAAGGTCATCAGTTTTAGTTTGGCATGTAAAATTTGGTTTATGTAATTGTGTTGTTTGGTTGTACTTCTATTTTCCAAATTCCATTTGTGACCTTTTGTGTGATGTTATTATATGAATTTGTTGTGTTTAGATATGTATGCTTTTCTCTCTCCCCTTTCTTGATGGTTTTATGAGCGTCTCCATACTGTTAGAGCTCACAGATGTTTTGAGTTGTAGCAATTTCATACTCTGATTATCAAAGTTTTCAACCGTTTCCATCATAGTTTAATTTTGACTGCTACTGTGGTTATCATATTTTTTTCCAGCTTCGTGCATGTTCGAGATTATTGTATTCAGTTTTTGATAATGCATATTAGGAAGTTACTGGTCTTCACTCATAGCTATAGGAAGTTTCCTGCTGAAAAGGGGACAGTCGTAACTAACAGTAAGTTTGTTTGGCGCTGAGTGGAAGGGGGGGAGATTATCATGACAAATCTGCAGATTCACAATTTCCTGGTAGTAACAGGAAGCTTCCTACTACTTTGCTGCGAATAGGCACCACACAGTCAGAAAGCTCCCAAACCAAAAGAGAGTGAAGATTCTGCAACTGTGAAGGGGATGGTTGCCTAATGAGAAGGAAGGGTCCATGGAAAGAAAGAGATGGATGAGGAGCACAGGAGTGAGTCACTTACGCTGCACACGAAGCTTCCTTCTCAAAAGGACCTTTTGCTTTGAGACAACGAACTGCAGGCCAAGTTTATGGTCATGCCTGTAACCGAAGGAGCGTCTCATCTTATATAGGGACTACGTTTTTTGATAGGGGGACACTGTTTTGATATCCTCCATCTGTGTGGCTAATGCTACAAGGCAGATACGAAGCAGATATACTGGCAATAAAAACAGGAAAACTTATACAGATACCTTGGTCGCTCACCCACAACTAAGTACCAGGTTGAAGCTCCACCTGGAAAAAAGAAAAAAGAAAGACTACACTAGTCGGTTATATCATAATCTTTCCGTTCACTGGAATTTGAAAAAAAAAGAAAAGATTACATAAAAAATTACCAGTTCTACACACTGTATTCATATCATCTGGCCAGTAGTGCATGCTATAAATACAAGTAATTAGGTCAAATTCAAACAGAACCAACATTCTGTTGTGTTGCTATATGCTTACGATTATAAAACAAAGAGATGAAAACTGCAGGTCTGAAGAAACCTATATAACATTGCAGGCTTCTTTATCTCATCGTGCCATTGATTCAGCATTTAGTTTGACATCAGATTGCATATGTTTGTGGTGCCTTCATATCATATGAACCATGCTCCACTCCATCTCAATGAATGAAGAAGAGGCAGATGGAGCTCCCCGCTTGAATAAAGCATACTTAATGGAACTTTGAAAGCTAAACTCACAGTGACACTTGATGCTTGCCCAGATCATTCAAGATGCATAACCACTAATACTAGATATAAAAGTGAGGTACAATTTAAGTACATCCAGAAAACACACCAAAGGGAGAAATGTCCAAAAATAAGCTTACTGGCTTTAGACTACTGGGAAAATTATATAGGTCATGATCGGAACAAAAAAGGGATGATGACTTGAGAATACTACTCTCAGTTCAGGAGAAACTACCGCACATTCTCATCATAGTCCAACTTTTTACCCTGGTTTCCTGCCCCTGTTTCGTTTGGGGGCAACCACCGACCATCCATCCTCATCAGGCATCTCTCTTGGTTTTGGCTTGTTCACAGCCATTTCTTTTGGCATTACTGGTTCATCGACCACCATGTCAGACGCCTCTTCATCTGAACTCTCATCAGTATCATCATTACTCACCTACATGAACAAAAGCACATTGAAATTAGCTCATCAAGTAACCTACTAAGAACATAACTCTAACATACTTGATCTGCGAGGTTCTATAAAGCAACTCAACACGACTAAAGAAGATTCAATGAAGATGAGCAAATACATAGGTAACTCTTAAATTGATAGTGAACTCCAAACCATAGTAACAAGATCTCTTCATCCCACATAGTAGCAAGCATCTTGTTTCTTAAGCATTGGTACTTTTATGACAGCCAAGGGAACTTCTATTTTATGTAAGGTTTCATAGTATCCGTATCAGACCCTTCCTATGAGTATTGGGATCAAAGGTATCGCAGTATCGGTGGTTTCGGATTGTAGTGTTGGCTTTTTTGATATCGGAAAGCAAATCATTATAATAAATTGGAAGGAAAAAAATTAGAAAAAAATATTTATACATTTAGGCATATTTTAAGTATTTTCTGAGTTGTTTCGTAGTAGTTTTAAAATTGAATGAAGTAATAGTCGACAAATTTCTTCATTTACATACTTTTACAACTTTACTATGCTTTTACACTCTTGTTGATTGGTCTTTTTCGTTCAATTTTCTCCACCGAATTAACCGGGAAAGAGACTCCCAACGTCGGCAGCAGTCGGTATTGGATCATGACATGCCAAACCGTATTGGTAGTATTGTATCGTTATGGTCGGTACTGCAAAATATGTTTTTATCAGAGCTTCAAAACTACTTCATATTAGAAGCTCTCTAAAAATGCTTTAACACCACAATTTTTCTAGCAAAATTTAATCAAACTATCTCACCTCTTCATCTAGACTATTTTCCAGTCAGGGGACAGTTGGAGGGTGTTCCCAGGGTGTTCCCAGTTGCACAAGCTTGAACTAATGACCAAAGAGTTAGGCCTACCTAGTCGGCAAGTGGATACTGGGTTTCTACCTTCACAAGGAAATTGGCACCAAAATGTGTTGACGCCAGTCATAGAAAACTTGTCAATTCTTTTGTGGGCTTTATCGTGCTCCATAGCCCGAACCCATTTTAACGGTAGAAGGCTCGGATGATGATTTTTGAATCCTGGATTCTACCATTTGATTGGAAAAACCAGGCCATGTTTGGTCTCTACTCCATACCAAGTAAAATTTCTTTTACGCTCTAAATGCTCACTACTACTTCTTCCATTGCAACATTAACCTGTATGCCAAACCCCAGCTAGACATCAGGAAGTTAGCCAAAGATGAGCCTATCTGACACAACATACTATCATGTCACCAACATGAGATATTGAGATCTCGCAATTGATGCAAAGTTAGGTTTATCAACCCTTTTGGCTCAAGATCTAATCAATGTCCAAGCAACCAATGTTCTTGTGGCACAAACCTCACATATCTGCACATCAGGAAATCTTTTCCAAAGCTACAGAACTTTTTTAGAAGAAAAGGAGCAAATTTAGAAGTTTAGAAAGGGCACAATCTGGATAGGTTCTTCATGTTCAAAACAGGACTATTATGGTATGAAAAGAGAGAGCCAACATATTGAATCTCTATCTCAGTCAGCCTTTTCTTTTAGTTCCAGACTCACTGTACACTCCCAATCCTTCTTTCTGTCGTTAAGGTGGAGAACTGAACCAAGAATTCTCTTTCTTCATCATCAATTGAATCGCTGTTCGCGACCCAGGATTCTATTTTATCGTCAATTCAATCACCGTTCACGTTTTTTTTCTTATCAATGAATAGATCTCTTTACTTGCACGACTTAGATGTCTCGAAAAAGTGATTCGATGATGGGATTTGGTATGAGATCGATGAGATTGATATTCAAATATTTCTTCTTAGGACGTATTGATTTGACCCCATAAGCGGGACTTCCTGTACATATAAGCAGGCTCATCTCCTTGTTGGGCTTTTGCTCCCCAGCCCTCACATCATAACAGAACAGCTTCAAAACCCCAAAACTCCAAAAGAAATGTCTTTGACCCAAAATTTAAGGAATATTTATACCATGTGTGCAATGTTCGAATGTAAAAGATCAATTTATTACATGAGAGGTCAGGACTTCCCAGAATAATAAGAAGCTGGTTTTACCAGTTCCTTTTTATTAGATAGTTAATCAAACACTGGCCTCTGCAAGTACCATTGTCATAGAAGTCACTTGTCAGGCATTCCTGTCCCAAAAATTTAGGGCTAACAGTTTGATCCTTTTATGTCTGTTGCTCTAATAAGGCACAAGAAGCTCCTATTCGCCTCTGAAGCTACACAGCGCAATATAATTACATAACTCCACTACAGAAGGTTATCTTACTCATGACTGCAGATTCTTATTCATAGAATAGAGATCTTCAGTTACCATCATTAGAGTTAATGCTTAAATGAACTCTATACTGATATATCCTCTTCTCTGATGCAGCAGACAAACGTGTTTATATAATAAAAAAGCGCAAAGAATTGGTAAGCTACTCTCTACTTTCAGGGATGGGTCAATTTTGGAGTGTGTACGGGTACTACGGGGGTTGTGGTGGGCGGGAGCCCGGGGGTGTGGAGTAGTTGAGGTCCCATTATTGGTTAGCCAAAATGTGTGGGGCACAAGAGGAAAGCTTACACCAGGGCCAAGTTACCTGAAAAGGTTGCATAGAGGAATGGACCTCACATCCACAGAAGAGATTCCTCCAGTAACACTGATAGGGAAACAAAGGTAGCTCCACAAAATCTGGTTAACAGTCCAATAAAGAGAGAAAAAGACACCGGAAAGAATCAAACTGGCAGAAATCTCAGATATTAAAAGCTCAAACTGCATTTTGCATATTTAATATATTTGTCCGCCCTAATTCTTGACTATCGAAAGTTCAAGTTTCAGATGATAGAATTCATCAAATACTATTGCAGCATGAGGCCTCGATTTGCACCGCAACAATTGGTTTACCTCTTGCATTTTTGAGGATATGGGTTCAAGTCCAAAAATCAGCCTCTCCATGAACGAGGTAAGGCTTACATCACACCCTACTTGGGCCATGCATTAGCGTGAGCCTCGTGGCACTGGGACACCCTTTTTATACTCGCACTATCAATAGATATTAATGTAATCATTCTTTACCTGCCAAGATGATCATGCTTGTGAGGGGGAGACGAATCAGATTGACAGAGAGGACATTATGAGCATGCGGTTACCAATATCAATAGTGATTATTCCATCTTACTACCCAAATTTGATGAAAATATTCTAAGTTTAGACCAAGATCCAAAACCATTAAGAGCATCTCCAACCCTATTGTGACTTTGGAAAAAAGTTAATGCCACATAGGAATGACAAAATTTTATTCAAAAGTTCTTCTCCAATGCAATTGTCAAGTCAATTGTGAAGCTTATGTGGCAAAAATTAAAGAAGACATTGTAAAGTTGATTGTCTTGTTCTAGACAATACACTTGACAATGTCTTCTCTTCCATGTCATCAATTATGAATAAAAAACATTAGAAAAAAGAAAGAAGATGAGTAGTTGTCTTAAAAGTTGTCTTGGAAGTTGGAAAAAATACTTTTTTTGTCTCCTCAATACTTTTGCATTGGAGAGAGTTTTTCTATCTCATTGTCTTTTGAGATATAATTTTGCCACATAAACAAGACATTGTCTTGTGGCTCATGCCACATAGGAGCCACCTAAGACTCACAACACTTAACAAGACAATAGGGTTGGAGATGCTCTAATGATCTTTTCAAGTGTATTTGACCGTGCACTTAATTACTGGCATATAATTGAACACGTCGTTAACCACTGAGAAATACTTAAGTCAATTAACATATGAACCTGGATTTACACGCTCAATTCACAAGAGCTATTTACATCACCATGGATGCCAATTATTTTTCCTTCGCGATAGATGGTTAATGCAACCTATGTCAGGTGTTGGATATCATTATACATGAAATAACAATAGTGACTTTAAGACAATTAACACATGAACCTTGATTTACACACTCAATTCACAAGAGCTATTTACATCACCATGGATGACAATTATTTTTCCTTCGCGATAGATGGTTAATGCAACCTATGTCAGGTGTTGGACGACAAATAACAAATAGTGACTTTCTTCAGTACATATAGTATCGTAATTTCAAGAAAGACGTCAATAATTTGGAGTATCAAATAGTCATGTAGAGGGTTTTGTAAAGTCATGTTAGTGCACTCGCCCGATTGGAAAGTCAAAAACAAAGTATAGGCGTGCCGACGTCTATTCACAAATCCTATATAAGAGAAGGATTTTCAAGTATCACTATATGCCATATGTTGAGTTGCTCTCTCTCGTTTGATGGCTAACAAACAAGTCGTATTTGGTGCATGAATTTGAGCATGTCCAGGTCATCGAAGAAGGGTGAAGAGCAATTGAGTTCATGCATGCAAGAATTTACTCTAAGCCCATATGCGAACAATCGAGAAGAAGAGTGCATGAATTTATTGAAGACAAATTAATTAGCAGGCCTGATTAATATAAAGCAACAACAATAAACCCTTTATCCCAAATTTTTTGAGGCAGTTGTTTGAATCATTTTCTTCTATTCAACTTTATTAAGAGCCATGTCCTCTAATAGCACTAACAAAGACCATATACTACTTTAAAACTTCGATCCATGTTCGTTAGGCCTACCTCAAGTCCTAGTGACAACTTTAATTAATATCTTCTCACTCCTCCTTAGGAGCGTCTATTTGTTGAAGCCCAAATGCTGGCCCAATAGAAAAGAAAAGAAAGGCAGTGAGCTGGGTTGAACACAGGCACACAGGAATGGGTCAGTGAAGTCGAGTGAGCTGTGGAAAGATGCAAGCTAGCAGAGGGTAGCAGGTTGTGGGTCGATAGCTGGGGGCAAACACAAGTACTAGAGCAGGCGGGTCCATGCATATTTTCCACGGGCAGACACGGGAATTTTGGAAGGATAATCAAGAAACTTTTTCCTTCATCATCAGGAGGCTCAAGAATCAACAAGGAGAACCAAGAATTTCATCTTCTTTATTCCTCATATATACGAACAACAAAAGACCAGAAGGAGAACCGAGGAAACGAGAACCAGAAGAATAATCAAGGAACTTTTTCCTTGATTGTCAGGAGGCCCAAGAATAAAAAAATTCTCCAAATGTGATTGCCTCACCATCATCCAGAGAACTCTCTAAAAAGGGATGTGAGATTAAATTAGATAATTTCTTTATTGTATTCAATTGTGATCTTCACTTACGTTTTGCAGGGGATGTAACCCAAGAGATTTTGGAGGGCTCGGTCTAGGGTTTAAATCGATATAGGTTAGATTACTTTGTTTGATCTAGGGTGCTAGGAATTATGTCAAGACGAAGATTGTATTTGGGTCCAAATTTCTTAGTAGATCTAAGCCTCCTGCAAAGGGGGTGGTGGATGTAGGTACCAGGCTGAACCAACTGAAAATCGGTATGTTTGCTTGTTGTCTTTTGATCTTTATTTTATGCTCCTACTAACTGCTTTAATTCCACTACATCAGAAGAAAATATCAAAAAAATAAAGTAAATGTCAAATTATAAAAACTACCTTTATAAATAACCATAACAATTAGAATGTTATAAATATTAGAATCTTATACAATTTCACAAACACTATTCACCACCACCAACACGATCAACCATCGTACATAATGTTACATCATTGTTTGCATAGTGTATGTTCACTTCTACGTAATCTTGTGGTGTTCGTAAAATTCATTGGCTATAGATGGTACAGGACATACTTTAACATAATATTGAGGAGCACCCCGATTAAAGTCAAATATACTCCTCTCTTATGTTTTCTTAAAATTTTCTAACTTATCATGCACAAAACAGTGAAATTATAAAAACTACCTTTATAAATAACCATAACAATTAGAATGTTATAAATATTAGAATGTTATAAAATTTCACAAATACTATTCACCACCACTAACACGACCAACCATCCTACATAATGTTACATCATTGTTTGGCATAGTGTATGTTCACTTCTCCTTAATCTTGTGGTGTTCGTAAAATTCATTAGCTATTGATGGTACGGGACATACTTTAACATAATATTGAGGAGCACCCTGATTTAAGTCGAATATACTCCTCTCTTATGTTTTCTTAAAGTTTTCTAACTTATCGTGCACAAAATAGTGAAATTATAAAAACTACCTTTATAAATAACCATAACAATTAGAATGTCATAAAATATTAGAATGTTATAAAATTTCACACACTATTCACCATCACCAAAACGATCAACCATCGTACATAATGTTACATCATTGTTTGGCATAGTGCATCTTCACTTCTCCTTAATCTTGTGGTGTTGGTAATATTCATTGGCTATTGATGGTACATGACATACTTTAACATAATATTGAGGAGCACCCCGATTAAAGTCAAATATACTCCTCTTATGTTTTCTTAAAATTTTCTAACTTATCATGAACAAACCAGCGAAATTATAAAAACTACCTTTATAAATCCCAATTGTAAATCCCTTTTGATTTGATCATAATGGTTTACTTCTAACAAACTATCAAATTGACCCTTGATCATGAGAACATACAAAAGTTTAATTATGTGAAGAGAACCGAGTTTTGTCCTATTTGTCCTTTTTGTTATGAGGGAAAAAAGTTTCCTTCTTAATATTGCAATTTTGTACTTGTAGTCTTGTATTCTCCCTCTCCGAACAAAGATTCATAGGTAAGAGTAACAATTGTCTTACTCGGAAAAGATTTAAAGAAAAAAGTTTCCTTCTTAATATTGCAATTTTGTACTTGTAGTCTTGTATTCTCACTCTCCGAACAAAGATTCATAGGTAAGAGTAACAATTGTCTTACTCGAAAAAGATTTAAACTGAACCATCTTCAATTTATTCACTATTATGTATCAAATGGAAAAAGAAGTTGAAACAGAAATTTTTGGCTTCTTTATCAATTGTTTAGGTGTGTAGACTATGTAGATTAACTACATTCCTATGTTTTACTTGCATGGCATACTAGTACTAGTATGTATATTTTGCACCTGAAGTAACAAAAGAATGTTTCAACACATATTTAAACCACACATGAAAAGACACTCTGAAATGAGTAATCTTGGTGACACTATCCATTCGTATGCTTCTCATAACTTAACCTTGAAATACTGCCTACTTAAGTGCATCATAACAAAAATCAATGACTCTATAGCTGGAAAATTAGCTTTATAAATCGTCCATCCTATCAAATCAATATCCGCATCTTTTGAAACAATGTTCTAATGGAATAAAATAATACACACATTTACTTATAGAAAATGTACGATTTAGAATAAATTATAGAAGTTACCTCTTTACTTTGCCTAACAGCATTTGCCAAAGGAAGTAAGTTCCTTAGTTTTTCAATTGATTCATAGTTTCCTTCAAGACAGCCTTCATGCATAACCATCAATTGCTCTGCAACCTGAACATCAAATTGTTATAAAATCTTTAGTAACATTTAGCAGCATACTAAAAGGCATGCTAGTCAAATTGCACAAACAAGGTAAAAAAGATTAATAGATATGCTGGATTGTACATATAATAACTATAAAATATGAAGAAAGTGACAGAAAGGAATAGAAGTTACAAGAGCATGTTCCCTATGGTTCCCAAAACCAATAACCCTACTCTCTTAGATATAAGGATAACAAGTGGGAAGTAGTCTCTACCACAGGAGAATCAGTCACACTTTGTCCTGTGACATCGAAAATGATTATAGAAAGATGCGTAGAGACACTGACGGAGATCCTGGAAGGAATAACTCCGATATTCAAAATTACAGATTCAAGAAGCTTTCCCAAAGGAAAACAGAAACCCTCCCAAGAATCTAATCACTTTTCATATTTTGCAGGGAGAAGCTTAGGAGCTGGCCTAAGGTTTGTGATAGTAGAGTGGTTTGTGTAGAAGATCAAAACTCCTGCACATACCACCTGAGAAGGATGGAAAGATGGTATTCCATGTGCTTGTGCAAGAAAATTGGAGGAAATGTGATGCGGAATGCTTACGAGATTGAAATCAGCAATTAAATTGATTAAGACAAGTCTCATTTAAGTATTGTTAATTACTAGATAATTCCCAGATTCCCAAATAAACGATTATATAAAAGCAAGAAATCAAAACTATCATGCAGCCTTAGATTCTTGTAGAGAATGGGTCAAATATTAATACCCAAATTAGATTAGTTCTCCATATAATATTTAGACTGATAACAGCAAGCTCCCTAGTTTTATTTTGAAAAAGAACTCCATCATATTTGTAGATCAGTAGTCCACTGACAACAATATTAGATGAAGTTGTGTAGTTATCTTAATTATTTGATTCAATTGAAAATGATCTAAATATGAGTTTTTCGAATGATTATACCTTTTTTTAGCAGGTAATGTGAGATCAGTGATACTGCTAAGTCCGGCGGGGGGAGTTGCTGGATGGACGACAGTTGGAGGAGGCTCGGGTGCTGCTGGGTGGCCAGCAGGGCCGCGAATGCTGCTAACCAGCGGGCTGCTGGACCGGCGGATGGAGGAGCCACAGGAGTAGCGGGGCTGGCATATGGAGGAGTCACAGTTGCTGCGGGGTCTTTTGGAACAGAGGAAAGAGGAGGGATCGGGAGAATAAGAAGAGAATTAGGAGAGGGAGAGGGATTTGCTTTCACAGCTAGATGAAAAACTGGTTTACAAACAAAATTATTCTTTCATTCATTTCATTTTATCTTCCTTCAGTAAATTAGAAGAATATAAATAAGACTACAAACCAACAGCCTCAAACAAAAAAACTGAATAACTAATAAGTTGAGGTACTCCTAAAGAAAAGGTAAACAACTACTCTTCCCACAACTAGTACTTATTCCAACAAAGGAAAATAACAAACAATAAAAAAATACTACTCAACATCTGAAGTTCTGAACTCGAACTCGTCCAGAACACGAACTCAGATGTTGAACCATAACGAGGCTATGTTGCATCGTCTTTTATTTTCGTGACTGGTGGCCTGATGTCCACATCAATTCTCCAGGGGTGAAAGGAATTCGGCTATAGCGAATGACTCTCGTGGCTATTGTCATAGTACTCAAGTAAATTTATATTCTACTCCACCTACGTTAAAAAATTACATGCTTGCAGTGCAAGACTGTTTAGAATCTTACTGAGAATTGGACCGAGTATACATGTCATCGACTTACCACCTAGATTCGGGATTAGTTCCATATTTAATATTGAAGATTTGACAGCTTACAAACGTCTCATAATTAGTCCAGATAATCAATTTGTTCATTCATATGAGCATACCCTTGAAGCCTTGGCCAGAGAGTTCCCCACCACTACCCTCACTCCATGGTCCCAATCAGCATATCGCATTAATAGAGTATTGGATGATCAGATCATCTCTACTAGAGATGGTGGTTGTAAACGTTATTTGGTTCGATGGAAAGAGCTCCATATTTACTTGAGTACTATGACAATTGCTACGAGAGTTATTCGCCAGAGCCAAATTTCTTTTACCTCGGAAGAATTGATGAGGACATCGGGCCACCAGTCACGAAAACCTACCAACATAAAAGACGGCGCAATACAACCTCCTTATGGATCAGCATCTAAGTTCGTCTTCGGGACAAGTAAGTTCAAATGTTGAGTAGTATTTTTTTTATTGTTTGTTATTTTTCTCTGTTGGAATAAGTATTAGTTGTCTTAGTCAATGGGGAGAGTAGTTGTTTACGTATTCTTTAGGAGTACCTCAACTGATTAGTTATTCAGTTTTTTTGTTTGAGCTTGTTGGTTTGTAGTCTTATTTATATTCTTGAAATTTACTGAAGGAGGATAGAATGAAATGAATGAAAGAATAACTTTTTGTTTGTAAATCAGTTCTCCATCTAGATGTGAAAGCAAATCTCTCACCATCTCCTAATTTCTTCTTATTCTTTCGATCCCTAAGCTTTCCTCTGTTACGGAAGATCCCGCAGCACTCACGACTCCTCCATTCTTCGACCCCGCAGATCCCTCAGCTCCTCCATCTGCTGGCCAGCAGTACTCGTAACTCCTTCATTCGTCGGTCCTGCAGCACCTGCAGTTCCTCCATCCGTCGGCCAGCATTCACGGCTCCTCCATCCGCCGTCCACCCAACAACTCCCAAGGCTCCTCTAATAGTCAACCACCCAGCGGCGCCCGCGACTCCTCCACCAGCCGGACACAGTAGCAGCTATAATTTCACATCACTTGCTAAAAAAGGGATAATCTTTCGAAAAACTCGAATTTAGATCTCTTTTCAATTGAATCAGTAATGTGATTGCACTTTCCAGATTGGGACCAAACACACTCCAAAAGGCTCCATCAGCTATGTGCTTGCACTTTTCTAGGACTTGAACTCGGGCTAAAGGGTATTGGATTTTTTAGGGTGCATATTGGCACTTAGTTGGCGCACTTTGCGCATGTGCATATGGCACATAGTTATGCTATGTTGCCAGCCTTGTGGTCGCTTCATGGTTATGTGGCACCAAAAGATGAAGGGTTCGATGTTACTGGTAATTGTGTTGTTTGATATTACAAAGGAACTGGGATTTAGTACACGTAAATACTTACCAGATTCGGTGGTAGCACTAGAGTTGTGGCTCATAACTATTTGAGTCAGAGTTATGAGTTATACAAAATCTGTAACTCCGGACTCTTTAGTTCATCTGCTATATAAAAAAAAAGGATTGACACATGTTGACACCATAAATGGATACTTTGCTTTGTCATCAGCACATAGTTGATATACTAGAGCGTATTTAAGTGTATCCTGTCCCACTTTGCTTCATCATGAACATCAGAATAGATACTCGAGAGGTGTCAAGTTGCTTCAAGACATGTCCGAATGCGTGTTGTGGTGGACCGGCGGTAAACCAAACATTCAAGAAGATTGATTGCAACATAACGCAATCGGAACTTGTTGCTTCCCAGGAGCGAAACAACGTGTAAGGATCGAATCTCACCTTGAGCAACGCTGATTTTGATCACCCCACTAAGCTAAAATTAAATACATTTTCCAGTGGTAGAAGTTTCATATTAACAATTTTTGAGGTGAACTAGCATATTTCAGTTTCTACAATAGAAAACCACCATATTTCAGTTTCTACATTAGAAAATCACCGTATCAAGTGCATTTTCGAGCGGTAGAAGTTTTAGATTAACATTCTTGACATCAACTAGCACAGTTCAGTTTCTACACTAGAAAATCAACATATCAAGTGCATTTTCAAATGGTAGAAGTATTTCTAAAGTTCCTACAGCAATCTCAGAGAGATTCTTACAACACTTTCCATGTCAGCTACCTCACCTTAGCACCTTGAGATCTTAATATTCTCAAACCATTTTGGACTTCTCCAGTTAATTTTGCATATTAAAATTCTTGTCCTTGAGAATAGAACATGTTACTTGTTCGCCAACAATTCTTTGTAACTAGTTTCCATCAAATTTCTTCGTATGTGATGATACTCGATTCATCTACTCATAATGCACACTCCCAACGCGCCCATCCCTGTACCTTCTCTCTTAGCTCATACTATAACCAATCACATGTCAACCTAATTCTCTTCTAAACTAACTATACTCCAGAATAGATTAAGTTTTGTGTAGTAGCTTATAGATTAAAATTTAAGCACATGTTGGTCTCAGTATGTTGTTATCAAATATAATGACCTCTTACATTGGCTTCCAAGTTCCAGCAGGCAGCTGATCCTCAAAAATTGATACCCTAATCCTACTTCTTGGTTATTGGCCCATTAGTTCTCCATCATTCTTCTCTGGTACCAAAATCCCTCCACAGGTTGAAACACAATGTGTATGACTCAGCAACCTCTTTGCCAACCATTCTTGTGCTTTCTATGGCACGTCTGCATCACATTGTTCTGAAATTGGATTGAGCAAAAATTGATAAGCTGAGTAATAATCCGATCAATTGGGTGACAAAATCTGCACTATTCCCACGTGGATAAACAATTACATCAATTTGTAATCCCCCAACCCACCCCCCCACCCAACCCACCCACAAATTGCACACATAATAAAACATAATCAAAATTTTCATCACATTTGTCAAATTATACAACAAATTGCAGGGACATTAATACAGCACAATATGCAAGGGCGGATCCACATGGAGAGCACTGGGGGCTCAAGCCCCCACTGGATTTTCAGGGAATATATATATATATATATATATATATATATATATATATATATATAATGTTAAAGTATATAATGTTAAAGTATATATAATGTTAAAGTATATATAATGTTAAAGTATAGTTCAGTTGCTAAAGTAGTTTTGATTATGTTGTGTAGGTCTTGCGCTCGAATTCTCTTGCACGCATTTGAAATGAATTATTTTTTTCCAAGTCTCACGCTCATTTTTTTTGCCAAGTTCCCCACTCACTAAACTCCCTGGATCCGCCCTTGACAGTATGTACACAATTCTGGATGCGCCCTTGACAGTATGTACACAATTCTGGAGTTTCCACGCTTCCTAGGGCCCGATCTAACCATTAAAACTATTACATACTCCAGTGAATTGAATGCTTAATAATCCCAAATTTCGGAAACAAATTATTTTCCGCATCAGTGTGTATGTACTATATAGCAGTTGAATACGCATAAGATTTCAACATTTTTTCTAATTATAGAACAAATCAAGTCTTAAACCATAAACGACAATTGTCTGTATAGTGTCATATTGACGACGATCAATTAGAGTAAGAACCTCTTCGACGCTCCCGTCCTCGATCTCGGTATTGAAAGAAACCGCCATCTCCTCGTCGAGCAAATTCTCCAGATCATCAATATATAGCGCGTCTAGAACAAAACAAAACATCGTTAATCCAAAAATTAATATCATCAAATCCTCAATTCACAAAAAAAAGGAACAAAACCCTAACCTCTGGATTGAGAGAACCAGGAGAGGACGGAGTCGGCGAGGTTGGAGGACTTTTGGCGGGATTCCCGGCCGCCCCAGCCGTTTTCGACCGCCATCTGGAGGGCGGTCCACCGGGAGAGGACCAAAGCGATCCCTTCCGAGAATTTGGCTAGGGTTTCTGGGGACAGCGCTCTTGAATTGGAAGGTTCCATGGCTTCGCCCTTCTCTCTCTCTCTCTCTCTCTCTCTCTCTCTCTCTCTCTTCATCTCTCCTCGTCAATTGCAATGTAGCGAGAAGGAAAAAGAATCGGTTAACGGGTCTACGGGTCGAGCTTGGAGGATCCGATAAGGGGAGAGGCGCAGAGAAGTGGATGAGGATTATTAGGGTTTTTCCAATGGAAAATTTTCATCTAAAGCATAAATATTATTATATATTGTATAGAAAGCACAATTTCATTTGAGGCATCAAAACGTCCACAGGCGTTTTGCATTTTTCTTTTTCTTTTTTCTTTTTTTACGTTGTATGTACTGACGGCGTTAACGACGAGGGTGACGGAGAATCCACGTCAGACGAGGAAGGGCATTTTCCGAGATTTTTACGTGCACTTGAGACTTGTCATTTCACGTCATTTCACGTGCAGTTGAGGTGACGAGTCGCTCGCTTTTCACAGTTGAGGTGACCATACTATCTAATGTTCACTCGTAACGTTCAAAATAGGGATACGTCGCATACTAGCTAACGTTCAAAATAGGGATAGGTAACGTTCTTCTAACGGACAGTTTTTCATCTTATATAGTAATTCCGAAGAAGAAGAAGTAGCTCTCATTCACCTCTTCGTTTTCTTCCACTTCTTCTTCTTCTTTTATTGCAGACAGAAAGACAGAAGCTTTTCTTCGATCCTATTCTTTGGAAGCTGCTTTCAACTTTCATTTCCAACATCCATTCGTAAGCTACAAGTTTGTAACAATGGATCAAAATTTAACAATAATTTGCAATCATGGAGGTATACTAGATGGATTGTCTTATCAAGAAAGTAGTACTCATCTTATTTTTACTTATTATAATATCACATTAGGCAGTTTACGTAATATTATTAGTGAACGTTTTTCCATTACTTATGAATTTACCATAAGTTGGTTTTTTACAGATACTTTTTTGGTAGTAGATAGTGAAGAAGCATGGAATTTTGTTGTTCAAAATTGTTTATGTTCATCTTGTATTAAAATTTACGTTAATCCCTCAGTATCAAGTACTAACACAAATATCATTTTCAGTAGTCAACGTTTTTGTAATAACCAAGATCAATTTGGTGCCGGCCCTAGCGCTATAAAGCAAATTGAAGAGAACGTTGAGATTGAAAATAGGAATATTGACGATAAAAATAGTGATGATTTAGTTGAAGATTTAGATTATTATTTGTCAAATGATGATAATTTAGATTCTTCCACTTCCGAATTATTTGTTGGTAAATCATTTAATTCTCCATATGAATTTAGAAATTTTATTAGTGACCTAGCAATTAGATATAATTTTAGTTGTTCATCTAAACATAATAATTCCCATAGAATTGTATATATTTGTGATTCTCCAAATTGTTGTTGGAGAGTATATGCTAGAGCCGTCGGCGACGATAATACTGTTGAAATTCGTACATTTGAAGCAAGGCATTCATGTTCAGGTGGATTTACAGGAGGACATCATCCACTGGCTACTACCGCATGGGTAAGAAATAAAATAATTGGTAAAATTATTGATGACAACTCTTATAGTCCAGCCCACATTGTGTGTGATATACTTAGAGACCATCGCTTGATATTACATATTCCAAAGCTTGGAGAGCTAAGGAACTTGCATTGTCAGAAATTAACGGTAGTTACATTGATGCGTATGGTAGTCTTTAAAAATATGGATTTACAATTATGGAAACCAATCCCGGAAGCAAATGTTTTCTAAAAACAGTAGGGAATAATGTATTTCAAAGGATTTTTATTTGTTTCAAAGCTTGTATGGATGGTTTTTTAAGCGGATGTTTACCTGTTATTAGCATTGATGCTACTTTTCTTACATCTAAATATCAAGGTAACTTATTTGTTGCATGTGCTCATGATCCAAACTACAAATTATATCCCATTGCTTATTGTGTTGCTGAAAAAAATACTGATTCATGGACATGGTTTTTAAACTGTTTGAAAATGTCTTTTGAAAGTTTTTTTGAACGATGGGATAGTATTTCATTTATATCAGATAAGCAGAAAGGACTAATTCGTAGAATGCGTAAAAAAATTTCAAACTCTCCCCTTTTTTTTTGCATCCAACACTTCAAGCAAAATATGAAAGGTCATTTTTCTAGTTCGGGTTCGCGAAAATATCTAGAATGGTTAGATAAACTTGTCCGATCTTATAATGAGGTTGATGCGAATGAGTGATTCGAAAGAATAAAATATGCAGATATAAATGTTTTCAATTGGCTTGTAGGTTCAAATGATGAAAATCATATTTTCTCGTACTGGATCACTGCTTATGCACCATGTCCACGATTAGATATCAACACGTCAAATATTGCTGAATGTTTTAATGGTTGGATCAAAAGTTTGCGTGACAAACCGATAACAACTTTGCTTGATGGTAGTAGAGCTAAAATTATAACATTGCATGACAAGTATCGAACAAATGCTGAAAATATGCATACAGACTTTTGTCCAATAATGCTTAAGACTATGGCACGCATCATGAGAGAGGCACACCATTTGCAATTGTTGCGTTTTGATAATTTATTACTTAAAATATTTGATCATGCAACAAGTAGATGCTATGTGGTTCAGCTAGACCGTAAATATTGCACATGTGGTCGGTGGCAACATACTCTACTACCATGTGTACATGCTTGCTATGCTTGTCAGTCATCCAACTTTACAGTTCAAAGTTTTTATCCCGTTGAATTTTCTGTTACAACACTTAGAAGTGTATATATGCCACGTATGTAACCAATTCCATCCCCCTACACTCCTCAAAGTGAATTGGTAAGAGGTCAAATAGGAGTACCACTTGTTGGACGTAGAGCTGGAAGACTGAAGAAGAACCGTATTATGACGCGAGAGCTGGCGACAAAGGATCTCCATTGTACGATGTGGCGGGATAGGACACAACAAAAGAACATGCACGAATCAACCGATGCAGTAATTATTGTAATTTGCGTGATTGTATTTGTAGTGTTTTTTTAATGTTTTTTAGTGTTTATTGTAATTTGCGTATTTTTTAAAGTAAAGTTGTAATAAAAGAACATGCATAAAATAAACTTCCTTCATACATAATTTTTCAAAGAAATAACATAAACTCCTTTCATACATGATTTCTCAAAGAAATAAAATAAACTACCCGCCTCTATTATCCCTTCTATAGTCTCTACGATCTAGTTGCCTTAGACCTAGCCTTCTTCTCCTTGGCTCCTCTAGTTGTGAAGGTAGCACTGATGGAGTCGAATAAAACTGGCTACTTGGATTAAGATAGCTTGGACCAAACAATGAAGACCCCATCGTCTCGATGTAATAATCCCAATCGAAGGCATGAGAAGTGTCCTGCGGCGTGCCCTCGTAACTCTGGGATGCTCCATGATAACTCTGGGATACCCCCTCGTAACTATCTGAGGTACCAGCATAAGGACGTGAGGGGCCTGCATAAGGATCTAAGGTACTAGCGTAAGGATATGAGGGACCTGCATAAGGATCCGAGGTACCAGCATAAGGATGTGAGGGGCCTGCATAAGGATCCGAGGTACCAGCATAAGGATGTGAGGGGCCTTCGTCATCATCTGCAGAACGTGCATGTGACTTGGTTGTACGGGGATGTGCGTGTCTCTGCCTGACAATACCTACGGGGTGATCGGCCGTGACATCTAATGAAACAAAATCGGGTGCGAGGGGCTGGCGTAGATATTCTAAAGTATCCCCAAACATCCCAGTTGGATCGACACCGGGGACTTGGGACATCTGGGTCATGCAGTCCACCTAAATATTATAATACATACTGAATTAATGTTGTAAAGTTAACAAAAATTACCATGATATTATATGTAGATATATTGTCTAATACCGTTAATTCTACACGTGCCCTGTGCTCACACAGGCTCCGATCATCTATAGCTCGTGCTTCGAATCGGGGCTCTTGTCACGACCCGCACCCTTATGAGGGGCACGAGCACGTGGGTACGTCCAGCCTACGCCGCAGTATCGGCGGTAGAACATTGTATATAACGTATGTAAATACTACGACTAACAGTATAAAGGTACCTGTACAGTATATACACTCCGAGTGGAGGTGACATAACAATACAGTCTCAATCACAGAATAAAACTAAGGTAGATAGCTCAGAAGGAAAGACATATGATAGATGAAGATAGAAATAAGTTCAGTGTCCGACACAAGCCCAGATATATACATAACATCTCAGGGTCTCAAAATATAACATAGAAGCTACAGTCTGAAGCTAGCTGGATCGCAGTCCAGTCAAACCTAGCTAAAAAGATCTAGACAGAAGTACTATCATCCACTGGCTCCAAGGGTGTCAACTGGTCACAGTCTACGTCCTGACCATACCCATAGTAGGTAGAGCAGTCCGCATCTATGTCATCTGGATATATCATAACATTGTCCTGTCAGGAAAATGAACGAGTACAACGCTGGCAACAAATTCCATAGTAATGACAAATGCTCTAACAATCAATCATAATAGAGTACAAGATGAACATATCAAGATGTAAGTATAACAGGATATGTAAACTGGAAATCATGTCAGGGTGAATCATGCAGGAAAAGTAAGCTGAACTGTAAATCATGTAATTGATGTAATAAATATAAAAGTGCCTCGAATATTATAGCATAATGTGATCGGTATGGGTCAAAAATCAGGCTTCCAGCCGACCGGCTACAAGTACGTAGACTCGGCCCGGCCGGGATGCCAAGCTATGGAGCAAGTAGTAGCACAGGTCAGGCTATACCCGTCGTGAGGTGAGGGTATAGCTATGATACAAGTAGTAACTCAAGGTGGACATTGATCACACTATCTATAAAATTCCCCATCCCCCAATAGTACACAAATCCGGACATAACACGTCATGACGCGGGATTCCCTAAGAGGGGAGCAAGTCCTCTTCATAATCGGCATCAATACAAGTACAAGAATCAAGACCAAGCAAGTACCCGTATCCCAAGAAATCCAGGAATGATATCTCATGACAGGAATCTGACAATACTAGTCCGTGCACCAACGTATCGAGAATCAAGTAAACACTATAACTGAACTGGTAGAGAAGATATCAAAATAAGTAACTGCTATCAGAGAATGTACTCGCATGCTGTCTTGAGCTGTAGGGTATATCAATGTTCAGAGGGGTAATCAGAACCTAAATATGAGATATCGTATGTTAATTTAGGTTTAAACAAGTTTAAGAATAATTTAAAATGAATGATATGAAATCTAGGTCAAACTAGGTCTCACTGAGTCACACTAAGTCCTGTCAAGTCAATCTAGGTCAAATCAAGCTATATCAAGTCAATCTAAGTCGACTCTAGGTTATACCAGTCATCGCAAGACAAAACAAGTCAAAGCAAATCAAACGGGGTCAAGAGTTGGCCTACAATTGACTTTTGGTCAACTGGTCAACCCTGGTCAACTCTGCTCAACTCTAGGTCAACCCTAGGTCAAACTGGTCAAATGTTGACCAACATTTGACTTTTGGTCAACTGGTCAACTCTAGTTTGGATTTGGTCAAATCTAGACAAAGTGTTGACTCATGGTTGACTTTTGGATAAAAAGCCAACTCTGGGTCAACCGAGCCAAAATTGGTTCAGATATGACATTTGTAGGGTGTACCCAACAAGTCACCAAAGTTTTAAGTCAATCCGAATACCCGAACCCCGTATTTTGAATTTATCCGATTACCCCTAAAAATATTTACACTTAACTATTCTAACTTGACGCCAAGTGGCCTTCCCTTAGGAATTTCACTCCGGGCTTCCTAGGGTAGTAGAGTACTAGCCTATACAATCATTACCTACCAAGTTTCCTAGGGTAAGTGGACATCCAGTCAATCTTATGGTCCGTATCGCCCGTTTACCCGTTATCTTGAATATATCAAGATACACGATACGGTGCGATACCACTCTCCTAATCCCACACGCAATCCCGATTTTCACCTAGGAGCCTACCCACAAAATCTAATTCACATTTGCTAGGTCCCCTCCAAGTTTGGACGCATTCCGAAACATGGAACTCAAAATCACCCCTTCACCAAAATCCTAACTAACATTTTACTCACTCATTCACTCATTCAAACTCTCTCTTTTCATGCTCCCTTTGGACTAACTTTAGGAGTTATTTGTAACGACCCGCTCCACCCTAACGGAACGCCGATTCAAACGGCAAGTACAACGACTCAAACAAGCCGTCGACCCAAAGAGTTGGCATCGACCTGAAGAAGAATCGATACAAGGCTTACATTGGCCCGTTAAGATGAATCCAGACTTAGACTTTCAAAGGCGCGCTCGGAGTATCGCTCAGCCGATGCGAACATCGCTAAGGTGGGTGGCTCCGATGGACCCGTCTTTGCTTAGCCTAGACACATAACAATACGGACACTAATGCTAGAATCGCTAGGCGATAACACTGCGCATGCTAATAAATGACTCAACGCACCTAGCTAAGGGAATAATCCCATCTTGTATGCTTGTATAGAATATGGAAAAGAACATAGAAAATATGAGAACTCTCGCGCCGCACTCTACGCTCATGCTAAGGCACGGGCTTACATTTCGAGTTCCTTATGCGTTCAACAATGAAACAATGAATGGATTACAACAACGAAACGGGAAGACTATAAACATAGTCGTTCCGAGTAGAGTATAGCAACATTGAAAGATTATGGGACCGATGGGTTGCCAAGGCGACTCCCGTACGGGGAGTTGCATAACGTGTGAATGAAAGAATGAATGGATAAGTGAATGAATGAACCAACGAATGAAAGAATGAATACGTGAATGAATCAATGAACGAACGGACAAGTGAAAAGAAAGAAAAGAAAGAATGAATAAAAGATAAGGAAGAAAGGAATGGTTAGCGACAGGTATGACGGACACGTGTAACGGGGCTCGCTACTCGCGCTGCACGGACGCCAACCTGGTCGATAACGCATCATGGCTAAGGGTTAGCCTACGGCTCGGTGACAGCCGTTAAGTTAAATGACAAATAATACGAAATGGTCGTGGACAATCCCCTCGTATACGGGAGGTGGGAGATATAAGGGATTTCCAGTGGCACGGTCAAAGGGGGGACGTGGCGGTCCGGACGAAAATAAAAAATATGGCTTACGGGCTGCCTGGGTGCGGACTTCGCCATCCAGGGGACGTAAGTGCAGGCGTATTTCAAGAGACTAACGGGGTGTGTACCAGCCCGCACCCTACGCTAGTTGAGAAATACCACGGCTTGGTTATGTCCTAAATGGCTTGTGATGCCAGCGACCGGTGCATATAGATTTAAGTGGGCTTTGCTGGTGGCAATCCATGTGCAAGTCCTTGCATTGAAACAAAGTAGTCTAAGTTAACTAAATAAAGTGTCTTCTGAACATGCTCGAAATGTAACACACCGAATGATAAAGAGTAATTCATGCAAATGAGTTAGAGAACGTGCCTACGACGTGCTAGAACCCGAGGCAGGGACACGCCCTTGACATTGAAAGTTCACATGAATCACGTTAAGTTATTTTCTATGAATTGTTGACTAACTTGGTTTACTTTGGACAGGGAAGGCCGGACGGTAAGTATGGGTGAGTCGTGCATGTATTTCCATGCAACACATTGAATTTGGCAACACGAGATAGGCTATGAAATATGCCATAAAAATGATCCTAAGGCAAGATTAGAAATACAATGAATGATAGACGGTGAACAAAAGTAAATACAATGTGTTTGGTAATGATAGCATTGTGGGCGAGCTAGCCTCCCCAACAGTGCATAACAATGTACTGATAACCCCACAGTCTGCTTGCAGGATGCAGGAGACGCCGGCGGGTGCAGAGCTTCCATCGAACGTGCTAAGGCGCAGAGCTATCTCTGGAGTCTTAGAGTGTTGCAAGGAGCTGAAGCACCATATACAGGACATAATGTATCGGAACATCGCCATGAATCATTCTATGTTGTAAGCCACTTGGCACGTCTTTTATGTTTCAGAGAGAGAGAGAGAGCTTGAGCGATTTGTAATATCGGCGTAGCGCCGCTTGTAAACTTCTTGAATATCAGTAAAGAGTTGAATTCACTTCAATTTGTGTTCGTTTACTTTCCACTGCAAATGGGGAGACTCTGTGTGAATCTGTTGCCTAGCTCAAATCGGCCGTTTCTGGACATAGCCTTGCACGGGCGCAACCTAGGCCCGTGCGGCATCACGCCTTAGCGAGGACGATCGCTCTTGCGGGAGCGGGGTGTGACATTATTTTGGTGGGTTTTATAGGGGTATATAGAGCTAATATATAGGGTATATATATGTATATATATTGGTATACATATGGGGGTATATACGGGGGGTTACGGGGGTCAAATGGGGGCCTAAAGGGGGGGTCCTACTGCTGTTGTGCTGCTGCTGCAGTTTTTGCTACTGCTGCTGCTGCTTTGGGGGGGGGGGGGGCAGCAGCCCCCTTGGCCCCCCTTGCTGCTGTGGGTGCTCTCCTATATCCCCCTCCTTCTCACACTCTTTCTCCCTCATTTCCCTTCCATTCTCCTCTCTAATCTCCTCTATAATTCCTCTATTCTTCCTCTCAATCTCTCTAATATATATATATATATATATATATATATATATATATATATATATATATATATATATATATATATATATATATATATATATATATATCACACACATACTAATTCTCATTCCCTCTCCTCTCTACACATACAAATACACACACATATATATGATCACACACACACACACACACACACACACACACACATATATATATATATATTTTAATTTATATATATATATATATATATATATATATATATATATATATATATATATATATATATATATATATATATATATATATATATATATGGATACACACTCCCACACATGGATACACACACACACACACACATATATATACATATGAACACACTCACACACACACACAAATGAAGTTTAAGAGTGCCTAACCACTTAGACACAAATCTAATTTATTCTAGGAGTGTCCAAATTTGGGGGAACTCAAGGACACAACCAAAATTCCTAACTTCTCCTAGGACACTCTGTCACGACCCGCACCCGCTTTTCGGATACGAAGCGTGTCCAAGCCCAGCCTACGCCTCAGTGTCGGCGGTAGTACGCTGTCTACACTCAAGTCACGGCAATCTATAATCACGAAAATCTATATCTTATCCACAGAATAATCAAGACACAAACAAGATCAATGAATATCCATGAAACTAAGCAATACTGAATATAAACTGAATGTATCCAAAATCAATGTCACGTCCGGTGGACACAAATCCACTACCAGTAGACGGAAAAATAGAGAAATACATGGAGTAACTAACTGGATAAAACTGCTAATCTAGACCACCTCAAGTGCAAGCAATGCGATCTGATGCTGGCCTAACCCTCTGGTCTGCTCCTAACTCAAACTCGGCTAACATGAAGAGATCATCAGGTCCTCAGAGGATTAGCAAGATACATAAAAATGAGCCTTTCTAACAGTTTATTATGCATGGAGAAAATACAGAATAAACAAGTAAAACTGAGCAATGAAATAACACGAATCTGTACACTGTCTACACATAAATGAACTGCTGAATCAAGGACTAGAGAACTCATGTCAAGATGTCAACAGATAATCGAAACGAATACTCAAACCCTCGTCCCTAGTGTGGACTCGCAGGTTTGAACTACTAACCCTCGTCCCTAGTGTGGACTCGCAGGCTAGCATCACCCTCGTCCCTAGTGTGGACTCGCAGGCGTAAACCCTATACTACTAACCCTCGCCCCTAGTGTGGACTCGCAGGCTAGCATCACCCTCGTCCCTAGTGTGAACTCGCAGGTGTGGACCAATAACCACTAACCCTCGTCCCTAAGGTGGACTCGCAGGTTAGCTTAAGACACGAATAACTACTAACCTTTGCCCCTAGTATGGACTCGCAGGTTAGCTTCAAGGTTTCAAGACACGGAGGAAAAAGCAGTTCGGTTCACAACTCACGACATGACTCGATCAAGGCTCAATGAATACGTCCAATGAGATACAAAGCTAAGTGTGAACACTGTCTATATAGCAATGATACAAATATAAAAACAGGATATAAAAGATACATGGCAACAATATGAGGAAAGCTGGATAATAAATAAAGACAGTGCATGTAAATAAAGCTGTGTAGAAAGGCAAGGTATACTTGCCTTAGGTCCTGAGCTGCTGATACAAGTCGAGTGTCCGTATCGAGATCCAAGTACCCTGTTTATGAATTGATAGAATCAATACACAATTAAAAGGTGCAAATAAGCTATCTATTGGTTTGTTTTAGGCTTCTAGGTTTATATCTCACTCATCCCTTATCCTATATAAACAGCCCATATATATATATATATATATATATATATATATATATATATATATATATATATATATATATATAGCACTTTATATGCTTAACCATGACTCCTTTGTCTATATGATACCTTTTATACAACTATACCTATTCTTATACTAGTCACCCATGCTTACATACTCTGGTAGATAAGAATACTAGAAATAGTTTAAGTTGACAACTATGGTCTTGTATCCTGGTTGTAACAGATTGCTATCATGACTGAGTAGTCTAGTAAACTGCAGCCCAAAGCATGAATTCTACTATTTACTACTAAGCCATTGGCATAGCAATGTCCTAACTGAAATCAGAAGGAGAAATTCGTATGGTGGTGTCCTTGGGTACACGAGGGGTGATTCATTTGTTAAAAATTAAGCAGTTAACAGTGAAGTTTTATTGCTTGGCATCTTTTAATACAATTGCAAGTTCACATGAACTGCTTCAGGGGTTTGAGACCTGTAACAGTTATCTGTAGGTGCCTATTAGCCCATGTGTTAACTCTGAACTCCAACAAGTCAATTAAAAACACATTATTCAACTGATACATGACATTGCAGAGGTTACAATATCATGGAGGTATTGTATATCTCAGGGCTATATCATCTACTACCTGCTACCCTGTAGGGTTGATCAACAACCCAAGACAGTGCCTGGATACTCTAATGGACAGGGCAGAACAATGGCCAATCAGGACATCAAGTTGAATGGGCATATTGTCAAATAGGGACTGACTTTATACATGATGTGCTACCCAGTGTGAGGACTATTAGTATATTTGAAACATCAGGAGTAGCTATACTGTAACAGTAGTTATGGTCATGAATGTGTAGGTAATCATCCAAAACTCGGCAGTGAATCCGATCATGGTAGGGTCTGAGCTGGTATGCATCAGTTGACACTCGGGTGTAGTGTCAAAATATGTTAATCCTACCTACCAAGTTAACTCGAGTCCTGCGGTGACTCCCAACTCGACAGATATACCTAAAGCTAACTTTTGTTCCTCACAGAGTTTGAAATACATGGTATACCCGATATTTAGGTCCTAGGTTACCAAAACTAAATCTGAAACATAGAATATAATGTGTGCTAAAGGGACCAGGTCGTGTTGGGGCCTAACAAGGCCTGATACAGTGTCATGGCTGTTCATAAAGTCCGATACCTACCTTCGAGTGCCCTGAACCCGATGAGTATCTATCAGGGACTCCTAGCAGAGTCATTGAGTTCCTCTGTTCCTGGATTGACACTAAAGTAGCATCGAGTTCGAAGGCTCATGGGAGACTCTCAACCCAACATTTGGTAGACTGTGAAATCACGAAGGTAATGAAAGTGATGCAATTCCTTCTAACTCAGGAATTTAAAGGTGAAGGTTCTTAACATGATTTATCAGGTAATCAAGGGTATCCTGATACACAGGTGAAACCAATATCGAACTCGATACTTAGTTCAGACATGTTGTGAGTGTCAATCTCTGCTACCCGCATTCAAAAACCTGATTACCAAGGTCGAGATGGCCCGATACCGAATGTCTAAAGTTTCTGGTTACTACAAATATCCATGGTAGCTCAGAACTGGTCTGATACATATAAGAACAGATGTATGCCAATAGTATTTGGCATATGACGCTGCCCTGGGGTTTTGATCGGTTCCCCCTGTGTCTCCACTGATACAAGAGTCGAGTATAGCATCATATTCTCAAGGTCGGGTTTAGGTATCAAATTTGATATTGGGACCAAGTAGGATATCCAGGATCAAATCCGGTATCGAGATTGGATAGGGTGTCAGGTCTGATACTAAGGAAAGGTCCATAGGTCCTGACTTTTCTAGTGCTTACTAGCCCAAGGTGGCAGGAGGAAGCTTTGACGTGACATCCTGGGCTCAGGGCTTGGTAACACCCAGGTTAGTTTATCATCGTCGGCCAATGAATCATGGGGGTGAAAGTCTAATCTCTTACCTGAGGGACAAAACCATCAAGTGGATGTTATGGATTGTTTTGATCGAACAGGGCATAACTCCTTATACATCTCTTCTGAACCCAGGAGGAATCCTGCCCCCATCTCGAATAAATGTAATAACAGAGGATCATGGGAAATGGCAGTTGATTTAAGAAGGTTTACCTGTTGAGGAATTGTGAAGCCTTGCTCCTGACGAACTCTCGATAGCAATTCCTCTCGAACTTGGAAGCGCGGGAGATGTTTAGGGTTTACAGATCGGTTTTGGGGGCTGCCATTGATCATATATATAACCCAGTTTGGGTAGATATGAATCTGTTTAAACCAGATTAGAGTGAATCCCCTCCCCTTTGATTCATTAGAGATTTGAGTCATCTCTTATTCGAATCAATCCAGCTTCTAGGAGTCGGCAGTAACACAAGGAGTTGAATTTGAATTTGTGAGATTGCACTATAGCCCCTGTCAATTCCTAAATTACCCCTTTGAGCCCCTGATGATGTTTTTTTTTATATAAACAAAAGAATTAAACCTAACAATCATATATATAACACCATAAAGATTGGTGTGGATTTTAACAATAAAAATAAAATAAAATAAAATAAAAGAATTTGGTCAAGGGGTTGACACACTCCAAACGGACTCAAACCCGACACGAATAGGGACACAACTATGGAAATCAATCCTACATGGTCCAATCTAATTATTATGATGAAAGGAATAGGTTAGATAATAGGTTATACCTATCGGGAGATGGATTCCCGATTTGAAAGTCCTCCGACACGGCTCCGACACGATAAATTGTTTAGGACACACCCTTGCACTTCTTGCTCCCAAAAGCTTGGAGAGCTTCTCTTCGGGTAGAGGAAGAGTTGTATGGAAGAATATTGGGAAAATGAGAATTATTTAGAGACGATTTCTAGGGAAAACCTATTCTAACTTTTGAGAAAAGATTGGAGAAGAAGAAGAAGAAAATTTGAAGTGGAAGAAGAAGACAAGGGGGAGGGAGTGGCCGGCCAATAAAGGGGGTGTGGGGCACTTGTAATTTACAAGTTTGCCCCTCCCTATAACTTACATGCTAAGTTAAGTCCAAATTTGGGTTTGGGAGTTATCTAAAACTAAATAAAATTCATAATTAAGCTTAAATACTCATGGAGGACTAGTCCAAACTCCTAATCTTAAAAGTTAAGTTTGGGTGGGCCATGGCTAATTAACATGCTAATCACAACTCAAGTCGAAATTCTCCGGAGTCCCGAATTAACTCGGATTGCGATGAAATTCGAACCCGACTCCTATAATCATTAAATATTATTATTCATGAAATAAAATTCCCAAAAATATTATAAAATGGAAAATTACTATTTTACCCCTAACTTGGAAAAGTGAGGTGATAAGTATATCCGCCTTAAAAAAAATTTCGTTCTCGAAATTGAAGACAACAAGCACAGGAAATCACAAACAGAAATAAAGGAAATGGATTTATACCTCAGGGCACGAAAAGATAAGGGAAACGCTCCCGCATATCGTCCTCCCTCTCCCAGGTAGACTTGCTTGGAGAGATGTCTCCACGCAACCCGAACCAAGGGTATGACCTGGTTCCGAAGCACCTTCTCCCTGCGATCCAGAATCTCCACCGGCTGTTCTGGATAGCTGAGAGTAGGTCCCACCTGTACCGCTGAATGGTCCAATACATGGTTAGGATCTGCCACGTACCGCCTCAGCTGAGATACATGAAACACGTTGTGCACTCACTCGAGCCTAGTAGGCAAGTCCAGTCGGTAGGCTACTGCACCGATCCTCTCTAAGATGGTGAAAGGTCCGATGTTGCGCGGACTGAGCTTCCCACCGCCGCCAAAGCGAATCGTGCCACGTGTCGGGGATATCATCAAAAACACCATGTCACCAACCTAGACATAAGACAAAACTCAGCACATAACTAACAAACAATCACAAACAAACACGACAAGAACTGAAACTAACCTCGAACTCTAATGGTCTCCGGTGACTATCGGCCCAATGTCGCTGCCTATCCTGAGCCACCCAAAGTCTGTCTCTAATCAACCTGACCTTCTCGGCCGCATCCACAACCATCTCCGGCCCAAGAAGCGCCCTCTCGCCAACATCGTCCCAAGACATAGGAGTACGGCATCTCCATCCATATAGAGCCTCAAATGGTGACATCTCTATACTGGTCTGGTAGCTGTTGTTGTAAACAAACTCTACCAGGTGAAGATGGTCCTCCCAATAACCCTCGAGATCAAGCACACACGTGCGAAGCATATCCTCCAAAGTTTGGATGGTCCTCTCCGACTGCCCGTCTGTCTGAGGATGATAAGCGGTACTAAACTTGAGCGAGGTGCCCAAGCTAGCCTGCAAACTCCTCCAGAAGTGGAAAGTGAATCGGCTATCCTGGTCTGAAACTATGCTCACCGAAACTCCGTACAATCTCACGATCTGACGAACATACAGCTCTGCCAGCCTCTCCGTAGACAAACCCACTTTGAAAGACAAAAAGTAGGCCGATTTGGTCAATCTATCAATGATGACCCAAATCGCGTCTTTCCCTCCTGGTGATCGTGGAAGTCCAGATACAAAGTCCATGGTGATGTGCTCCCACTTCCACTCGGGAATGGGTAGCGGCTGTAGCAATCCACCTGGTCTTTGTCTTTCGGCCTTCATCTGCTGGCACACAAGGCAACGAGATACAAACTGAGCTACCTCTCGCTTCATGCCATACCACCACACGTGCTCTCTCAGGTCCCTATACATCTTGTTGGCTCCAGGATGCATAGAATACTGAGAGCGATACGCCTCCTGAAGAACCTCCTCCCGAAGCTCTCCACGTGGAACGCACAGCCTAGTACCGTACCGCAACGACCCATCTTCGGCTACAGAGAAATCGTCAAGCAAGCTCGTCCGTACCTGCTTCCTAATGCTCCTCAGGACAACATCGTCATACTGCGCTGACCTGACTCTATCCATCAGCTCAGACTGAATCTGCAAACCCCACATCTGGATCTCTACGCCCGGAATGGTGACCTCGATACCCAAACTATCCAGGTCGGCCAACAGATGACGATCTGTCGTCAAGAACATAGCAACTGGATACCTGCTCAAGGCATCTGCAACTACGTTGGCCTTCCCCGGATGGTACTGCAGTGATATATCGAAGTCCTTTATCAGCTCTAACCACCGCCTCTGCCGCATGTTCAGCTCCTTCTGAGTGAACATGTACTTCAAGCTCTTGTGATCTGTGAAGATCTTAAATCGCTCTCCGTACAGGTAATGCTTCCATAACTTTAAAGCAAAAATAATCGCGGCCAACTCCAGATCATGAGTAGGATAGTTTTTCTCATGAGGACGTAACTGCCTGGATATATAGGCAATCACCTTCCCGTGTTGCTGAAGAACACAACCCAAGCCCTTTCCTGAAGCATCGCTGTAGATCGAGAACCCTCCTGACCCAGATGGCAAAGTCAAGATCGGAGCTGAAGTCAACCTCCTCTTCAGCTCATCGAATACAGCCTGACACTCAACAGTCCAGACGAACTCCATGTCCTTCCTGGTGAGTCTAGTCATCGGCTCTGCAATCTGCGAGAAGTCCTGGACGAACTTTCGGTAATAGCCAGCCAAACCTAGAAAGCTCCGAACCTCGGCAACTGAACTGGGCGTAGACCAAGACTCCACTGCTGATTTTTTTTTTCTGGTCCACTGAGATCCCGTGCTCGGTCACAACATGACCTAAGAACTCCACCAGGTCTAAGAAGAACTCACACTTCAAAATCTTCCCGTAGAGTTGCTCCCTCCTCAGAGTCTCTAACACAACTCTCAAGTGCTCCTCATGCTTTTCTTGCGTCTTCGAATAGATCAAGATATCGTCTATAAAGACTACCACGAACTTGTCAAGGTACTGATGGAATACCTTGTTCATCAAGTTCATGAACACCGCGGGAGCATTGGTCAACCCAAATGGCATCACTGTAAACTCGTACTGGCCGTACCGAGTCCGAAATACCATCTTGGGAGTTTCATCATGCCTCACCTTCAGCTGGTGATACCCGGACCTCAAGTCTATCTTCGAAAATACCTTTGCCCCACTCAGCTGATCAAACAAGTCGTCGATCCTCGACAAAGGGTACCTATTCTTGATAGTGAGGCTGTTAAACGCTCGGTAATTAATGTACATACGGGACGTACCGTCCTTCTTCGGCACAAACAGGACTGGCGCTCCCCCGGACAAAGAACTGGATCTGATAAACCTCTTGTCCTGAAGCTCGTCGACTTGCTTCTTCAGCTCTATCAACTCGCTGTTGTTCACCCTATAGACATGCTGTGAAATGGGCTCGGCGCCCGGCACCAAGTCTATAGAGAACTCAATGTCCCTGTCTGGCGGCAACCCTGACAACTCCTCGGAAAAACATCCGAGAACTTAGCTATCAACGAATGTGGCAAATCCTGTTCCGCCAACAAAGCTCCACAGAATCCAGCCTCCGGCTCCGCTGCTCCTCGAGCAAACTCGATCTCTGGCTCTCCCGATGTCCTAAAAAGAACTCTGCCTCCTCTACAATCAATGCTAGCATGATGCATGCTCAACCAATCCATACCAAGTATCATATCGTACCTCGGTTGGGGCATTACGAGCAGACACGCACTCAAATCCCGGCCTCTCACAGTGACTCTCTGCCCCTTGCAAATATTATTAACCAGGATAATGCCTCCCCCGGTCATAATCTTGCAAGTCCTACCCATATATTCAGTAATAATATTGTGTCTCAGAGCAAATGAAACAGACACAAAACTATGAGTAGCCCCAGAATCAAACAAGGTGAAAGCAGGGAAAGAATCAAGGAGAACATGACCTGCTACAACATCTCCCATGGGCTGTACCTCTTCTTCTGCTGCCAAAGCGAACACCCTGCCCGCGGGTGCTCCCCTCTGGTGCTGAACCAAGCGCTGCTGCTGGGTCTGAAGTGGAGGACCTCTCGACTGTACTGCTGGTCCTCTAGCCGGTTGCACTGTCCTGGCCTCCCTTAGCTGCCCGAACAGGGCAGCCCTTCAGCTGGTGGTCGGTCCCTCCGCAGAATAGGCAAGTGCCTAACCTCCTCCTGCATACATCTCTGCTGTGCCCCGTCTTTCCGCAGAAAGCACACTGCTGGGTCTGCCTCTGGCCCAGACCCTGACCCTGATGCTGCTGGACACGCGATGGTGCCTGCTGAATCTGTAACAGAGGCTTCTGCTGCTGAAATGGCCTATGCTGATGCTGAAAGTGGGGACGCTTGGCCGGTCCCGCACTGGAACTCACCCCTATAGTATCTCCGCTCCTCTTCGGCTTGAGGCCGAAGTCCTCCTCTGCAATCTGCACGTCCATCAATATCTGATCGAACGTCGCGTCACGGCGACCCGAGGTACGGGTGCGCACTGCATGAATAAGTCCCCTGCAGAACTTACGAGCCTTCTGCCCCTCATCCTGGATCATATCGGGAGCGAACCTGCTAAGACGGAAGAACTCAGCTGCATACTCGTCCACCGACGAGGTTCCCTGCACTAGACCCATGAACTGGCCCTCAAATGCTGTAAGAGCCACGTCCGGGAAGAACTTCTCTTTGAAGAGCCTCCGGAAGTTCTCTCATGTCAGCCCTCTCACCGACGCACGAGGATCCGTGCGGTACCATGTCAGTACGATGTCAAAGAATCGACTGGCTGCGGCCGAAACCCAAAGTCCTCTAGGAAGCTCTGTCAGCTCCATGCTCCGCTGCACATCCTCTAGCCAATCGTCTGCATAAAGGATGCCCTCCATGCCCGTGAAGTCCCTGGAGCTCATCTTTCTAAAGTCTAGTTCTGTCCCCGGCCTGGACTGCTGCTGGTACGGCTGCTGGCCAGTAGGGCCCTGTACCATACCCGGTGCCACTCTCTCCACGGCTGCCAGTGTAAGCTGATGCGAGTTCTCCATACTCTGCCTCAGCATCTCAATCTAACGGTGTGACGCCTCCGACTGGCGCTGCGATGCCTCTGCCTGGGCTCGCTGTGTCTCCATCATCTGCTGAAGGAGAAGGAACATATGATGTGTATCCGTCGGTATCGGAGGTGGTGGCGATAGCATCTCCAGAACGACGACCGAAACCCTCTGGGTGGAGGTAGTAGACCTCCCTGTGCAACTGCCGGGGTCTCCGGGATAGTAAAATCATTGGGGGCAGTCTCGTGAACCTCCTCCTCAGCCTGGTCAGATCTCTCGGGCAAGCTACTCGATCCAGTGGCCTGCGGGCGCGTCTTCGTCATCCTGGAGACGAATTGAAACAAAGAGATCAATATGGCACATGAGTAGATTTATCAAAGAAGGACAATTAATTTAATACAAGGGAAGTAATCATGATAATCAAAAGATTAAAAATTTTTCCTAGGTGTGATTGAGAAACTCCTATCATGTCCTAGGTCCTACGTCCTAATTGCAGGCTCGTAATTAGTACTCTAAGTTGAGCCCCATTACGAGATTGCACTAATTGCGACACAGACCTGCATGGGTACCACAAAAATGTGTCACGACCCGTACCCTTATGAGGGGCACGAGCACGTGGGTACGTCCAGCCTATGCCATAGTATCGGCAGTAGAATACTGTATATAACGTCTGTAAATACTACGACTAACAGTATAAAGATACCTGTACAGTATATACACTCCGAGTGGAGGTGACATAAAAATACAGTCTCAATCACAGAATAAAACAAAGGTAGATAGCTCAGAAGGAAAGACATATGATAGATAAAGATAGAAATAAGTCCAGTGTCCGACACAAACCCAGATATATATATATAACATCTCAGGGTCTCAAAATATAACATAGAAGCTACAGTCTGAAGCTAGCTGGATCGCAGTCCAGTCAAACCTAGCTAAAAAGATCTAAACAGAAGTACTATCATCCACTGGCTCCAAGGGTGTCAAGTGGTCGCAGTCTACATCCTGACCATATCCATAGTAGGTAGAGCAGTCCGCATCTATGTCATCTGGATATATCATAACGTTATCATGTCAGGAAAATGAACGAGTACAACACTGGCAACAAATTCCATAGTAATGACAAATGCTCTAACAGTCAATCATAATAGAGTACAAGATGAACATATCAAGATGTAAGTATAACAGAATATGTAAACTGAAAATCATGTCAGGGTGAATCATACAGGAAAAGTAAGCTGAACTATAAATCATGTAACTGATGTAATAAATATAAAAGTGCCTCGAATATTATAGCATAATATAATCGGTACGGGTCAAGAATCAGGCTTCCAGCCGACCGGCTACAGGTACGTGGACTCGGTCCGGCCGGGATGGTAAGCTATGGAGCAAGTAGTAGCACAGGTCAGAATATACCCGTCGTGAGGTGAGGGTATATCTATGATACTGTAATGACCTGCTCCGTCCTAGCGGAACGTCGATTCAAACGGCAAATGTAACGACTCAAACGAGCCGTCGACCCAAAGAGTTGGCATCGACTTAATGAAGAATCGATACAAGGCTTACATTGGCCCGTCAAGATAAATCCAGACTTAGACTTTCAAAGGCGCGCTCGGAGAATCGTTCGGCCGATACGAACATCGCTAAGGTGGGTGGCTCTGATGAACCCGTCTTTGCTTAGCCTAGACACATAACAATACGGACACTATCACTAGAATCACTAGGCGATAACATCCGTGCATGCTAATAAATGAATGATTCAATGCACCTAGCTAAGGGAATAATCCCATCTTGTATGCTTGTATAGAATATGTCACGACCCGCATCCGTTTTTTTTTTAAACGGATACAAGACGTGTCCAAGCCAGCCTACACCGCAGTGTCGGCGGTAGAACGCTGTCACGGCCATGAAGATCAAAATCACAAACAATGCTCATTCACATAATTAATTTAACTTACAAAGATTACAAGTTTTACATTTGTAGAAGAATATAAACTTGTACAAATAAAGGTATGACTACAACTCAACTATCTAGCTAGTCTCTAGGCTTTTGTCTGCAAGTATCCCCCGTCACTTCCCAAGCTAAGTGAATCCACGGCTAACCTGAAAATGTTGGTTTCCAGTCAGGAATGGAACGAGCACAATTCACTGAATGCAATTTCAAATAAAGAAAATGACTATAAGACAAAGGTTAGGCATCAATCATGAGTTTTAAAAATAACAGTAAAGCCGTAAGAAAATCAATAGTAAAAATAGACCAATATACTTTCCACCGTTAGAAGTACCTTTGACATGTGATCGGTCTGGGGTACTACACCGCACGGTCTACGAGATCTACTGCATAAAGTAAACAATGTCTACGAGATCTACTGCATAAAGTAAACAAGGTCTACGAGATCTACTGCATAAAGTAAACAAGGTCTACGAGATCTACTGCATGAAAGTGAACAAGGTCTACAAGATCTACTGCATAAAGTAAACAAGGTCTACGAGATCTACTGCATGAAAGTAAACAAGGTCTACAAGATCTACTGCATGAAAGTAAACAAGGTCTACAAGATCTACTGCATGAAAGTAAACAAGGTCTACAAGATCTACAAGATCTACAATGTCTACGAGATCTACAAGGTCTACGGTCTGATCACACATCCTTGGTACTTCTCATTCCCGACTCAATAATTTATAATAGAGTATAAAAATATCACATAACCAATGACTAATCAATGAAATATAGTAAAGATCAATATCGAAATGCAGACAATAAACTGTACTCGCCTGGGGTCCTGTGCTGGTGAAACCGATGATCCAAGTCACTCAAAATACCACAATAGTCAAAACACGTACAACAGTCCCCGGAAGCTGAAATAGACAATACCAATGATCTCAGAATAGTCAAATTAGCTAGGATTGCCTGTCCTTAAGTCCAATTCTGGACACAGGGGCAAAACGATAATTTCGGACCAAAACGATGTCCATCGTTGGATCCGCTTTGCACCGATAAGCGTGCCAAAGTCAACGGTCTCTAAAGTCGTCAAACTATATGTCTACGGATCCAGTTTTCCGATACGAACCCAACCGTATGTCCAGAGTTGGATTCCGGCGGGCCGTGCACAAAATCGCCTGTTGAGTGGGACCGTGGGGCCCGCAAAACGACGTTCGATTTGACTGTCTCAGATTTGGACCAAACTTGGCATGCAGGACCAAAAAAATGATACGGTCTTGTTGGCGCAAGTTTCGTCTCGATCTGATGAACGTGCACAAAGTAATTGGAGAATTTGCAAAATGTACGATACGGGGAATTTCGACGGATACGCGTCGAATTCGTCGCGCACACGCGATCAATTTGAATTCCGTCAAAGCCCACACGACCACGAAGCTGTTACGCAGCTTTCGATGCCTTCGGTGCGCGACCACGTCGTCCAGATTGGCGTGACGCACGTCGTGTGGATGAATTTTATTGTTTTGAAAACAGATTTTTCTCTAACTTTGGAAACTGATTTCTCCGTGAATAATTAACAAAATCCAAATCTAAAAAGTAGGTTGTGGTCTCCTATATGTTGTCTAAAACTTCCTTCAAATAGATTTTCCAATATAGCCTTTGATCGATCTGAATCGATCCTGAAACATGGGTGATTGGGCTGTACCAACGTCCTGTTTTGGGACTGCTTTACGACGATTTCCGAACCGTAAATCGTCGTGCTCGACGCGAACCTAAACAATCTAATTAGAGAGGCTTGCAAGGGGTTACCTGGGGATCGGGCCTGTGAAAATGGTTCGGAAGATGGTGGAGTAAAGGCGAAGAAATCATCGCACGAAGGTGCTTCGCCACACTGCTGTTGTCGCCGATCCCCTGTTCGCGCGCGTGTGCGCGCTGTGTCTCCGCGCGGACCTGGCTGCGCGTGGCGGCGCCCAGGGCGGCGCGCGGTGTCGCCAAGGCTGGGGAAGCTTCGCCAGGGGCTGGGGGACAAGGTGGAGATGGCGGCGTGTGGTTTGGTGTCGAGGAGTTTAGGTTTTCGCGTGACTCTGCTCTCTCGGTTTTATTGATTGTACATATATATATATATATGTACGGGTGCTTCCTGCTGAAACGAGTCAAGCATGGCTCGGTTTGGGGAGTTTTGCACTGGGGTTTACTAGTAGCCCATGGCTGGTCCAACAGTGCATTGGTTTCTCTTTTCCTAGCTGTCGATTCCTTCATAAACACACACGTTTGTATATCGCGGCTATTAAAGCCAGTTCAGTGTTGGCCCCCTGCTATGGGGTTGCTTACTGTGGGCTGGGCCTTGTGGCCGCTACTGCTTCCCTTTCTTCTCCTTCTCATTTAATTCTTAAACCTATTTTGATCAATCCTTATATATATATATATATATATATATATATATATATATATATATATATATATATATATATATATATATATATGTATACACACTAGTATATATGTTTATACACACAATATTATATATATATATATATATATATATATATATATATATATATATATATATATATATATATATATATATATATATATATATATACCTACAAATACACATATGTATAATATTTATTTGACGATAAAATAATCTTACCAATAAATTGATAATATTAAATAACAATCCCAAAACGTACAAGGGCTTATTTTATACCAATATCCTGAATATTAATTAATAATAATACTTATACTAATTATTTCTGAATAACTAGAAATACTCATTAAATCCTTAAAACGTATTACGACATCCTCATACCAGTATACATCGGCGCGATTTGTCATTGGACATCCCGCATGACTACATGGCTCTGGCTCAGCTCGGGTCCAGTCCGGGCTAAAATGGTATAATCGATTTTTCCCTAAAACTCAATAATATAAATAATAAATAAATAAAACTTCGGTAAGGGCTGAGTTGCAACTTGGCCTGGTTTTCCCTAGTTAGGTCATTCCTATGGCTCGGCCTTCCCTACCAGGGCTAATACACTAGTCAAAGCACGTCATGGCACTATCCGTGCCATAATTCCTAGTCACCTTGTATTCCAAATCTCAACCATGGCTAAAATCTTCTACCGTAATAATTAACTATTTAATTATTTATAAATTCTAAATCACTTATTTAAATCAAATAAATAATAAAGAAAATATTTTGAAAATTTTTCGGGAAGGGAGGCTACAGAATATGGAAAGAAACATGGAAAATATGAGAACTCTCGCACCGCGCTCCACGCTCGTGCTAAGGCACAAGCTTATGTGCAAGTCCCTATGCGTTCCACAATAAAACAATGAATGGGTTACGACAATAAAATGAAAAGAGTATCAACATAGTCGTTCTGAGTAGAATATAGCAATATTGAAAGACTATGGGACCGATGGGTCGCCAAGGCGACTCTCGCACTGGGAGTTGCATAATGAATGAATCAACGAATGAATAAATGAATATGTGAATGAATCAATGAACAAATGAACAAGTGAAAGAAGGAAAGAATAAATGAAGAATAAGAAAGGAAAGAATGGTTAGCGACAGGTGTGACAAGCACGTACAACGGGGCTCGCTACCCGCGCTGCACGGACGCCAACCTGGTCGATAACGCATTATGGCTAAGGGTTAGCCTATGGCTCAAAGACAGCTATTGAGTTAAAATGACAATAAAATATGAAATGGTCGTGGATGGCTCGTACACGAACGAAAAAGGGATTCCAAGGGCAACGAATGACGTTTTCGTGGCCGGCCTAGGCGGAATCATGGCCTACGGGCGGACAGAATATGCGGGCATGGGCACATAACCAAACGTAGGGCCGGTTATTCAATAGTCTATCAAGGTGTACCAGCCATCACGCTTGATGGATGAGAATGCCACAGGGGAAAATGTCCAAAATGGCTGATATGCCAGCGACCGGTGCATATAGATTTAAGTGAGCTTTGCTGGTGGCAATCCACGTGCAAGTCCTTGCATTGAAATCAAAGTAGTCTGAGTTAACTGAACAAAGTACCTTCTGAACAAGCCTGAATGTAACACACCAGATAATCGAGAGTAGTTCGGCAAAGGAGTTAGAAAACACGCCTACGACGTGCTAGGACCCGAGGCAGGGACACGCCCTTGAATATTGAATGTTTACATGAATTATGTTAAGTCATTTCATATGAATTATTGACTAACTTGGTTTACTTTGGACAGGAAAGGTCGGACGATAAGTATAGGTAAGTCATGCATATATTTCCATGCGACACTTGAAATTGACAACACGAGATAGGCTATGAAATATGCCACGAAATTGATCCTAAGGCAAGATTAGAAAGACAATGAATGATAGAGATGCACAAAAATAAATAGAACGTATTTGGTAATGATAGCATTGTGGGCGAGCTAGACTCCCCACCAGTGCATAACAATGTACTGATAACCCTACAGTCTGCATGCAGGAGACGTCGGCGGGTACGGAGCTTCCATCGAACGTGCTAAGGCGCGGAGCCAACTCTGGGGCCTTGGAACGTTGCAAGAAGCTGAAGCACCATATACAGGACATAATGTATCGGAACATCGCCATGAATCATTCCATCTTGTAAGCCACTTGGCATGCTCTTTTCTGTTTCAGAGAGAGAGAGCTTGAGCGATTTGTAATATCGGCCTAGCGCCGCTTGTAAACTTCTTGAAAATCAATAAAGAGTTTGAAT
>JANAVB010027999.1:11537060-11752060 GCA_029216955.1 Iris pallida | reverse complement strand
CTGTCATGGCGCTTAATACGTATAGCGTCAATAAGGTCAAAACCAAACGACGCTACCAGGGCCTTTTGGGCTGCAGACAACTCCCATAATGATCGCCACTCACCATGCTCACATAATTTAACTTGAGGATAATTATAGCGCTATAATATATATATATATATATATATATATATATATATATATATATATATATATATATATATATATATATATAGTACAATTTAATAAAATTAACAACCAGAAAATTAATTACCTAAATTTTAGTTTACCTCTCCCGAAAATACAAGTTTAGAAACGTGCGATTCTCGTTCATGTAAAATGAATGGAGTTGTCGGACCACCGGATATTTTTCCATCATTTTGAGTAGCCATCTGTAATAATCGTTACAATTTTTTTAGTTATATAATTATTATCTACTTATATAACTATTGTAAGGGACACAATCAAACATTAATCAACTTAAAAATAGCAAGTAAATAATTTTTGAAAATCAAATCATATTACCAGTTAACAAGACAGGGGTTTTTTACTTCTACTATTGCTTCCTTCGTTTGCTTCTCCTCCTTCTTCTTCTTCTGAAGAACTCATTCCTCTTGTTCTCTTTTTCTCCTTTTATGCACTCTCCAAAGCCACAATACCCACTTTCCCGTTCACCAATGCTGCTAAAGCTTCCCCAACCCGGTCTCCAAAGCCCCAACGCGATCTCCAAAGCCAAATAAAGCTGTAAACAATGAACCTTTCCCGCTCAGCTATGCAGCTAAAGCTGCTGCTGCATGCAGCGATAGCGCGCGTGGCAGCGCATGCAGCATCGTAAAACGCGATAGCGCGTGGCAGCGCATACAGCAGCGTGCGTGGCAGCGTCAAACAGCACGACAGAGTAGAGCGTGGCAGCGTCAGATGCCAGGTAAGCACGGAAATGCCCTTCGAATGGGTGTTTCCCTTAGGGAAAATGCCCTTCGGATGGGCGTTTTCTATATTTGTATTTTTTTTCTTCTATATTTTCTTCTCCTCGTTATCTCGCTAACATCCGTTAGAATTAATTCATATTTAAATGAGAACGCCCTTCGGATGGGCGTTCTTATGCTTCGTATGTAATTATTGAAAACATTGTGCTGTACGTGTAATTTTATAAATTTATTATGCTTTCAGTGAAAATTTTTGTTTTCCAATACAACTGTCAACCGATAAGGGCATTTTGTACGAGAAATACTATATACTCGGCCATTTTATATTTCAAAAATGCTAAATTTTAACTTCCAACTCTTTCCAAAAAAAAAGTATCCAACTATTTTTTAAACTTGATATCATAAATTTTTAATATTAGACAACTTAATAGTTCAACTATAAAAGAGAACTACAACTTAATATCCTAACAATGTTAAAGAAAATTCAAATGATAAAAATATCTCAAATTTTTGATAATTTCAAATACCCTATGGGAGAGGATAGGAGTAATTTAGTTAAATTATTATCATATATTTTTTGTTAAAATAAAAAATTAACTCTTTTGACTAACGTAAAATATCGACTTGAAAATATTCAATAGTTGCAAGAGTGATTGGTATGATATAAAGTTTATGGTATCAAATTAAAAAACTTGAAAAACTGAGCATATTAAGTTGAAATTAAGCCTTCCCAAAATTTAAATTCGATTTAGATCTAAAACTATAATTTTGGTGAATATATAAAAAAAATTAGAATATATATATATATATATATATATATATATATATATATATATATATATATATATATATATATTTGAAACAAGAATTTATTGAATGAAAAGTAGGATACAACAGGGGCCAAAAGGCAAAAGTTCGAATTTCAACCAAAATTCGAAACTACAAAAAAAATGTCAAACGAAATTCGAATTTTGAAAACAGCAAAAGAGAAAAAAAGGGGGGGGGGGGGGGGGGACGGTGCCCAACAGCGGGCCACCCGAGGGATCTCGTGGCGCGCACTCGAACTGTCCGAGGCGGCCTCGGCGATCAGCCCGAGGGACTCGGCGCCTAGACCGTGGAGGACCTCGGCGCACAGCCCAAGGGAGGACCACAGCGGGGGGGAGGAGGGGGCCGGAGGGGCCCGACGACGGCCGACGCGGACCCGCCGGAAGGGGAGGAAGAGCACCAAACACGGCGAGGAGGGCCAAGGCGAGTGGGCGCCGGAAGGGGCAGGGCCCGAGGGCGGGGGGGGCAGTCCGAGGAGGCTCGGGCCTCTGACTAGGGTGCGATCCGCGGAGAAGGCGGGGGACGGGAGGGGGGGATCCGCCGGGAGAGGGAGGGGGTCACGGCGGAGAGGGGGAAAGCCGCGGAGGGCGGGCACGGCCCCCGAGCCCGGGGGAAGGGGGAAACGAACCCGGGGAGGGGGGAGGGAGCCACTACGGAGGAGGAGGAGTGAGAGGGCTCCTGACCCATGGCATCCGGCTGAAGGGGGAGGCGGAGAAGGCAGCCAGCCGGCACACGGGGGGGCCGATCTTCGGCGAGGGACAGCCCAATAATACTGGAAAAATGGCAGCTGAGCTGCTGCCGACGAAGGAAAGAGGGCGGCTAGATCCGCCGGGGTGAAGGCAGCGGAAACTGCGGGGACCTCCGGCGGGGGGCACGATGCTGGAGAAGGGGGATGAGGAGCCGGGGGGCGCGCAGCGAAGACTGGGAAAATAGGGAGAGGAGCGACGGAAGGAGGGAAGGGGCGTTGGGTCAGATGAGGGCGGTCCGAGCGGGCCAGGAAGTGATCCCGACGGAGAGCCGAGGAGGGAAGGGGGCGGAGGGCCTCCTTGGGGGACGGTCAATGGTGGGGGGCCGGGCACCCTGCGCCGAGATCGGAGGCTGCGGAGATGCCGGGAACGACGACGGCGCCGAGAGGGACGGGAGGGAAGGAAAGAACGGGGGGGAGCACGGGAGGCGAGCAAACGCCGGAGAGGGGGAAGGAGGTCCCCCATGGGAGGGGAGGAGTCCATGCGGAAGGAGGCTGCCAGGCGAATCCCGGCCAACTAGGGGAGCCAGGGCGGTGGGACGGGAGGGGGCCACCTAGGGGCAGGGAGGAGGGAGGCGGCGGAGCCGGGCCGAGGATGCCGTCGAGCCACGCAAGCCAGCCGCACACGAGGAGAGGGTGGGGGTAGGCTGCGGCGAGCCAAGGGGCACAATACGGAGGAGACCGGAGGAGCTGGGAGCCGAGAGCCAAGCGGCTGCAACCATATATATATATATATATATATATATATATATATATATATATATATATATATATATAGAAAAAATATAATGTTTTTAAATGATAGTTATATGTATTTAATATTTTTTACCCTTTGTTTGTGATATTTTAAAGTGTAGTTTGTTAAGGTGATAAGTTAACATGGCTCAAATTAAATTATTATTATTATTACATATAAATTAATTTAATAATCTGATATATTGTCACGCCCCAGAACTAGAATACTGGAGAGCGGAAGAATGATTCAGCCTGCTACATATTACGGGTAGAGGAATACCGTATAATACGATCAATTATGTCTAAAAGACGAGGGGGTGCATACTACATGAAAGTCTCGCTATGGTCGCTTCACATCTATTGTCTCAATCATTCAAACAAGAAAACAGTAATAGAGAACATGTAAGATAAAGCACTAATTCGTCCCAAACATTCAGTCAAAATGTTCTTGATATCTGGCTTTACAAAACATAGCCAGATGATGAAGCAAGGTATACACAATTGTTTATCAGCTGTAGCCTGACTTAGTTATAATTATGTAAAAGTAAGTACAAGACGACCTGAGTAACATGTCGGTGCCAAACGGCAAAATCTAAAGTAAGTAACAAAATGAGCGGGAAAGTAGGGAACCCACTTGAGTCCTCCTGCGATCATTCCTCTAGTATTGACCATCTTGGAGGTGGAAGTAAGCTGAGTCTTCGGGAACCGGCTCTAAATCTGGTCATGCAAAACCAGAAAGGTTAGACCTCTAATAGCAAGTACCGCAAAGAAGCACGATATGAGGAATTAGAACCAGTAATAAGAGAATATGATATATAGATCTCTGCTTACGACTGGGATTCACATAATATCACGACACTTCGAACCAACTTCCCAACCAAACAAGGACAGAAGTTGGCCTATCATATCCTGACATTCTGATCATTTCAGTTAGTTAACAGAGTAGGTACAATACACAAACAAGTCAACTTAAACGGCCATACAACTACTACGGCTTGCTACTGTAATGCCTATGGTTCGTATTACGTATCTTGGTATACGTGTATGTATTTTGACTTGTATTACATGTCTTCCTGCTTGCTTTATTTGGCATTTTCATTGCTTGGTTCACCTTGGGATTGGTTCGGCTAGGCTTGGGTTTGCTTATTTGGTTCACCATGAACCAAGTAGAGAACCCCTACCTACCACCATCTCCATTTATTAACCCCAACCACCTTTCTCTCTCTTCATTCAATTTCTTATTACTGCTCTTCATCTTCTTCTTCCTCACCGAACCCCCACCGTAGGTAAGTGCATCTTGCTTCATGGAGGAACTCAATTTTTATTGTTCCATTCTCTTCCTCATAATATTTAAGTCACTTTAGTATTTAGCAATTTCGAATTCTATGGCTCATTTCATGTAGATCTAAGTTTTAGTATTTTGATTTTCATGGTTTGATCTTCCAAAACTTGGTTGTTTTCGAAATGGAGAGTTCCATGTAGTAGGAATTTTGATTTTCCACAAGTTTGGCTCTTGAATGGTTGGAATTTATTGGGTCTTGGCCGAGATGGGGATTTCCTGAGCTCTTGAGCTTTTTACGCCTGCTTGCTTTGGCCATGGAGAGAAGATAAAGTTTTACGCACACATTCTAACGTGTTAGCGTAGTGTTTAGCCCTTGCGCCCATGTTTTACGTGTCAGCGTGTTATATCAGCCTTTTACGCACATGTTTTCACAAGCCCGCGTAGTATTCCTTTTTATGCCCACGCATTGCATGCCAGCGTACTCTATTTTATGCTGAGTTCCCATAAATTTTATGCTTGGGGCCTTCCCGCTCGCGTAAAATCGTGCTCGTGTAAAAACCTGGCTCGAGCAAACTCTCGCGAGCGTAAAGTTGCCCGAGTGTTTCCTCGCGTAGAACTCACTCGCGTAGAGTTTTGCTCGAGAGTTGGCATGCATAAAATCTTACGAGCGTAAAGCTCGGCTAGCGTAAAACCACACCCGCATGTACCCTTGCTCGCGTAGAGCTATCTTACCTTGCTCTTGCTAGCGTAAGCCACTTTACGCTTGAAGGCCCCTTGGTCTGGCATAGTAGTACGCGCGTAGAGACTTGAGTTCAGGGGTACCTACTGAAATCAACTACGACTAATAACTAGAATAATTCAGTAGTCATGAAAAGATTTTCCAGCTGCAAGCAATCCCGTTATTTGGGCGCACTATTGGACTTGTAGCCTACCGACAAGTAGGGCACATTTTCAGCACACAGTCATGTGGTGCATCCTTTAACGAACATTCGACCAGGATAACCTGGATGGTCTGCAGGGCTTGTGGCTGTTGGGATAATCTTATTGCATCTTGCTAGTAAATAGGCCTGTGATAACCCTAGTTAGTTAAAGTATCAAGCCGTACTCTTGATTGGCCGTGATTGATTGGATGGAGTTTATTCCAGCTTAGTCTTATCCTAATCCTGTACAAGCTTGTGACATGACATGATTAATGATGCTTGCCTTAACAATAACGATCAGGGATCCAGTTCTATTCAGGCGAAGGGTTACAACCCCGGTCCTTGTTTGGTTTGAGGGTTGTAACCTGGCTCCCGGTGAAGTTCTGTGTCCTCTCTTCGTTTATTGTCTTATTGCAACCCCATGCCATGTTCGTCATATTTTACCTTACCTTAATACCATGATTATTTGTACTGGCCTTAGCGATAAAGATCAGGGGTCCAGTTCGGTTCAGGCGAAGGGTTACAACCCGGTCCTTGTTTGGTTTAAGGGTTGTAACCTGGCTCCCGGAGCAGTTCTGTGTCCTCTCTTCGTTTATTATCTTCACTGTACCAATAGTATTTGAGACGGGTTTCTATTCAGGTAAAGGGCTGCAACCCCGGTCCTTATTTGGTTTAAGGGTTGTGACCTGGCTACTTTAATGGGTTCCTCATACTCAGTTTACTATTGTTATCTCTATTATTATCAGTTCTTTATTTTTTACTTTTAATATTCTATTGTGATATGCTAGTTTTAGTTCCTAAGTGAAGCCTCCTTTGTGGCTCTTGCTCTTTCTGGGGTCTGACCTAATTGGTTTTGTGCGGCCAGATATCGGAGCAGAACCAGAGGATCCACCTGTCTTCCAGCCAGATGGTGACCACCATGCATAATACTGGCAACGAGTGGATTTCTTTTTGCCCTTCCACTTTATTGTAAAATTATTCTTTTGAGGCGTTTAGCCGGCGAGCACGTGTTAGCTCGTATTGTACCTTTATTTACTGTCCGCCTACGGGATATATCATGATTGACAAATCCTAGGGTTGATCATGTATGACTGAACTCTTGCTAGTCTTGACATTTTGTACGACTAGCTTCATGATCATCCAATATGTAATGTATGGGACGCCTTGCTATTATATATTTGGTGCTCTGACATCTTGTAACTATTATTGATTGCTTGAGATTGAGACAATAGGCTGTTCATGACCATAGGAGACTGTTGGCTTGTAGTTAAACCCTCATGTATCTAGACAGCCGTGACCGTATAGCGAGGTGGGTTGCACTTCAATATGCGTAGTTGGCTATGTACGCCCCCGTTCTCCAGTATTCTGGTTCTGGGGCGTTATATGGTTTAAGTGGTGGCCCATGCAGGTCTTATAAATCAAGATATGTAAGGGTTTACCGAATAGATGTCTCAATCAGTACTCGCCTTTGATCTCTTCTCGTATCTTCTGAATCCCTGTAATCTTGACCTGATCACATGCTTGTATCGTTAATCTGTCCTGGTCCTTCCTTATTATTTTCTATATCATCTTCTTCAGCGGCATTGTTCCTGGACCTGCCGATCAGCAAGGCGGAGCATCTCCCGTGGACCAACAACAACCTAGAGATCAAGCCCAGTATTCAAGAGTAGCCTCCAGAGTCATGTCTACTGGAGGAGAGCCACCAGTTCAGCCCGTCCAGCCTGCAGAGCCTGATGATGGCACTTTTGTGGGTCTCATCAGGTCACTCTTATCCTCCCAGGATCGTCGAGGAGATGCCTTGCACCAGACGGTGGCAGCGCTTTGACCAGAGGAGGTCATCAGGGTAATAGCGCGGCCAACAGCTTCAAACGCTTGAACCCTCCCTTCTTCGACGGCAGTGAAGATGCGATCGCTGTAGATGCATGGCTTCAGGACACAGAGGTGATTCTAGAAGCAGCCAGGACTCCAGAGAATGAAAAGGTGGCCGTTGTGCGCCTACAGCTACTGGATCTTGCCCGCAGCTGGTGGGCGGCGCAAGCCGTTGGATTAGTGGCCCCCATTGCCTGGACAGTCTTCAGGGAGAGATTTCAGACCAAGTATTTTGACGCTGTAGCTCGATACGATCTACAGACGAGGTTCACCAACTTAAAGCAGATGGGTAGGACGGTCGATGGATATGCGATCGAGTTCTCCAGACTTAGTCGGTTTGCTCCTACCTTGGTGGCGACCGAGTTCGACAGAGCCCAGCGGTTCCAGCAGGGGCTTCACTTGGAGATTCTCTTGGCCGTAGAGCAGTTTGAGCATCAGACTTTTGATGCGGTATTGAGAGCAGCTAGGAGGCATGAGTATACATCCCAGAGGATCATGGACAGGACCGGGGGTCAGAAGCGATCCCATGGTCAGATGAATCAGTCTTCAGCACCAGCCCCAGCGGCTAGAGCTTTGACCATTGGAGCTCCGAGGCGGGTGGCCTCATTGACGTAGGTTCAACATTCAGCCCCGACGTACCCCCAGCAGCAGAAGCAGAAGCAGTCTTCCGCAGTAGGATGTTCACACTACGGGAAGACAGGGCATGTGGTATCAGAGTGTCGCAGAGCACAGGGTTTGTGCTTGGTTTGTGGTGCCCCGGACCACATGGTTAGGAACTGCCCGAACAGGGAGAGTTCATCTTCATCAGCCTTCTCTAGTCCTTCAGTTAGAGGACCAACACCAGTCCAGCAGCAGCAACAGCTGCAGTACCCATTTCCAAGGCCATTGCCGATGCAGGCCCAGGTATTCCAGCAGCAGAGACCGCAACAGTATGCCCAAGCCCAAGCCTTGATCCAGAGCAGGCAGAGAAGTTTTCAGCAGAGGGGTCCCGCACCAAGAGGACATGGTCAAGTGCTGGCCTTGACCATGGAAGAGGAAGGATTGGCACCATGTGAGGTAGTGGCAGGTATTATTCTCATCAACACCTTTTCAGCTTCGGTATTATTTGATTCTGGTGCTTCGCATTCATTTATGTCTGCACGATTCGTGACATGGATAGGATTGGAGCCCGAGTCATTATCAGTGAGGCTCAATATACTTACTGGTAACGAATTTGTGGGAGTAGATAGAATATTTTTCTCGTGTCGGGTCGTAGTTAGCGGTAGAGAGTTTTTCGCTAGGTTGATAGAATTTCCGATGGCCGATTATGATGTGGTCTTAGGGATGGATTGGTTGAGAGACCAGTATGCCAGGATTGATTGCCATATTGGCAGGGTTGTTTTTAGCATACCAGGTGAGCCAGAGTTTTTCTTTTCCCGAGGAGAAGTTGAACCTTCTCCTCCCATATTGCGGATGGCAGTAGCAGCAGTGCAGTTATCCCGGATCATCGAGGAGTTTCCAGATGTTTTCCCAAAAGAGCTTCCAGGAATGCCGCCAGAGCGAGAGATCGAGTTCACCGTAGACTTGATCCCCGGGACCGCACCTGGTCAGAGAGAGTCTACAGGATGGCGCCATCAGAATTGGATATATTGTACAAAATGATTGAAGAACTCAGGACCAAGGGATTCATTCGTGCTAGTAGATCGCCTTGGGGAGCCCCGATGCTTCTTGTGAAAAAGAAGGATGGTACGTCCAGATTATGTGTTGACTATCGTACCTTGAACTCAGTGACAATCAAGAACAGATACCCTCTCCCGAGGATAGATGACTTGTTTGATCAACTCAAGAGGGCAGCAGTATTCTCGAAGATCAACTTACGGTCAGGATACCATCAGATCAGAGTCAGAGAGCAGGACATCCCGAAGACAGCTTTCAGATCTAGGTATGGACATTAGGAGTTCCTTATGATGCCATTTGGAGCAACCAATGCACCGGCTGTATTCATGGACCTCATGAATCGCATCTTCATGCCTTATTTGGATCAGTTCGTAATTGTGTTCCTAGACGACATCCTGATCTACAGCAAGAGTGAAGCGGAGCATGAGCAGCATCTCTGAGTTGTCCTCCAGATTCTCAGAGAGCACCAGTTGTATGCCAAGTTTAGTAAATACGAGTTCTGGCTTGGTCGTATTTCGTACTTGGGCCATATCATCACCAGAGGAGGAGTAGAAGTGGATCCCCAGAAGATCGTGGCTATTGAGACGTGGCCAGTGCCTAGCACAGTTGCAGAAGTTCGTAGCTTTCTTGGATTGGCCGGCTACTATCGGCGATTTATTTCAGACTTTGCCCGGATTTCAGCATCGTTGACGCAGTTAACCCGCAAGGATGTGCAGTTTGCTTGGACAGCAGAATGTCAGGATTCTTTTGAGAAGTTGAAGCGAGGCTTGATGACGGCTCCCATTCTCACGCTTTCAGATGGAACCGGAGGATTCTCGGTATATTATGATGCTTCAGGCAGAGGTTTAGGATGTGTTCTGATACAGCATGGGAAGGTAATAGCTTATACGTCACGCCAACTTCGTAATCATGAGAGAAATTACCCAACCCATGACTTGGAGCTGGCAGCAGTAGTGTTTGCACTCAAGCTTTGGAGACACTACTTGTATGGAGATAGGGTAGAGATTTTCACCGACCACAAGAGCTTGAAGTATGTGTTCATTCAGAAGGAACTTAACATGCGTCAGAGGAGATGGCTGGAGCTTCTTGTGGATTATGATGTTAATTTATAGTATCATCCAGGGAAGGCCAATGTCGTAGCAGATGCATTGAGCAGGAGAGTCAGAGTTTATTTTCTAACAGCGTAACCATAGTTGTTAGCAGATCTTCAGAAGATGGGTATAGAAGTTGTCCTTCCTACCAATGTAGCATTGATGGCCAGCATGCAAGTTCAGTCCAGTATAGTTGAGAGGATCAAGATAGCTCAGTCCTCCGATTTTAAGCTTCAACGACTCAGAGCAGAGTGTGAGGCAGGACGCAGACCAGAGTTATACATTCATGATGATGGTACACTTCGACATGGTAAGCGTCTTTGTGTATCCAGTGGAGATATCAGACAGGAAGTCATGACCGAAGCTCACAGTTCTCAGTATTCAATTCATCCCGGTGGCACGAAGATGTACCGAAATATCGTCAGCACTTTCGGTAAAATGGCATGAAGAGGAAGATAGCTCGGTTTGTCTCTCGGTGTTTGGTTTAACAACAAGTCATGGCTGAACAACAGAGGCCAGCTGGACTTTTTCAGCCCTTGCCAATTCCAGAATAGAAGTGGGAGTATATAACCATGGATTTCGTGACTGGATTACCTAGGTCCCCGGCCGGTAGAGATGCTATTTAGGTTATAGTTGATCGGCTCACGAAGGTGGCTCACTTTCTACCATTCAGAGTTGGTCAGTCGACGGCTCAGCTAGCAGAGATGTACCTCAGGCAGATAGTCAGCCTTTACAGAGTGCCAGTCAGTATCACCTCGGATAGAGATTCGAGATTTACGTCACACTTTTGGCAGAGTCTCCAGAAGAGTTTGCGGACCTGTCTCCAGTTCAGTTCAGCTTATCATCCACAGACAGATGGTCAGTCGGAGCACACGATCCAGACCCTTGAAGATATGTTGCGGTCATGTACACTCGACTTTGGCGGTTCGTGGGAAGATCACCTACACCTGGTGGAGTTCTCATACAATAATAGTTTCTAAGCCAGTATCCAGATGGCTCCGTTCGTGGCAATGTATGGCAGGAAGTACAGATCCCCGCTAGCATGGGACGATATTGGAGAAAGGCAGATGCTCGGTCCGGAACTTATTGCCCAGACAATGGAAGTGGTCAGGAGAGTCTGGGATCATCTTCGCGTTGTCCAAGATCGCCAGCGTCATTGGGCCGATTCTCATCGGCGTCCCCTTGAGTTTTCTGTCGGCGACCACGTATTCCTGAGGATCTCGTCTAACCGTGGCGTCATTCGTTTAGGCGTACGGGGAAAGCTTAGTCCTAGGTATATAGGGTCGTTCGATATCCTAGAACGAGTAGGAGATGTGTTTTATCGTCTCGCTCTTCCGCCATCGCTAAGCGAGGTGCATGACGTGTTCCATGTATCCCAACTACGACGGTATATCCCGAATTCGAGTCATGTTCTTGATCATTCGGAATTGGTTGTTGGTACCAACCTTTCGTATGAGGAGAGGCCCGTATCCATATTGGACCGAAGAGAGAAGATACTCAAGAACAAGACTATCAAGTTAGTCCGTGTTGCTTGGGATCATCACTCTTTGGATGAGTCAACGTGGGAGCGTGAGAATGATATCCGATCGCGATATCCCGACCTGTTTGACTCGTGAGGTATAATATCTTCCTTATGCCTCATGGCTTCGATTTCTTGCTTGCATGATTGATTGCCTGATTGATTGACTAGTATAGCTTGCCTATGATTAATATAGCTTATCCTTGCATCTCTAGCCTCTTGATTAAATTCCGAGGATGGAATTCTTTTAAGGTGGGTAGAGTTGTAATGCCTATGGTTCGTATTACGTATCTTGGTATACGTGTATGTATTTTGACTCGTATTGCATGTCTCCCTGCTTGCTTTATTTGGCATTTTTATTGCTTGGTTCACCTTGGGATTGGTTCGGCTAGGCTTGGGTTTGCTTATTTGGTTCACCATGAACCAAGTAGATAACCCCTATCTACCACCATCTCCATTTATTAACCCAACCACCTTTCTCTCTCTCTTCATTCAATTTCTTATTACTGCTCTTCATCTTCTTCTTCCTCACCGAACCCCCACCGTAGGCAAGTGCATCTTGCTTCATGGAAGAACTCGATTTTTATTGTTCCATTTTCTTCCTCATAACATTCTAAGTCACTTTAGTATTTAGCAATTTCGAATTCCATGGCTCTTTCATGTAGATCTAAGTTTTAGTTTTTTGATCTTCATGGTTTGATCTTCCGAAACTTTGTTGTTTTTAAAATGGAGAGTTCCATGTAGTAGGGATTTTGATTTCACACAAGTTTGTGTCACGCCCCAGAACCAGAATACTGGAGAGCGGGGGCAGACATAGCCATCTACGTATAACGGAATGGAATCTACACCGCTATACGGTCACGGCTGTCTAGATATGTGAGGGTTTCACTACAATCCATCAGTCTCTTAAGGTCATAAAATAGCCTATTGTCTCAATCTCAACCAACTAATAATAATTACAAGATATCAGACCACCAAATACACAATAGTAAGGCGTCCCATACATTATATATCCGAAATGATCATGAAGCTAGTCGTTACAAAACGTGAGGACTAGCAAGAGTTCAGTCATACATAATCAACCCCCGGGGCTTGTCAATCATGTTACAGCCCGTAGGCAGACAGTAAGTAAGTACAATCGAGCTAACACTTGCTCGTCGGCTAAACGCCTCAAAAGAATAATTTACAATATTATAGTGGGAGAACAAAAGAAACCCATTCGATGCCCTGGTTACGCCTGGTGACCACCATCGGGCTAGAAAGTAGGGAGATCCTTTGGTGCTGCTCCGGTATCTAGCCATACAAAACCAGCTGGGTCAGACCCCAGAAGAGCAAGTGCCACAAAGGAGGCTTCACTTAAGAACTAAAACCAACAAATCATTAGCATTCAACATGTAAGAAAATAATAAGTAACACAAATTGAGGTTTGTGCACTACCAATGCACTTATCCCAATCAGAGAAAATAATTAAGTGAGGCATCATTGACATAAAAGAACTGGAGAATCATGCTAAATAAAATATAGCTGGACAATATATGAAGAGAAAACGAAGGTACTATTCCGGAAGCCAGGTTACAATCCTTAAACCAAACAAGGACCGAGATTGTAACCCTTCACCTGAACAGAACTTAGTCTCTGATCATTTATTGCTCAAGGTGCCAATCATTAAGGTAAAAAGAGAGAGTAATGATAAAAGTGACAATGAAGAGTGCAATACACTAGAGTGACAATAGAGTACAATCGTTATAATAACAATCTGGAGTGACAATCATTATAGTGACAATCTGGAGTGACAATCATTCAATCATTCTGTTATAATCTTTCAATCAATCACTTCTAGACAATACTATACTGGACTAGACTCCATCCAAGCAATCACGGCCAATCATTGCCTACGGCTTTCTACATTAACTAACTAGGGTTATCACAATCCTAGTTACTAGCAAGATACAATGAGATGCTCCAAGTAGTTACAGGCCCTGCAGCTATCCAGGTTATCCAGGCAATCATTATAGTGACAATTTAGAGAGCACAATGCATTAGAGTGACAATAGAGTTCAATCATTTAAGTGACAATGGCAGGTGCCCCACATAACAGTGGGCTGGAAATGTGCCCTACTCGTCGGCAGGCTACAAGTCCAAACATTTGCGACCGGGATAACGGGATCGCCTGTAACTGGAGAACATCTCTTCATGTCTAATGAATTATACTAGTCATTAACCTTAGTCCATTTCAGTAGGTACTCCTGACCGTGGTACTCAGGAGTCCCCTCTGTCACGACCCGATTCCCAAATTGTTGGGCCGGGCCGAGCCATGTCCAGCCTACGCTTGATTAGAGCGTAGTAAGCTGTTCTAGACAGTCAGGTAATAATGATAAATGTACTAATAATTAAGATAGTTTAAGAATGATCACAACACAGCTTCTATATAGATAGATGAAAAACCACTAAGTTTGTTATAAATAGTACACAACAAAAAGTAGTACTGGAGACAAGGTCCAGTTTAAAGGTACAAAACAGCGTCTGTGATAATAACCCAACACTAAGTCAAACTAAGCAGCTAAGCAGGATTCCCTGCTGGAATATCCTCAACTGGAGCTCCATAGTACGGGTCACAAAGCATTTCTTCCTCGGTCAAAATACCTACAACGTTATCCTGTCAGGACGGGAGCAAGTACAACCTCTACTACTAAAGTACTGAATGTATAATGCAAGAGATGTACAACAGGAACATGGTATGATAAGACTGAAAAAAATAGACATACTGGAATCAGGGTAAATCATATAAAGCGGGAAAATCATGGTATATCTTGTTTATCATTTTAAGACACTCTTGTCAATTGTGGCATATTGTACATTATGTATTAAAACTGGAGCAGGTATGAGATCGGTCAATAGGTGCTATGCTAGTTTACTGCAATGTACGTATGTACATTCCACAAGTCCAGAAACTACATTCTTAGTTTACTGCAATGTACGTAAGTACATTCCATAAGTCCAGAAACCGCACTGCTAGTTTACTGCAATGTACGGGAGTACATTCCACAAGTCCAGAAACTACACAATTAGCATACTGCAATGTAAGTGAGTACATTCCACGAGTCCAGTAACTATACTATCAACTTTCTCATAACCCAGTAATCATCATGTAAAAGATACGGGAAATAGTGTAAAGCATGGTGGGAACTGGCAATAGTATGAAACATGTTATGATTTGACTTGCTACTCCAAGGATCAGCATTCACATGGGTTGATTAACATTCTTTTATCAAATAACAGTGTTTTAACATGTACAATTAACAAAAGACTTGCAACTGGATTAATGGTAATTCACAAGGTTGTCACATGTACTTAACATTAAAAGACAGTAAATGAGTTTGTAGATGTACTTGCTTGGAGCAAAGCAATGCAATAACAATAAAGCTAAGATGTAGAGTGTCCTGGCACTGAAAACATATATATACTCAGACTCTAAGTTACAAGACAATATAAATACACTAGTGATGTGAGAAGGCCAAATTGGACATTGGCTAGGTGAACTTAGCCTAGGGGTTCAAAGTGAAGTGATTTGGCATCTAAACTAACACATGGGTCTCCCATATTAAGGCTGGTTAGCAATCCAAATACTAGAAATACAAAAATCACAAGTCATGACTTAGTCATAATTATTGGTAAAATAAACATTCTGTGCACTGTGTTCTAACAATTTTAGAAAATACTAAAAATCTCCAATAAATACAAAATAATATACTGACAGAAACCTTGTTAATTATAGAAATTTATTATAATTTTTCTGGGATTTATTACCCAACATAAGTATTTTATAAAAAATCAGTTTTCATAAATATATAGAAAATAAGTTCTGGTTTGATATGGCTAAACAGGGGCAAAACTGTCAACAAAATGCTATAAAAATTATATTAAATTGTCTAAATTAACAGAGAATCTAAATACTATTTTTCCAGAATTTTTACAGCAAGCTAAATATTTATAAAAATCCAAAAACAGCAAGTTACATAATTCTGAATTTAAATAATTAATTATCTGTATATTTTGTCCATGTATATAAATGAACCAAGGTTCAAATACAGGACCCAAGACCATGATTCAAGTCCAATATGACTTGTGCAGGCCTTGAATGTGTGAAAACATATTTGGTCCCAAAAACCCATGCTAGGCTTGGACACCAAAATGGTTTGCAGTTAATTAAATGTACAAAAATACAATGTATAAAAAGAGCAGGAAATATAATACTATTTTATTCAGGAAAAATACACATAGAAGATGCAAACATGAAAATATAGTAAGTAGGTAATTTTACATATTTTATGGAGGCTAGTTATGTACAATTATATATATATATATATATATATATATATATATATATATATATATATATATATATATATATATATATATATATATATATATATATATATATATATATATATATATATATATATATATATATTCATAGGAAAATACATATATATAAAAGAATAATATATATATATATATATATATATATATATATATATATATATATATATATATACACACAATTATATACAATATATATGAAAAGTATATATATAGGGATATACATACACTATAATATATATAATGCTAACTAGCAAAGATATATATATATATATAGAAAAAATATATATATACATTTATATAAAGAAAATAACGTATATATATACATAGATGTACCTAAGTATATTTATATATATATATATATATATATATATATATATATATATATATATTCATAAATAATTTGTATATATACAATATATATAACAGTAAATATATATATAATATATACAGTAATACATATATACATATACATATATACATATATATATAAATATATATATATATATAAATAAATAACAGAAACTAAAAAGAAAAGAAAAAGAAAAGAAACAGAAAACGAGCGCAAGGCTCGAACTCGGCCAGCCAGAGGGGGGGGGTTTTTAATTCGTTCGGGCTGGCCAGTGGGCCAGCTCGGTTCGGTTGTTAGAACGGGGGTTGAGATTATTTTAAACCTAAACAAAAATATCGGGTTGGGAAGAGCCCAGACCCGATAACTAAGTGGTTTAATGGGTTTTAAAACCCGATAACACGTTCTAAACCCGATAGCTAATTATTCAGTTCGTCTCGTGTCCATACAGTCCAGGACACGAGAATATGAAATCTGACACCGTGTCGGCGTGTCCATGCACTGCACGACACGCACGACACGATCTACGCGTGTCCGAGTACGGGGCTGGGGTCGTCGTGTCCTGGCGAACAACATACTCGAAAACGAGACACGTACGATACGAAATGGAGACTGCTACGTACGTGTCCGGCGAACTCGAGCGTGGAAGAGTGGGCGATCGGCGGCTGGGGGCGTCGGCGTCGTGGCGCTCCGGTGGCGCTGAGTTCGCCTCGGTGTGGCGAACACGTCGACGGTGGTTTGGGTCGACGACGGCGAGCGGTGGTGGTGGAACGAGGGTCGCCGGAGTTGGGTGTCTGTCGAGTTTGGGAGTGGAAAAATGCGGCGGAGCTTGGTCGTGGTGGGGTGGAGACAGTGGTGGTGAGATGAGGAAGACGAGGGGGGGTTTATATAGGGGGTGAAGGCGGTGGATTACGGCCGGATTAGGGTTAGGGTTAGGGCGATCGGCCGAAAAATTAGGGGAAGGCGGTGGGGGAGATGAGGAGTTTTAGGGTTAGGTCCTCCTTAGTTTAGGAATTACAAACAAGTCCCTGCCCTAATGTTTGTGCAATATCAATATTGCAAAACGAGGCCCGCAGTTTAAGTTTGCAAATAAAATTTGCAAACAGAGTTTGGGAAATTACATAAAGGGTTTAAACAATTCAAAAAAATTACAAAACATATTTAAAACAATTTTTTTAATTGCAAAGAGGCATTTTAGGTATTTAAAACCATTTTAAAATCATTTAAAAATTTAGGAAAAATTCCTAATAATTATAATAAAACATTTTAATGCCAAAATAATCATTAATGGCCAATTATCACTAGTAAACAAATTTTTTTTTAAAATCAGGGGTTGACAAGTCTTCCCTCCTTAAAAAATTTCGTCCTCGAAATTTACAAGAACTGAAGACACGCGAGACAACTAACGTTTTTTAAAAAATAATTACAGCGATGACTAAGGCTATCTCCTAATGATGGAACGTCTATGAAACAGGTCTACTGGTCAATGGCTTGGTCTCATGGGTGCAGTTACTAAATGATGGTTTGGCATGAGTCTAGTGATAGGTAACTTAATGAGGCACTAGAATCAAACAGTCATATGCAAATAAATCCAACCTGTGGCACCGTCTGTCAAGTATTCTGGCTCTGGCTCTGGGCCCTGCACTGGTACTGCTGCCTGGATGGCTAAAGGGTATGCTCTCCCTGAAGGTCCTCTGGTAAATGGCTTCGCCTTCGGGCACTCCCGAATCATATGGGTGGAAGACCCGCAAGCAAGACACTGGCTCAATTTCTTCCTACAGATGGAGACATCGTGCCCTGGCTTTTTGCAGAAGGCACAAGAGACCCACTTCTGCTGCTGTTGCCCCGGATCTCAGGCAAATGATAACTGATGCTGAGGATGAGCTGGTGGAGAATAGGCCTGCTGGTGCTGGGTAGTCGTCCTCTGCTGGAAAGTCTGGCGCTTGGACGGCCCGTCATGATGTGTGGTAGCTGGCCTCTTGCAAGACAAAAGACACTCCTCGATACCTCGGACTCTCTCCAGTAGCTGGTAGTAGTCTGTGATCCCGTTGGCCACTAGTAAGATGCTAATGTCCGGGACAAGACCATGGCAGAATCTGCGAGCCATCTCCTCCGGGTCGGCTACTAAGCTCGGGGCAAAACGACTGAGTCTGCTAAACTCACCTGCGTACTCATCGACTGTACGGCTCCCCTGTTGCAGGTTCTGGAATTGCAATCCCATGGCAACTCTAGCGGTGGTGGAGAAGAACTTCCTCTTGAACTGGATCTTGAATTGCTCCCAGTTTCCTCTGCCGCCAATGAACATCGTCTCATTTCTGAACCAGACCCCTGCCAGGTTTGCTAACAAAAATCCTGCTGCCTCGACCCAAAGGTCGTCAGGTAATCTAGCCCCTATGAGCTTCCTCTCTACGGAATCTAACCAGTCATCAGCTACAACTATGCCTTCCGTCCCAAGAAACTCCTTCGGATTTAGGTTCATAAAACTCTTGATACTACCTAGCCTCAATTGATGTTCTATAGGTTGCGAGACGGGGGTATGCTGAGTATTCAGGAGCCCCTGGATCAAAGCCAGTAATTAGGTTCCGTCAAGGGAAACAATAGTCTGGGGAGGTATGATAGGAGGTGGGGGTGGAGGCATCTGGGTCTGCGGGGTAGGAGGTGGTGGAGGTGTACCGTCACCTGAGGTGGCGGAATCGGGAGAGTGTGTAGGGTCCATCTATTTATAAAAGACAAAGGAATTATAAGAATAAAGTAAGCAGTCATAAGCAAACAATTTAGTTACACTACCGGTCCTACGCTGTGATGAGTTTTCCTATGTTGCAATCCTAAAATTCCTCTAGGTGTTCTAGATGTTGTTCCTAGTGTTATCTAGTTATCCTTAATTTCTGCAGGCGTGCTTGGTACAGTAACGTAACCAAACAACTTTAGTCAGGACCTGCGTGGGCCACCACTAAAAACATGTCACGACCTGATTCCCAAATTGTTGGGCCGGGCCGAGCCATGTCCAGCCTACGCTTGATTAGAGCGTAGTAAGCTGTTCTAGACAGTCAGGTAATAATGATAAATGTACTAATAATTAAGATAGTTTAAGAATGATCACAACACAGCTTCTATATAGATAGATGAAAAACCACTAAGTTTGTTATAAATAGTACACAACAAAAAGTAGTACTGGAGACAAGGTCCAGTTTAAAGGTACAAAACAGCGTCTGTGATAATAACCCAACACTAAGTCAAACTAAGCAGCTAAGCAGGATTCCCTGCTGGAATATCCTCAACTGGAGCTCCATAGTACGGGTCACAAAGCATTTCTTCCTTGGTCAAAATACCTACAACGTTATCCTGTCAGGACGGGAGCAAGTACAACCTCTACTACTAAAGTACTGAATGTATAATGCAAGAGATGTACAACAGGAACATGGTATGATAAGACTGAAAAAATAGACATACTGGAATCAGGGTAAATCATATAAAGCGGAAAAATCATGGTATATCTTGTTTATCATTTTAAGACACTCTTGTCAATTGTGGCATATTGTACATTATGTATTAAAACTGGAGCAGGTATGAGATCGGTCAATAGGTGCTATGCTAGTTTACTGCAATGTACGTATGTATATTCCACAAGTCCAGAAACTACATTCTTAGTTTACTGCAATGTACGTAAGTACATTCTACAAGTCCAGAAACCGCACTGCTAGTTTACTGCAATGTACGGGAGTACATTCCACAAGTCCAGAAACTACACAATTAGCATACTGCAATGTAAGTGAGTATATTCCACGAGTCCAGTAACTATACTATCAACTTTCTCATAACCCAGTAATCATCATGTAAAAGATACGGGAAATAGTGTAAAGCATGGTGGGAACTGGCAATAGTATGAAACATGTTATGATTTGACTTGCTACTCCAAGGATCAGCATTCACATGGGTTGATTAACATTCTTTTATCAAATAACAGTGTTTTAACATGTACAATTAACAAAAGACTTACAACTGGATTAATGGTAATTCACAAGGTTGTCACATGTACTTAACATTAAAAGACAGTAAATGAGTTTGTAGATGTACTTGCCTGGAGCAAAGCAATGCAATGACAATAAAGCTAAGATATAGAGTGTCCTGGCACTGAAAACATATATATACTCAGACTCTAAGTTACAAGACAATATAAATACACTAGTGATGTGAGAAGGCCAAATTGGACATTGGCTAGGTGAACTTAGCCTAGGGGTTCAAAGTGAAGTGATTTGGCATCTAAACTAACACATGGGTCTCCCATATTAAGGCTGGTTAGCAATCCAAATACTAGAAATACAAAAATCACAAGTCATGACTTAGTCATAATTATTGGTAAAATAAACATTCTGTGCACTGTGTTCTAACAATTTTAGAAAATACTAGAAATCTCCAATAAATGCAAAATAATATACTGACAGAAACCTTGTTAATTATAGAAATTTATTATAATTTTTCTGGGATTTATTACCCAACAGAAGTATTTTATAAAAAATCAGTTTTCATAAATATATAGAAAATGAGTTCTGGTTTGATATGGCTAAACAGGGGCAAAACTGTCAACAAAATGCTATAAAAATTATATTAAATTGTCTAAATTAACAGAGAATCTAAATACTATTTTTCCAGAATTTTTACAGCAAGCTAAATATTTATAAAAATCCAAAAACAGCAAGTTACATAATTCTGAATTTAAATAATTAATTATCTGTATATTTTGTCCATGTATATAAATGAACCAAGGTTCAAATACAGGACCCAAGACCATGATTCAAGTCCAATATGACTTGTGCAGGCCTTGAATGTGTGAAAACATATTTGGTCCCAAAAACCCATGCTAGGCTTGGACACCAAAATGGTTGCAGTTAATTAAATGTACAAAAATACAATGTATAAAAAGAGCAGGAAATATAATACTATTTTATTCAGGAAAAATACACATAGAAGATGCAAACATGAAAATATAGTAAGTAGGTAATTTTACATATTTTATGGAGGCTAGTTATGTACAATTATATGTACATATACAATATATATATATATATATATATATATATATATATATATATATATATATATATATATATATATATATATATATATATATATATATATATATATATATATATATATATATATATATATATATATATTCATAGGAAAATACATATATATAAAAGAATAATATATATATATATATATATATATATATATATATATATATATATATATATATATATATATATATATATATATATATATATATATATATACACAATTATATACAATATATATGAAAAGTATATATATAGGGATATACATACACTATAATATATATAATGCTAACTAGCAAAGATATATATATATATATAGAAAAAATATATATATACATTTATATAAAGAAAATAACGTATATATATACATAGATGTACCTAAGTATATTTATATATATATATATATATTCATAAATAATTTGTATATATACAATATATATAACAGTAAATATATATAATATATACAGTAATACATATATACATATACATATATACATATATATATAAATATATATATATATATATATATATATATATATATATATATATATATATATATATATATATATATATATATATATATAAATAACAGAAACTAAAAAGAAAAGAAAAAGAAAAGAAACAGAAAACGAGCGCAAGGCTCGAACTCGGCCAGCCAGAGGGGGGGGGTTTAATTCGTTCGGGCTGGCCAGTGGGCCAGCTCGGTTCGGTTGTTAGAACGGGGGTTGAGATTATTTTAAACCTAAACAAAAATATCGGGTTGGGAAGAGCCCAGACCCGATAACTAAGTGGTTTAATGGGTTTTAAAACCCGATAACACGTTTTAAACCCGATAGCTAATTATTCAGTTCGTCTCGTGTCCATACAGTCCAGGACACGAGAATATGAAATCTGACACCGTGTCGGCGTGTCCATGCACTGCACGACACGTACGACACGATCTACGCGTGTCCGAGTACGGGGCTGGGGTCGTCGTGTCCTGGCGAACAACATACTCGAAAACGAGACACGTACGATACGAAATGGAGACTGCTACGTATGTGTCCGGCGAACTCGAGCGTGGAAGAGTGGGCGATCGGCGGCTGGGGGTGTCAGCGTCGTGGTGCTCCGGTGGCGCTGAGTTCGCCTCGGCGTGGCGAACACGTCGACGGTGGTTTGGGTCGACGACGGCGAGCGGTGGTGGTGGAACGAGGGTCGCCGGAGTTGGGTGTCTGTCGAGTTTGGGAGTGGGAAAACGCGGCGGAGCTTGGTCGTGGTGGGGTGGAGACAGTGGTGGTGAGATGAGGAAGACGAGGGGGGGGGGTTTATATAGGGGGTGAAGGCGGTGGATTACGGCCGGATTAGGGTTAAGGTTAGGGCGATCGGCCGGAAAATTAGGGGAAGGCGGTGGGGGAGATGAGGAGTTTTAGGGTTAGGTCCTCCTTAGTTTAGGAATTACAAACAAGTCCCTGCCCTAATGTTTGTGCAATATCAATATTGCAAAACGAGGCCCGCAGTTTAAGTTTGCAAATAAAATTTGCAAACAGAGTTTGGGAAATTACATAAAGGGTTTAAACAATTCAAAAATTACAAAACATATTTAAAACAATTCTTTTAATTGCAAAGAGGCATTTTAGGTATTTAAAACCATTTTAAAATCATTTAAAAATTCAGGAAAAATTCCTAATAATTATAATAAAACATTTTAATGCCAAAATAATCATTAATGGCCAATTATCACTAATAAACAAATTTTTTTTAAAATCAGGGGTTGACACCCTCCTAGACATGATGCAAGACAGGACTGGATTATTTGTACAAGCACAATCGCCCACGGTGTCAGGATTAATTAAACAGATCATGTCATGTCAGGTAGCCGTCGCAACAGCTATTCAAGATATATCAGGTCAGGTTATCATGCCAAGTGTACTTTGTCAGGAGTGCACCACGACGGGCCACTATCAGGTCATGTCAGGCTATTATGTCAGGAGTGCACCATTACGGGTCACTATCACGTCATGCTCAATTATCAATTCCAAACATATCAAGTAAATTCGTGATTATCAAGTTCAGGACAAAAGGCGTAAGGATATAAAATGGATGTAAAATATCTAATAAAATATTAATATACAGGGCTATAGAAGAGCCAAGCTTAAGGAAAATAAAACCAAACTGGCACGCTGACATAAGACCAAGTCAGCCAAGGGCCATACGCTCAGGTCATACGCTCAGGTTATACGCTCACAAAAGGCAGCGTATGCACTCCATACGACTCCTTGTCACACAAGTCAGCGTATGCAAGCCATACGCTCACAAAAGGCAGCGTATGGGGTCCATACGACTCCTTGTCACACAAATCAGCGTATGCAAGCCATACGCTCATAAAAGGCAGCGTATGGGGTCCATACGACTCCTTGTCACACAAGTCAGCGTATGCAAGCCATACGCTCACAAAAGGCAGCGTATGCACTCCATACGACTCCTCATCAAGGTAGCGTATGAGATCCATACGCTTCCAAAAGGCAGCGTATGGGGACTGCGCTTCACTAAAGAGCACACGCAACTCAGTGGCACAAGCTAAAAAGCTCGAGCACTGCTCACTGTCTTCTCCAAAACAGCAAGAACTCCATGGTTTGAACCTAAAACTTCAAAAGTCCATAACTTGGTCAAAATAAGTCCAAATCCAACTTTTCAAAGGTCAAAATTGGGTAGAATAAAATTCTCTACAGCATGGAACCCTCAAAACTTGAAAACAAAGAAGTTTGATAGACCAAAACCACCAAAATCCGAAAATAAGCAATTTCTAGATCTACGAAAATTAAAGCTTTAAAATAGAAAATGACAAGTTCTAATGTGTCTTAGAAACATGAGGAAAAGCTAATGGAACAATAAAAATGGGTTCTCTTGTGGAAGCAAGTTGTACTTGCCTAGACCTCTCTCTTCTCCCTTTGGTAGGTGAAGGGAGTAAATGGAAGAAGAAGATGAATAATGAAGAGAGAGAATGAAGAGGGCTAATAAATACAAATGGTGGTGGTAGGTAGGGGGTTCACCTTGGGTTCATCATGAACCAAGAGCAATCCCAAACCGAACCAAGCCAACCCAAACCAAGAATAAACCAAGCCCAAATAAACCAATGAACCATTAAAACCAATTAAACTATCAATGCCAATAAAATCATGCCAATGCAAAATAAACCAAGATAACTAACCATGAATAAATAAAATATGGGACCAAAACACGTATACGTACACTAAATACGTATCACGAATTTGGGACATTACAGTTTGGCTCTTGAATGGTTGGGTTTCATTGGGTCTTGGCCGAGATGGGGGTTTCCTGAGCTATTGAGCTTTTTACGCCTGCTTGCTTTGGCCATGGGGAGAAGATGAAGTTTTACGCACACGTTCTAACGTGTTAGCGTAGTGTTTAGCCCTTACGCCCACGTTTTACGTGTCAGCGTGTTATATCAGCCTTTTACGCATACGTTTTTACGTGCCCGCGTAGTATTCCATTTTACGCCCATGCATTGCGTGCCAGCGTACTCTGTTTTATGCTGAGTTCCCACGAATTTTATGCTCGGGGCCTTCCTGCTCGCGTAAAATCGTGCTCGCGTAAAAACCTGGCTCGAGCAGACTCTCGCGAGCGTAAAGTTTCCCGAGTGTTTCCTCGCGTAGAACTCACTCGCGTAGAGTTTTGCTCGAGAGTTGGCGTGCGTAAAATCTTACGAACATAAAGCCCGGCTAGCGTAAAACCACACCCGCATGTACCCTTGCTCACGTAGAGCCATCTTACCTTGCTCTTGCTAGCCTAAGCCACTTTACGCTTGAAGGCCCCTTGGTCTAGCATAGTAGTATGCGCGTAGAGACTTGAGTTCCTATAGCGTACACCTTTATCCCTTTTTATATTTTTTTACGCCTTTTGTCATGAACTGGATAATTACGAATTTATTTAATATGTTTGGGAATGATAATTGAACATGGCATGATATGACAAGTATACCTGACATGATTATCTCGAATTGTTGTTGCGACGGCTAACATGACATGACATGACCTGACAAGAATAATTAACCTGGACACCGTAGACGATTGTGTTTGTACAAATAAATCGGTACTGTATTGCATCATGTCTAAGACAGGGAACCCTGAATACTACGGTCAGGGGTACCTACTGAAATCAACTACGGCTAATAACTAGAATAATTCAGTAGTCATGAAGAGATTTCCCAGCTACAAGCAATCCCGTTATCTGGGCGCACTAGCGGACTTGTAGCCTACCGACAAGTAGGGCACATTTTCAGCACACAGTCATGTGGTGCACCCTTCAACGGACATTCGACCCGGATATCCTGGATGGTCTGCAGGGCTTGTGGCTGTTGGGATAATCTCATTGCATTTTGCTAGTAAATAGGCCTGTGATAACCCTAGTTAGTTAAAGTATCAAGCCGTACTCTTGATTGGCCGTGATTGATTGGATGGAGTTTATTCCAGCTTAGTCTTATCCTGATCCTGTACAAGCTTGTGACATGACATGATTAATGATGCTTGCCTTAACAATAACGATCAGGGGTCCAGTTCTGTTCAGGCGAAGGGTTACAACCCCGGTCCTTGTTTGGTTAAAGGGTTGTAACCTGGCTCCCGGAGAAGTTCTGTGTCCTCTCTTCGTTTATTGTCTTATTGCAACCCCATGCCATGTTCGTCATGTTTTACCTTACCTTAATACCATGATTATTTATACTGGCCTTAGCGATAAAGATTAGGGGTCCAGTTCTGTTCAGGCGAAGGGTTACAACCCGGTCCTTGTTTGGTTTAAGGGTTGTAACTGGCTCCTGGAGCAGTTCTGTGTCCTCTCTTCGTTTATTGTCTTCACTGTACCAATAGTATTTGAGACGAGTTTCTATTCAGGTGAAGGGCTGCAACCCCGGTCCTTGTTTGGTTTAAGGATTGTGACCTGGCTACTTGAATGGGTTCCTCATACTCAGTTTACTGTTGTTATCTCTATTATTATCAGTTCTTAATTTTTTTACCTTTAATATTCTATTGTGATATGCTGGTTTTAGTTCCTAAGTGAAGCCTCCTTTGTGGCTCTTTCTCTTTCTGGGGTCTGACTCAGCTGGTTTTGTGTGGCCAGATATCGGAGCAGAAATAGAGGATCCACCTGTCTTCTAGCCAGATGGTGACCACCAGGCATAATCCTGGCAAGGAGTGGGTTTCATTTTGCCCTCCCACTTTATTGTAAAATTATTTTTTTGAGGCGTTTAGCCGACGAGCACGTGTTAGCTCGTATTACACCTTTATTTACTGTCCGTCTACGGGCTGTATCATGATTGACAAATCCTAGGGTTGATCATGTATGACTGAACTCTTGCTAGTCTTGACATTTTGTATGACTAGCTTCATGATCATCCAATATGTAATCTATGAGATGCCTTGCTATTATATATTTGGTGCTCTGGCATCTTGTAACTATTATCGATTGCTTGAGATTGAGACAATAGGCTGGTTCATGACCATAGGAGACTGTTGGCTTGTAGTTAAACCCTCATGTATCTAGACAGTCGTGGCTGTATAGCGAGATGGGTTGCACTTCAATATGCATAGCTGGCTATGTACGCCCCCGCTCTCCAGTATTCTGGTTCTGGGACATTACAACTACGGTGAGTTCCAAGTTATCCTGGAATTATGCAATAAGGTTCCTCAGTTCTTACTATGTGCAAGCAAGACTAGTCTATCCAATCAATCAATTACGCCAATCATGAATTTGACGAGTCACAGCGGGAAGCCCGTCATCAATATACAATATACAATAAATAATATAAGCAGATACCGCTCCCTACCCGTGTGGCAGATTTGCAGTATCTGTGGGAACCAGCCGGCCTGTCGGGCACTAATAGTCCCAAAGAGGGCTGCCATGTAAGAACTCGGAAATCCATTCTCTCCATGCAATCATTATTTTATTTAACTTAATAGTCTCTACGTTGAGTGAAATCCCATGCTGTGGATCATGGTCATTCAGAATGAGTAAATCCGTACAAAGTACGATATGCCCCACTCTACAACGATACCCGTGCGGTTAGGTTGTAGGTCTTACATAGCGTAATGCAACAATTAAAACTAACCACGGAATAGTTATGCCTTGACCATAAAGTACACATGCTGCTTTTGTAAAATAAATAAATAAATTGAAGCCTGCATATGTGCCTGTATGCCAATATTCGGGATCGGCCAAATCAATTACAATAGTCCATAATAAATATGAACGTGTCTCATTCATTCGATTCAATAAGACGACTAGCCAGTCTCTTAATTCCAACTAGGAATGTATGATCAATTATTAGTCAAGGTCACAATCAATGTTAAATAATGCCAAGATAACAATCAATGTCAATTCAGGACAAGAATCAGCCCAAGGCATTATGGACTAGAGTTCATGCGGCTGAATAAAACATGCATATGCGGCTAAGAAATAACAAGGGTCAAGTCCTCATGCGGCTGAAAAACATCAGGTCTTATGAGCCGAAGGAACTTGTCCTTATGCGGCTGGGAACTACTCATGCGGTGGGAACAACAAAATCTCATGCGGCTGGGATAGCATGCGCCTATGCTGCTGCGGGTGAACTAAGTCCATGCGGCTGGGATAATCAGCGCCATGCGGCTCAGAGTCACAAGCCTTATGCGGCTGAAAGGGTGTAAGTCTATGCGGCTCCGGTCTCATACGGCCAGGATTGCCGAGATCTATGCGGCAATAGTTCAAGCGAGCTCATGCGGCTGAAAGTCTTGCCGCATGAAATTCCATTCGGTCAAGGAGATGCGAGCTCATGCGGCTCGAAGAGAACGAGCGCATGCGGCTGAGGAGAAACGTGCATATGCGGCTGAGGAAAGTAAAGTTCACGCGGTTGCAAAAGTAATGTTCATGCGGCCCAAAAGTTTATGCGGCTCGAAATTGTTCATGCGGCTGGGAGACTTCATGCGGCTCGGGGACTGATCCTTATGCGGCTGAAAATGACAGCGCTCATGCAGCCGAGAAAACTTGTCACATAAAAACTCATGCGGTCAAGTACTGTCATACGGCCAGGATCTCATGCGGCCAAAAATCTTCATGCGGCCAGATCTGTTCTTCTCCTCCGAATTTTCTAAGGACAGAACCATGGAAGCCATTGCTTCCAAGCTCTCTAAAACCTTCATTCCAAGCCCAAATCTGGACTTCCATAGGTCAAAATGGGGTAGAACAAAATTCTCTACAACATAGAACCATCAAAACTTGAAGAATAATAAAGCTACTAGATCAAAACCTAAGAAATCTGAAAATGTATTAAACTTAGATCTACATGAAATGAGCCATAGAAATTAAAAATGCTAAGTACTAAAGTATCTAAGAATCTTGAGAGGAAGACAATAGAACAACGAAAATGAAGATCCATCAAGAAGCAAGTTGGTACTTGCCTATGCGGCTGGGTAGGTGGGGGGAGAGTTTATGAGGAAGAAGAAGAGCAATGGTGAAGTAATGAAGAGAGAGAAAGGAAATGGGACTTTAAATGAAGGAGTGGTGGTAGGTGGGGAGTTGGGTTCATGTTGAACCATCCAAGGCTGAAAAATAACCAAACTCGGGCTGAACCCAAAAGCAAAGCAGAAAGTAAAATGTAGAAATATAATTAGCGAAAAATTAAAAAAAATTAAATACAGAATAATACATGATAAATATTAAATAAATACATTCCAGCAGTACATGTATTTAAAATATGTATTCTGGGAACGGGAAGTGACATCTCTACCCTCCTTAGAAAAATTTCGTCATCGGAATTTCAAATCCAAGCAGGAAAGAAACATCAGAGCTAAACTAATATAAGTATAAGCAATTTGAGTAAGCAATCATTCTACAATGCCAATAGCAAGTAACATATCTATGTTTAACTAACGGCGACACCAGACGATTCTACCCATAAGGTGACAAGCATGAGAAGTTAAGACAATCAAGGTATACATAAAGAGATATACCTTATGAGTCAAACAAGTACGAATACCGTGACCGGATGTCGTCCCCACGTTCCCATGTTGACTTCCCTAAAGAGTGATAACCCCAAGCAATCCGGACAAGGCTAATTGTTCGGTTCTTGAGTATCTTCTCTCTTCGGTCCAAAATAGACACAGGTTGTTCCTCGTAAGACAGGTTGGTACCAACAACCAGCTCAGAATGATCAAGGATATGGCTTGGGTCCGATACATACCTTCGTAACTGAGATACATGAAACACGTCATGCACCTCTCGTAATGAAGGTGAAAGGGATAAACGATAAGCAACATCGCCTATCCTATCAAGGATAGCAAATGGGCCCACGATCGCGGACTCAATTTCCTACGAACGTCAAATCTAATGACCCCACGGGTAGGTGAGATCCGCAAGAACACATGGTCCCCAACAGAAAACTCTAGCGGCCTACGATGCTGGTCCGTCCAATGACGATGCCGATCTTGCGCAACTCGAAGTCGCTCTCTAATTTCCTTAACCACTTCAACTGTCTGGACAATCATTTCTGGGCCTAGCATCTTTCTCTCCCCGATATCATCCCATGCTAGTGGCGACCTACACTTCTTACCATATAGTACTTCAAATGGCGCCATCTGGATACTGGCTTGATAACTGTTGTTGTGTGAGAACTCGACTAAGTGCAGGTGGCCCTCCCAAGACCCTCCAAAATCTAAGGTGCAAGCTCGTAACATATCTTCTAAAGTCTGAATTGTTCTTTCTGATTGCCCGTCCGTCTGTGGATGGTAAGCTGTACTAAATCTTAACTTGGTACCCAGACTATGATGTAAGCTCTTCCAAAAATGTGATGTAAAGTGGGTATCTCTGTCTGACACAATACTGACAGGGACTCCACGCTGCCTGACTATCTGCTGCATATACAACTCTGCCAACTTTTTTGTAGATTATCCTACTCTGAAAGAAAGAAAGTGTGCCACCTTTGTAAGGCGATCTACTATCACCCAAATAGCATCTTTACCACTTGGTGATCTCGGTAAACCGGTCACAAAGTCCATTGTAATATGTTTCCATTTTTATTTCGAAATAGGAAGCGGTTGCAATAACCCAGCTGGCCTCTGCTATTCTGCCTTCATTTGCTGACATACCAAGCAACGGAAAACAAATCTAGCTATCTCCCACTTCATCCCGTTCCACCAGAAGTGCTGCTTGATATCTTGGTACATCTTGGTCCCTCCAGGGTGTACAGAATACTGAGAACTGTGAGCTTCTGCCATAACCTCCTGTCTGATATCTCCACTAGGCATACATAGATGCGATCCAAACCTAAGTGTACCATCTTCATGAATTCTCATCTCCTTTCTGAGTCCTGACTCACATTCTTCCCTAAGCTTCTGAATCCTTGGATCCTGTGCCTAAGCTGCCTTGATCCTGTCTACCAAGTCAGATTGAACTTGTAGACTTGTTAGAACCCCTACATCACTAGGAAGTATAACCTCGATGCCCATCTCCTGAAGGTCTTCTAAGATATGCTTTTGTGTTGTCAACATAAATACGTCGCCTCTCCTGCTAAGAGCGTCTGGTACCACATTAGCCTTGCCTGGATGATACTGAAGCTCCATGTCGTAATCCTTGATCAACTCCAACCATCTTCTCTACCTCATGTTCAGTTCCTTCTGAGTAAAGATGTACTTCAGACTTTTGTGGTCCGTGTACATGTCCACTCGATCACCATATAAGTAATGCCTCCATAGCTTCAAAGCAAATACTACTGCCGCCAACTCCAAATCATGAGTTGGGTAATTCTTCTCGTGGTCTTGAAGTTACCTAGATGCATATGCTATCACCTTCCCATGTTGCATAAGGACACATCCAAGTCCTCTTCCTGACGCATCACAATAAACGGTAAAACCTTCGGGTCCAACTGACAATGTAAGAATAGGCGCTGATATCAACTTCTGCTTCAAGTTCTTAAATGATGCCTGACATTCTGCCTACCAGACGAATGGTACATCCTTTTGTGTCAAACGGGTCATGGGTGCTGAAAGTCTTACAAAGTCTGCTATAAATCTCCTGTAATATCCTGCCAATCCCAAGAGACTCCGCACATCTGCTACGGTCTTGGGTACTGGTCAACTCTCTACTGCTTCTACCTTCTTGGGATCCACTGCTACTCCAGTTCCTGATATGATATGACCCAAGAATGAAATATGATCCGTCCAGAACTCACACTTGCTGAGCTTGACATACAACTAGTTCTCTCACAGAACCTGTAACACTTTCCTGAGGTGGTCTTCATACTCCTCTTCACTAGCAGATTATACGATAATGTCGTCAAGAAACACAACGACAAACTGATCTAAGTATGGCATAAAGATGCGGTTCATCAAATCCATAAATATTGCTGAAGCATTGGTCAAACCAAACAACATTACCAAGAATTCATAATGCCCATACTTCGACCTGAATACTGTCTTGGGAATATCCTCCTTCCGAACCCTCACTTGATGATACACTGAACGAAGATCTATCTTGGAGAAAACTCTAGCTCTGCTCAACTGATCAAACAAGTCGTCGATCCTGGATAGTGGGTACTTGTTCTTTACTGTTGCTGCGTTAAGCTTCCTGTAATCGATGCACAATCTGGATGACCCATCCTTCTTCCCCACAAGTACCACTTGTGCTGCCCATGGTGATATGTAGCTTGGATGAACTTTTTCTCCTTTAGTTCCTCTATGTGCTGATATACCTTGGCCTGCTCTGAATCCGCCATTCTGTAAACTCGATCTGATATCGATTTAGTTCCAGGTGCCAATTCTATACTGAACTCAATATCCCTAACCGGTGGTAGACCTGGAAGTTCTTCAGGAAATACGTCTAGAAACTCTTCAACTACCTTCGGAACCTGAAGCTCGTCCATTGCCGTTACTACCCCTTGCTCTTGGTGAGTTGCCATTGTTCTGACTAAGGTGAATCTCTTCATGCCTGGAATATCAAAAAATACACTCCCTCTACGACAATCTATTGTCGCATGACTGTCTTTCAGCCAGTCCATGCCTAAGATAACGTCAAAATTTCCAACAGAAAATTCTATCAACAGGGCGGGTAAAGAATGCCCGCAAACTACAATGCTGTATGCTAGAATAACTCTACTAACTCCTACGAGTCCATTACTAGTGAGTATATTTAACCTCAATGGCAATGCCTCGAATTCTATTCCTAGCCGTGTTGTAAATTGTGCAGATATAAATGAGTGTGATGCTCCCGAATCAAACAACGCTACTGCGGGATATGAGGCGACGAGAATGTTACCTGCCACAACATCTTCCGATGCTAATGCCTCTTCCAAGGATAGAGTGAATGCCTGCCCTCGACCTCCTGGTTGGTTTCCATGTTGCTGCCTAGCCTGGTGCTGCTGCTGGCCCTGCCTTGATGATGCTGGGGTGGTCTATGCTGGTGTTGTTGTATCGACGGTTCCTGCTGCCGAAACATTTGAGCTTGCGACATGAACGGGCGTTGTGCCAACGGTCTCACTGCCACCGCTGGTCCTCGATAGTGGCATGTCCCTGGTGCTGGCAGAGCAGGAAATTGTTGTACTGGTCCTCCTGACCTCGAATTCATGGGACATGTGGTAACCCGATGATCTGGACTTTCACATATCAAACACAGTCCGTTCAATATCCGACACACATCTCTAGTGTGCCCTACCTGCCCATAATAAGTGCTCAGGGGTTGTTGGTTCTTCCTCTGTTGTTGTTGTTGCTGCTGCTTTGGTGGTGCTGGCCCTCGCATTGCCACATCGTGAATGCGAATGCCAAGGGACGGTGCTGTTGTTCGGGGCGCTACTCCCCCTCCTCCTTCAATCTGACTGTGGGATATCTTCTGGCCCCCAGTCCTTGTCATGATCCTCTGAATGGTGATCTCATGCCTTCGGGTTGTCGTCAATACTTCGTCAAAAGTCTGATAATTGTGCCCCTCTATCAATTGCAAGAGCTCAAGATGAAACCCTTGCTGGAACCTCATAGCCCTCTAGCTCTCCGTTGCTACCATCTCTGGGGCGAACCTACTCAATCTATAGAACTCCGCTGCATAAGCATCTACCGTCCTGCCGGCCTGCTTGAGGTTGATAAACTTCTGTTGTAGCTCAAACTGCGCCACAACTCCATAGTACTTGGTCTTGAACCTTGCAGTAAAATCGTCCCAAGCAACAGGACGTCTGATGCCTACTTTCTCTGATTTCCACCAATCACGTGCGAGATCCTGAAGTAACAACTTCACCTGATCCACACGTTCTTCTGCCGACACCATAGCGGCTGTCAAAATGGCCTCAATATCCTTAAGCCATGCATCTGCTGAGATGGTATCTTCCGTGCCCTCGAAACGGCAGGGGTTGTACTTGCAAAATCTGGTTGATGCTCCTGAATCTGTCCTCGCCCCTCGTTCCAAAGCCGTCTGAAATCCTTGGTTTAGTAGTACGTTTTGCTCTTGCAACTGAGCATGCATGCGCTGCTGGGCTAACATCTGATGTTGCTGAGTAGCCATCATCCCTCTCATGATCTCCAGAAGGGCTGGTGTGTCTACTTCCACAGGGGTAGGTAGAACTATTGGTGGTGTAGGAACCTCCGGATACTGCGGTCCAGCTGCTGGTTCCACTATCACTTCTTCTTGGATAGTCTCTTGAGGTAGTTCTGGCCCTTGTTGCTGACCAACCTGGTCAGGTTGTCCATGCTGCACTTGTTGTTGCTGTCCAGTTCTGACAGATGCGAACGAGGTGCCCCTAAGAAAAGGGACAAGAGAACAATCAAACGATCGAACAGGGAAGATCAATGAAGTCCAAGGATACCGGAAGGTCAAGCTAGGGTCAAAAATCAACGAATCATGAGATCAAGGAGAAACATGTGTGATTGAGACATCCTATAAATTAAAACACCCTACAAGTCTGAAATCAGACCTGCATGGGCCACCACTAAAACCTTGTCACGTCCCAGAACCAGAATACTGGAGAGCGGGAGAATGACTTAGCCAGCTACGTATTACGGGTAGAGGAATACCGTATAATACGATCAATATTGTCTAAAAGACGAGGGGGTGCATACTACATGAAAGTCTCGCTATGGTCGCTTCACATCTATTGTTTCAATCATTCAAACAAGAAAACAGTAATAGAGAACATGTAAGATAAAGCAGTAAGGCGTCCCAAATGCTCAGTCAAAATGTTCTTGATATCTGGGTTTACAAAATATAGCCAGATGATGAAGCAAGGCATACACAATTGTTTATCAGCTGCAGCCTGACTTAGTTACAATTATGTAAAAGTAAGTACAAGACGATCCGACTAACATGTCGGTGCCAAACGGCAAAATCTAAAGTAAGTAACAAAACGAGCGGGGAAGTAAGGAACCCACTCGAGTCCTCCTGCGATCATTCCTCTAGTATTGACCATCTTGGAGGTGGAAGTAAGCTGAGTCCTCGAGAACCGGCTCTAAATCTGGTCATGCAAAACCAGAGAGGTTAGACCTCTAATAGAAAGTACCGCAAGAAAGCACGATATGAGGAATTAGAACCAGTAATAAAAGAATATGATATATAGATCTCTGCTTGCAACTGGGATTCACATAACATCACGACACTTCGAACCAACTTCCCAACCAAACAAGGACAGAAGTTGGTCCGTCATATCCTGACATTCTGATCATCTCAGTTAGTTAACAGAGTAGGTACAGTACACAAACAAGTCAACTTAAACGGCAATGCAACTACTACGGCTTGCTACAGTGAGTTCCAAGTTATCCTGGAATTATGTAATAAGGATTCCTCAGTTCTTACTATGTGCAAGCAAGGCTAGTCTATCCAATCAATCAATTGCGCTAATCATGAATTTGACGAGTCCCAGCGGGATGTCCGTCATCAATATACAATATACAATAAATAATATAAGCAGATACCGCTTCCTGTCCGTGTGGCAGATTTGCAGTATCTGTGGGAACCACCCAGCCTGTCGGGCACTAATAGTCCCAAAGAGAGCTGCCACATAAGAACTCGGGAATCCATTCTCTCTATGCAATCATTATTTTATTTAACTTAATAGTCTCTACGTTGAGTGAAATCCCATGCCGTGGATCATGGTCATTCAGAATGAGTACTTCTGTACAAAGTACGGCCCCACTCTATAACGATATCCGTGCGGTTAGGTTGTAGGTCTTACATAGCGTAATGCAACAATTAAAACTAACCACGGAATAATCATGCCTTGACCATAAAGTACACATGCTCTTTTGTAAAATAAATAAATAAATTGAAGCCTGCATATGTGCCTGTATGCCAATATTCGGGATCGGCCAAATCAATTACAATAGTCCATAATAAATATGTACGTATCTCATTCATTCGATTCAATAAGACGACTAGCCAGTCTCTTAATTCCAACTAGGAATGCATGATCAATTATTAGTCAAGGTCACAATCAATGTTAAATAATGCCAAGATAACAATCAATGTCAATTCAGGACAAGAATCAGCCCAAGGCATTATGGGCTAGAGTTCATACGGCTGAATAAAACATGCATATGCGGCTAAGAAATAACAAGGGTCAAGTCCTCATGCGGCTGAGAAACATCAGGCCTTATGCAGCCGAAGGAACTTGTCCTTATGCGGCTGGGAACTACTCATGCGGCGGGAACAGTGAAATCTCATGTGGCTGGGATAGCTTGCGCCTATGCGGCTGCGGGTGAACTAAGTCCATGCGGCTGGGATAATCAGCGCCATGCGGCTCAGAGTCACAATCCTTATGCGGCTGAAAGGGTGTAAGTCTATGCGGCTCCGGTCTCATGCGGCCAGGATTGCCGAGATCTATGCGACAATAGTTCAAGCGAGCTCATGCGGCTGAAAGTATTGCCGCATGAAATTCCATTCGGTCAAGGAGATGCGAGCTCATGCGGCTCGAAGAGAACGAGCGCATGCGGCTGAGGAGAAACGTGTATATGCGGCTGAGGAAAGTAAAGTTCACGCGGCTGCAAAAGTAATGTTCATGCGGTCCAAAAGTTTACGCGGCTCGAAATTGTTCATGCGGCTGGGAGACTTCATGCGGCTCGGGGACTGATCCTTATGCGGCTGAAAATGACAGCGCTCATGCGGCCGAGAAGACTTGTCGCATGAAAACTCATGCGGTCAAGTACTGTCATACGGCCTGGATCTCATGCAGCAAAAAATCTTCATGCGGCCAGCACTGTTATTCTCCTCCGAATTTTCTGAGGACAGAACCATGGAAGCCATTGTTTTCAAGCTCTCTAAATCCTTCATTCCAAGCTCAAATCTGGACTTCCATAGGTCAAAATGGAGTAGAACGAAATTCTCTACAACATGGAACCATCAAAACTTGAAGAATAACAAAGTTACTAGATCAAAACCTAAAAAATCCGAAAATGTATTAAACTTAGATCTACATGAAATGAGCCATAGAAATTGAAAATGCTAAGTACTAAAGTATCTAAGAATCTTGAGAGGAAGACAATTAAACAACGAAAATGAAGATCCATCAAGAAGCAAGTTGGCATTTGCCTATGCGGCTGGGTAGGTGGGGGAGAGTTTATGAGGAAGAAAAAGAGTAATGGTGAAGTAATGAAGAGAGAGAAAGGGGATGGGGCTTTAAATGAAGGAGTGGTGGTAGGTGGGGAGTTGGGTTCATGTTGAACCATCCAAGGCCGGAAAATAGCCCAACTCGGGCCGAACCCAAAAGCAAAGCAGAAAGTAAAATGCAGAAAGATAATTAGCGAGAAATTAAAGGAATTTAAATACAGAACAATACATGATAAATATTAAATAAATACATTCCAGCAGTCGTATTCTGGGAACGGAAAGTGACATATATCTTTAATTTTACGCAAATTCATCCTGACATAAAATAGATTTTACCAAAAAATAAAATGTAAAAAAATAAAGAAAAAAACAACAAAAGAAAAAACATTTAAAACTATATTAAAAACAAATAAATGGAAAAATGTTTTTTAATTAAACATTTTTTTTACAAAGGAACGAAAACTGAAAAAAGAATTAAAAAGAGTTTATCAAAATCAAATGAGAAAAAGAAAAAAAAAGGAAAAGAAAAAGTTTTAAAAAACGAAAACATTTTTAGAAAGAACGAATCTTTCTAAAAAAAAACAAAAAAAAAAGAAAAGTAATAGAAAAACCAAAAAGAAGTACTTTTATGTAAAAAAAAATTGTTAAAGTAAATGAAAAATACATAAAATGTCTTTTAGAAGAAATAAAAGAAAGAAAAAGATTTCAAAAAAGTACAAAAAAAAAGAAAAGAAATATTTTTAAAAATCAAAAAATTTAAAAGAAAAGAAAGGACAGGAAAAATACAAAAAAAGTGAAAAAAGGGGAAAAATAGAAAAAAAAAAATTTAAAAATAAAAAGGAAAAACTTTTTAAAAATATAGGAAAACAATAATGATAAGGGGCACCAAAATCTGACCATATTTGTTGACTACATTATATGGTAAACTATATATTAATATTGTGCTTCCATACATGATCAATATATAGATTGTCATATCATGCTGATTATTAAAATGTGGTTAGATATTGGTGTCCTCCTAGTATTGCCCAAAAAGTAAATGATAAAAAAGAAAAAGGAAAATTCAATTTTGTTAAAAGAAACAAAAAATATAAAAAAAAACCTTTAATGAGAAAAAACAAAAAAAAATTAGAACAAATTGAAAAATACAAAAATGTAAAAAATAGGTAAATTTATTTTTTTAAAACAAAATAAGAATATATATATATATATATATATATATATATATATATATATATATATATATATATATATATATATATATATATATATATATATATACGAAAAAATGAAAAGAAATTTAAAAAACCAAAAAATGAGAAAAAAAAATTCATAAAAGCAAATAAAAAGGAAAAAAAAGTTTAGAAAAAATATAAAAAATATATTTTGAAAAGAACTTTAAAAATATAGGGAAAAAAACAACAACAAAAATCTAAAAAAAACAAAAATTGGAACAATACAAATTTAATAAATAAATAATTCTCAAAAACAAATGAAAAAAAAAGGAAAGATAAAAGTTTTAAAAAAATAAAAATATACAAAAAACATTTTAAGGCATAGGTTTATTCCATGGAAAATCAATAAACGTACCTTTTCTGGGGGGAATATATTTCCATAATTCACGGGAATATTATTTTTCCAGAAGGCACCCTAAAAGTTGGTCTGGTTTGCATTTAAATACCTTAAGCATTCATGGTTTTGTTTATTGCTATATATATATACTATTTGCTAGCAAATTGGTAGCATAAAGTTTTGAGATTTTGCAATTTATTTAGTTTTGAGCTTTTGCATATTGCTACTTATGTACTATTTAGTTCTAGTTTGGATTGCAATTGTGTTTTCACCACATTTGGTCAAACATATACTCCTTGGGTGAGTATTTCGGAAATGTCTATTTCAGTCCCGAAATGAATAGTACATTTGAGAAATGCTCGTACTGAAAATCGTTTGGCTCGCCACTTGTGTTTGGAACCAAATGAAGTTTGGATTACAATCTAAACTGGCTCTTAGGCTAATTTGCCACCAAATTACCATGAACTAGATTAAATTGGCAACTTACTGCCATCAACTTTATTTATTAGTAACATGCTAAATATTTTAAACTACCGTTTATTTTACAAACAAATTCGACAAAAGATACTTTTGTTCGTCTTCATGCCAAAAGGGGAACGTAGATGAGGATAGAAAGGACGCAGAGGGTTGGGGGGTTGTCGAGACAAAAATTGTGGAGGAGGGTGGGTTGCATGAAGGGGTGGGTTACAAAGAGGAAGGTTGTTCGCATGAAGGGAAGGGCGTAGGGGGGAAAAAAACTTTGGTACAGAAGAGGTATCAAAATTTTGATACCCCTATGTATGATAAGTGGGTCCCCTTCCTCTTCGTAAAACGTATAGACATATCCCTTATGTATTAAAGTTTTACTCGGGTGTAGAGAGGGGTTAAGGAGATTAAAAGGAGCAAATGTGGACCGAGTCGTGTCGAACACATTTATAGCTAACTGAGTCAAAGGTTCGAATCTCATAGGTGCAATACATACTTAGTTGTTGGAGGAGGATGAACTATAAGATATTTAAATAACTAATTGAGAGTCGAAACGATATGCCTAGCAAGTAGGGGTGAGCCGGTTCGGTTCAGTTCAAACCGAACCGAATATGTGAAAACTGAAATAACCGTAAACTGTATTTTTCAAAACCGAAAACCGAACCGTTTTTATAAAAACCGAACAAAAACTGAACCGAATTAATTCGGTTCGATTTTCGGCCGGTTCGATTTCATGGGCCAATGTGCATGGTCTTCAAGTTTTTAGCAAAATGGGCCTATTTAAATAACAAAATTTTAAAAAATATATGACATTATTGTATTTATGAATTGTTATATTACATAGAGTGAAAGATATTAGTATATATAGATTGAGGGTAGATAGAGAGAGAGAGTGCTCAAAGAAGCACCGACATAGAATAGGAGAAGAGAGTGCGCTCAGTTAGGGGTTAATAAACATTAGTATATGTATATTGTGGGTAGGTTGATAAATTACTAAATCTAAATCGGTTTTCGGTTCGGTTCGGATTTTCGGATGAAGAACCGAAAACTGAACCGTTATTTCAAATTTTCAAATCGTAAACCAAACCGATAACCGAAAAACTGAACCGTTTGTCATTTTTCGGTTCGATTCGGATCGATTTTCAACCGTTATATGCTCACCCCTACCAGCAAGAGAATCAGTCAAGTTACAGCAGAGCGTGTGGTATCCGTTCGAGCAACTGGTTGAAGAATAATACAACAAACACAATAATCGAAGAACAACGTACAACAAAGTAGATCCGGACTAAGAAGTAATAAAATGACCCTTGAAGTAAGCTACCTGAATAATTTCAGCAAATAGACGTAGATAACCGGATGCAGATTGGAGGAAATGGATTAAACCAGCTCAACCAAAAAGGCTCTGTTGCTTTTATACAGTTCGACTACAGAAACTCAAATAAGCACTCAAAATAAGAAAACATTAAATCGTTTTCCTGTAGCAATTATATGCAGGCGTGCTTCTTTAGTGCTACAAAATTTTTTTTACAATCTGATCAATATACTACTGTGAAACGTACAAGGGAAGTTTCTAGCTTCCAAGGCCTTGAATAATTTCAGGAAATATACTGCAATTGTCAATTGATGGAGCCTCCCTAAAAAGATCTACAACTACAGGTACAAACTTTTTCTGCAAACAAGTGACTCCAACCAAATGCCAAGGTATCATCAGAAGGAATTTCACAAGGTTGAGGAGAAGTTTCAACTTTTGTCCTGGAAAGAGAGACTATGAGGAAGTTCAGACTTTAGTTTCATCTTTAGTCCTTTCGGCATGGTTACTAGGATCTTCAACATCACTTTGTGAACTGAAAGCAGCTTGCAATCTCATCTCAACCCCGTCAGCTTTGTTTATGCTGCTACTCAGTTCCTTCTCTACTTTCCTTTCATGTCGAGGAGCATCAAATCCCACAAGAAAACAGATGAGCTCCTGAAGAGGCAGTGACCACATTGAAGGTAGGTAGCCGATCAGTAGGACGTAGCAGCAGTGAAATCTCCAAAACCGTCCGTTGCACTAGAGGAACATTTCCCTGGATCAAAAATACTTATTAAAATAAAAGTTCGTAAGATTTATCACACGCAAACAAAACAGAAAATGTCTGTTTAATAAACTGATACGTTATAAACTAGTTGTAAAATAGAGGTTATAGAGGAAATGGAAAAGTCAATAGAACACAAGTTATATGACTTACAATTTCACTATCTACATCTGCACTCTTGGAGTTCATAACTGCCCATAGCAGTATCGCTAGCAGTTGTAAATACTAAATACATGTCATCGTCGACCCAAGTTTGTGCCTGTCCATAAAGACCTCCTGAAATCAAGAATTGACAACACATTAGGTAAATACATATAAAGTTAAAGACTAAAGAACAGGCTGATTAGAAGCATTACCAAAGCCATTCAAGATCTCTTGCTTCACTTTGTTGGCTGCATTACCCCTATAATTTGGGACCTTTCAAGTACAAGTTCATAAACATCAAGCATGGATTTGATGTATGGCACTGCCAGATTTCCCTGATTTACATAAAGTGTTAAATCTTAAAAGTCAATACCGACATGGACTCTACATTAGTGAAATAAAATATAAGTGTCAAACAATGGCAACATCTTCATCTCATACAGAACACCTATATTTAGCCTTAAAGATAAGGACATTCCATGTACCATTTTTAAGACTGCTGCTGCATATGCAACAAAGATCCATTGATATTGAGATTCATGAGGGAGCTTACCTTTGGACAAGGAGAACAAACAATTGTCTGTAAACAACTTATTGCTGCAAGGCCAACCTCTTCACTACCATTCAAGATGCTATCTTTAATAATATTAAGCAAACGTTCCCATCCTGCAAATAACAAAACTTATATCATAGCTTGGATACTTCATCAATCATGGGATTTCAAGTCACTGAAATATAAATTGAACAACAGACTCACCTACAGGAAAAATGCTTAAACTCTGAAGAAAGGGGGGAAATGATATCAGTAACAGAGTAATTCCACCTAATACCAGTACAAGTGTTTCATCCAACTGTTTCTGAGCCGTATTCCGGGTGCAAAATTACTTTACCATATGATGTGATAAATAAGCATCTTCCATTTGGACAGTTGATGCCTGTGATGGATGAGCATAAAGCAGTGGCGTAGCCAGAATTTTAATCCAGCGGGCGCATTGTGTAGTGCCCCGTCCCAACATCGTGCTCCGTTCCTCGTTCGCGGGGAGTGAGGTTAAGAAACATTGTCGCTATCTATTGATCGGGACCAATTGAATTAAGATCATCTCCTCGTTATGGAATGACTTCTTCAGAATAAAGTCTCATATTCAGCGGGTTGCGTCTCGAGGGTGGACTCTGCGGCTGAGTCGGGAGAGACCTCTCGTTGTTCTGTTTTTCATGCCGCACTTGCTTCTTTGACTTTGATTTTATGAATACGTTTTCGTGAATATTTTCGATGCGTTCTTACAACTTCACATTTCATATCGAACTCGGAATAGAATGGTAGATTGCTAATCCGTTGCTTATGCGATTTCAGGTGGTCGCGTAGGTGCCGTCTAGCGCAACCAACATTTTTTCCTCTCGCCTCGACAATCAATGTGAGTGACTGGACCCTTCTCCCCTTTGACCCACCTGTTCTCAAATCAATCAATAGAATGTTAGTCAGATATGCATGAACATGAATACTTGTTTCAAATGAACTGATGCACGATTCCTTATGTACACTTGCTATCGAATTGCTATGCCATAATTTTGTAAACATTTTACTTATGTACACTTATGATAGATCTGTGCTAAGCAATGATCAAATTAAGGGAATAAATATTGCAACGATAAGGCATAGTACGGAATTGGTTAAGCTTCTTATGAGTGCATAGACCATACTTGAGTAACTAGTTTTAGTCTAGCACGGTCATGGACAACTTATGCACAAGGACGATTGTTTCTTCAAACGGTATCCCGGGACCACATAATCGATTCAGCCTAGGAAGAAAAACGATAGCTATGCTGAATTATACCGCATGTATCGGGGCATTTCAACGAGGCTCGCTACCCGCGCTGAACGTGCCACCGTCTAAACCAAGCTATAAGTCCAGGGTGACTTGTCATACCAGTGACCTCCACGAATATGCACTAGTTTAACTTATGTTATTCAATATGACAGAAAAGAACATGGTAGGCTTTATACATCAACGGCACGCTCTGCCGTGGGTAAGTTCTATCGTAATTTATGTTGCTTATGCCCTATTCAACTGCTTATATAAAATTCATTAGAATGGCGAGAAAGATCACCAAATATACATGCATGTTTTATAAAAAAATTTGAACAAATGAGAGCGTGGTATTGAATTAGTCATTCACCAGTACACGACAATATACTAATCCTTACTCTTCACAGGTGCTACGAACCAGGAAGAGCGTGCCACCTAACTGAAGACAGCGCTCATGTGTTTTTAAATCTTCGTCCGTGCGTGCGAAGACTTGATCAAATCCTTTTGAAGACCTCCCGCATTTGTCCAAACGAAGATGGCTCAACTCTCCCCATCAAAGGTGTCTTAGATGTTTTGGTTGTATAAAGGGGTGTGATGTATGGAACGACTATCTCACTGACGTTCATTTTATAATTGAGTCAGTTTGTAAGCCCGCACGGCAACTCTCTTTTGTATATGTGTCCATGTAAATGTAATTTCAGTATTATCAATGAAAAGAAAGTCAACTTCTAGACAAATGTGTTCAAATTACTCTGCGTACTCTTATAGATATTGTGTTTCGGATAACCTTATGTAACAGCCTTGTGCGAGAACAATTTACGTCCGTACGGCATCATGTCCGGTGGACGACTATCGATTCTACCAAATCGGGACGTGACATAATGGTATCAAAGCCAGGTTTCGATCCTGGGACCTATAGGCTAGCGTGTCATTCATTGGGCACATCATTTTCGCATAAGGTATTGCAATCGACCCGAAAAAAGTTGAAGTTGTTGATTGGAACGACCAGCATTAGTTAGTGAGATTCGAAACTTCTTCAGCTTGGCAGGATATTACAGACGATTCGTGAAGGAATTCGCGAAGATTGCATCATCTTTGACTCGTCTCACTCAAAAGGGAGTCGCGTATGAGTGGTCGGACGACTGTAAAGCTTCCTTCCAGGAACTAAAACAGAGATTCGTCTCGGCCCCTATACTCGTTCTTCCAGACGGGACTGAGGGATTTCAAATATTCAGTGATGCTTCAGGCGAGGACTTGGTATGTATGCTTATGCAACGAGACAAGGTGATATCTTTTGCCTCAAGACAATTGAAGCCACACGAGAAGAACTATTCCACGCACGACTTGGAGTTAGCAGCAATTGTGTTCGTGTTGAAATTGTGGTGACACTACTTTTATGGCATGGCATGCAACATCTATATACCGATCACAAAAGCCTCAAGTATCTCTTCACCCAGAAGGAACTAAACTTACGGCAAAGGCGTTGGCTAGAACTAATCAAAGACTATGACTTAACGATCGATTACACGCCGGGTAAGAAAAATATTGTGGCAGACGCTCTGAGTCAAAAATACATTGCCTCGCTATCCATCAACCGCATGCTACTACGGGACCTAGAAGAAATGGGCATCGACCTCCGGGTTCGATTCAGGAGAGTGCAGTTGGCACAACTACAACTAGAGCCGAGCTTAAGGAAAAAGATCATGACCGCTGAGAAGGACGATCCGTACCTAAACAAGATGCAAAGGTGATTTCAACAAGTAGGACGATCGACTATGCGGAAGATGAGACCGGCGTGCTACGATTGAAGGGTTGACTATGTGTTCCAGATGACTAACTTAGAAAGGAAATTATGTCTCGGGCACATTACGCGAAGTAATCCTTGCATCCTGGTAGCACAAAGATATATAAGGACCTCTGTATGACCTTCTAGTGGCACGGATTCGTGTCGCAATGCATGGTCTGTCAGCAGGTGAAAGCTGCACATCAATGGCTGAGCAGGGAGATGCAGAACCTGACGATCCCAGAGTGGAAGTAGGAGCACGTGAGCATGGATTTTGTTGTTGGCTTGCCAAAGACGCCACGGGAGAATGATGTCGTCTGGGTCATCGTCGACCGACTAACCAAGTCAGCACATTTCATTGTCATCAAAGTTACTTGGAGCGTCGATCGTCTGGTTCAGATATACCTTGACGAGACAGTGCGAGTGCACAAAGTTCCAGTATCCATCGTCTCAGATCGGAATGAACAATTTCTGTCGCGCTTCTGGAGTAGCCTTCAGTCGGCTCTGGGTACTAAGTTGAAGTTTAGCACGACTTACCATCCTCAGACCGATGGCCAAACAGAGCGCGTGAATCAAATTCTCGAAAACATGGTACGGCTCTAAGCAAATGACTTGAAGTCAAGTTGGGACGTACATCAACCTTTGGCCGAATTTGCATACAACAACAGCTATCAATCCAGCATCCAGATGGCGCCGTACGAAGCTTTGTATGGACGTAAGTACAGATCTCCCATTTGCTGGGATGAAGTCAGAGAGTGGCAGATTCTTGGCCCGGAGCTAATGGAACAGACCGTGCAGAAGGTTAAGCTTATTCGAAAAAGACTAAAGGTAGCACAGAGTCGGCAGAAAAGCTATACCGACAACCATCAACGATCCCTCGAGTTCTTAGAAGGAGATCACGTGTTTCTGAAGTTAACGCTCATACAAGGAGTCATCAAATTCGAAGCTAAAGGCAAGCTGAGTTCAAGATTTGTTGGTCATTTCGAAATACTGAAGCGAGTCGCCCCAGTACCATACCAAATCGCATTGCCGCTAGCAGTATCGGATATGTACGATATCTTCCATGTCTCTCAGTTGCGGATGTACGTGCACGATCTGAACCACGTGGTAGATTATGGTCAGCTAGAGTTGAAGGCAGACTTATCGTACGTGGAAGAACCTGCACAGATCTTGGAGTGCAAGGATAAATTGCTTCAAAATCGTACGATCCCTCTCGTTCATGTACTCTGGAGAAACCATTCGGTCGAAGAGTCGACCTGGCAACTCGAACCAGAGATGAAGGAAAATTTTCCTTCATTATTTTCTTAGATTTTTTTTAGAGGTAGGTTTTATTCTTAAGTTTCGAGGACAAAATTTTCTTAGTTGGTTAAGATATAGTGCCCCGTCCCAACATCGTGCTCCGTTCCTCGTTCGCAGGGAGCGCGGTTAAGAAAAAAAATATTGCTATCGATTGATCAGGACCGATTGAATTAAGATCATTTTTTTGTTATGGAATGGCTTCTTCGGAATCAAGTCTCATATTCAGCGGGTTGCGCCTCGATGATGGACCCTGCGGCTGTCGGGAGAGACCTCATGTTGCTCTGTTTTTCATGTCACACTTGTTTCTTTGGCTTCGTTTTTATGAATGCCTTTTCGTGAATGTTTTTGATGTATTTCATTTCTTGCGTTCTTCGAACTTCGCATTTCATATCGAACTTGGAATAAAAGGGTAGATGCTAATTCGTTACTAATGCGATTTTTGGTGATCGCGTAGGCACCGTCTAGCGCAACCAACCTTTTTTCCTCTCGCCTCGACAATCAAGATGAGTAGCTGGACCCTTCTCCCTAAAACCCTCTTGTTCTCAAATCAATCAATATAATGTTAGTTAAATATGCATGAACATGAATACTTGTTTCAAATGGATTGTTGCATGATTCCTCACGTACACTTGCTATAGAATTACTATGCCATGATTCTGTGACTTTTTACTTATGTACACTTACGATAGGAAATAAATGTTGCAACGATAAGGAGTACAGAATTGGTTAAGTTTCTTATGTACGCGTAGACTATGCTTGAGTAATTAGTTTTAGTCTACCACAGTCATGGACAACTTGTACACAAGGGCGATTGTTTCTTTCGAACGGTACCACGGGGCCACGGGACCGATTCGGCCTATAAAGAAACACGATAGCTATGCTGGATTGTACCTCCGGTATTCGGGCCCTTTCAACGGGGCTCGCTAACCGCGCTGAACGTGCCACTGTCTAAACCAAGCTATAAGTCCAAGATGGCTTATCATGTCAGTGACCTCCACAAATATGCAGTAGTTTAACTTATGTTATTCAATATAATAGGGAAGAATATGGTATGTTTTATACATCAACGGCACGCTCTGCCGTAGGTAAGTTCTATCGTAATTTATGCTGTTTATGCCCTATTCAATTGCTTACATGAAATTCATTAGGATGGCGAGAAAAATCACCAAATATACATGCATGTTTTATAAACTTTCTTGAACAAATGAGAGCGTGGTATTGAATTAGTCATTCACCGGCATATGGCAATATACTAATCCTCCCTCTCCATATGTGCTACAAACCAGGAAGAGCGTGCCACCTAACTGAAGGAAGCGCTCGTGTGTTTTTAAAGCTTCGCCCGTGCGTGCGAAGACTTGATCAAATCCTTTTGAAGACCCCCACCCCCCGTATTTGTCTAAGCGAAGATTACTCAACTCTCCCCCATCAAAGGTGTCTTAGATGTTTTGGTTGTATAAAGGGGTGTGATGTATGGAATGGCTATCTCATCGACGTTCATTTTGTAATTGAATCAGTTTGTAAGCCGGCGGCGCAGCAACTCTCTTTTGTATCTGTGTCAATGTAAATGTAATTTCAGTATTATCAATGAAAAGAAAGTTTACTTATAGACAAATGTGTTCAAATTACTCTGCATATTCTCATAGATGTTGTGTTTTGGATAACCTTATGTAACTGCCTTGTGCAAGCACAATTTAGGCCCGCACAACATCACGTCCGGAGGACGACTATCGATTCTACCGAATCGGGATGTGACACAAGGCTTATAATTAAAATAATAAAAAATTATAATAAAATTTTTATAATTTTAAAAATATTATATATTAATATCAAATGTCATAACTACTACAATCATTGAATAATTATTTTCTTTGAGAATAAAATCCTTCGAGATTTTATATTCTAGAAATATCGAATAATATCCTCATTGTCAATGGCATCCAGTACGTCTCTTTCAATATATGCCACCAAACAATCATTCATCATCATCTTGAAAATATCATCAATCCGATCAAGAATATTGATGCCGCAAAAGAAATAAACACTAAAGAATGACTAGTTTAGTATAGCTTATCTAGGTTGTGTCTGCTTATTTAAATTTTAATAAAACAAAAAATATCTTTGGTGAAACCTGCTTATGCTAGTTTTGGAAACAAAAGGAAGCTGTTTCGAAAAACGGCTTATAGCAAGCTTATGCTTTTTGATAAGCTTAAACAATATCAAACCTAACCGCAAATGAATTCTCCTCTTATAACGATTCGTCCATTAATTCATGAAAACACAAAGTAATATATTATATATAAGATAGTGATCTAAATAATAGATATAAACAATAAAGAGCCTCCCTCACTGAGTTGGTAGATAATCGACATATATGTTTAATTAAGTTGTTTTGCTTGAAACAAAGACCATATCACTAAGCAAGGGCAAAACTTACAAGAGAGAGGGAACAAGAAAGCTTCCGGAGACCATACTTCCACGAGGTACGTTGAACAAGAATGTTTTCTGAGCAAGGAACACTCGTGCTACTGCATCCACAGTGCAATTTTTGGTATGGAAATGTAAATCTAGGAAGAGAGGAAGAAAAGAGTGGTAGTAACTAGAAAAAAAGGAAGAAAAGAGCTCTTCCTTCTTCCTGAGACCAACATTAATTGGAACCATACGGTCCCTCCCTCCCTACCTATTTGCTCTGCAGACTGCAGCCAACAGTATAGTCTATACTCTATAGAGGCCACTTCCATAGGCTGCAACCTATAGTATAGCCTATACTCTACAAAGACCACTTCCATAGCTGTCTTCTCTATAGAGTATAGAGGTCATCCAAGGGCACAACCGCTCTACACATTATGGGGGCTGTACCTACCTACATGCTCTGCAGCCTATGGCATGAACGTTGTACTGTAAAAAAATTCTTCAAAATCCAGGGGGCGCAAACGCGCCCCCTCGGCACCACATGCCTACACCCCTGAGCATAAGGATAGCTTTCCCTCCACGAATTCCTAGTTCTTTCCCTTGCCACTCATCTCTGGACGAAGTTGTTGCCTAAGAGAAAATAGCCCACTGGACCATATAAAAACTAGTGGAAAGATCAATACAAAAATATTTCTTCTATGGTTATAAAGCTTACCAAGTGTGATACACGACCAAGAATTGGGAATACATAATTCCAGAGGCAATCTTCCCACATACTTATCGAGATTTTCTTACCATGACTGCCTAGAGTTTGGAAATAGTTTGAATTCTGAGTTTCTTAGATGATATAAGCAAAGGCCAAATTGATTTGTGTTTGAATCAAAAAAAGGGTAAATAAGAGATGGAGATTATTTGAACTATTAAAAATTCTAAATTATCAAGGCAGAGTCAATATTTTCACCAAGAATTAGTAGCTATAAGATGCCTCAAGTGAAATCTGTACTAGCAATCAGCACATAAATGAGGTATAGACAGATATTGTTCTATTTTTGGGTGGTGTTTAGTTAAATGCATTGCAAAAAGAACTATAAAGTTTTCCATTAACCTGACTCCAACAAAGATGGAAAGTTGAAAACTCAGAAAATAGGTTGAGAAATGAATATCCCGGAAGTTTGCAAGCATGGTACACTTTGAAGATGTGAATATGTCAATAGCATCAGATAGTGACAAGAAACTTGTGCATTACAAATGCTGCTAGCAAAACAATAATACCCTTATATCATCTGTACTATCCATAAGAGTGTGTAATTGATATAAATGCAAAACACCAAGTCAGGTTGTAAATAAGTCTTGCTATGATGCAAGCTGCAATATTACATCATTAACCCTTACAAAAAGGTGAAAGAAAAAAAAACCTTTCAATCCCTTTGTTACATAAAACAGATTTTTCAGGATTTTTGTTGGACTGCTAGGTTGCACTGCAGCTCTTACATAGGACTTCTATCCGATACTGACGTGTGCCCAGTGTGATGTTTTCCTGACCATGCGTCAGAGACGGACAAGCAATGTCTATGTTCCAAAGGGTTCCCAGAGATTGCTGACCATGCAAAACGAGTGACTTGTGCCAGTTTACGATCAAGACATAAGAAGTCAAAATTTCTTTAAAGTGGGCCATTTGTAGGGATTTCTTGGAACGTAGTTACTTTGCATGATGTACACACACAACTGCCTCTTGTGTGTATCTATGTTTATGTATTTGTACTCATGACTCCCTAGCATTCTTTTATCTTTTAAGAAATTCTGCATCCTGAACATATCGTATCTGCATATATGTGTCCCTGGTCATGTCAATTCACCAAGGTGAACCGAGTATGGACTAAAGAGTAAAGACTTTATATACCTACTATGCCTGTAATTTCAAACTGAAATGTGTTCAAGTAAACTGAAGATAAATTAGGAGATCTTTGTTGTTTCTTTATTCAAATTCCCATCCCATCTCTATGCATGATTTCCTTAAGTTATAGCAATTCATAAATTATAAATTACTAAACAATCTCATGTAATAGAGAAGTAAAAGACTGTGGTACTGGTTAAAGATTTTTCAACTAGGACCCTGATTCTTACTCGCATAGTTTGAGACTTTTGTGCTATGTCAGTCTGAAGGATTTCCCAATGTTAACTCAACTTGGTAGATGAATCTCATGTAATAGAGAAGTAAATGAATGTGATACTGATTACTTACAGATTTTCCAACTAGGATTCTGATTCTTAAAGATTTTCCATCAGATTCATTCTATTCTTAGGCCCAGTTTAGCTGCCATTTGAAATGTAAAATGCTCCATTTCAAATGGAAAATGCCAAGTGGTGCTCTCATGAGCATTTGATGTTTGTCATTTTTGACCATTCTGTATGGTGAAAATGGCAAAAGTTGGGAACCAAACAGATTTCGTTTAGTGTTTTGGCCAAAATGCAAATGGAAACGACAAACGGTTTCAAATGGGAACCAAACTAGCCCTTAGAAACCAAAATTTTGTTAATAAAACTCAGGCATTCTTTTTGGTGGAGATCTTCAATAGATTCCAACCTTTTCTACATTGGCCTTAAAGTGCAACTTCATGTTCCTGGCCAATAGTTCTATGACTGAACAAGAATCTTGTTTTGCTATTGCTCTTTTTCAGAAAAGATGCCATTTTTTCCCCAAAACCTGTCTTGTACAGCACCTTGAATTTTTGCATCTGCTATTCCTCAGAAAAGTGTTTGTGGTAGTCGTGGTTGTGGTGGGGGGTGTGTGTGGGTGGGTGGTGGTGGGGGTGGGTGGGTTGGGGGAGAGTGGGTGGTGTTGATTTCAGAGCCAATGAACATATATTCGTATTTGAAGTAAATAATGAATTCAAATGAACTTCTAAGACAGTAATACATATCAAGGATTATGGTCATCAAAGGGAAAGAAAATACTCAAATATTAATGAGAAGAAAATGCATCTAATATACTATTTTCCTGCTTACAGATACATTTGGGGGATTATGGTCATTGAAGGGAAAACATTGTGCAGCCATTACCATTGCCGTGCTGCTATTACATAGTTGCTCAAGGTTGCGCAAGCAATTATAAAGGAATCATGGGTTGCAAATCTCATGCGGCAGTAAAATGAAATCACACCGGAAAAGCTCATGTTGTTGAGTTTGTGCTAGTGAACTTTTGCAAAGCTCGATCCATTGAGCTGACAATTGAGTTTGCATAGTTGAGCTCCTATAGAGCTCTCATTGACAATCTTAATCTGAGCTCTTGCCATCGAGCAATGATTTCTGAGTTTGCAGCATTGCAGATTCGCTACTGACTCAGTTGGTGAGATGTCGTGACCGCCCGTGACGGGAGGAAAGGAAGGCGCACTTCGGAAGGATCTGCTGACCGCTTGAGCATATGGCTGGCCTTGCCAATCCATCAACAGGCTCCTCCCTGGATATGTTGTTCACAACAAGTGACAAGTTCGTGATGCCGTCAGAGGTTATCCATTGAGACCCAGATGGAAGAGATAGGGACCATGAACTGGATCAAAAGGAGGCAATAGAGGGCAAAGAACAGAGGAGTTGCTTTGATTTGATTCAAGTCCATGCAGGTTCCCAGTATTTTCTGGGAAGGAGGTTAATCAAGACCATTACTAGAGATTAAACAGTGTGACACCATTTCTCATATATATATATATATATATATATATATATATATATATATGATATAAAAATGGATCGGGAGCGGGCGAACTCTGCGATCGGGCTAGGGCACACGCGGGGGCTTCCCCCACGGCCGCCGGACCCCATGGCCGGCGGCGGGAGGACGACGGCGAGGTCTGGCGACCCCCCTCCCGGCGCTGGGGGGGGGGGGGGGCGGGAGCAGGTGCGGGGGGGTCAGGCGGACCCCCCAATGCGCGTGCGAGTGGATGGGCTCCCCCCGGCGGCTGGTGGGGGGGGCGGGAGCACAGGGGGGGGGTCGGGCGGACCCCCCGGTGGTGTCGACGACCCCCCCAGGCGGAGGGGGGGGGGGGGCCGGGCGCGTCGGAGAAGGGGTCGGATCACCCGGGGGGGGGGGGGGGGGGGTTGAGGGATTTGGATCCGAACTTCGTTTTCGGAGCGGGGTCCGGGTCCCTGGGGAGTCAGTCGGAGGGAGGAGGATGGACGACGGTTACGCGCCGGCGGGTGGCAAAAACCGGGGGAAAGATAAGCGGCGGACAGGGTCAGGCTCGGGATCGCCATCCCGAAATCCGTCAGAACGGGACTGAGTCTCGGCCCATCCGGGGTTCTGGGGTGTCGGCTAGGCGATCGATGGGCTGGCGACCGAAGGCGACTGCGGCGGCTAAGGGGAAGAGCAAGGTAGTGGATATGGATGTGCCGGGACCGGGGACTTCCCGTCCGGTGATTGTCCAAAGGCCTATTGGGGCTACCCCTCGGCCGGCTGGACGGTCCTGGGCCGAGATCTGCAAACCGGTGGGACTGAAATCTCCCACATCTATGGAGTACGTCCCGCCGATCAAGGTTGGGAGGGGCTATCGGGCGGTGTTTCCTGCGGAGGAGATCCAGCAGGTGACAGCGTACTGGGAAAATACCCTCGTCCTGTATGTCTTGGGTAATAAGCCGTTCTACGAGCAGATCCGGGGCTATGCAGCGAGAGTCTGGAAGCCGAAGGGGAGTATGGAGTTCTATGCTCGAGAGAACGGCTTCTATTATGTGAAGTTCGGGCTGGCGGAGGATGTCGCGAGGATTCTCCAAGGTGGCCCCTGGACGTTTGACGGCCGTCTGATCATTCTCAAGGAATGGACTCCAGAGCTGCGATGCGAGAGGGAGGTTCTGAATGCCATCCCAGTTTGGATCCGATTTCCTGAGTTCCCGGTTGGATTTTGGAGCATTCCACTGTTGATGCGCCTTGCTAGTCTGGTGGGCACCCCGATCAAGGCGGATGAGGCCACTACCTTTCGGACGAGGTTGATGTACGCGAGGATCTTTGTGGAGATTCGGGCAGGGGGGGAGCTCCCGAAGATGTTGGAGTATGAACTCCCTTCTGGGGAGGTGCTGACCCAGAAGGTGGAGTACGAATGGGTTCCACCTACTTGCTCTCGCTGTTCCTGTTTCGGACATCTTGCCAGTGCTTGTCTAGTGGCTGGCACTCCGGTGGAGCCTTGCATCCCTCCTCGTGAGGTACCTGATGCCCCATGTGATATGGATCTCAGAGAGGATAGCGGAGCGGTGGTTCAGGAGGAGGAGGCTACAAACCAGGGGAGTGATGCCAGTTTGAGCCTTGTTGTTTCTACCCTACCTGTCCCTACGGGAGGGATGGGATCCACTAGCCAGGGACCGAGTAGTATATTCACCAGACGCATGGAGGAGGTGGAGACTGAGGCACGTGGAGAGGGCGGTTCGTCTGGAGGGCAGGTTTACTGTAGGAAGAGGCGTGCGGTCGGCCTGCTACGGGATGGGCCCTCCATGATGGGGAACCGTACCACAGACAGAGAGGAGGAGGTGTGTGTCGCTAATCCGGCCTGGGCGTTGGTGTTATCTCAGGATGTTCCACATCAGATGGTTCCGTCTGGCATGGATGAGGATCTTTTAGCGACGGATGCGACACCTCCCCCAGGTGTCGTTCCGGGTGATTTTCAGGGGGCCCCTACTTCTCATTAATTAATGGCCATTATCGCCTGGAACGTGAGGGGGGCGTGTTCGCTAGGGAGGTGGAAAGAGATTTGTGGGGTGCTCAATAGAGAGAAGTGTGACATTTCTATTATCTTAGAATCCAAGATCAAAGGGGAGAAGACGCTTACTCGGCGGACCCCTTCTCATTGGGCCCAGTTGTACAACCTGGTCCTGTGTGACATGGCCAGGATTTGGGTTCGCTGGAACTCGAAGAGTTGGGATGGAGACCTGATTTTGATGACAGAGCAGTTGATAGCCATCTCCTTCGTGAACAAGGGTGGCTTCCGGTTCCTATTGGGGGCGGTCTACGGCCACAATGACAGGAGGAGAAGGGAGTCTCTCTGGGGGGACATCACTCGGGTATCCGCTGTTGCTGAGTCTTCGAGTCTCCCTCTACTACTGCTCGGGGACTTCAACGCTCTTATGCATCACGGTGAGAAGCTGGGTGGTCGTCCGGTCCCAGACTCTATCCTTCATGATTTTCAGAGATGCCTCCTGATTGCGGGGTTGCGGGAGCTGTCTCGATCAGGCTTCATCTGGACTTGGCACAACAAAGCTACTCTCAACAGGGTTGCTTGTCAGCTTGATCGCGCTCTGGGTAACGGGGAGTGGTTCCGGCACTTCCCCAACACTTCGGCTGAGGGTCTGGCTGCTGGGACCAGTGATCACTCTCCTATCCGGGTTGGATTCTCTGCTCGTCCTCCTGGGAAGTCGCGCCCGTTCAGATATAACAACAGTTGGTATCTTTCTGAGGGCTACATGGAGGCTGTTACGGAGGGGCTTACTAGCGGTCAAGAGGGGACGGCCCAATTCCGATTGGTTCGTCGTCTTAAGGCCACGAAGAGAGCCCTTCGGAGCTGGGTGAAGGGGTTGCCCAAGTCCACCTTAGAAGATAAGGAGGTGGAGCTGCGGACCCTGCAGCAAGATATGCAAGATGACATGCTGAATGGGGACCTGGCTGCTAGAGAGAAGGAGCTGGTCGGCGAAGTCAACATCCTGAGGCTACAGAAGGAGATTAGCTCGGCTCAGCGGGCCAAATGTTCCTGGCTGAAGGATGGCGACCGCTGCTCCAAGTTCTTTTACGACGTTATCCGGACCCGGCAGAATAGGAATCATATATCCCAGCTCCTCGACGTTGATGGCAATCTGGTGGGGACGCCAGCGGAGATCCAGGGCGAGGCTGTCAGGTACTACTCTGAGTTATATTTCCAGACTGACTACCTTTCCGTGTTTCCAGAGGTTGTTACGAAGAGGTTGGTGACCCCATTTGGGAATAGCATTCTTCTGGCTCCTGTCACTTTGGAGGAGGTGGAATCTATTGTCAAGGCGGCGGACCCCAACAAAGCTCCTGGTCCGGATGGCTTCAGCAGTGGTTTCTTTAAACGCCATTGGGATTCTCTGAAACATCAGGTCGTTGAGGTGGTCCAGGAATTCTTCACCAAAGGAAAGCTTCTGAAAGAGCTTAATCACACATTCCTGACCTTAGTGCCGAAGAAGGAGGGAGCGACTGCTTTGGCGGATTTCAGACCCATTGCGTGCTGTAATTATCTCTATAAGATAATTACGCACCTTATGTGCCGGCGGATGGAGAGGATCATGCAGGATTTGGTCTCCCCGAATCAGGCTGCGTTCATCAAGGGGAGGTCGATCGCTGAGCACAGCCTCCTGGCCCATGAGATGGTAAGGGGTTTCAGCAGACCGGAAGGGGAGAAAGCTTGTGTTAAACTGGACCTGAGGAAGGCATATGATATGGTCAATCGTGACTTCCTCTGTCATTTGATGTCTGCCATGGGGTTCGCGGATCACTGGGTTGAGTTGATCAGGGAGTGCATTACGTCCCCTACTTTCTCCTTTCTCATCCATGGTATTCCTTATGGGTACTTCCAGAGCAATCGTGGTATCAGACAAGGTGACCCATTATCCCCTTACCTGTTCACGTTAGTTATGGAGTACTTTACTTGTTTGATGGATCGGGCAGTGCACCGGGGTCAGCTGGTACCTTTGTTTCGGAGGATGGTCCCCCCAGTTACTCACCTTATTTATGCGGATGACCTTCTAGTCTTCATCCAGCCTTCGCCGGAGGGGCTGCAGACGCTTGCGGATATTATGGATGATTTGCAGGCTTTTTCGGGTCTCCAGTTGAACAGGGATAAAAGTAGGGTCTATTTCAGCGCCCTATGCACCCGGAAGGAGGAGAGGGCTGAGGTGCTGGGTATAGCAAGGAGTGATCTTCCGGTGCGGTACCTAGGGGTGCCTCTCACTGTCAATTATGCTCGGGATCAGGATTGCACGAGTCTGGTGGAGTATGTTCAGAGGCGAGTTGAGGGTTGGCAAGCAGCTGGATTATCTTTTGGCGGACGCATCGAGTTGATCAGATCGGTGATCTCGGCAGCGGCCCATTTTTGGCTGCAGTCTATCCTCCTACCTGTGGCCACTATCCGGCGTGTTGAGCGTTTATGTGCCGACTTCATTTGGAGGGGGGGGGATGCATGCGATCTCCTGGGACCAGCTTTGCCGTCCCAGGAAGGAGGGCGGAGTGGGGCTACGACCGCTGCTGGAGATCAGGGAGGCCTCTTCGCTTAAGCTGGCCTGGAGATTTATCAGCAGAGGTTCTCTCTGGGCGGACTGGATGCACAGTAGATACGTGAAGCAGGGTAGTTTTTGGACGTGTTCAATCGACAACAACCACTCGGTCACGTTCAAGAACATATTGCGACACAGGGGGGTTCTTAAGTCTGCCATCCGGAGGGTTATGAAGGACGGGTCGAGCACGGATCTCTGGCTCGACCCTTGGATTGATCGGCGGTCGTTGTTAGACATCAGAGGAGTCCCGACTTATCGGGAGGACAGACGGGGTCTGACATGCAGTCGTATCATCCGTGATGGGGAGTGGAGACCGAATTCGTATCGGTTCACCGAGGAGCTGGGCGGGAGCATTTCATCTATTGCCATTGATCCGTCGCTGCCTGCGGATCGGTGGATTTGGGAGCCTACTGGAGCGCCTGCCGGGACGGGGGAGTTCCTATTCCGTAGCTGCTACAACCTTATCCGACGAGCTTTCCCGGTGTGCTCTGATTACGAGTTCGTCTGGTGCAAGGGTCTGGCCAGGAAGATGCAGTTGTGTGTCTACAAGCTTCTACTGGGCCGCCTCTTGACTAGAGATCGCCTGAGATCGTTTGGGGTGACGGTCCCTGACCCCACTTGTGTGCTGTGCGGTTTGGAACCTGAATCTATTAAGCATATTTTCTTCGAGTGCCCGCTGGCTTGGCAGATTTGGTTGGAGCAGACTCGGGTATTGGGAGTGTTCGCCTCTGGAAAATGTGTGGGTGACATCATCACGGAGATTCGAGATAGCAGGGGTAGGGGGCAGGACTGGTTCCGAACAGCAAGAGTTCGTCTGGCTGCTGCGGTTTGGCACGTATGGCGGGAGCGAAACCGTCGGATTTTCGAGGGGCTGATCACCCCTCCAGTTGGTATTCTCCACAATATTGAGTATGATGTAAAGGCTATGGAGAATTGAGAGTGTGAGTGGAAGTCCCACTCTGTTTGTATGTTGTACGATTATGGTTGTTCTTTTGGAATAAAATTCACCCTTTTTCCAAAAATATATATATATATATATATATATATATATATATATATATATATATAGCTTGTAGAAGATCCTAGAAGGACTAAATTGGGGAAATATCGAATACATTCATTAGGGCTCTAAGCCGAACAATATATAGTAGATACTAAAGTGGACAACTATGTAATAGTTGTCCAATGATTAGCAAATAACACAACTAAATAAGATTACGAAAAACATAAAACATTTATACATCACTTTTCTACAAAGATAATTTCAAATCCAGTACAAAATAAGCTAGAGTTTGGGTTTATTGCCCATGCCCAGATCAATAAGAAATTAGCCCGTATTTACTGGGATCCCCCTACCCCCTCCGGATCAAGTGACCACGATTCTGGCGGGTAACAAATAATGAAGTTCAAGAAAGATACCAATCAAATGATAATATAGAAGACAATGAAATGAATTAAGTATCAAAAACAAACATACAAGAATAGGTTATTGTAAGAATCGCCATGCATTCTCCCCCCTTGTACTACATACCATGGGTAGCAGCGTACCCCTTACCCGTACTTGTACCATGTATCAAAGCGAACCATAACCTAGGTAACTATGTTAGGCCCATTTTCAAGATTCAAATCATTCATTCATGGAAATGTCAGATCGGTTCTCAGGATTTTTTTTATGGCTCCACTCCATAATGTCTTCATAAATATATCTATTGGTTGGTAACCAGGAAGTATAATAGTTGCTACCAGCGGCGTAGGCACGTGGTGCCGAGGGGGTGCGGCTGCGCCTACGGATTTTGAAGAATCTTTCTTTTTTTTTACGGTACAGTTTCCATACCATAGGCTGCAGAGCATGTAGATAGGTACAGTCCTCATATTATATAGAGCGGTTGTGCCCCCAGATGGCCTCTATACTCTATAGAGAAGACAACTATGGAAGTGGTCTCTGTAGAGTACAGACTATATTGTAGGCTACAATCTATGGAAGTGGCCACTATTGAGTATAGACTATACTGTAGGCTGTAGGCTGTAGGCTGTAGGCTGTAGGCTGCAGGCTGCAGAGCAAGTCAGTAGGTAGGGACCATAGGATTCCAATTAATATTAGTCTGCTGCTACTCTTCAAGAAGAAGCAAGAACTCTTTTCTTCCTCTTTTTCTAGTTACTACCACTCTTTTCTTCCTCTCTTCCTAAATTTACATTTCCATACCATAAATTGCACTGTGGATGCAGTAGCATAAGTGTTCTTTGCTCAGGAAGAAGCAAACAACTCTTTTCTTCCTCTTCATAGTTCCAAGTAAATGCCATATTCCATATTTTTTTTCTTGTATATATGTTGTCAACAATATTATACAAGGCCAACTTCCATACTTCTTTTTCATGAAGTGAATGATAAGACTAATTTAAGTTACTCTGAGTATGTTCTGCAAAAACGTTCTTGTTCAACGTACCTCGTGGGAGTATGGTCTCCGGAAGCTTTCTTGTTCCCTCTCTCTTGTAAGTTTGCCCTTGCTTAGTGATAGGGTCTTTGTTTCAAGCAAAACAACTTAATTAAACATATGTGTCGATTATCCATCAACTCAGTGAGGGAGGCTCTTTATTGTTTATATCTATTATTTAGATCACTATCTTATATATAATATATTACTTTGTTTTTTTATGAATTAATGGATGAATTGTTATAAGAGGAGAATTCATTTGCGGTTAGGTTTGATATTGATTAAACTTATCAAAAAGCATAAGCTTGTTATAAGCCGTTTTTCAAAACAGCTTCCTTTTGTTTCCAAAGCTAGCATAAGCAGGTTTCACGAAAGATATTTTCTGTTTTATTAAAATTTAAACAAGCAGACACAGTCTAGATAAGCTATACTAAACTAGTCAATCTTTGGTGTTTATTTCCTTTTCGGCATCACTATTTTTGATCGGATTGATGATATTTTCAAGATGATGATGAATGATTGTTTGGTGGCATATATTGAAAGGGACGTACAGTATACCGTTGGCAATGAGGATATCGTTCAATATTTCTAGAATATGAAATCTCGAAGGATTTTATTCTCAAAGAAAAGGATTATTTAATGATTGTAATAGTTATGACATTTGATATTAATATATAATATTTTTAAAATTATAAATGTATTATTATAATTTTTATTATTTTAATAATAATCATTGCATCCCCTGGATTAAAATCCTGGCTACGCCACTGGCTGTCACTGCACATTTTTTGTACAAATCAAACTGGCAGCAATAGTCCAAGTTGTATTGTATGAATGCATCTAGTAATGCAAACAGAATAATTGTCGACATAATAAATCAATAAGATGATTCGGTCTTTCACATTTCCATTCACTTGTGAAGCTTGCATCACAATAACAATTCATGTTTCACGGAGTCATCCAGCATGTAAAATAGTATGCCTCCCAAGGTTGTAAAAATCGCTAGTCGGCCACTAGTCGGTTCGTAGGGACTACAGATTAATCGGACTACTCGCGGACTACTCGGGGACTAGTCGGATTAGTCGGTTTAGATTTCTAATGAATATATATATATATGTAATATGTTATAAAAATATTTTAAAAAATAATATGTTAATGGTTGAACTTTTAATTATTGCAGACTACAGTACATTTTCTTATTCATTATTTTGCATAAATTTCTATTTCGATAAATATTTAAATAATATGTTAACAACTTACTATTTTGCACGGAGAGTTACAGCCGCAGTAGCAAGCAAAAGCAAAAAAAAGTAACGAGCAAAACTTAAAAAAAAAAGCCACAACAACAGTAGCAAAGAGATAACAAAGCAAAAATAAAAATAAAAAAGAGTAGGCTAGTCACTTTTTTCAAAAATAGAAAAAGACAGCAACAAAGTAAAGAGTCGACGACGGCTGCCTTGACGAAGTCGACGCAGCCCAGACTAGTACCAATTTAGCTAATTTTTGGATGGACCAGCCCCTAATCGAGTCGACGGTGGCCGACAAGTGACTAGTCGAGGACTAGCCCCTAGTCGAGTCGGCGGCGGCTGACTAGCGACTAGTCGGGGACTAGTCGGCCGCCTAGAGGGATTTTTACAACAATGATGCCTCCTCTTTTCACCTTCATTTGGAGAATTTATAGTAAATTTGCATACAGATGCCAAAAATGAGTTTAATGGTTCCATGGCACGAAGAACTCCACAGGCCTGAGAAAGTTATCATACAGATTATCGCCCAATTAGAACTATATATTATCTATTACAAATGAATGTATGGCAGGAAATTAAAAGCATCAAGTACGATGCTTAATTGAAGATCAAAAATTTATAGAACTGCTTAAGTAGAGTTTATTTATTCTAGAGCGAATAGAAGTTGACATCCAAGAATTGTGATCACATAAAAAAAAATCAGTCCCATGGAGTAAAAATTTCAGCGTTTCCAACATCATGTACACAAAAGTAATATATTCAGAGGATATATCATATTTAAAATGAAAAGGAAACAGCAATGACGATATGGATAAACTAAAGTCAGTGACAATCTAGATTACCTGGTAAATGCCTGGGATATCCTTTCAGTATCTCCGATATTATGGCTTCACCGTGAGACCTTTGAAACAAAGTGGCATGTCAATCATTATATAGAAGAAAAAGACTACACATTTCAGGGTACATGATATTTTGTACTGTGGAAGTGGACAAATTCACACTTCCTTGTTTGGATGTTAATATGAAGAAGCTGGGAATCTGAAAAGTATATCATAATAATAACAAAACCTAATTAATTATATAACTAAATTGGTAATAATTTATTAATACTAATTATTTAACTTGTTTTTAAATTAAGTATCAACAATCAACATCTTTGCTTCATTTTATTAATTGATTATAATGAATTAAACAACATTAGTATTGTGCATTATTGGTTACTTATACTTACTTTAATTGCTTAACATTAACTAGCATTATAATGTATTTGACACCTATGTTGCCCGGACACAGATATGACACGACACACTATAAAAACACGATGACACGAACACGGCAAAGTTTTGATGTGTCTTCCCTATATTTTAGAGTGTCTATGGTGTGTGCGATACGTTTCCATGGACAAGGTCCAAAGTTTTTCAGTGTTTGTGCTTCCTAACTAAAAATTATGTAACTTATTAGAAATTGATATTTAGTTAGATTGATAATTAAGTATTATTACCAATTATTTCATTTATTAATAATTAATGTTTACTTTAAAAAAAACAGTCACTTCCACCCCACATCCATGCAAAAAATATGGATGTGGAGTGGATGCTTTTGCAAGAAACGTCTGGAGACAGGAACAAGTTTTATTCCGAACCAAACATAGGAAGTGTGTGGTTGGCCAAAGATTCCCACCCAACTACACACTTCCATGTGACTTGCAAGCAACCAAACAGCCCCTGAGTAACTAACTGAGTTGCCACTTGCCACTGCAGAAGCAGTACATTAGCTTCATTACAATGTAGAATGGCAGTTGTTCTAAAAAATTACATACTATTCCACAAGTACTCATTCATAACATACAGACCTTTTGATAGCACCCGATCTTCAATTCTTGAATCGCCATGAGCAAGCAACCTCCAATATTCGACACTCGTCATCACTGAAGGCATAGAGAGCTGAAAAAAAGAACCGTATGAGCAACATGCGATAACTGCATTTAAGTTTTCAGTTCAACATTACCCATTGCAATAGTCTGATTGTGGTTGCATCTTCTCTTGCACTGCTCTGATGTCCCTTATATCGCTCGACCTCCTGTCCAATGAAACATTTCTTCGTCTCTGTTGATCTTCTTTCCTTGCTAAATTCTCAGGCTCTTGAACTCCATATCGATCTCTTAACTTCGACGATGCTATGACAGCGACAGGATCACGAAGAAACCTTCTTGGGTGATGATCACTTATAATAATACAATAGTTGCTTCTGATCAACTCAAGTTTAGCGCCCACAAAAATGTCTCAATGTTTCTGAGTATAATTTATTGTCCAAAGAATAGTTCTCATAAGATCTTAGACTACAACAATCCCACCAATTTTGTCCCTCTATGTTATCAAAATTTCTTCGTCCAACCCTAGCTCCTCACTGTCCACATGCCCAACATCCCTCATTTGCTCACTCAATTCATCCAGCATCTTGTAAATCTCGGGCGAGAGCGAACTCGACCGATCTGCAACCAGGAAAGGACGGAAACCATTGCCCAAGTCAGCCCAGGCGCAGCCCGGTGCCTTTCGTACCCCCAAATCACGCATCATCGTCCGAACCTTTGCCAACTCCTCCCAACATCCGGCAGCGGCATACATGTTGGCTATCAAAACATAATGCCCAGCGTTCCCTGTCTTCGTCTCCAAAAGCCTCTTAGCTGCTCGTTCCCCAATCTTCATGTTGCCACAAACCAAACATGCGCTCGTTAGCGCCGCCCATATTTCCACACTCGGTGGGAAAGGCATTCTGTGCAACATATCCTCTGCCTTCTCTAGCAGCCCTGCTCGCGCAAAGATGTCAACCATACAAGAATAATGCTCCATTGTTGGCTCGATTCCATAAGACTTGACCATCTCCTCAAAGAGCCATTGGCCCTCGCTTATGAGTCCGGAGTGGCTACAAGCCGAGAGTATGGCGACCATACTTACGTTGTCTGGTCTAATCCTGCAGCTAATCATCTCGTCAAAGAGCTTCAATGCCATGTGGCCCTCCCCTTGAGCTCCATACCCTGCAATGAGGGAAGTGAACGTGAACTGGTCGCGATCAGTCATCATAGCAAATACTCTCTGAGCGAGCGCGATCTTCCCAGACTTGGCATACATGTCGATCAAAGAATTCCACAGTAACCGGTAGTTCTTCTCATACCCATTCTTGGTCACAAAGCAGTGCAGCTCGCGACCGTGCTGGAGGTTGGCAACACGGGCACAGAGGGCAAGGTAAGTCACGACCGTCACGTAGTTTGGCTCGAGACCGCACCGGACCAAGTCACGGAAGACCACAGAAGCCTCCTCGGCCCGGTCATTGATCGCGAAGCCCGTGACCATGCAGTTCCATGTGACCAAACTACGGCTCCTAGCCCTCCGGAACAAGACTTGAGGGATCCGAGCGTCGCCGCACCTCGAGTACATAGTAATCAGGGAGTTGTTCACGCTCTCCGAAGCATCCCAGCAGCTTCGAACCGCCAAGCCATGAATCTCCCTCCCGAGTTTCAGGCACTGGATTCGGGAGCACGCATTGAGGCCGATGACCACGGTAACGAAATCGATCCTGACACCGATTCCCCTCATATGCGATATCAACCCCAGCGCCTCGCGGTAGCATCCCATCCGCATCTTCCCGCCGATGATCGTGTTCCAGGAGACCGAGTTCGCCTGCGACCCCTCGGCCTGCATTCCCTCGAATAGTTCAAACGCCTCCTCCCACATGCCCCGCGATGCGTACCCGGAGATGATCGAGTTCCACGACACTGCGTCCTTCTCGGACATCCCGTCGAACACCTCCCTCGCCGTACTTAACTCTCCGCATTTGGCGTACAATGCGGTTAGAGTGTTGGAGACGAATAGATTGGACGCGAGCTCGGCGTCGACGACGCAGCGGCAGTGTAGGCGGCGGCCGAGGGGGAGGTTCTTGGTGTCGGCGCAGGCCTTGAGGAGGGAAGGGTAGGTGAAGGCATCGGGGGCGGCGCCCGCCTGGAGCATTGCGGCGAACGCCTTGAGGGCGTTCTTGGGGAGGTTGGAGGCGGCGTAAGAGGAGATGAGGATGTTCCATGGGGGGGTCAGTGTGGAGAGGGAGGCGAGGGAGGAGGCGGCTGAGAGGTCGCCGGAGGAGGCGTAGGCGGAGGTGAGGCGGGGGAGGACGTTGGGGTGGGGGAGGTGGCCGAGGGACAGGGAGAGGGAGTGGAGCTGCCTGGAGGCTGGTGGGGGGAGGGGGCGTGGGGAGGAGAGGAGGGAGGAGATGGCCGGGAGGAGAAGCGGGAGGGAGGAGGGGGAGAGGGAGTGGAGGCGGGAGAAGGAGGCGAAGGCTTGGGGGAGGTCGCCATTGATGGAGTGGGACGTGATGGACTGTAGCAGTGCTGATGCTGACTCTGGGTGGTGGAGGAGGAGACTGCGTCTTGCATGGAGGAGGAATGGAGGGGAGGACATCAAAAGTATGCTCGAAAGTGTCAAAGTATCACTTTTAATATAGGCAATTGATAAAGACACTGCATCTTTTGATCAGGGCCAGCCCATTAGGGCCAGCCCATTAGGGCTAGCCCTGATCAAAAAGTGAAGTGTCTTTTATAACAAGGACTGTCCAAATTTTTGGCAGTCCTACATACAGTAAGGACTACCAGAAAAATGGACAGTCCTTTTGTTTCACATGCTGAGACTTAGGACTGCCAAGTTTTCTGGCAGTCCATTCAGTTTGCAGGACTGCCCGAAAATTGGGCAGTCCTTGTTATAAAAAAAGTGAAGTTTTTGATCAGGGGCTAATGGGTTAGCCCTGATCAAAAGGTGCAGTGCCTTTATCAATTGCCTTAATATATTGTATTTTCAATGAAAGCAAGAGTGTATAACTTTTTAAAATATGGTTTTTTCTAAGGGCACCACCCTTTTTGCTAGGGGCTAGCCCAAAATAGTTCAAGTTTATTACAAGTTTGCCATCAAAAAATTTTGCTAGGGGCTAGCCCAAGCACACCTATAAATACCAATTTTTATTTTCTCTCTCCTTCTTCTCTTTTCTTTTCTCCCTCAACTATTTTCTTCTCTCCTTCTCTTCTCTTAGGTCAAAGAATTAAAACCCTAATTCTTTTCTTTTCTCCCTACATTTTTGGCAAATTGTTCTCTCCCTCAACTCTAGGTCATTGACTTCTCCAAATTTTTGGTAAGTCATCGAACTATAATATGTTTCATGTTTTAAACAAGAATTTCACATATAAAAGTTGAATTATGTGTTAAATATAGAAAAATATTGAACATGGATCAACCGGGATCATCAAACGTTCCCGCCACGTCCGAAGAACATGTTCCCGCAACGTCCGAAGACAACTTTGATGCATCGGAAGCTCTCTTGGTAACTACATTTGAACTTGTCATCGGATTTAAAATCGTGCTGTGACACAGAGGACTGCCAACACTCTGGCAGTCCAGATCATAGACTAGGACTGCCAGAGTGGTGGCAGTCCTTCACAGAAGAAGGACTGCCAAGACCCTGGCAGTCCTACAAATATGTAGGACTGTCAGGGTCCTGGCAGTCCTTCTTCTGTGAAGGACTGCCACCACTCTGCAGTCCTAGTCTATGATACTAGAATGCAGAGTTTTAGTCAGTAAAGGTGTTTGTAATTTATGAACACCAATTGCTGTACAAAAGACGGTCTTGCTATTAACACAATTTGCTATTTATGGACACCAACCTTATGTACGGGCCTAATCTATGAAACCTATTTGCTTTAGGATTTTGTCTAATTGTACTAACCTTTAAGTTTTATTGTATGACTTGAGATCTTCCGATTTTGCGGTGCCTGCTCCAATTGCAGTCAATGTAGCCCATTTATTTTGGACCGATCTATGTTTTGAATCAAGTGAGGGTGCGGTACATTGGTGTCGAGAAGTCGGACGGGAAAACAACATTGTTCTAGTGATATCAAGATCGGCCCGAAATCGACCGGGACGACAAACTGTGGTGGTGGGCTGTGAAAGAGGTGGTGTGTTCAGAACGCACAAGAAAAACACAGTTATCCAAAGTAAAGTTCCAAGAAGAAATGTTGGAACGAGGAAATGTGGTTGTCCATTCACGATACATATTAGAAACGAAGAAGAAGGGAAATGGACAGTAGAAGTGAAGAATGGAACCCACAACCATGAGATTGTCGAGACACTATTGGGTCATCCGTATGTCGAACGGTTGAACAATACGGAGAAGAAGATAGTCGAAGACTTGTCCACCTCCGGAGTTGCACCGAGACAAATATATTCCGTCATACGAAATAAAGATGAGAAGAACATGTCTACAATGAAGTCAATATACAATGCCCTAGCTTCTTCAAACGTTGTCCGGACGAAATCAAGAATGGCGATGCAAGAAGTGCTCAAGTTGCTTGCCGATAATCATTATGTTGAGTTCCATAGAAGACATCCCCAGAGTAATGAAGTATTATCAATCTTTTGGGCTCATCCTGATTGCACAAATTTGGCCAGGTCTTTTGCCGACGTGTTAGTCCTTGATTGCACGTACAAGACAAATAAGTTCAAGATGCCTCTCTTTCATGTTGTCGGGTTCACCTCTACTTGGAAAACATTTCCAGTGGCATTTTGCTTCATGAAGAGTGAGAAACTTGAAGACTACACATGGGCGTTGGAGAAACTGAAAACACTTTACACTGGTCATACAGAGCCGTCAGTATTTGTTACCGATAGAGAGTATGCCCTCATTAATGCTATTCGCATTGTTTTTCCTCAAGCGGATACATTGCTATGCAGTTGGCATGTCAATCGTAATGTTCAAGCCCAATGTAAGTTGAAGTTTCGGAAGGAGGATGGTAAAATCGACATGCAGATTTTTGACGAATTCTACAATGATTGGAATTGTGTGTGGCGAGCATCTACGATTGCCAGTTACGACGCCGCATGGTACTTGTAATGCCCCAGTCCCAAAATACATAGGACTAAAACGTAATCATGCCAGCTGTATACATACGAAGTATATAGACCCTCGTATGTATACATAAGCTGTAAAATGCAGTAACCAAGGTACTAAATCTCATCCACAAAGATAAATATGATATAAAAGCAACTTTGAATTTGTCATGTATACAATCGTTGGGCGGAGACAAATCCACTACCAACTAAATTAAATATGGAAAAATATACAAGAAAAGTATCGAGCAAGCGAGAGCGAGTGACGAGTCCAAGAGCAATCATCACGGAGGAAGAAGACATGGCCTTAGCTAGAGCACCTGCAAGAAATCACGAACACACACCTGGAGAAATCACCAGGTCCTCAGAGGGACGTAACAAGATATAGGAAGAATATGCCATATAATACTGAATATAAAATATGCCACAATCAAAGAAAGTGACAAGACACGATAAGGTAATCTAACCATACTAAAGTGAACATGCAGTTGAGAAACAAACCTTCGACGTATGAGCCCTGGCTGTAAATGGGATCGGCATAGTCCCCATATAGGGCACCAGGGGCCTACGTCCATAATGCTTTGGAAAACGTCAGAGGGCACCTGGAGCCTGCGTCTCCGGCGGAGCGCACAGGTAATAAGGGAAGTGCATAGAAGCCCATACGTCAGGTAATGTTCTTCCCCCCAAATGTACCTGTCAAGTCGCATCCACGACCATGTACCTCTACTAACTGCTAAGTCTCTAACACGCCTCTATTAGCAGTTAGCCCTAACGCATGCGCATGGGGATCAACCCACACGTAAGAACCTCTACATGCTACTCATCTCACACATCCTCGTGGTACAACTGTGTCGAGGGGTATGCAATACACTACAGACGGTAGTCCCTTAACTCTAGGTCCATATGCAATCAAAGGATAATAAAAATTTAACTAATATCACTGAACATGTAGTAAATCTAGAACTGTAAGAACGGGAAATAAATGAACAGTGATATGTAAATAATATGCAGACAAACTATAAACAGTAAATAATGGCAAGGTATCTTGCCTGGTGTGTCGTCTGGTATGGTGCGGTGTTCTCTGACATGTCCCAATAGTCCACTAGCCATGGTCGACGCAATGGTCCAAAATCGCGAGAGAATAGGAACATGTGATTAGTCATGATCGACGACGAAAATAGGAGGAATTTAGAAGTAACTAAATATTTATACTAGTTTTAGAATTTACGCCCCTTATTGTTTTGAAGACAAATTTTTGTTAGAAAATTTCAAGAATCGATTTTTAGGCAAGAAAACTTTTAAAATAAATTTCCTAGCTAAAAAGTATATTTTTTACTGGTTAACATACTTTCTAGAAAGTATTTGAAATTCTTAGGAATTACTTTATTTTTATTTTTTTTAGAAACTACATTTTATAATAAAAACATTTTTTAAACAATAACATTTCTTGAACAATTATATATTTAAACCATTTATTATAATAAAAATATTTGATATATATTTTACATATATATCTACCCATGATACTAAAATATCTAAACCAATACATACAATTAATAATAATAAAAATAGTGATAATCATAATAATAGTGATAATAATAATAATAATGATAATAATAATAATAATAATAATGATGATAAATAATAATAATAATAAGTAATAATAATAAACAATAACTTATTCCTTTTTAAATAATAATAATAATAATAATAATAATAATAATCAAATCAAAAAAACTATTACAGCAAAACCTTTCCCCCAAATTCAGTCAGTGGGATGGAGAGAGAAGAGTGAGAGGGGGAGCAGAGGGAGGGTTTTACCATCGGTGAAGCGGCGCGCGGCCGGTGCTCGCCGCGGTTGTCGACGGAGGGCAGAGGGGTTCTCATCAGAGGGGAGGAGGCACCGCTCGAGAACCACAGCCGCCGGGGACGCGGGACAGGGGGCAGACGTCGCAGCGGACGCCGGAGGGGCGTTGGCCTGCTCGACGGAAAATCCGCCGCGGGGCTCCCGTCGGGGCGCGCGGCTGGGTCGTGGAGGTTTGTACCGTCGATCGGGGCGGAGGAGAAGCACCGCTTGGCGAGGGCGCGCACGGAGGCAGGTCTCCGGTGGGCGGCGCGGTTGCTGGCGAGGCCGCACGCTCGCCGGGGTCTGGAAAACGACGATTTTACGGCTGTGAATCTCGTGGCGCGACGTTGCAGTTCGACATTGGCCTGACAGAGGAGGGGTTCGGGTGCTGGGATGTCTCGGCCACCGGTGATCGGAGCGGCCGTCTCGTCTGTGGAGGATGGAACGGCCTGGGGCGGCTCACCGGCGGTCGTGGAGGCGGAGAGTGGTCGAGAGGCGTCCATCCGAGGTGGCCCTGCGTGCTGTGGTACGCACGGCGGGGCGGGGATCCGCGGGGCGTACTGGACCGGTGGTCAGGCGGCGTTCTGCGGATCTGGAGACTATACGCGGGCGCGGCGACCACGGCGAGGATGTGGCGATGGGTTTCGTCGAGGTAAGGTTTTCTACTGCCCTTTTTCCTTTGGCTGTGGTTTTGTTGATGAGCGCGGTTGCGGTGTGATGGGGGTGATGTCGGGGTGAGGACTGGGTCTGCGGTGCTGAGTTGACGGGAGAGGGAGGTTAATGGTGGTGACGGAGACGGGTGGCGGTGATGGTGGTGGGGAGTCTTAAGTACGGCGGCGACAGGGACGGGGATGATGGCAAAATAGGAGTTCGAATTTAGGATTAGGAGCTGTGTTGTGTCGGGAATGCCCGACACGGATAGTATTCGTGTCCTGCGAGGCACGGGGGTCGGTGTCCGGGGTTATCGGACATGGAGAGATCAACTGTAATTGTAATAGAAATATAGTGGATGAGACACCGACACGATGCACGGTTTGGTTGTGGATGAAAAATTATGGAGGAGTACTTGCCTATTTATAGGATGTAGGAATTCCCATTTGGATAGGGACTAGGATTTGTTTAAACCCCCGGTAGATAATTCATCTACTAATTCAAATCAATTTAAAATTACTCCAATCAAATACAAATCCAATTCAAAATTTTGATAAATCAAATCTAAATTTATATAGATAAAATCCCTTTTTCAAATAAATCTATTTAAAATAAAGTCAAATAAATTTTCTCAAATTTAAATTATCACAATCAATTTAAATTTAAACCAAAACACTATTTTTAAAAATACTCTTTTGAACAATAAAAATATTAATATTAAATAATTTTAAAAATATACATAAAATCTAAATTTATGCACCTCGTATGCGATGAATATTAGCATAAAATCTCATTTTCAAAATTACTATTTATATAACCTTTCATGACGTAAAATAAAGAATTGAAGAATTTCCAATATGACATATTTACAACTTTTAGTAATCGAAATATTTATTATTTATTATCAAAAAAAAATTCAAGCTTGTAAAATAAATTTTTTTTACAAAAATATGTACCTCGCACATATTCGCACTCGACGAGACGTACAAAAAATGCGAACTCGTACGTGACATATAATACGACTATGCGACGTACAAATACCAGGTAAAATTTTAAATACTCAATTTATATTAAAAAAAATTAAAAGTAGAAATTTAGGGGGTTTACATCCTACCCAACTTAAAAGAATTTCGTCCTCAAAATTTAGGAAAAATTAGGGTAGGTAAGGCGAAGGGGATGGGAAGAGTTTATTCGAATAGATTTACGAGATCACGAGAATGCAAACGAAATATTCTTCGAGGAGGCGAGTGACATTTCAATGGCAATGTGTCATTCGATCGACTAGAACAAAATTCTGATGGTTTTAGATTACGATCAAGTACATGACAATCGATCAATGACTAAGCTCAATCACCCTTAACATTAACCTTAAAAAGGGACAACCTCATAAGTAGGTAAGAATCTCCTTAATCCTTTGATATCATCAATATTCGTGCAATCTCTCTTATCATAAATCGTTCTTTTCAAAAATTATTTCCGTTCCACGTCCCTTTAAACAAAAACCATTATTATTATAAATGTAACTAATTTTTCTCTATTTCGTCATAAAATTTCAAATAGCCTCAAATTTTGACTTCCATAATCTTCATAGCTCATTTTTATATATCTTCCCAAGTTATAATTTCCTCTAATTAAAAGTTTCAAACCTTCAACCAATTTGGCCCAAGTAGAAATTGAAAATCTCTTTACTGCAATTTTGTATTTATTGGTCGATGTACCATGCATCCATAGATGACAAAATAAAAGTTCGTCTTCAATGTTCAATAAATCTCGAAAACTAACAGTATACATTCAATCTTCTATCATCATAATTGAAAATTTTCTAAAATACTTATTAGTCTTTCTCTCGAAATTTTGAATTCAATAATCTCACCTTCTTGATGGTAGAAATGTAACTCATCATAACTTCTTATTCATAATCATCTTACAACTTAATTCTCCATGCATCAAAAATGTAAAGGTTTCTTTCTTCAATAATTGGTTATCCTTGAAAATATCATCATAACACTATATGTCATCGAAGGCAATGTCAATATTTTTTTTATATCAAAATTTGCATCCATAAATTTAGTTTATAATTTGGTTCTTAAACCACCAACACTTCAGAAAATTCTTCATTAGATATTTAGTTACCTCAAACAAGTTTTTTGAAATTTGAGAAGTCTATTTACTCTTGAGTCATTGAGTGTTTCATCAAAAACACAATATATCCTTCCTTACTTCATCTATTTGGAATTATCGCACTTATTCATTTATGTCCAATCTATACCTCATAATCTCGTAATTATCTTAACCACTACATTATTTATCCATGTTGTGGGGTCCTCCAATCTAACCTCTACTAACCCAAGATTATCATGATCACATTTTTCTTCGAGCAAGGAAACCATAACATGAGCAATATTGCATAGACCATAGAGGAATCAAGGTGAAATATGACAAGCAATTTAGTGAGAAGGAAAAAGAGTAAGGGTTGCAATATTGAAGAGCTAAGGATGTTATGTGTCTAAGTGAATCGAGATAAGACATGAAAATAAATGACAAGGGTTAAGCAGTCAAGATAAACGCAAGTTAAGCATTTAACGGATTTAGTAGATCGCAATCGGACCGAAGATTTGAGTCGTGATTGAGTCCAAATATATAGTAAAAAATATATCGGTACCATGGTATAGGTTATAGTTAGCCTTTATGATCCGAAAGTCGTACCATAAAAATAGAGTACAAGGAGACGTATTTTAGTGGAACATGATATACCTACATGAAGGTGAGCTCGTCTAGGTCTTGCATGTAAAATTTGTTGGAAGAAAAAGTCTAGTGTTGTGCTCCAAATATCAAAGTCACGATAGGGAACACCAAATGATCAAAATAGAAAGTAGGTTTTCATAAGGTACTAATTAATGCACAAAATAGAAGGTTTAAAGCACGAAGTTAAGATAAGTTAAAGACACCGTTTCTAGAAAATGGTCTCATAGATTAGGGTATGGTCAAGGGAATGATTCTAATCATTTCTAAGTTTCAAATAATTAGATGTCACAAATAAAGATCTAGATTTGAGGGAAGGTCGAGTAAGTCAAGGATATGTTCATCGGTTTGGTCGATGACTAACTATACTTGTGTATATGCAATATCATAGTCATAGGTGGCATGACAATCTAATGTGGAATACTTCTATCTCACTACGGTGACCTTTCTTGCTTCTTGGTCTTCTACCAATATATGATCTAAAAATTTCAAGTTCCTCGAAATTTTCTCAATAAAATTTCCAAGATACTTTGCCAAAATTTCAATTATCTTAGACTGTCAACTTTAATCACAATTTTAAATCTCTAGTAAATCTCGAAACGACCCTTGTATATCGCAACTTGAATAATAACTTTTTTTTCCAGATCTTAAACTCAACATTTAATAAGTTTATCCGTCTAAATTCATACTACAAAATGGAACGTTTAAATAACTCCCAAATTTTAATTCTATATCCTTCAAATGTGTATATCTAGCTTCCAATAAGTCACAACTACTCTACAAAAGTGATTTTTTTCACCAAAATTTAAATATCTATAATCAAGGCTTTAAACTCGAAATCTAAATAACTTTATATATCATAGATCATATGAGCAAATTTTAATATTTAAACTTTTCCTTCAAAGTCGATTTCATATTTTCCAGAAATATTTCATACAAAATTTTTACCATTATCTCTTCAAGCTCAAAATTAAATACTTATAATTCGTAAATCGTAAAATCAATTTAAAACCTCAAGCTCTCTAATAAACCGTAAATCACAACCCTCCACATTCTCTAGTCGTTTACAAAATCACAACTTATAAAAACTCTTTAATAAATTTTGAGGAAAACTTTTACAATCCAAACTTGAACTTAACCGTAAATCATGTGTCACAATTTAAAGATGTTTCTCAAATCGGTTTCATATCCCAATAAATCATAAACTGTCACGACCCGCACCCACTGTGAGGGTACAAGAACGTAACAACGCCCAGCCTACGCCGCAGTGTCGGCGGTAGAACGCTGTTCTAGGTCATGAACTATAACTACATAACATGAATATACTCTCCAAAAGGAGGCTAACACAGAGGTACAACTCAATCACAATCTAAGGTAGAATGTAGCACGATGGAAATAGATAAGAAATCCTCAACTGAGGTACAGCAGAAATAAATAACAAGTCTCAACATCTATAAAATATACAACTCTGAAAATAAAGACAACAGTTTAAACATGAAAAGAGAGGACAGTCTAAGCTATCTACACTATATAAGGTATCATCCTGAGCAGCTGCCTGAACCTCCCCAGGGGTCCAGGTCACGAGTGTCAACTAGGCAAACTCCAAGTAAGGGTGCAGGGTTCCTCATCATCCTCTGTAAAATTTTCAACAGGTCCAGTCAGGACGGGAGCGAGCACAAAATATCTCACGCAGTTCATATCATGTTAGGAAATATAAAGCATGCAATAGAGTAAGGTACATGAAACGCTGAAAGAAAGAAGTATATGAAAAACAGTAGAGATTTGACAACAAGAAATATCTAAATATGATAAGTAAGAACTGTAAGCCTACTGTGATTTAGAGTACAATATGGTTATGTAAACGGTCTAGAAAAATGCAATGGTAACTCCATTGTACGTGGGTGTACAATAGACATATACAATAGTTATACAATCTTGTACAATAGGATTTGATTACATAACCAATTCTACTCTCCCTCCCCAATCAGTACACAAGGATCCACTCTAGTAGTTATCTTGTACAATAGTATACAATGTTATACAATGGATGTACAATATTATACAATAGATGTACAATGTTATACAATAGTTGTACAATGTTATACAATAGTGTACAATGGTCTATCCCTGGGACTCATGGGATACTGAGAGTACAATATGCACAAGGAGTATACAAGGATATAGGTATTCAATAAATACAATATGGAAGTGAAACACACATCACAATATGTATCTAGTGAATACAAGGGGATAACATCCCAAAAAAAGATCCGTATAGTACCAATCCGTGATAACAACGTGTCAGTATCAAGTACAGTAATCTAGAGCAAGAATGTAAATCTAGACAAGTATGAAACGGTCAGAGAATGTACTCGTCTCGTATCTGAATGTCTGAAGTAAATGTATTGTCCGAGATGAGATACCTGACTCCTAGTTAGAGCAACACAAGTCAAGATGTATACAGGGGATGATATATGAAATGTACAATGCATCTGCATGCTGTCTAGGTCAAACTAGACCAAAGTCAACTCTCGGTCAACTCTAGTCAACTAGACTAGTCAAACTAGGTCAACTAGGTCAAGTCCTAGCCCAACAAGTCTAATAAGTCTCACTAGGCCTAACCAAGCCTAGTCTAGCAAGCACACACCAATCACAAGGCTATACAAGCCAAACACAAGCTACACATCAAGGCACATCCTATTCATGCATATTCAACATAATATATATATATATATATAAAGAGAGGAAGGAACTAACATGTAAGCTATGTGTGTGTGTGAACATGGATGTGTACATGAAGAGAGAATTCAACACTAGGCCCTATATCTTTGTACCCACATATATACCTATATATATATATATATATATATATATATATATATATATATATATATATATATATATATATATATATATATATATATATATATATATATATATCTACATACACAATAGGATATGTGCCTAAACACATAGCTATCACACATATAGAAATTTCTTACACTTTACACATATATACACATAGGTTAGACATGCTATATATAGCTATAGGCACACTACATATATAGAAATATGTTCATACATTGTATTTACATAGAGAGATGATAACATGTGATGTGTGTGTGTGAGAATGTCAAACATACCATGTGTGTGTACATTATAAAATGTGTGTGTGTGCTAGAGGGTGAAGTTCATTCTCAGTTTAGTTCCACATTTATATATAAACTAAAGTGAGCTATCCCATAAACTGGTGTAACTAACCACATAAAATAAACCATGTTATCTGAAATCTGCCATTAAGCCAACATCCCATATGCATACAGCTCATGCATTGTCTAATACTGAAATTAACTAACATTTCGAATTAAGGGGTTGAAGGTTAACATTACATTCATAGACATTCCACTATATTGAAAACTGAAATTGGCTTGGCAATAGGAAAAAGAAGGTATATATGCTTACATGGACAGTTCAGTGTTCGAACAACCTAAAATGAACTAACATTCAATCTAAATATCAGCTATGCATTGGTTCTATGTCTACATATGAAATCTGATATTGCATTTACAATATTTATACATTATGCATTCATATCTATCATTACATATATACCTTGCATTTATATCTAGCATTCATTATATACTTTCATGCATGCATTGTATATCATTCTTTCATTCATGCATTTATGCATTGCTTACATATATTACATTAATTGCATTCCTACATGCTTGCATTCAACCATATATATACATTAATGTAAAGAGGATATATATCATATATATATTATTTCATTCATCTAACATATCATGCATTACATACTCTATATTCATTTAATATCCATACTACATAGGCTCATAGGTTACACAAAATGCATATATCGTATAGTCACTCTTTTACTTAAAACCAATACTGTACCAATTAGGCATTCACTAAATTCTAGGATTAAAGTATGTTGTAGTACTTCATGTTAGCTTTCCGAAACTTCAAACGGATCGTATTTTTGTGTCCGAAAGCTCCCGGAATCGCGAAAATACCGAAACGCGTTCGTCTTTCGTACAACTGACACTCAAATAATTCTACAGAAAGTTACAGAAAGAAGTTGGCTTATTAAAATATATATTTGGAAAGCTAACTTCGATACGGTTCTTTTAAAAAAAAATGGGAGATAAATCGGAGTTTTAAGCTAAAAGTTATGGTATTTCTAAGTTGCTATTGCTACTAAAAACGTGGATAAAAATTATGACAAATTTGGGTAGTTGAGACAAAAGAACACAAGTATATAACATAATATATCAAGAACTCACTCTCTACACTAATATATATATATGAGACACTATAGAACACATCTCCAATACAAAAATATGAGATTAAACATGTAATAATTCATTCATACATAACAACAACACATAGTGTGTCCAAATTTGGGGTTTTCCCACATGGACACAACCACAACACAAAGGACACTCCTATGACCTCCAAATGGACACGAAATGGACACAAATAGAGATACAACCATGGAGGTCATTCCTATGGGTTCAAAATAGACCTATATGCATGATGAAATGAAAAGGAGAAAGAATTTATACCTCCCGGTAGATCGAATCGAAGAAAAGCCTTCCCGAAGCGATACCGACACGTAAAGATTCCAAAAGGACACGAACGAGCTCCGAATCCTCCCAAACTTGGGTAGCTTCCTCCTTTGCTAGAATGGAGAAGGAAAGAAGAAGATTTGGTGGCAAAATAGAAGGATTTGGTGGAAAAATTACTAGGGATTGCTCTCTAGAAATTTGGAAAAGAACAAGAGAGAGAGTGTGGATGAGAATAATGAAATGAACTTGAGCCTATCCTCTCCCAAAGTGGCTGGCCATATGGGGCTATTTGTCCTATTATGGTAAGGTCCAAAATGCCCCCACTAATCTATTCTATTAGTATTAGGAAAGGGCTAATTGGTTGGGGCTAAATTAGTCATTCTAAAGTCTCTAATCACACTAACCTTATCCATAATAATTAGTCTAACCTCTAACTAAAATATTTCTATCATGTGGGCCATGGCTAACTAATGTGTGGGTCCACTAAAGTCAACACTACCCCCGGGTCCCCGTTTCAAGTCGGATTGAGCTGAAATTCGAACCCGACTCAAATAACCCCAAAACAATATCATAAATAATAAAATAAATTTCAAAAATATTTCAAAAATATAAAATGACAAAAATACCCCTGTTCCTGAAAACTGGGGGTGACAAATTCCTCGAAATTAAAACCAAACAATAGTAAAATGTCAAAATCACAAGTCATAATTTTAAATAGTTTAAAAATGATTAAAAATCACCAAAAATCATAATATGAAATAATTATCAATAAATAATTATTATAATTACAAAATTTCAAAATTACCCTCACCTGGAAAACTGGGTGTTACATAAACTATTTTGCAATTTCAAAAAAAATCATAAATCATAAATTTGTTTTCGCGATCTAGCTGTCCTCTTGTGTATACCACCTTGTAATAGCAAAATAAAATTCCAACTATCCATTGAAGGTGGTAATATGCTACTACCCAACTTAAAATTAACTAATCCTTAAAATTAACTAATCCTTAAAATCATACTTTCTAGAAAAATAAATTCCTTTATAACTCAAATAAAATTCTAATGCATATTAATTGCCAATACAATCCATCCAGCCATGTGTTTAACCTATGGGCATATACTAGTTTAGTCATCTTACTAAACACGAACTAAGAATTTTCGGTAGAAGGAGTCAAGCAAGATACAAATCAAGGAGGTCGAACGAGAGTTCGAAATTTGAAGTCAAGAAAGGAAGTCAAGTAGGTGGATGAGATTCTAAACTCTAATCCTATATTGCAGGCCCGTTCGGTACAGTTATATAACCGAAACGGCAGACTAGACCTGCATGGGCCACCACAAAAACATGTAATGCCCCAGTCCCAAAATACGTAGGACTAAAACGTAATCATGCCAGCTGTATACATACGAAGTATATAGACCCTCGTATGTATACATAAGCTGTAAAATACAGTAACCAAGGTACTAAATCTCATCCACAAAGATAAATATGATATAAAAGCAACTTTGAATTTGTCATGTATACAATCGTTGGACGGAGACAAATCCACTACCAACTAAATTAAATATAGAAAAATATACAAGAAAAGTATCGAACAAGCGAGAGCGAGTGACGAGTCCAAGAGCAATCATCACGGAGGAAGAAGACATGGCCTTAGCTAGAGCACCTGCAAGAAATCACGAACACACACATGGAGAAATCACCAGGTCCTCAGAGGGACGTAACAAGATACAGGAAGAACATGTCATATAATACTGAATATAAAATATGCCACAATAAAAAAAGTGACAAGACACAATAAGGTAATCTAACCATACTAAAGTGAACATGCAGTAGAGAAACAAACCTTCGACGCATGAGCCCTGGCTGTAAATAGGATCGGCATAGTCCCCATATAGGGCATCAGGGGCCTACGTCCATAACGCTCTGGAAAACGTCAGAGGGCACCTGGAGCCTACGTCTCCGACGGAGCGCACAGGTAATAAGGGAAGTACATAGAAGCCCATACGTCAGGTAATGTTCTCTCCACCCAAATGTACCTATCAAGTCGCATCCACGACCATGTACCTCTACTAACTGCTAAGTCTCTAACACGCCTCTATTAGCAGTTAGCCCTAACGCATGCGCATGGGGGATCAACCCACACGCAAGAACCTCTACATGCTACTCATCTCACACATCCTCGTGGTACAACTATATCGAGGGGTATGCAATACACTACAGACGGTAGTCCCTTAACTCTAGGTCCATATGCAATCAAAGGATAATAATAATTTAACTAATATCACTGAACATGTAGTAAATCTAGAACTGTAAGAACAGAAAATAAATGAACAGTAATATGTAAATAAAATGCAGACAAACTATAAACAGTAAATAATGGCAAGGTATTTTGCCTAGTGTGTCGCCTGGTATGGTGCGGTGTTCTCTGACATGTCCCAATAGTCGACTAGCCATGGTCGACGCAATGGTCCAAAATTGCGAGAGAATAGGAACATGTGATTAGTCATGATCGACGACAAAAATAGGAGGAATTTAGGAGTAACTAAATATTTATACTAGTTTTAGAATTTATGCCCCTTATTGTTTTGAAGACAAATTTTTGTTAGAAAATTTCAAGAATCGATTTTTAGGCAAGAAAACTTTAAAATAAATTTCCTAGCTAAAAAGTATATTTTTTACTGGTTAACATACTTTCTAGAAAATATTTGAAATTCTTAGGAATTATTTTTTTTTAGAAGCTACATTTTATAATAAAAACATTTTTTAAACAATAACATTTCTTGAACAATTATATATTTAAACCATTTATTATAATAAAAATATTTGATATATATTTTACATATATATCTACCCATGATACTAAAATATCTAAACCAATACATACAATTAATAATAATAAAAATAATCATAATCATAATAATAGTGATAATAATAATAATAATGATAATAATAATAATAATGATAAATAATAATAATAAGTAATAATAATAAACAATAACTTATTCCTTTTTAAATAATAATAATAATAATAATAATAATAATAATAATCAAATCCAAAAAAACCATTACAGCAAAACCTTTCCCCCAAATTCAGTCAGTGAGATGGAGAGAGAGAGAAGAGTGAGAGGGGGAGCAGAGGGAGGGTTTTACCATCGGTGAAGCGGCGCGCGGCCGGTGATCGCCGCGGTTGTCGACGGAGGGCAGAGGGGTTCTCGTCAGAAGGGAGGAGGCACCGCTCGAGAACCACAGCCGCCGGGGACGCAGGACAGGGGGCAGACGTCGCAGCGGACGTCGGAGGGGCGTTGGCCTGCTCGACGGAAAGTCCGCCGCGGGCTCCCGTCGGGGCGTGCGGCTGGGTCGTGGAGGTTTGTACCGTCGATCGGGGCAGAGGAGAAGCACCGCTTGGCGAGGGCGCGCGCGGAGGCATGTCTCCGGTGGGCGGCACGGTTGCTGGCGAGGCCGCACGCTCGCCGGGGTCTGGGAAACGACGATTTTGCGGCTGTGGATCTCGTGGCACGACGTTACGGTTCGACGTTGGCCTGATAGAGGAGGGGTTCGGGTGCTGGGATGTCTCGGCCACCGGTGATCGAAGCGGCCGTCTTGTCTGTGGAGGATGGAGCAGCCTGGGGCGGCTCACCGGAAGTCGTGGAGGCAGAGAGTGGTCGAGAGGCGGCCATCCGGAGTGGCCCTGCGTGCTGTGGTGCGCACGGCGGGGCGGGGATCCGTGGGGCGTACTGGACCGGTGGTCAGGCGGCATTCTCCGGATCTGGAGACTATACGCGGACGCGGCGACCATGGCGAGGATGTGGCGATGGGTTTCGTCGAGGTGAGGTTTTCTACTGCCCTTTTTCCTTTGGCTGTGGTTTTGGTGATGAGCGCGGTTGCGGTGTGATGGGGGTGATGTCGGAATGAGGACTGGGTCTGCGGTGCTGAGTTGACGGGAGAGGGAGGTTGATGGTGGTGACGGAGACGGGTGGCGGTGATGGTGGTGGGGAGTCTGAAGTACGGCGGCGACGGGGACGGGGATGATGGCAAAATAGGAGTTCGGATTTAGGATTAGGAGTTGTGTTGTGTCGGGAATGCCCGACACGGATAGTATTCGTGTCCTGCGAGGCACGGGGGTCGGTGTCCGGGGTTATCGGACATGGAGAGATCAACTGTAATTGTAATAGAAATATAGTGGATGAGACACCGACACGATGCACGGTTTGGTTGTGGATGGAAAATTATGGAGGAGTACCTACCTATTTATAGGATGTGGGAATTCCCATTTGGATAGGGACTAGGATTTGTTTAAACCCCCGGTAGATATTTCATCTACTAATTCAAATCAATTTAAAATTACTCCAATCAAATACAAATCCAATTCAAATTTTTGATAAATCAAATCTAAATTTATATAGATAAAATCCCTTTTTCAAATAAATCTATTTAAAATAAAGTCAAATAAATTTTCTCAAATTTAAATTATCACAACCAATTTAAATTTAAACCAAAACACTATTTTTAAAAATACTCTTTTGAACAATAAAATATTAATATTAAATAATTTAAAAAATAGACATAAAATCTAAATTTATGCACCTCGTATACGATGAATATTAGCATAAAATCTCATTTTCAAAATTACTATTTATATAACCTTTCATGACGTAAAATAAAGAATTGAAGAATTTCCAATATGACATATTTACAACTTTTAGTAATCGAAATATTTATTATTTATTATCAAAAAAATTCAAGCTTCTAAAATAATTTTTTTTACAAAAATATGTACCTCGCACATATTCGTACTCGGCGAGACGTACAAAAAATGCGAACTCGTACATGACGTATAATACGACTATGCGACGTACAAATACCAGGTAAAAATTTTAAATACTTAATTTATATTAAAAAAATTTAAAAGTAGAAATTTAGGGGGTTTACAGTTCTTGTTCAAGCAAAAGTGGGAGGCGAGAGAGCCGGCATGTATTTCTTACATCAAAGATACATGGCTTGAACCGCACAAAGAACAATTCGTCTTAGTATGGTCGAATGTGGTGAAGCATTACGGCACGACAACTACCAGCCGTGTCGAAGGAGCACACTCTTTATTGAAGAGGCACCTAAAATCATCTCTCGGTAACTTCGTCTCTGTTTGGCAAGCTATACATTTATCAGTAGACCGGACGGTGAATGAAATTAAGGCATCATTTGAGATGAGTTTGAATATAGTCAAGCATGAGCATAGAAAGGAAGTACTCTTAGATGCTTTAATGCGTGTGGTATCTCACAAGGCGTTGGCCTTAATAGCTGATGAGATTGAAAGGTCATAGTTTGGCGGGCTTGATCCCGACGTTTGCGGGTGTGTATATCGACATACACTGGGCCTCCCTTGTGCACATCAGATTAATGAATATCGCCGTAAATCCATTCCTATTCCAGTATATGATGTCGATCAACGTTGGAGGCAGTTGTCTATGACGCCCCTAGTGAAGACGGACGATGATTTCTTCTCTTTGCCATAAGTAAAACTTCTCCACGCAAGGTGGTGTGCCTCAGTTGGAGTGGAACGGATGTCTATTGAGCTTAAAATCCAAGAAATTGCATGTCCGGTGACTACTAGAATGCATGAGCCGTCCGTTGTTTCCAATCCTAAAGGCAGACCTCAAACAAGATTGACTAGTTCACAGAAGAGAAGGCTGGAGTCGACTAAGAGAGATCTATCGTCCTTTGAGCATGTTGAACGAAGCTTACAGTAACCTTCACCTGCACGGAAGGACAAGCTTGTCGTTCGCCAAAAAATGGAAAAAAAAATGGATCTCCCAAGAAAAGATACAGTTGCAAGCCAAACAACGAGTTTGTATATTGACAAATTTCAACCTGCGCTTCGAAGTTACATTTGGTCTATTATCGATGTCCCCGGTGATGGCTATTGCGGATTTCATGCCCTTGCAATGCATCTTGGTTATGATGACAAAGCCGGATGGAGACGGGTGAGACAGGAGCTGTACGAGGAGTTAGAGACTCGTCTTCCATTCTACTCCCGCATCCTAAGCGAAAAAACGGTTGCAAGTTTCTTGTTAAGTATCTCTTGCACCGACAGTGTTATCGGGACAGACCACTACATGTCAGTCCCGTCTGCCGGCTATTTATTTGCTAATAGGTACATGATACCTGTTGTACTTATCTCGTCGGATATTAACAATACATTCTTTCCGATGTGCGCTCCTCTGACGGACCACGGAGTGTCTAACCTATGTACTATAGGTCTGATCGGGGATCACTTTGTTGTACTAAAGATGATCGCTCATTCTCCGATTCCTCCACCTTCAACAGTTTGGTACAAAAGAGCACCGGTCGAAGCCATCGCTTGGACCACACCTTTCGTTGAGCAGATCAACCATTGTAAGAGGTTGTTGAAGATTGAGGAGCCAAGAGACTTACCTGCTGACCACTACGACGTCGAAATCGACTAAGTATAGATATATTTACAGTCTGACATTTTGTATATGGAGGACCACTTTTGTATACAGTGAAATATGAAGTCCAGTAATATATATAGAGTAAATTTTGAGTTATATGTGTTTGATTTTTCCTACATGTGTTATATGTGCCTACCTGTCTTATATGTGCCTACATGTATACTATATGTGCCTACCTGTGTTATATGTGTTTACCTGTGCCTACTTGTGTTATATGTGCCTACCCTACCTGTGTTATATGTACCGACATGTGTCTTATCTGTGTCATTCAGTTTGAAAAATTGTCACAGAGTATCAGTATCAGGACTGCCACACCCATGGCAGTCCTACACTGAAGTAGGACTGCCAGGGTCATGGCAGTCCTAATTAAAACTTGCTGTAATAGCAAGTTTTAGTTAGGACTGCCAGGACCCTGGCAGTCCTACTTCAGTGTAGGACTGCCATGGGTGTGGCAGTCCTAACTATGAATCTCTGTTTAAATTTTTCATTGTGTGAATCATCACAACAGAGATTCATAGTTAGGACTGCCACACCCATGGCAGTCCTACATTGAAGTAGGACTGCCAGGTTCATGGCAGTCCTAACTAAAACTTGTTGTTACATCAAGTTTTAGTTAGGACTGCCAGGACCCTGGTAGTCCTACTTCAATATAGGACTGCCATGGGTGTGACAGTCCTAACTTCTTAACTCTGTTTGAATTTTTCATTGTGTGAATCATCACAACAGAGTTTCATAGTTAGGACAGCCATGGGTGTGGCAGTCCTAACTATGAAACTCTGTTTGAATTTTTTATTGTGTGAATCATCACAACAGAGTTTCATAGTTAGGACTGCCACACCCATGGCAGTCCTACATTGAAGTAGGACTGCCAGGATCCTGGCAGTCCTACTTCAATGTAGGACTGCCATGGGTGTGGCAGTCCTAACTATGAAACTCTGTTTCAATTTTTCATTGTGTGAATCATCACAACAGAGTTAAGAAGTTAAGATTCATCACAAAAAAATATATCACAAGTCATGATACAGATACTCTGTACATTAAGATTCATCACAAAAACTTTTCACAACTTAAGATTCATCACAAAAACTCAATAATCCAACTACAATAAAATCATCACAACTATAATAATTCATCACAACAGCTTAGTCCCGAACATTCCACATCCAAATTAAGTTTCAAACAAGCAAAATATCCACAATAATCCATCAAATGTACGTAACTATTCCACATCCAAAGTTTGAAACATGAAAAATATCAAAATTCATCTACATATCATGCCGAGCCTTTGAACAAGACTCTCTATTGTTCATGAAGGGGAAGTCGACCACGTCGTCGATGCGATCAAGCTCGTTGGCGACCGCGATACAAGTCTCACTTTGGCAACCTCTCCGGAGTGTCTACGCCAATTCCTTTACCCTTTGAGACTGAAAATAAAAGTATAAATGAATTAAGTCTACAAACATGGAAATCTCAGTCTTATTACAAATACGGAACTCACCATTCTCACCAACCCAGCATACAAGGCATTTTTGGAAGGAAGAGCTCCAACTGCTCCGACGGCCACGGGACCCGGGTTGGTAGGGTTCGACAACGTAGGATGTCCGACCCCAGGAAGTACTGCATGTAGTCCTCGCAGCAGTCGGCCATCTCGGTGATCGATTGTCTTTCATATTCCGGAAGTACATGTCGTTGCCACTCCGAATAAAAGTCAGTCACCCAGTCGAATTCCGTCGGTTTGTAACTTAAAGGTTGGGTTCCGCACGGAGGCTCCAACAGCCGTAGTGTGCGCTTCGGCACAGTTTGTACGAAGCTAAACTTACGAAGTACTCTATCGGGCATGTACGGCTCCGTGATTTCATAGCATGTGATCATGCCATGAAATAAAAAAACTGGTTGGACATCCTGATTCAGCTCACATAAATCCCGGTATGGATTCCAAAAAATCTGTAGGAAAACAGTTAACAACAAAACAAAATCAACATAAAAAAGTTAGCCAAAAATTAGTACCTCTTCTGGCACCAAACTGTCTAATACTTCACGAATGGAAGCCAGTGTTTGCCAATTTTTGGTTTCCAGCTGGGATGGCCTCCATCGACACACTCTGGAAAGGTGTTCAAGATACTCTGGGTTTTTATCAGCCCGTCTAAGCATAGGAAAGTGCTCGTATATCCATGCCTATTCAATTTATAAATGAATAGTAAAAATTAAAATAACAAATTTAAGTATACAAAATTAAATTGTTAGAAGTTTTCTTACATGTAGCAGAGTCTGACAGCCGGCCATAGTCTTAGTCCCGACACGGGATGCGATGCCGAGCTCGCGATAAAGATTGGCCAGGATACCGCTTCCCCAGGATATATCGATGAAGTCATCCACTTCAGATAAGTTTAGCATGTATCGACGTTCCGGACTTGTCCGAAATGCCGACCGTTCCTAGGACGAACAACATATACGCACGAGCCACCGCGTCGACCGTATCATCGTCATCGTCATCCACCTCCATATCCATGAACTGGTCCACCAGAAATGATAGAGGAATTTCGTACGACTTCTTGAAGCCTGGTAGAGTTGTAAAACTCGTAGCCGGAACTCCAAGGTGAGTTGAGACGAACTTGACGATCTTCTCGTACCATTTTACGGATTTCTCATTCGTGTAATGTTCTTTGGTCATTACACGCCCGGTCACTGGCAGCTCCAATATCTGGTAGACGTCGTCAAGTGTAATGGTCGTCTCCCCTGCTGGGAGATGAAATATGTTCGTCTCCGGGTGCCATCTCTCCACGAAGGCGGATATGAAGGCACTGGACGGCCTCCGATAAGCTTGGAAACTGCCATGACACGGTTTTCTTCCCGTGACTCACATCCCTAAGGATACGATATGTCCTCTGTATATCGAACAACAAAAACCATATCAATTATGAAATACATATATATAGTATACTAAACTGGTAGCTTACAAATGTCATGTACATACCGGGTTCTTCCATATTTCATACGCAATGTGGTTCTCAAAAGAAACCAACATTGAGCAACCGGGCGGACGGACAGGCAGCTCAGAAGGACCGACCTCCTCAGAAGGACCGACCTCCTCAGAAGGACCGACCTCCTCAAATGGAGCAGAACCGTATTGACGTGATAGGAGTCGGGCAATTGGCACGTCGTCGTCATTGTCGTCGGAAGGAGGCGTAGGAGTAGGAGCTCGTTACTTCGACCGAGCTTGACGTGCCGGTGGTGATGTCCGAGACCGAGCTTCGGGCGCCGGTTCGGTAATTGTTATCGGACGCTCGAGAGGACGTTCCGCACGTTCCTTCCGCTTTGAAGCGGTGGGCTGTATTCTTTTGTTAGCGGCCGGTGGACTGCATGACAACATACACTTATTAAGTAATAGAAACAGCATGCACTTACCCAACTCCCATATGTCATAGCAAGTAGGACTGCCAGGCATGTGGCAGTCCTAATAAAAATTAGGACTGTGGCAGTCCTAATTTTCATTAGGACTGCCACATGCCTGGCAGTCCTACTGTCGTGAACCCGAACTCCCATAACGACATCCTACTTTGTCGTGTTCTAGGGTTAGGGTTTCAACATAAATTTCGGGTTTCTTGTGTTCGAAAATAAGGGAAGAAAACGTGCAAGAGATTATAAATCTATTTTACCAAAACTTTTTCAAGAATTAAACCAATTCTAGGGTTTCGAATATAATATAAAAAAATTCGAAGAAATTAGGGAAGAACGTACCTGGATTCCGGTTGCTTTGACTTGCGTGTCATCTCTTCGAGAATCTTCGTGGAGGGATTGAGAATGGAGTGATGGAGAAGAAGAAATTAGGGTTTAGGAGAGGGAGAGGGAGAGGGAGAGGGAGAGAGCTTTCTTTCTTTTCTTCTTGAGGAGAGAGAGTCAATAATGAAAATGAAAGTGAATTTTTTGGTTTGGGGGGGTTGGGTTGCCCCTAGCAATTTTTGGGTGCCCCCTAGTAATTTTTCCACATTCATGGGCTGCTCCCAAGTAAGGGCTGCCCCCAAGCATTTTTTGTGGTGCCCATAGAAAAAACCTTAAAATATATTTGGATACATAATTTAACATGAAAGTACAGATAAAAACTAAAAAAGTTGAGAGCATAGCTACTTGCAATGCAATGAAGTTGTAATTGTTGGAATTATTCAATAATTAAGGGGCCACACATGTAAAATTAATTGTGTTTAGGCTATCTAAATAATTAAGCCAAATTAAAGTAGTCTATTTGAAAATTGGCTTAAGGGTATAATTGTCATGGAATTAATGTGTAGATATCGGAGATAATTCTAATTTGATGAGGGGCCAAATTAAAAATGTTAAAACATATAAATATATGTGTTCATTAGGGTTATGGTCCCCAACTTATACGGCCACCAAAAGAAAGGTTTTCTCTTTTTCTCTTCTGCATTCCCATCAACAGAAAGAGAGGGACAAAGGATTCGGATTATTCTTTGTCACTAAGGGTCGTAGCAAGTTGGAAGATTGAACCCAATAAAGAGACGTTCGCTTCAAAATCCATCAAGTCTAACAATGGATTCAGGTACGCTTCCACAATTTAATTTATGTTCTTCATCTCATGAATCGACAGGGCACAATAAAATTTCTAACAAGTGGTATCAGAGCCTTCATGTTTGATTTATAATGTTGAAGTTTCAGAATCAATTTTTTGTTATTGTTCAAAAATCATAGATCCTTTATTCTAATTTTAATTTAGGGTTCCAATGGTTCATAAAATAATATTTATAATACACGAATATTAGATCTACAGTTTCTCAATAACTGATTTCTTGATACACGAATAAAATTTTGTTCCGGCCAGATCATGCCGGACATGTATCCAAACGATACATCCATAATTAATGGACTAGGATGGCACTTATGTTTGTGTTGTTTGATCAAAATTGTTGGCAGTACTATACATGGTGGGTTATAATTTATGGTGGAATATAATTTATATTTTTTCTTAGTGTTGTACTAGATGGCTAAATAAAGAGAACAACTATTGGGATCTTGTCTTCTACTTCTGAGTTGTTTCCGTACATAAACAATTGTTCCAACATGTTTGCACATCATAATTTATTTATTTTATTTTTTTTATACATGGTTCTCCATTGCCTACAAGTACATTGATTTGCTGTAAATCCTTCGTTTATTTGATCGCCATATTAAGAAAATCTTGATAGAATTCATAATTTATGTACAGTAATGATCTCTCAGTTCATGCTTAAATATTAGATATGGACGCATGTGATAATGACCGTAGAAATTCTCCATTATATTAAATATGCATGAATATGCTTATTGCTGGACATATGATAATATGGAATGTCGGTTAGATTCCAATTACTCATGCTGATAGATATTTGGTGTTACTCAATTTAGAGTATTTTCCAATCTAAGTTGTTCATTGGAGGACAAATTGGAATCAAATATAGACAATTTTATGTTTGACATAAATTTAGTTTCCAATAAATTTATGTTCTAAGTCATATATTTGATGTAATCTATTGACGTACATATCTTCAGCAGATTATTTTAATATAATCTTTATGGGTTATTTGAAGCAATCTATTGGTCCATATCTTCAGTAAAATATTACGTGAATTTTATTATGTTGACAATGCTTAGTTTAGTTAAATTAAGAATATTTATTTGAATCATGTAAAGAGATTCATATGCTTATGATTATCTTATTTGAGTTGTAATATTTTAATTATGCATGTACATAAAGTTTTGGACATGATTCGATTTTGTAAAATTTAGTCAACATTTAAAAAAAAATTGGTGCCTTTTGTGACTAGCAATAGTCGTCTAATATTCTAAATAGACCCATTGAAATAAGATGACGCCAAAGTGACCTCTCTTGCGTAGATAGTATATGAGGGATGTTAGATGTTTGTGTGTGTAAATTCATGCGAGTATTAGCCGGCCCAAAGGAAGGTTAATACTTGGCCGAATTGCACACATACTTGTGGTGATAAATGTGTGATAATTATACGGTTTACATGTGAATAATAACCCGGTCCAAAGATAGGCTTATTATTTGACATGACTTATTGTCAACGTTTGATCATTACACCAAGAATACCACTTGCAGTTAATATCACTGTCCAAAGACTTGATATTAATGATGTACCAGGTATCTTGAGATGGGGTTCACCATTATTTGAATTTGTTTGACTATATTTTACGCTTTGGTTATTTGTTAGAGCATGTTTGTTTTTTTGTTGATTTGTTCTCTTTACAGTTAATGTTGTTAAAATATCTGCCAATAAGATTTTAATTTTCATGTTTAATGGGATAAACTTTAAGGGCAAAAAAAATGAATACATTAGCTGCTAAGGGTCCAGATCAAAAGAAACAACAATATAAAACTAAGGGTTGTTCTTTTGTGATAAGACAGGACACATAAGAAAGAAATGTACAAAGTACCACGCATGGCGTATAAAGAAAAGTACATTTCTAAATTTGATCTGTTCTGAGGTTAATTTAGATTTAGTACCAAGAAACTCATGGTAGTTAGATTCTGGTGGGACTACCCACATTAATGTTCTACGCAAGGTTGCCTGAGTTACCGAAAGTCAATTGATGGTGAAAGATACATCTATGTGGACGACGGCAATTCGGTAGAAGTGAAAGAAATAGGACATTTTAGGTTATTTTTAGGAACCGATTATTATTTGGATTTGATAGACACTTTTATTGTACCGTCTTTTAGACGAAATTCAGTTTCAGTTTCCTTAATGGACAAATCTGGTTATCATTGTTCATTTGGAAACAATAAGTTTAGTCTATCTTTAAATTTAAATATTATTGGTAACGATTTTCTTAAGGTTTATGATAACCTATATTCAGTTGAAACTATTGCATCTTATAATGAAACCTTGCAAGTGAAGTCATGTGGTACTAAACGCAAAATTAACAATATATTTTTTTAGCCTCATTATGACATAAGCATTAGGTCACTTATCTAGAAATAGAGTTGAACGATTTATGTCTGATGAGATTTGGATTCCACTGACTTTATAGACTTTAATGTTTATATTGAATGTGTAATGGGAAGACAGACCAAAGTTAAATTATAAGTAGCTACTTTATTGGTTATGCTACAGATCAAGGGGTTGATAATTATACAATCTCACACTAAGAATTTTTTTTGAGACGAGAAGTGTAATATTTTTTTGAGGATATTGAGTTTGGGGGAGAAATAAAGTCCGGATCATTGTCTTTGAGAAGGAATCAATTACGATTCCTACTATCACTTTTGACGATGTGCAGGATTCTATACCTGTCATGATCAAGAAGTGAATTCGGAGTCTCAATAAGACAATGCCGAATTACCTCTATAAGTCGTTGTTGAGATACCTTAACAACGACAACGTAGCGGCACCCCATTCAAGATAAGGTAATTATTCATAAGGAACAACCTCAAGAACCAGTAATATTAAGATGGTCCACCAGAGAAAGGAGAAATATAATTTCGAATAATATTGTCATATTTCTCTAGGAACGTGAGGAAGACTGTGGATACTGGAAGATGATCTAATCAACTTTCGTCAGACCATAGAAAGTTTCAGTTCTCAAAGTGGATTGATAAAATAAATAAGGAGTATAAGTTCATGCAAGACAATAAAGTTTAAGAACTTGTCCCATTACCAAAAGGTATGAAATTCATTGGTTATAAATGGACATTTAGAACCAAGAAGGATTCGAAGGGTCATGTGGAGAAGTATAAAGTATGTCTTGTAACTAGTGACTTTACTCAAAATTTTGGGATTGATTTTAAAGAGTTTTTTTCTTCGGTATCTTTGAAAAACTCCTTTAAAACAATCATAGCACATGATGCACATTTTGATCTTGAGTTACATCAAATGGATGTCAAAACGGCATTTCTCAATGGTAACATTGACGAAACTATTTATATGGTGCAGCCAGAAAACTTTGTGTCGAAAGATCCAAATAATATGGTTTACAAATTAACAAAATCTATTTATGGACTCAAGCAAGCTTCTCGTCAGTGGTACTATAAATTTCACCAAGTTGTTACCTCGTTTGGTTTTGAGGTTAACGTTGTTGAAGATTGTGTGTATCACAAATTCAGTGGAAGTAAAAAAAAATTTTGGTTTTGTATGTTGATGACATACTGCTTGCCACAAATGATATAGGCATATTACATGACACTAAGAAATTTCTAGCAAATAACTTTGAGATAAAAGATCTTGGTGACGCCTCTTTTGTATTAGAAATTCAAATACATCGAGATCGTTCTTGAGGTATTCTTAGATTATCACAAAAGAGCTATATCGATAAAGTGCTTAAAAGATTTGGCATGCAGGAATGCAAACTAGGTGACACCCAGTCGCTAAAGGAGACAAGTTCAGTCTCAATCAGTGTCCTAAGAATAGCCTTGAAATTAAGAAAATACAATAGATTTTTCCTTCATGATCAGTTATAGGGAGTCTAATGTATGCTCAAGTATGTACGCATCAGGATATTGCATACATATTATGATGTTAGGCAGATATTTAAGCAAATATGGATGGATCATTGGGTAGCAGCCAAACTACTTAAGTAATTAATAGAAAACAAGAAATTATATGCTCTTTGTAGGAGATCGGATAATTCTGGAGATCATAAGGTATTCCGACTCCGATTTTGTTGGATGCCAACACAGTAGGAGATCCACATCAGGTTATGCTGACTAATAGAGATATATTTTGGTTGAGTGTCAAACATGCACTCGTAATTTCTTCCACCATGGCAGCAAGGTTTATAACATGCTGTGGGGCATCTATTCAGAAATATGGTTGCAAAATTTTGTCACAAGGCTGCGCCTACAGTACGGTGTTGAAAGACCACTTAAATTATGGTATGACAATAAATCAACAGTAATGTATTCCAATAACAACAGAAACTTGTATAAGTCAAGGATATTGACATAAAGTTTCTAGTTGTGAATAAAAGAATTCAGAATGGTTAAACTTCCAAATAGCACATTATGACAAACTCCATTTTAGCGGATCCGCTCACAAAAGCATTATCATCCAGGGTCTTTCATGAGCATACTGCTCATATGGGTGTTATCTCAATCAAGTATATGGCAATATAGTGGGAGTTTGTATTTTATGTATTTGGGTGCTATTTGGTTTTGGACATATTTATGTATTAAAGTATTTTGGATATTTATCTGATCAGATATATGGAAATTCAGTTCATTCTATTTTCATTATGTTAAAGTATTGATCTTATTAAAGTTAAGGAGGACCAGTTGAAAATAGACATGTATTGATCACATTGCGTGTAATTTTTATGCTACGCATCCATGATTTATCTATGTCATTTAGCTATATTGGTATATGTAACCATTGATGGTTTAGTTACGCTATATATGACGAAGGCCGCTTTGATCCTATGTTGATATGGTTAATGGACGAGATTGTCCGGATATACCCTAAGGATTAAGATAGCAATTTATGAGCTCACTAAGGTTAACACAATTATAAGGTTACATATATGGTCCAGTGGAAGATTGTTGGAATTATTCAATAATTAAGGGGTCACACATGTAAAATTAATTGTGTTTAGGCTATCTAAATAATTAAGCCAAATTAAAGTGGTCTATTTGAAAATTGACTTAAGGGTATAATTGTCATAGAATTAATGTGTAGATACCGGAGATAATTCTAATTTGATGAGAGGCCAAATTAGAAATGTCAAAACATATAAATATATGTGTTCATTAGGGTTATGGTCCCCAACTTATACGGCCACCAAAAGAGAGGTTTTCTCTTTTTTTTCTTCTGTATCCCTATCAACAGAAAGAGAGGGACAAAGGATTCGGATTCTTCTTTGTCATTAAGGGTCGTAGCAAGTTGGAAGATCGAACCCAATAAAGAGACGTTCGCTTCAAAATCCATCAAGTCTAGCAATGGATTCAGGTACGCTTCTGTAATTTAATTTATGTTCTTCATCTCATGAATCGACGGGGCACAATAAAATTTCTAACAGTAATCTATTTCTCCTATAACTGAGAAATAAAAAAAAAATAACACTTTCAGTTACAATAAATGTCATATCACAACCACTTGCAAGGAGTTATAAAAGATATTTAAATATTGAAACTATCTACACCAATGTCCAGTTGGAATGAAAGTGATAGTTTCAAGTCACTTTCAATGCACTCTATCCAAATAGGCTCAAGTTCTCTACTTTTAATGCAACGATTTGTCAATCCACGTTTCGTCAATGCCGACTCTGGATAGAGAGAGAAAGTCGGTTCCTTTCTTTCTCGAATTTATTTCTTCTTCTTCTCTCTACTGAGAAAGAGATGAAAATAGTGAAATTCTTCTCTTCTCGGTTCCTCTTTCTTTCTTTCTTCAGTTGCGGTTAAGTTCTCACTATATAATATTTTTTCCTGAAAAGAATAAGGTGCTCTTTGGTTCAATTTTTAGAGATTTTGAAATAGGTTTTGTATTAGTAAGTCTACATTTGAAAATTGGGAGAGAATATGGGCGTTTATGTTAGTTCTTGATTACAAAGCTAGTACAAAGTATGTAAAATGCAAAAGATTACAACAACTCTAGAAACAAAATATTGTAACAATAATTTGCTGGAATTGAATGCTATTAAAACTTGTAAAAATTACCACAATAAGAATGAACGAACGGAAGAAGAAAACACGAAGATGAAATCTTCGCTGGTGTCACATCCCATTCCTAAAATACGTAGGACCAGCACATGACTATGCCAACTAATATGCATAAGAATCCAATATATGGAACCTACGAATACACCACTACACCAAAAAAGCCTTTTTGGAACGGACACCTTTATTCCCTGCCTATTTCTGGGCTGCCAAAATTCTAGAAACGGAAAAATGGTGTTCCAAAAGATGTTAATTGGAACGCTTTATATGCGTGCCAAAATTGGAACACCAAAAAAGTGTTCCTAATAAAGCATTTCATATTAATTTTCATGTCATTTACAGGAACATTTTATATGCGTGCCAGTATTGGAACACCAATAAAGCATTCCTAACAAAACGTTTAACGTCACTCGAGACTATATTCTGATTAGAACGGTATAAAAGCATAGATATTTGGATAATATTAATATAGGCATATTTTATTTAAGTGTCCAGATTATTGAAAACTTTAAACTATTTTGTAGCTTGAATTAATATATAGATAAATATTTGTAATGCACTTGACATTATGAAAAATAAATATTATAATATAGATGAAAGTAAATGAACATTCATAACGTAGGGTTAATTAGTTGTACCCCCTTATGGTTTGTACGTATTTTGGTAACTGTCCCCGTTGTTTCAAAAATAAAGAACATCCCCCTGGCTACTTAATTTTTCACTCATTTTCTTCTATGCACCAGAGGGGTACAACTAATTAACTTTATAAACCAGAGGGGTGTTCTTTATTTTTAAAACAACAGGGACAGTTACCAAAATACGTACAAACCATAGGGGGTACAACTAATTAACCCGATAACATAAGTACTTGCATAAGAGCTAAAGGTAAACTAATAAAGTCAAAATGTCTTACATAAACATTGTATAAAAATACAATGTTTATGTAACAATAATTTGCTGGAATTGAATGCTATTAAAACTTGTAACAAATTGCCACAATAAGAATGAACGAACGGAAAAAAAAAACACGAAGATGAAATCTTCGCTGGTGTCACATCCCAATCCTAAAATACGTAGGACCAGCACATGACTATGCCAACTAATATGCATAAGAATCCAATATATGGAACCTACGAATACACACTTACGTTGTATATTATCCCAGCTCACACAATATACTAACAGGTCACATATAAATATCTACTAATCTCATCCATAGAATAAATATAAATAACTAGGCAAGTAACAACAATAATATAAAATTCAGGATAAATGGTCCAACATAAGTAATAGTCGGATGGAGACAAATCCACTACCAAATGACTATAATAAATGAAAGCAGGAAAAATAGTCTAATCTCATAATGAAATGAAAGGAAATAATAAAACTAAGAAAATCCAACATAATAGAAATCAAGGAAACTCAGAAGGCAATACCTCCTCATTTGCCAAGGCAGAATCCGGTCAAGGTCCATACTCCTTAAGATATTGCTTCTCGTCCAAACCTGAAAGTAAACCAGGTTCTTAGAGAGGCATAGCAAGATAAAAATAATTACATGCTAATATAAACTGATATATAAATATGCAAAGTGTGTTTCTAACCATCTAAGTGCACAATTTGAGAACAACTTTCACATGCATGGACATGAGTAAGCTGCTTAGGAATACGACATAGCATGAAGCTAGAGACCAATACATACACTTTAAATCGTGCATAACGTTTATCTAACATTAGAGGCCAATATGATATCAAGCTCATAAACTCGCATAGTTCATTCGAAGACAATGGTTCACCGGTTTGGGTAGCCCTTATGCCTAGCCCATCCCCTATCGACTGATCAAGTTGTATACACAACATGTCCAGTTTGTAAGTGCTAGGATCACTAACTGTCACTTCCATTTTTATTGTACGTATTTTCAGTATACGTATGCGGATTTCTGATATTTGTAAGGTGGACCGTAGTTAGACTTGTCTTGTTTAGTCTATTCTTGGTTTAATCTTGACTTGGTTTATTTGATTTGGTTTGGTTCAATTTGACTTGGTTTAGCTTGCTTGGTTTATTTTGGTTTGGTTTGAGATGGTGAGGCTTACTATATAAGTCAACTCCTCTCTCCTCCATTATTTATATTTACTTCTTCTTCCTCCTCCATTACTCTCCCACCAACCTAGAGAGCTTAGGCAAGTGCAACTTGCTTCATGATGGATCTCAAGTTTTATTGTTCCATTCTCTTTCTAACTTGATTCTAAGCCTCTTTAGAACTTTGCATTTTTGGATTTGATGGATGGATTCTTGTAGAACTAAGTTTGTAACTTTTTCGGTTTTCCTTGGTTTTGATCTCTGAAACTTGGTTATTTTTAAGATCTAATGGTTCCATGTTGTAGAAAATTTAATTCTACCCAATTTTGGCTTTTGAACCGCTTGATTTCGACTTCGTATGAGGAAGTTATGACATTTTCATGTTCATTGGTTCCCTACACCTTTTGGTGTTGTTGGGACGATGAACAGTGCTGCACGCAGTGTCTTCGCTGCCGCGCGCCTGTGCGTCGTGCTTGCGCGCAACGTGCACCGTGGGCACTTTTGCCCTTGCGCACATTGCAACTTGCGTGCCGACACATTGCAACTTGTGCGCCGCGCGCCCGCGAAATTTCTGTCGCACTCCCGCGAGTCGTGCTTGCGCACAACATACGTCGTGGGCACTTTTGCCTTCGTGCACCTTGCAACTTGCACGGCCGCGCGCTCGCATAATTTTTTGTCGCGCGCCCGTGCGCCGTGCTTGCGCGCAACGTGCGCCATAGGCGATTTTGCCCGCGTGCAATGCACAACTTGTGCGCCCGCGCGATTTCTGCCGCACAACGTGCGCCGTGCTTGCGCGCAACGTGCGCCGTGGGCGATTTTGCCCGCACACAATGCGCAACTTGCACGGCCACACGCCCACACGATTTCTGCCGCACAACGTGCGCTGTGCTTGCACGCAACGTGTGCCGTGCTTGCGCGCAACGTGCGCCGTGGGCAGTTTTGCTCGCGCAACTTGTGCGCAAGTCACTCCAAATGACTATTTTTGCCCGTTTGAACTATTTTGTAGCTAAAATCTTAAAAAACTCAGAACATAAAAGTTGTAGATCTTTGTCTTGGCTTCAAGAATTTTCTTGTTTCACTTTAACTGGAGTTCATATGCGATTGATAACTTCAATCATAGTTTGATCTTTTTGGCATATTTTTTGTACTTGACGTTTTGAGGTTTCCTTCGACTGTAATAAACTCTTATCATGATTAAATGATTCTGTACAGTTAGAGAATAATTGTGCCCCCTTACATTCTTAACACTAGCACAGTTTCAATTATTGTTTTTGTCAAGTAGTACTTTTATTTATTTCTTCTCCCATGCCATGATACATCTTTTATCTAATTCTTTCTTACATGCGACCCTTGTCGCATGTTTTCTTTCTTAAATAGTGGCCCATTGGGGTGCACTCATGGTTTATGTCTTTTCTTTGCTTTGTATGCACTTACGTTATATGTCACTTCTTTGCTTGCATGATGGTGGCCCGTTGTGGTGCACTCGTGCTACACGTCTTTTCTCTAACTATACTAGATAGTGACCCATTGTGGTGCACTCTGGTATATGTCTTTCTTTGTTTACATGATGGTGACCCGTCGTGGTGCACTCTTGACAAGTAATATGACATGATAGTGGCCCGTCGTGGCACACTCTTAACAAGCAACCTTGGTATGATAATACATGATAGTGGCCCATCGTGGCGTACTCTTGACAAGTAAACCTAACATAATAATCTTGATATGTTGTGGTGACGGCTATCTTGACTTGCTAAGTAACTCTTGTCTGGACACCGTGGGTATTTGTGCTTGTATAAGCTACATGTCTCGTCTTGCATCATGTCTAGGACATGAATTCATAGTTACCACGGTCAGGGTTTCATGTTGAATCTGACTAGGTTAATTACTAAATTGATCAAAGTAGCTCATATAGAGAGATGTTTCCAGTTATAGGCAATCCCGTTATCTGGGCACCTTGAATGGACTTGTAGCCTGTCGTCGAGTATGACACATTTCCAGCCCACTGTCATGTGGGACACTTCTTGAAACAAGTAATATGCACACTGTCATGTGTTGCACCCCCGAGTCACCTAATAACTCTCTTAGGGTACATTTGTCTCCTGGGCGATGTACCCACTATTATACTTACATGGGATACATTTGTCTCCTGGGCGATGTATCTACTATAAATTCTTGTAACTTGTGTCTGGATAACCTCGATAGCTGCAGGGCTTGTGACTGTCGGAACATCTCATTGCATCTTGCTAGTAACTAGGCTTGTGATAATCCTGGTTAGTTAAAGTATCAAGCCGTACTCTTTGCTTGGCCGTAAATGTTAGATGGAGTCCTATCTTGTCTAGTCTTGTCTAGATCCAGTACATGACTATCTCAGGACATGATTGTTTATGCTTTACTTTATCGATAATTGGTTAGAGACTAAGTTCTGTTCAGGTGAAAGATTATAACCCCGGTCCTTGTTTGGTTTACGGGTTGTAACTTGGTTACCGGAATAGTCCTTTAGTTATCTTATCGTTTATCACCTTGTTCCTCTAACTCCTGTCTTTGTTATTTTATTTATGTCCATATGTGCTAATATGCTGGTTTAGTTTCTAAGTGAAGCCTCCCTTGTGGCACTTGCTCTTTCTGGGGTCTGACCCAGCTAATTTTGTATGGCCAGATTTTGGAGCATCACCCGAGGATCTCCCAGCCTTCTAGCCAGATGGTGAATACTACGCGTAATCCTGGCAACGAGTGGGTTTTATTTTGCTCTTCCGCTCTGTTGTAAAATTATTCTTTTGAGACGTTTAGTCGTCGAGCAAGTGTTAGCTCGTGTTGAATAATTTACTTACTATCTGCCTACGGGCTGTAACATGATTAACAAATTCTAGGGTTGATCATGTATGACTGAAACTCTTGCTAGTCCTCGCATTTTGTACGACTAGCTTCATGATCATCTGTATATGAAATGTATGGGACGCCTTACTATTGAATATCTGATGATCTAACATCTTGTAACTATTATTACTTGCTTGAGATTGAGACACTAGGCTTGTTCTTGACCATAAGAGACTGATGGCTTGTAGATAAACCCCCACACATCTAGACAGTCGTGACCGTATATCGAGGTGGTTTACACTTCTATATACGTAGCTGGCTGTGTCTGCCCTCGCTCTCCAGTATTCTGGATCTGGGGCGTGACACTAACGCACTAATCATAGCAGTTATATTCTCTCCATCACATGTCTCGTACGTATCGATGGTCGATCGAATATAATAGTCCTTGCCCTATCATAAGTATCATATATCATGTCATGTGAGTGTCAAGACCAAAGAGAGATAAAAGTATCCTACTTAGATAGGGTAGTTTACTAACACTAGGTCAATATGCATAAAATAAATAGGAAATAAAAAGAATCGACGAACTCTGTTGATCGCACCCAAGTCTAACTCGAACGCACAGTTTATATAACATATAGATCATAATAATATAACAAAAATAGAACAACATGTTGAAATATAAATAACAACGGTAAATAATACTAAGGTATACTTGCATAAGGTTTGAGGTGAATTTGGACGACGTTCCGGCTGCAAGCTCGTCAAGTTAAGAATGACATGAAAAGTGAAAGGTACACAGATGTTACTGAATGCTGAAATAAACATCACAAATACATCTGGAATGTGTGAGATACTAAAGAAACCTATCCAAAAGTTCAATTGTAACACATGGTAAAATTTACCAGTTTTAGATCAAAACATGGTCTGCTTGTGGGTCCTCAAGATACCAAGTTTAGGTCAACATAGGCCAATCTTGACGTCTCCAAATGGATCAAGTTATATGTCAAACAAGGCGTAAACGATGATACGATCTTAAGGGCACGTCCAGAATTTGATTTCGATTCGGATAGTGGGGCCTGCAATACAACGATCTGGTCGACTGTCTAAGAATTGGACGAAACATGGATAACTGGACAAGTCAGATGCTACTAGTCCACCAGCGCAAGTTTCGTCGCTACACGACAAGCATACAAAAACTAATTACAAAATTTTTGAAAATTTTGAGAAGGTAATTTTTGACGGATACGAGCCAAATTTATCGCACGCACGCGACCAATTTAAATTTCATCAAAGCACATGTCAGAGAGTACCGTACGTGCCTTTCGATGCAAGTGGTTCGCGTCGGGTAGCCCGATTATCGGGATGACCCTTGATTGACCAATTTTATATAAAAATTATAGTTTTATAGGTCCTACTTTAATCCTCGATTTCATCTAGCTATGAATCGAATTTCATTCTGAAAATCGATAGGGTTGTAGTGTGTATGAAGGGGATCGTACGATCAACTCATAAATTGATCGAGTGAGCGGAGGGATTTCTGACTGCAAAGTCAGGCTGGGCTAGTTGCTGTTGACTGAATCAGAGCCTCGGGTCGACGGTCGACGTCGGTCGAGCCAGTCCCGAGACGCACGGGGATTCCAGAAAACAGTTTGCTCCGGCTATCCGTGTCATGCCCTGAGTCCGTAAAATCGCTCGTTATCGTGTCGATTTTGTTGAATCGATCATCATCATTGGGGCGGGATGTCGTACAAGTCTAGATTGCACTTGTACAAGACAAAAAGATAAATATTTAAATAGTTATCTCAAATCGACAACATTTGTAGCGGTAGAAAATAGGGTCATATTGAAGTTACATAGAGTATATAAAACAGTTCTTTTTATTGATAATGAAGAAGATTACAAAGGCTCTTAATAGCCCAATAAATATATCAGATTGGCTTACAACACTCATGATCTCTCTAGCGCACAAAGAATTTTGTCGTTCCATACATCATGTCTTTTATATCCAAGCAAGCAATCCTCGGCCGAACATCTTCATGTTACAATCCGAGCTCTGACGCCTCAACACGTTCCAGCATCTTCGTACCTAGGATTTGGGGTATTAATACACATCTTGTACTGGTGAGCGAGGAAACCCACTCTCCTAAACCGATAATAAGTAATTATGAAGCTTACAGTTTAATGAGTAATCTTTCTATTTGTCTTAGGATCAGTTTCATGGCATATTGTAAAAGCAATAAAGCATGTACGCATGTAAACATGTGATATTCGATAACAAAAGTAATCAGGAAACATATCAAACGTGTTGCTTCACAATGACTTTTTACCAACGTCGTTGCACTCTCACCCTTGTACTGATGCAAGGTGAATGTTTACCACAATTCTTTGTCCATGTTAAAGATAGCATAATAAAACAAATATAGAAACTGAATATACTATAACCGATGTACTCAATCTTGCTCTGACGTAAAGTGAATACTTATCGCATCTGCATAAGACATAAGTTAGCATGCCGATCATCTATATGAAGGTCACTGGCATTCCGAGCCAAAATGGACTATATCTCGTGATAAGACGATGACCACTTTGCATTCGAGTTGCTAGCCCTTACAGAAGGTTCCGAATTATCTAATATTGTGACGCACCATTTCAATAATAGGTCGCAAGCCTTCTGAATGAAATGTCCCACAATACCATATGCTCTGAAGCACCATAATTTTCTCCTAGGACGAACAGTCCTGGTGCCCCGTAAGTCGTTTGAGGAAAGCTAAAACCCGTGCACAAGTTGTCCATGTTCGTGACCATTGTAGTACCCCGTCCCTACATCGTGCCCCGTACTCCGTCCACGGGGTGCGCGAGAAAGGAACACTGTCGCTATCGATTCGGTCGGGAGCGATAGGTCGGGATCGATCGAGTCGATCGAACGGTAACGGTTGAATTAAGATCCATTCCTCGTTATGGAATGTCTTCTTCGAAACCAAGTCCCATATTCAGCGGGCTGCGCCTCAAGGATTGACTCTGCGGCTGAGTCGGGAGAGACCTCCCGTTGCTCTGCTTTTCATGCCGCTTGCGTTGGTTTTGGCTTTATTTTCTGAATGCGTTTTCGTGAATATTTTCAATGGTTTTCATGGCTTGTATTTCGAACTCGCATTTTCTATCGAACTTTTTGAATAATGCAGTGTTCTAATCGGTTGCTTGTACGATTTCAGGTAATCGCGTAGGCGACATCTAGCGCGACCAACAAGTTCTCTCGCCAGAAGTAAACTCAAGGTGAGTGGCTGACCCTTCTCTTCTCGACCCCCTTCCTAGGTAAATCAATAATGTTGTGCGAATGAAAGGATAAATGCAAGGGTACGAACACGGGGAAAAAGGATTGAGTTTTCAAAGAGAATGTAGGCTATGTCTTAATAACTAAAAAGGAAAATATGTCTTCGTACGGTTATGGACAACTTGTCGACAAGACGATAATTTCCTCGAGCGGCAACCCGAGGCCACGGGACCGTTTCGGCCTAGGAAGAAACAGGGTATAGCCGTGCATAAGGTTTCAGCATAGGTTAAGCGGGGACTTGCAACGGAGCTAGCTACTTGCGTTGAAAGGACCTCGATTAACAAAACTATACGTCCAGGATGGCTTGTGATGCCAGTGACCAATCACACGTATATTTTGTACTTGATATGAAAAAATGTTAACAATTGACAGGGAAGAACATGGTAAGTTTCATAAGGCGTGGCGCGGTCCGCCGCGGGTAAGTTCAACGTAAATTTTATTATGCTTGTCATTGCTCGTTTGAAATCCATTAGGATGGTTAGAAACATTCATACATTAAGTCATATAAACTTTTCAACCAAATGAGAGCTTGGAACTTAAATATCCACGCACCAGTACAAAGTGTAATGTACTGATCCTCGTTCTCCATGCAGGTACCCCAAACTACGAAAGGTGTGCCGCTTAAAATCTCAAGGCGGCGTGGACACTTTTGAAGCCTCGTCCGCTTGTAATGGCTTGTTTCTGGATTCCTTTTGAAGAAGACCCCGTACTCAGTCCAAAAGAAGATGACGACTCGACTCGCCTCGATAGCAGGGGAAAGTGTTATGTTTTTGCTTGTAAAAAGAGATGTAATGTATGGAACGACTATCTCATCGACGTTCGTTTTGTAAGTCGAGTCATGTTGTAGCTCGTGCGGCAATGAATGTAATGAAGTCAATGTAAATGAAGTTTTATTATCAATAAAAAGTCTACTTCTATTTCAAATGTGTCAATCAATTTCTCTGCATACTCTAACTTGATGTTGTGTTTCGGATAGCCTTATGAATGTGCCTTGTGCGATCGCAATTTAGGTTCGTACGGCATCACACTCGGGGGACGACTATCGATTCTACGGAATCGGGGCGTGACATAATGGTATCAGAGCACGGCTTTACATCCTTTGACCTCGCATCGATGAGATAAGTTGTTCCATACAATGAGTCCGTAATAATTTGTGACTGATGTGTTTGTCTTCGTATCGCAGAAGTGACGGAACCCACGGCCGAGCGAGAGCAGAGCACTTCTAGCGGCTCTAGTAGTTCGCATCGTTCGTGGGCCGGACCTTCTAACGATACCATCGAAAGGATGCTACGCATGATAGAGGTGCAGCAAAACCAGTCCGAGAACCGACATCAACAAACGGAGGAACGACAGGCCCAGTTCGAAGCTCGCCTCGACGCACATGCTAAACTTCAACAAAAGCAGCTGGATACCCTGCAGCAGATCGTCCAAACAATCGTGGCCAACGGGAATTCTGTGACTGTGCCTGCCGTCACCACACCTACTGTCACCGTGCCGGCGGTCCAACCTATTGAAGTCGACACAGAGGATCCCGAGCGTCAACCTGCAATACCAAAAAAGTAAAACTTTGAAGTGTCAGAATTCAAGAAGGCGTGCCGCACTTCCTTCAGCGGTACCGAAGGCCCTTCCATGGCGATCGACTGGTTGGAAGAGCTGGAAGATCACTTCGAGCTTCTCGGCATTGAAGAATCAAAGTAAGTCGCCTGCGCACAACTTCAACTATGGTTGAACGCGTACGACTGGTGGGCCGTGCACAAGCGAGCGATCCGACTGGACAACACCACCGCGCCGATCTCTTGGGCCACGTTCCGCAAAGCTTTTGAAGTCCAGTACCTTCCGTCAGCCGTTCGTCAAGCGAAGAAAAATAAATTCATACAATTGAAGCAAAGAAATCGGACAGTAGAACAGTATGTCGCAGAATTTAACAAGTTGTCCAAGTTTGCTGGTCAATTTCTGCCTACGAAAGAGTGTCGTATGCGACGGTTCAAAGTGGGTCTGCGACACTCTATCGGTGCGCATATCGGGGTCCCGGAGTACAAGACCGTGGGCGAGGCTCTGAATCATGCTCTCCGTCTTGAGAGCATGCATCCTTCCGGTGCTGACGACGTTGTGCGCCACTCCAATCACAAACGTCCTAGCTATACGGGAGGCAACAATCACTCATCAAAGCGCCCGAACCATGGCGGTTACCAGGGACATAACCCATTATCGTGATGTGCCAAGTGCGGTTCCTTTTGGCATGAGGCGAGCAGGTGCTTTGTCTACGAAGGGGGATGCTTCATTTGCGGACAGAAGGGTCACTACAAAAAAGATTGCACAGTTCGTAGACCAAATCATCCCAACGCACCACCACAACAACACCGTCCGAAGAATCGAGGACAGGCGCCCCGACCTCCTCAGCCCACTCAATCCAACAACCAAGATCGACGCCCTAATGCTCAGGGGCGTATCTTTGCTCTAACTCGAGACGAGGCGTTCGCTTCCGACACTGTCGTGACAGGTATATTGAGTTTCAATAATGTACATGCTCGTGTGTTATTTGATTCAGGCGCTTCACATACTTTTATATCGGTGAACTTCGCCGCCGAGCACAAATTTCTTGTAATATCGTTAGACCTTGATCTTAGCGTAAGTATGCCTTCGGGTGTGCCACTACTCACAAACTTAGCCTGCGGGGGAGGAACCATATGTATTGGGGGTCAAAAGATCGGTCTTGATACGATAGTTCTAGATATGAAGGACTTCGACATCATACTGGGCATGGATTGGCTTGGTCCGTATAACGCAACCATAGACTGTGCTGAAAAGAGGGTCACATTTTGCATACCTGGAGTGCCTGAATTCTGCTACTCGTGTGGTGAGGCATCGCCGACCTGCATGGTGATCTCTACAATATCTGCTCGACGGATGCTGCATTCCGGGTGCGAAGGCTATCTAGCTTCCGTTCGAGACATACGACAGGATGGTGCAAACGCGGGTCAGACCGACATTGTGGCAGAATTCCCCGACGTGTTCCCAAACGAGCTATCCGGCATGCCGCCCGATCGAGAAATAGAGTTCACCATCGACACATTTCCCGACACCCGGCCGATCTCGAAGGCTCCGTACAGAATGGCCCCTGCAGAACTGAAGGAACTAAAGGCACAACTACAAGAATTACTCGACAGAGGGTTTATCCGTCCAAGTGTCTCGCCGTGGGGTGCGCCCGTGCTATTCGTGAAGAAGAAGGATGGATCGATACGGCTCTGCATCGACTATCGGGAATTGAATAAAGCCACCGTCCGGAACAAATACCCCCTGCCCCGCATCGACGACTTGTTCGACCAGCTCCAAGGTGAAACAGTATTTTTGAAGATTGATCTGCAATCGGGTTATCACCAACTCAAAGTCAAGCCAGATGACGTGCCGAAGTCTGCCTTCCGCACTCGCTATGGCCACTACGAGTTCTTGGTAATGCCGTTCGGTCTGACAAACGCCCATGCCGTCTTCATGGATCTAATGAATCGGGTGTTCCGTCCGTTCGTTGACAAGTTCGTAGTAGTCTTTATCGACGACATCCTCGTCTACTCGAAGGATCGAGCACAACATGCAGAGCATCTGCGGACGGTACTCCAAACCCTTCGAGAGAATCAGTTGTATGCGAAGATGAGCAAGTACAAATTCTAGCTGAACAGCGTCTCATTCCTTGGGCACATCATCTCCGCCGCGGGCATCGCAGTCGATCCGAAGAAAGTCGAGACAGTCGCTGATTGGAAACGGCCCGCATCAGTTAGCGAAATTCGAAGCTTCCTAGGCTTGGCGGGATACTACCGACGCTTCGTAAAGGACTTTGCGAAGATTGCATCGCCGTTGACTCGCCTCACCCAGAAAGGAGTCGTATTCAAGTGGTCAGACGACTGTGAAGCTTCCTTCCAGGAGCTCAAACAACGGCTCGTTTCGGTCCCGATACTTGCTCTTCTTGAAGGGACGGAGGGATTTCAAATCTTCAGCGATGCTTCTGGCCAGGGCTTGGGGTGTGTGCTCATGCAGCGGGATAAGGTGATATCTTTTGCTTTCCGACAGTTGAAGCCGCACGAGAAGAACTACCCCACGCATGACCTAGATTTAGCGGCGATTGTGTTTGCGTTGAAGCTGTGGCGTCACTATCTCTATGGTGTGGCATGCAGGATTGATACGGACCACAAAAGCCTCAAGTATCTCTTCACCCAGAAAGAATTGAATTTACGGCAGAGGCGATGGCTCGAGCCGATCAAAGACTATGACTTATCAATCGACTACACGTTGGGCAAAAAAAATGTGGTAGCGGATGCGCTGAGCCGAAAATACTTAGCTTCGTTATGCATCAACGATCGACTGCTGCGCGACTTGGAAGGAATGGGCATCGAACTCCGAGTTCATTTCAGAGACGTGAAACTGGCGCAACTGCGGGTGGAACCAAGCCAACTGGAGAGGATCAAGTCTGCACAGAAGGACGACCCATACGTGGAGAAGATGCAGAAGCTGATGTCGACAGGAAAAGCGTCCGACTTTGCAAAAGACGAGTCGGGAGTGTTGCGAAAAAGGGACGGCTATGCGTACCGGACGACGCAGAACTTAGAAAGGAGATAATGACGGAGGCGTACTATGCAAAATATTCCTTACATCCTGGCAGTACCAAGATGTATAAGGACCTCCGTGTTGTCTTTTGGTGGCACGGCATGAAGAGGGACGTAGCGCTCTTTGTGTCAAAATGTATAGCCTGTCAGCAAGTCAAAGCCGAGCACCAGCAACCGGGCGGGGAGATACAGAACCTCGCCATTCTAGAGTAAAAATGGGATCACATCACTATGGACTTCGTTGTTGGCTTGCCAAGGACGCCGCGAGAAAACGATACCGTCTGGGTTATCGTCGATCGACTAACCAAGTCAGTGCACTTTATCGCCATCAAAGTCACTTGAAGCGTCGACCGCCTTGCTCAGATATACCTTGATGAAATAGTTCGGCTGCACGGGGTCCCAATTTCTATCATCTCTGATCGGGATGGATGGTTCGTAGCACGCTTCTGGAGTAGTCTACATTCAGCGTTGGGGACCAAGTTGAAGTTTAGCTCAGCTTATCATCCTCAGACTGATGGCCAAACAGAGCGGGTGAACCAAATCCTCGAAGACATGTTACGACTCTGTGCGTTCGACTTGAAGTCAAGTTGGGACGTCCATCTACCGCTGGCCGAATTTGCATACAATAAAAGCTATCAGTCCAGCATCCAAATGGCGCCGTATGAAGTCTTGTACGGTCTAAAGTGCAGATCGCCCATTTGCTGGGATGAAGTCGGGGAACTACAGATACTTGATCCGGAGCTGGTGGAGCAGACCGTACAGAAGGTCAAGTTAATACGGAAGAGATTGAAGATAGCACAAAGCCGACAAAAGAGCTATGCCGACACGCACCGACGCCCCCTCGAGTTCTCGGAAGGCGACCATGTATTCTTGAAAGTCATGCCCATGCGGGGAGTTTCCAGGTTCGATGCGAAGGGAAAATTGAGCCCAAGATTTGTTGGTCCGTTCGAAATATTGAAGCGAGTCGCCCCGGTAGCTTACCAAATTGCCTTGCCGCCTGCATTGTCAGAGGTACATGACGTCTTTCATGTATCACAATTGCGGAAGTACGTGCATGATCCGAGCCATGTGGTAGATTTGGGTAAGCTGGACCTGAAGGCGGACTTGTCATATGTCAAAGAGCCAGTGCAAATCTTGGAGCGCAAGGATAAACTTCTTCGCAACCGTGCTATTCCTCTCGTCCGCATCCTCTGGAGAAACCATTCGATCAAAGAGTCGACGTGGGAGCTTGAGTCAGAAATGAAGGAAAAGTTCCCATCATTGTTCTCGTAGAGGTAGGTTCTATTTTAAGTTTCGAGGACGAAACTTTTTCTTAGTTGGTTATGGTGTAGTGCCCCGTCCCTATATCGTGCCCCGTACTCCGTCCACGGGGTGCGCGAGAAAGGAACACTGTCGCTATCGAGTCGGGCGGGACCGATAGGTCGGGATCGATCGAGTCAATCGAATGGGAACGGTTGAATTAAGATCCATTCCTCGTTATGGAATGTCTTCTTCGAAACCAAGTCCCATATTCAGCGGGCTGCACCTCAAGGATTGACTCTGCGGCTGAGTCGGAAGAGATCTCCCGTTGCTCTGCTTTTCACGTCGCTTGCGTTGGTTTTGGCTTTATTTTCTGAATGCATTTTCGTGAATATTTTCGATGGTTTTCATGGCTTGTATTTCGAACTCGCATTTTCTATCGAACTTCTTGAATAATACAGTATTCTAATCGGTTGCTTGTGCGATTTCAGGTAATCGCGTAGGCGACGTCTAGCGCGACCAACAAGTTCTCTCGCCAGAAGTAAACTCAAGGTGAGTGGCTGACCCTTCTCTTCTCGACCCCCTTCCTAGGTAAATCAATAATGTTGTGCGAATGAAAGGATAAATGCAAGGGCACGAACACGAGAAAAAAGGATTGAGTTTTCAAAGAGAATGTAGGCTATGCCTTAATAACTAAAAAAGAAAATATGTCTTCGCACGGTTATGGACAACTTGTCGACAAGGCGATAGTTTCCTCGAGCGGCAACCCGAGGCCACGGGACCGTTTCGGCCTAGGAGGAAACAGGGTATAGCCGTGCATAAGGTTTCAGCATAGGTTAAGCGGGGACTTGCAACGGAGCTAGCTACTTGCGTTGAAAGGACCTCGATTAACAAAGCTATACGTCCAGGATGGCTTGTGATGCCAGTGACCAATCACACGTATATTTTGCACTTGATATAAAAAAATGTTAACAATTGACAGGGAAGAACATGGTAAGTTTCATAAGGCGTGGCGCGGTCCGCCGCGGGTAAGTTCAACATAAATTTTATTATGCTTGTCATTGCTCGTTTGAAATCCATTAGGATGGTTAGAAACATTCATACATTAAGTCATATAAACTCTTCAACCAAATGAGAGCTTGGAACTTAATAGCCACGCACCAGTACAAAGTGTAATGTACTGATCCTCGCTCTCCACGCAGGTACCCCAAACTACGAAGGGCGTGCCGCTTAAAATCTCAAGGCGGCGTGGACACTTTTGAAGTCTCGTCCGCTTGTGAAGGTTTGTTTCTGGATTCCTTTTGAAGAATACCCCGTACTCAGTCCAAAAGAAGATGACGACTCGACTCACCTCGATAGCAGGTGGAAAGTGTTATGTTTTTGCTTGTAAAAAGAGATGTAATGTATGGAACGACTATCTCATCGACGTTCGTTTTGTAAGTCGAGTCATGTTGTAGCCCGTACGGCAATGAATGTAATGAAGTCAATGTAAATGAAGTTTTATTATCAATTAAAAGTCTACTTCTATTTCAAATGTGTCAATTAATTTCTCTGCGTACTCTAACTTGATGTTGTGTTTCGGATAGCCTTATGAATTTGCCTTGTGCGATCGCAATTTTAGGTTCGCACGGCATCACGCCCGGGGAACGACTATCGATTCTACAGAATCGGGGCGTGACAACCATGCCAATGCATAAACACAACGAAACAAATATTAGGCAATAAAACATATCTACTCACAACATTCTATCATCTTGCGCTATCACAACCTATCCGATCAGTGTTCCGATTGGTGACCTGTTGGCCCCAACATACCGAGGCACCATACCACATCCGATAGATTTGTGGGCACCATAACCGTTCCAACAGTCTCGTAGTTTCGAACCATAACTGTTCACTTTGCTGATGAAGCCTACAATTTGCATATCAGTAGTTCCGTAGCAATTGTGCCACAACTGCTCGCTTCGCGTACGAAGCCATACTTTGATGTTCTAAAACTTAGTGTTCAATGTTCTCCGATTCGTGCACTCGATGCACGCCTCGATACAACCCTTCAATATTCTATAACTTAGTGTTCAACATTATATGACTCGCACACTGATGCACTCGTCGATATAATCCTTCGGTGTTCTACGACTTGTTCTCTGAGTCGTGCACTTGATGCACGCCTCGATACAGTTATTCAATGTCATCATACGACTCGTGCACTTGATGCACGTTTCGCTTTATTTATTCAATGTTCTAGGATCAATGCTCTATCTTAGTGTTCGACGTACTATGACTTCTACTTATTCGAACCACGCCCGTGGACTCTATGAAATTACTAGCATACAAGGGTACATTTTATTAAGGCATAACATAGTAGAAAAGAAGGGCCAGAGTCCGTCCACCTTTAATATTATGTCAATCACTCGCCGAGCCGATATAGCTCGACTCCTTAATTTGCAAATCAATGCATTGTACGATCCTTTCATCTGACTTAACTATTCGAGCACTTCGTGGTCCTTTGAACTAACTGATTCGACCTATCATGTCCATGCCTCAATCCGTTGTGAGGCAATACTCTGATCTCGACGGATTCCATTGCAATAAGGCAAAATATCGACCTCAGAAAACTCAGTGTAAAGGTCTGCGCATGAAACCAACTCAATTAATACTTCTTTGAATCGAATTATTTTTCCTTTGATTCAATTGACTCAACGTAATGCACCGTGCCGATGCGAGACATTAAAAGCTGTTGTAAGCCCCTAAATTTTGGGCTTATTTTTTTCAATTTTATAAATCAATTATTTTGAACAGATATTATTATTGATTATTATTTGATTTAATGCTCTTTACCGTGACTTGGAATTCTAGAGCATCAGGGATGCCAATCTCTGGAAACTTCCTTCTTGGAGTTTATAGTAGACGAGATTATCTTCATTTTGATATATCGTGTCCCATCCAAACTCGTTCCCTTGTGCTCCTTTTGTATCGCGCAAGTTCGGGTCAATTTAGACCATTTAAATTATTAATTGATTTCCCACTCTTTTCCTTGATCCCCATAAGCACGTTACCGTGGCTTTTAATTTAGGAGCACCGGACTAGTCTTTTTCTTGAAACCAACTTGTCATGCCTGATCTACTCGAGACGCTCTTCACCCCTGACCTTTGTGTCCCACTCAGACACTCCATTTTGTGCTCCATTTCCTTCGTAAAACTTTCGGTTTAATTTAGGCCAATTAATTATCTACCGTGAAACCTGATTTAAATTCCAATTTAATTTCGGGACCCGACATCGACCCAACCTAGTCGACCCCAAATATGGACATGGCCCACATGAAGTCTACTACCCGCCTGCCACTTGTGTCCCATTTATTTCAGTCCCCGCATGTTATTTATTTATCCATAATTATAAATCCCTATTTTAATTCAAATATTGCACCATGTCCGATTTTGGCCCGACTCGGTTCTACCGAAACCAAACCCAAGCCCCATGTTGCCCTCTCATGACTGCTCAATTACCCCACAAGATTTTCCTATTTTGAAAATATTTCTTTCTCTCTCTACTTATTAAATATCCTAAATATCTCATGTATATATATATATATATATATATATATATATATATATATATATATATATATATATATATATATATATATAATCTCTCTCTCCCTTCCATAAGGACAACCCATTTCCCCCCCTCCTGTACACAGCACACCCCCTCCCTCTCACATCAACCGACTTCCTTCTCTCTCTCTCTATTCACTTTTTCTTTCTATTTCTCTCTCTATTTTTTTATAACTCACATATCTCTCACTCACCTCTCTCTCTCAAACTCTCATTTTTTTCCTTCTGCTACACACAACTCCTCCATCCCGACAGCCCATGGCCGAACCCCCCTCCCTCCCCCCTCATCCAGAGCTCACCCTCCTCCTCCTCACTTCAAAAATTCTCTCCTCCCCCGTCATCACCTCTACGCACCACCACCATCATAGTCGAACACCATCACCATCATCACCACATGCCAACACCACCTCCCCCACCTGCTGGCCGCGCCACCATGACCACCACCGCACGCCGTGCCGTGCCAGGCCGAGCAACCGCACGGCAGCAGCAGCACAGCAGCAGCGTAGCAGCTGCGAGCAGCTGCAGTAGCTGTCGCGCCTCACAGCGCGCGAGCCGTCGCGAGTTGGCGCGCCGGACGAAGAACCACCGCCGTCGTCGGCCACCCTTGGCCAAGGCGCACCTGGGCGACCACCCCGGGTGTGTCCCCGATCTCCCCGACGAGCCAAACAGGCTATTCGTGCGTTTTGCACGAAATCCCGTCGACGCGCGCGCGGACGAATTTCAGAAAGTTCGCTCCGGGACAGCAACTTCGCACCAATTTTCTGGGAAATTCGACCGTTGGATCGGCGAACTCCTTGCTCCATCTCAATCTCGGTATATCCACCTTCACTCCCCTCAATTTTCGCCCGTTAATTTTGTCGTTTGATACATCAAAACCGGCCACCAAGTTGACGTTTTAATTTGTACTGTTTTTGGACAGTTTTGCGACGCCAACTTCGTGGGTTCGTATCTTTGTCATCGCAGCTCTGTTTTGCGCGCCACCAGTTCCGGTCACAGCTGGTATAACCCTCTTTCTGCCCCCTTTAGATTCCTTTTCAGTTTGAGCATGTTAGGTCGGTCGAATTCGACGCCAAAGTTGGCCGTTCGAATTCTTAGTGTTGCACTTGTAAAATTCCATTTTTGAACCCGGGACTCCGGATTCAATTTCTGACACCACCAGTAGACTCGTGGCGTCGTTCTGGCCTATTTTCATATAAAGTTTGCTTGATTTGGAGAACGTGGGCCCTGGCACGCATTTCGGTGCAAAGCGGGTCCCACTTTCTGGGTCAACGGGTCATTTTGAGTTCGGCTCATCGGAATCCAACTCCGGATATACAGTTGAGTTCGTATCGTCATTCTGGACTCTTGACATATAATTTGCTAGGTTTTAGTGGACATTGGTTCCGGCACGCATTTCGGTGCAAGTCGGATACCAATATCCGGGTCAACGGGTCATTTTGAGTTCGGCTCATCGGAATCCAATTCCGGATATACCGTTGAGTTTGTATCGTCATTATGGACTCGTTGACATATAATTTGCTGAGTTTTGAGGACATTAGCTCCGACACGCTTTTCCGTGCAAATCGGTTTCCAATGTCCGGGTCAACGGACCAATTTGAGATCGGGTCAACGGAATCCAATTCTGGATATATCGTTGGGTTCGTATGGTCATTCTGGATTCGTGGATATATAATTTGTTAGCTTTTGTGCACTTTTATTTTGGCACGTTTTTCGGTGCAAAGTGTGTCCAACGGCGGATATCATTTTTGTCCGAAATTACCGTTTTGCTCCTGTGTCTAAATTGGACTTTTGGACAGGCTATCCTAGCTGATTTGACCATTCTGGACACGTTGGTGATGTTAGTTTCATCATCCGACAACATCTGTATATTTCTTTCCTTTTTGTGTCACCCTATTATTATAATATTTTCTCCTTTTGGTTGTTTTAGAGACCCGTCGATTTCAGTGATTTCTAAATCACCGAAATGCATAAGTTGACCTCGTAGATGTTTATAAAGACTAGCTTTTACCCAGTTTGACCATGGTTGACTACTTTGACTGAACGTCGAAGTAGAGTCAATATTTGACCTAGGTTAGACTAGTTTTGACCTTGGTTGACTACAGTTGACTATTTTGACCAAAAGTCAACCGGAAGACAACCGTAGCATAAAATTGATTGGAACTGGACCAAAGTTGACCAGTTGACCCAAAGTCAACTGTTAGTCAACGTTAGTCAAGTTTGACCTAGAGTTGACCTAGAATTGACCAGAGTTGACCAGTTGACCAAAGTCAACTGTACGTCAACCTTGACCCAGTTTGACTTAGTTTGACTTAGTTTGACCTAGATGTTTAGTATGTCTTTTGACCCTGATCAGCTCTTGTATTATTTCATCTTTAGGTCTGTGGTTTTAGTCTGAATCCTGATTCATATTGACAGCAGGACCCCAGGCGAGTACATTCTCTGATAATATTTCTGTTTTATGATATCGTTTATGTTTCTTGTATTTAGTGTAGATACCCTTGTTCTCTTGACACATTGTTCACACGGATTGGTATTTTCCTGGATCCCGTCATGAGATATTATTCCTCGCTCTCCTTGGTATATCTTGTGCAAGTCTTTCTTGTTCCTTGTGCATTGTATAGACACGATTCCTACGAAGGCTAGCTACCCTCTCGGAGAATCGCATGTCATGATGTGTCATGGTTGGATCCATTATACTAGTCGGGGACGGGGAGTATTAGTGTAGATGTGTGGTCATTATCCACCTTGTTATTCTTGTAGACCTTGTGAGTGTTAATCATACACCTCACGTATGATTAACCAGGCCAGTAGACCTTGTGCAAGACCCAAGCCGGCCACATGTTGAAACTAGTACTCACATACTTAGATAGATGATTCTTGATTCTTGTACATGTCATGATCAGTTTTACTTGCCTTGTTCTAGCTCTAGATTACAGTATACCTTGCCATGATACTCACATGTACATTTCATGATTTCTTGTATATTCTCTCTATTTACTGCTACATTTTCAATATCGTCTAATTAGAACTGTTATTTGAGATTTGTGCTCGTTCCATCCTGACTGGATATGTTGATAAAATTTTAGGAGTAGTGCCCTCAGTATTGGATTTCATGATGTTGCTAGCTGAGGTGGATCTCACTATTCTTCTATATGAGTTGCCTGGTAGTTATCCTTAGTTAGTCTTGTTGTTCCTTCTTTATTTTCCTGTCTTATGATCATTGTAGATTCTAGTTGTTCTAGTGATATTGTAATTATTTCTTGTCTTATCTTCCTTAGTTTTCGTGATGTGACATGAGTACATTTCTAGTTATGGATCTTTAGATGTTGTAGTTAGTATAGTATACTTGACAGCGTTCTACCGCCGATACCGCGGCGTAGGCTGGGCATGGCCCACGTAGTACCCGTATATCTGGGTGCGTGTCGTGACACGTTTTTAGTGGTGGCCCATGCAGGTCAGTCTTTGCAGTTAATGCGAAGTCGTGGTAGTACTTGAGTTTATCTGTACTACTGTGAGCCTGTCCTAGGATTAAGGTTGAGTCATGGAATATTTTAGGATTTTGGTACTCAGTCACATATTAGGAACTTTTGGTAGATTTCAGGGATGACCCGTGGGAATCTTATTTCGAACTTTTCGAAACTTTTTCCATTTGTTCCTGTCCATCCTGATTTCTGAAATATCTGTCCGTTATCAACTTATTCCTTCTTGGGATGAGTTTGTGGACCCCAGAGGGAAGGTATAAGTTGGACTTGTATATCATCTAGGTTGGGGAGAGAATATGATTTACCAATTTTAGATTATATTCCACAATTTTCTATCTTGACCTAGGTAGTACCCTCGGGACTTTTCTTGAGATTTTTCTCTGAACCCTATCTCGGAAGTTGTTTCCGTTGTTTCTATTAACTTACCCCTGACTTGTTGTTGAATTTTAAATCTTAATATTCGTTGTTGACCTTTGATTTTGTTTTGGATAATTCTTTTAAGAATTGAGTTAAGATATCCTGATAAACATATTTTGGACGAGGACGATGAGAACGGTAAGTGTCTACTTTACTTATGGAGTTTAGAATTTATCGCAGTCATATTAGCTAGCCTGACAGGGACATGGAGCCTGATTTTGGATATACTATCCTAGTTATGGAATTTAGATTCTCTTGCAGCCATACCGGTTGGCGTGGTAAGGAATCTAGATGACATGATTATAGAGTGTATACCTTGGTTATGGACTCTATCGTTTATTGTAGCTATGTTTACTGGCGTGGCGTAAATTCTGGCAACATGATTTTGGATAGACGTGTATGGTTATCAGGTCGTATCTTAAATTGATTCACTTCTTTTACCAATTGAGCAAGATAATTCCTACCATTATTTCTTGTTTATCATTATTTTCTCTTCCATCGTATGATGATTTCCTCATCTTGTCATCATTTCCTTGACTAATTTAGCTATGTCTTGATTACACAAATCACCTATCTCATATCTACATCTGTCATCTACACTTGGAAACTCTAAAAATTTTGAAATTTCATATCTCAATTGTTTCTTAAATTTCGATACTGTTAAGATTATAATTCCCTTCTGTCCATGACCAATCAATTTTGGTCGTCTTGTTTATCGTGCCAAGTGAACTTAGACTCACCCCGTACTTGAACTTCAATTATATCTTCGATTCTCTTAATCGTCTCTAAAATCGTGCCCCAATGACTTGACTTATTTTGAAATCATGCACATATGATTTTGTTCGTATCATAATTCTATCGTGCCAAATCCCTCATCGTGCCTGAACAATTGTAAATCGACTCTCTTGATTGTGCAAAACTCGTCATTCTTGGATCGTGCCTAAATCTTCTATCATGTTTTAACCCCACTACCAACCTTTAATTTCGAGGACGAAATTTTTATAAGGTGGGTAGGATTGTAAGCCCCTAAATTTTGGGCTTATTTTTTTCAATTTTATAAATCAATTATTTTGAACAGATATTATTATTGATTATTATTTGATTTAATGCTCTTTACCGTGACTTGGAATTCTAGAGCATCAGGGATGCCAGTCTCTGGAAACTTCCTTCTTGGAGTTTGTAGTAGACGAGATTATCTTCATTTTGATATATCGTGTCCCATCCAAACTCGTTCCCTTGTGCTCCTTTTGTATCGCGCAAGTTCGGGTCAATTTAGACCATTTAAATTATTAATTGATTTCCCACTCTTTTCCTTGATCTCCATAAGCACGTTACCGTGGCTTTTAATTTAGGAGCACTGGACTAGTCTTTTTCTTGAAACCAACTTGTCATGCCTGATCTACTCGAGACGCTCTTCACCCCTGACCTTTGTGTCCCACTCAGACACTCCATTTTGTGCTCCATTTCCTTCGCACAACTTTCGGTTCAATTTAGGCCAATTAATTATCTACCGTGAAACCTGATTTAAATTCCAATTTAATTTTGGGACCCGACATCGACCCAACCTAGTCGACCACAAATATGGACATGGCCCATATGAAGCCTACTACCCGCCTGTCACTTGTGTCCCATTTATTTGAGTCCCCGCATGTTATTTATTTATCCATAATTATAAATCCCTATTTTAATTCAAATATTGCACCATGTCCGATTTTGGCCCGACCCGGTTCTACCGAAACCGAACCCAAGCCCCATGTTGCCCTCTCATGACTGCTCAATTACCCCACAAGATTTTCCTATTTTGAAAATATTTCTTTCTCTCTCTACTTATTAAATATCCTAAATATCTCATGTGTATATATATACATTTTTTTTTTTTTTTCATGTGTATATATATATATATATATATATATATATATATATATATATATATATATATATATATATATATATATATCTAATCTAATCTAATCTAATATAAATATATATATATATATATATATATATATATATATATATATATATATATATATATATATATATCTAATCTAATCTCTCTCTCCCTCCCATAAGGATAACCCATTTCCCCCCTCCTGTACACAGCACACCCCCTCCCTCTCACATCAACCGACTTCCTTCTCTCTCTCTCTCTCTATTCACTTTTTCTTTCTATTTCTCTCTCTATTTTTTTATAACTCACATATCTCTCACTCACCTCTCTCTCTCAAACTCTCATTTTTTTTCTTCTCCTACACACAACTCCTCCATCCCGACAGCCCATGGCCGAACCCCCCCTCATCCAGAGCTCACCCTCCTCCTTCTCACTTCAAAAATTCTCTCCTCCTCCGTCATCACCTCCACGTACCACCACCATCATAGTCGAACACCATCACCATCATCACCACATGCCAACACCACCTCCCCCACCTGCTGGCCGCGCCGCCGTGCCCACCACCGCACGCCTCGCCGTGCCAGGCCGAGCAACCGCACGGCAGCAGCAGCACAGCAGCAGCGTAGCAGCTGCGAGCAGCTGCAGTAGCTGCCGCACCTCACAGCGCGCGAGCCGTCGCGAGTTGGCGCGCCGCGCGAAGAACCACCGCCGTCGCCGGCCACCCTTGGCCTGGGCGCACCTGGGCGACCACCCCGGGTGTGTCCCCGATCTCCCCGATGAGCCAAACAGGCTATTCATGCGTTTTGCACGAAATCCCGTCGACGCGCGCGCGGACGATTTTCAGAAAGTTTGCTCCGGGACAGCGACTTCGCACCGATTTTCTGGGAAATCCGACCGTTGGATCGGCGAACTCCTTGCTCCGTCTCAATCTCGGTATATCCACCTTCACTCCCCTCAATTTTCGCCCGTTAATTTTGTCGTTTGATACATCAAAACCGGCCACCAAGTTGACGTTTTAATTTGTACTATTTTTGGACAGTTTTGCGACGCCAACTTCGTGGGTTCGTATCTTTGTCATCGCAGCTCCGTTTTGCGCACCACCAGTTCCGGTGCACAGCTGGTATAACCCTCTTTCTATCTCCTTTAGATTCCTTTTCAGTTTGAGCTTGTTAGGTCGGTCGAATTTGACGCCAAAGTTGGCCGTTCGAATTCTTAGTGTTGCACTTGTAAAATTCCATTTTTAAACCCGGGACTCCGGATTTAATTTCTGACACCACCAGTAGACTCGTGGCGTCGTTCTGGCCTGTTTTCATATAAATTTTGCTTGATTTGGAGAACGTGGGCCCTGGCACGCATTTCGGTGCAAAGCGGGTCCCACTTTCTGGGTCAACGGGTCATTTTGAGTTCGGCTCATCGGAATCCAACTCCGGATATACCGTTGAGTTCGTATCGTCATTCTGGACTCGTTGACATATAATTTGCTAGGTTTTAGTGGACATTGGTTCCGGCACGCATTTCGGTGCAAGTCGGATACCAATATCCGGGTCAACGGGTCATTTTGAGTTCGGCTCATCGGAATCCAATTCCGGATATACCATTGAGTTCATATCATCATTCTGGACTCGTTGACATATATTTTGCTGAGTTTTGAGGACATTAGCTCCAACACGCTTTTCCGTGCAAATCGGTTTCCAATGTCCGGGTCAACGGACCAATTTGAGATCGGGTCAACGGAATCCAATTCTGGATATACCGTTGGGTTCGTATCGTCATTCTGGATTCGTGGACATATAATTTGTTAGCTTTTGTGCACTTTTATTTTGGCACATTTTTCGGTGCAAAGTGTCCAACGGCGGATATCATTTTTGTCCAAAATTACCGTTTTGCCCCTGTGTCTAAATTAGACTTTTGGACAGGCTATCCTAGCTGATTTGACCATTCTGGACACGTTGGTGATGTTAGTTTCATCATCCGACAACATCTGTATATTTCTTTCCTTTTTGTGTCACCCTATTATTATAATATTTTCTCCTTTTGGTTGTTTTAGAGACCCGTCGATTTCAGTGATTTCTAAATCACCGAAATGCATAAGTTGACCTCGTAGATGTTTATAAAGACTAGCTTTTACCCAGTTTGACCATGGTTGACTACTTTGACTGAACGTCGAAGTAGAGTCAATATTTGACCTAGGTTAGACTAGTTTTGACCTTGGTTGACCACAGTTGACTATTTTGACCAAAAGTCAACCGGAAGACAACCGTAGCATAAAATTGATTGAAACTGGACCGAAGTTGACCAGTTGACCCAAAGTCAAATGTTAGTCAACGTTAGTCAAGTTTGACCTAGAGTTGACCTAGAATTGACCAGAGTTGACCAGTTGACCAAAGTCAACTGTACGTCAACCTTGACCCAGTTTGTCTTAGTTTGACTTAGTTTGACCTAGATGTTTAGTATGTCTTTTGACCCTGATCAGCTCTTGTATTATTTCATCTTTAGGTCTGTGGTTTTACTCTGAACCCTGATTCATATTGACAGCAGGACCCCAGGCGAGTACATTCTCTGATAATATTTCTGTTTTATGATATCGTTTATGTTTCTTGTATTTAGTGTAGATACCCTTGTTCTCTTGACACATTGTTCACACGGATTGGTATTTTCCTGGATCCCGTCATGAGATATTATTTCTCGCTCTCCTTGGTATATCTTGTGCAAGTCTTTCTTGTTCCTTGTGCATTGTATAGACACGATTCCTGCGAAGGCTAGCTACCCTCTCGGAGAATCGCATGTCATGATGTGTCATGTTTGGATCCATTATACTAGTCGGGGACGGGGAGTATTAGTGTAGATGTGTGGTCATTATCCACCTTGTTATTCTTGTAGACCTTGTGAGTGTTAATCATACACCTCACGTATGATTAACCAGGCCAGTAGACCTTGTACAAGACCCAAGCCGGCCACATGTTGAAACTAGTACTCACACACTTAGATAGATGATTCTTGATTCTTGTACATGTCATGATCAGTTTTACTTGCCCTGTTCTAGCTCTAGATTACAGTATACCTTGCCATGATACTCACATGTACATTTCATGATTTCTTGTATATTTTCTCTATTTACTGCTACATTTTCAATATCGTCTAATTAGAACTGTTATTTGAGATTTGTGCTCGTTCCATCATGACTGGATATGTTGATAAAATTTTAGGAGTAGTGCCCTCAGTATTGGATTTCATGATGTTGCTAGCTGAGGTGGATCTCACTATTCTTCTATGTGAGTTGCCTGGTAGTTATCCTTAGTTAGTCTTATTGTTCCTTCTTTATTTTCCTGTCTTATGATCATTGTAGATTCTAGTTGTTCTAGTGATATTGTAATTATTTCTTGTCTTATCTTCCTTAGTTTTCGTGATGTGACATGAGTACATTTCTAGTTATGGATCTTTAGATGTTGTAGTTAGTATAGTATACTTGACAGCGTTCTACCGCCGATACCGCGGCGTAGGCTGGGCGTGGCCCACGTATTCGTACCCGTATATCTGGGTGCGGGTCGTGACAGCTGTCCTGCAGAAGATGGCTCGGTGATTGATTGTCTGAAATCAATTATACTATAGCGAATCGTTCGTGTATTGATCTGGCTCGTGTATTGATATGGCTGACCCTGCTTAGCCTTCACCACCAATGACCAATGATGGTGGAGGGATTCCTGCCAAGTCCACAGGGGGCGCCCTGAATGAATAAGGCTGATGTCAGTCCTTCCACCAATGAATGCTGGCACATGCTATTTTGCAAGCCTGTCTACTTGATCTTATACTCGTCTCTTATGTCTTTCACATATTATTCAGACCCTCGGAGCAAAAAAAAATTCATGGGTTCAACAACATGGGTACCCTTTTTGGTATGTGAGATTTGGCTTATAATCGCTGACATTGCTACCTCTTTACTTTACCAATTACATGTAAATATATAAAGGAAAAAAAGACGAGTATTGGATAATCGAAGTGAGACGAACCTTCAATTACTAACGAAAATGCTTTATTGCCCGTGGGGGGTGATCGCACACCGCGCGCATGCCCGCATGCCGTGTGTCACCACCCCATTGGCCCCCGCTGCCTTCAGGGCCCATGTCGTCCCCCTCCCCCCCAATGAGAGAATGACACGTGGTCCAGAACCGCAGTCCAAACCCGCTGGCAACCTAACATCTCCGAATTACTAAATCATGTGTACCCTACCTCACGGATCGTAAAACCTCATGATATGAAGCCGTTCACTGTGCTGCGGCATGAAGATAATTTGACACCAGCAGTCTAGAGAAAGGTATTATTACTCATAATTGTATTCTTAGAATGGGGCGTCCCGTGCATAAAAACTCAACGGTTAGGACGTCGCATGGGCGGTCGAGGACCGGCACCATTCTACCACAGGTATAAACGACGGCCGACCACGCGGTCCGTCGTGCGGTGCCCAATGGGCGTCAGGAAGACGTCGTAAGGGCATCGTGCGCATAGAACGGGTGGCTGGGCGGCATCGGCTGTCGTAGGCGTCGTGAAGACGTCGGGAGCACCTTCGGCGTCGGGGGCGAAGCGAGGCGTTGAGTTGCCGGCGTCGAAAGACGTCGGCCGTCCCGTGAGGCTCTGGAGCGCGCGAAGTGCGCAAGGCGTACGTGTGGGGCGATGATAAAAAAGCCAGTGCGGACAAGATCCGTACGAAGAGTCCGAAGCGACATGACGACCGGCTAAAAATCGTGTGCGAGGAGACACGATTTAACTGAACCCGCACTTGCTGGTTTCAAAAAGAAAAAAAGAAAAAAAAAAAAGTTTAGATTCTTTCTTGCTTTGGTCGAGGAGTAGCAACTTCAGATTGCTTCGCCAATGTAGTTTTTATTGACTGACATTCATAACTGGAAAATGAACTCAAGTAAGAGGTCTCAAACTTACTCCACTGATTATGAAAGTTTGGAGATGTTGCATATCACAAGTTTCCTGTACTAGATTGTATATGATGCTCGGTTGCACTGATTCTTAAGCATGGGGGTGAGCATTATTCGGTTTTTGACCAAAAATACACTTTAAAAAAAAAAATCGGTTTCAGTTTTGAAAATACCAAAATTTTCTATTCGGTTTAGATTTCAGTCCGAATATATATATATATATATATATATATATATATATAGGAAAACTTGATGGTAAAACTTTTGAATTCCAAAAATATCCTTACATGTCTATACTAATTAAAAATGGTTCATTAATTTTAATAAGGACACTTAATAATTATGAAGACTACCCCTTGATCTTCCTAAAAAGTTTTCCTAAATTAACTAAAAGAATATTAAAATACGTGCTCTGCTAGTCTATTCTACTATATAATGGGAAAACTTAGATGGTGAAACTTTTAAATTCCGAAAATACCCTTACATACTTATACTAATTAAAAATAGTTCATTAATTTTAATAAGGACAACTTAGTAATTAGGAAGACTACCCTTTGATCTTCCTAAAGAGTCTTCCTAAACTAATTAAGAAATATTAAAATACGTGCAAGGCACGTGCACATATGCTAGTCTACTATATAATAGGAAAACTTAGATGGTGAAACTTTTGAATTCCGAAAATATCCTTACATGTCTATACTAATTAAAAATGGTTCATTAATTTTAATAAGGACAACTTAGTAATTACGAAGACTATCCTTTGGTCTTCCTAAAAAGTCTTCCTAAGTTAATTAAAAAAATATTAAAATACGTGTAAGGCACGTGCACATATGCTAGTATCTATTCTACTATATAATAGGAAAACTTGATGGTAAAACTTTTGAATTCCGAAAATATCCTTATATGTATATACTAATTAAAAATGGTTCATTAATTTTAATAAGGACAACTTAGTAATTACGAAGACTATCATTTGGTCTTCCTAAAAAGTCTTCCTAAGTTAATTAAAAAAATGTTAAAATACGTGTAAGACACGTGCACATATGCTAGTATATATATACACACACACACACACAAACGCTATAGGTATATACTAAATAAATTTAGGTATATTTAGTTACTATATATATTAAAAAAAAGTGCAAACAAACCGAAAAATCGAATAAACCGAACACTTAACCGATTTAATTTGGTTCGGTTTGATTCGGTTATGGCCAATTCGGTTCGATTTCAGTTTTGCTTTTTCGATTTTCGGTCCAATTCGATTTTCGGTTATTCGGTTCGGTTTGAACCGAATTAACAGAATGCTCACCCCTAATTATATCACCATGAAAACACCTTGGGAACAAAAGGATATGTCAACCCGGCCATAGATGAACATTCTCAGGAAAGTACCGGTGCATCTGAAGAATTAGTAGCTTTTGTGGTCGAAATTGTACTAATATATATTGTTTCATGTAGTTTAGCTCCAAAGAGAGGCAGCTCCACCATTGAGCCAGACTTGATGAGTCTTTCTGTGCAGATTACTAGGGTTCCATCATGAAACAGAAGTGAGAAACCCCCACAACTTAATAACTGCATAGTTTCTGTAGGTGGTGCTCTGCCAAGAAATGCTGTGCTTGATTGAGATACTTTTAACTGAGTTGGAAACGTTGACAAATACAGTTATTTCAGATTGTGTATATTCTGTTGTTATAAAGTTGACCACATCACCCTTACTACAAAAGGTTTGCAGACTTTCCAGACACTACAACAGTTGCTAAAACATTTGAAGCTCCCATTGGCAGATTACCGCTTCTGAAACAATGAGATAACCACCAACGTATTGATAGAAAAACATGACATAAGACTAAAAAAAAGTCCTTGTGAAATCATAATTTCAGCACAATACGTACCGATTTGTACAAACAATTGTTATTAAGCATGTGATGTGGAGCGACAACCACGCATCGGAAACTCAACTGTAACTAAGTACCTGCAGCATAGGAGGGATCTCAAGACGATCAAATAGACTGGTTAATTTGCATATAACCATGTCTAGTACAAAGTCTAAAATTGCAATAGCTAAATCTTTTACACAAATGAAGTAGGCATAAGTAAATGCACAGAAACTCGGATGATCAATTGGACAGGTGAGAGTAAGTGTAAGACTACAGTGACTGGCTGTACGAAGCTTTGGCTGATACCAATTCTTTAACTGCAAAACAAAAGAACATACAGAATGTCCGTATGCAATGCCAAGTCCATGCAATTAATGGCAGTTAAACTTTTATACATCTGAGGATCTGCCAGCAATGTTTAAAATACATCCCATCTAGTTTTCTTCGAGTGAACTATACAACAAAAAATGATTGTGAGAACTGTCAATCAGCAACAAAAGCGCTGGGTACACTAGCCCGGACCACAGATTCGTCAGTCGATTACATGTAATCATCCTGTCTAATTTAGAACTGGAGAACCTACTTCCTATTGTAAGTTATCCTAATTATACACAGAGGGCAGAAGTGGCACTGTGTTCTACCAGTACCCATCTTCATCAATTGTCATGCCTGCACATTGTTATCACAAATTAGATTTGATTTGAGTGAATTCATTAATCAGACAATTGGAATCAGGATTGGTAAAGTTGTTCAACCTAACCTTTCAGTGAAATTCAAAGTCTGCTTCCTATCCGTTCACCTGTGACAAAAGATGTTGGATGGAAACCTAAGCTGCTACACTTCAGAAATACAATATGGTTAACAGGATTTTCCCACAAAACAACTTTATCCCTCGCTACCTCTTGTACACTTTCAGATAGGGGGCAAAGTTGAACCTGTCTGAATAAGGGACCCAAAGCTCCTTCAAAAGCACGGAGGACTATCTTGCTAGCAGAAAATCAAGTGTCGCCAGCAGTCTGCATTAGTAAATAAATCAACTCAATACAATGTTGCATTGTGAAGTAAAATAAATTAGCTACACCAGCAAAAGTCCCATTCTAAGTTATCAAGTTGGTTAATTATTGTAGATTAGTTTTGGGAGATGATTATCAATACTTGGATTTTTAATGAGCTTATAGTAATTGTTCTTCGTGAATGTTAAATAAAGTTTTTTTTACAAGGTTCGCAGTATCGGTATTGGAATTGGTATCGGATATTGGGATCGGTAGTATCAGCGGTTTCGGATCGGAGGATAAGATTTTTGGTATTGAAATCAAATAATTATTAATAAATTATTAAAATTTTAGAAAGAATATTTTATACATTTAAGCATAATTTGAAGTATTTTTTGTGTTGTTTCTTAGTAGTTTTGAAATTCAATGAAATAATAGTCACCCTTACCGATTGGTTTAACTGCGACAGTTAAGTTTTTTTTTCTTTTATATGCTTTTACAACCTTACTATGCTTTTACATCATTGCCAGTTGGTCTTTTTCGTTCAATTATTTTTGCCGAATTGACTGAAAAGAGACCCCTCAATGTTGGTATCGATCAGTATCAGTATCGATCGGTATCTGTCAGGACATGCCAAACCGTACCGCTATCGGACGTATCAGATCGATATTGGCCAATACTGCAAACTATGGTTTATTAAGTGTTCTTGCTTTAGCCGATTAGCATGTCTGAACTATGCTTGCATATACCTGCACCGCAAATGCTTACACTGAACCAATTCTCGGCACTTGTAGAAATTATATATTGAATATTGAGAAAAAGGTCAGCATAAATATAATTCATCGCTGAGCCATATGCTTCAAATCATAGTTCGCAGTATCGACCGATACCGATCCGATACGGCCGATACTGATACGGTTTGGCATGTCCCGATCCGATACTAACCGATACCAGATACTGACCGATACCGACAGTCGGGGTCTCTTTTCCGGTCAATTCGGCAAAAAAAATTGAACGAAAAAGACCAATCAACAAGGGTGTAAAAGCATAGAAAGGTTATAAAAGCATGTAAATGAAGAAAACTTATCTTCAATCGTATGTAAATCAATCAGTAAGGGTGACTACTATTTCATTTAGTTTCAAAACTACTAAAAAACAACACTGAAAATATTAAAATTATGCCTAAATGTGTAAAATATATTTCCTAAAATGTTAATAATTTATTAATAATTATTTGTTTTCCGATAACACAAAATCCGAAACCTCCGATACTGTCGATCCCGCCGATCCCGATACTCATAGGAATGGTCCGATACGATACCGTTTCCAATACCGATACTTCGAACCTTGCTTCAAATGCATGTAAAAGGATTACAATATGTTTCCCCTCAGAGTCAAACATAACAAGATTACATATGAAGCACATGTCATGAACCATGTCAACTACTGAACTATTTACCAGTTATAAATATTTACTTATTGTCATGTTATATGTAGAGGGAAAAATGTATATTTCTGATATGTATTGATGCCACCATTTAAATCATAAACTAGCAAGTATAAATTAACAAGTAAATGCATGTTACTACTTGGGTTTACTTGGGTTTTAATTTGTTTATATAATTCTTTGCTTTCCATTTTAATGCCGAGGCATTTAAGACTTCAATAGCTGATGCGTTACAGATTGCAAGTTACAAACCACAAATGTACTTCATTGATTTTTGTATAATATAAATGGTGAAGTTTGAAGTTGGTTCTGGTTAAGCCGATTGGCCAAATTGAGTTTCTTCTATCATATCTACAGTTATATACTAACTGATTTAGTTCACAGTATGCTGGAAGGATATGATCGTATGTGTATCTGATATGGAAAGAATCGATATGAACCAGTTTGGGCCTTTTTTGATTTCTAGGACTCGCACACAACACAAAAGTTGTTTGCAGTGTGCTTTTTGGATTACTGATGAGGACATACATAGCCAAACATTCACTGAACCCTGGCTTCAAGGCATCAACCATGGCACCTATCATCTAAGGGTCGCAATATGGGTTTGACCAGCTAACTCAACATCTTAGGCCGGTTTGTGTCAGGTCTAAACAGGCTTCCGTATAAACAGGTCAATCCGTATAACCCGTTTAATATACAGGTCGGGCCGGGATCTAGGGTGTTGACCTGATTTGACCCGTTTATTCAACAAATCAAGTTCAAGAGTGACAAATGGCAATTTGGTCAACCCATTTATCCGACCTGTTTACCTGCCTTCGTAACCGGGTTTGGGTACATAAACAGGTTCATGTATAAATGGGTCTACCCGCCTAACGCAATTAATAAACGGGTTGGGTCCAGGTTAAGGGTCTAACCTGGTTTGACCCGTTTATCAAATATCCAAGCTATACTATACTATCATAAATCATAATCCCGATTTCATTTTCCTATGTTCTGAATTCTGATAATGGTGAAATTTTGTTGTGAAGGACTAGTGGTAAGCAATGGAGCATTAATGGATGAATGTATTTAATAAATGCAGTAAACTTTGGTTCATTGTACAGCCTCAATTGGGGATGCATACTAAATTTGAATGGGTGGAGCATTAATACCCAAAAAAAGGATGGAGCATTAATGACTGAAAGTATTCCACTTGGCTACCAGACCCTACCCAGTAAATAGAGAGTACAGCCGGCTATGGGTCAGATCCCGTTCAGACATTATTTGCAAATTGAGTTTAAGATATACCTCCAAAATTACAAACTTACCATTACTTTCATACATTACTACATGGCATTACATTTAAACAATCAAGCCTTCCATAAAACGTTACACAACATAAGTTGTTGATCTGACAACAAATGCGTAGTTTGCAGTATCAGCCGATACCGTACGGTTTGCATGTCCCGATCCGAATACGACCGATACATGATACTGACCGATACCGACATTAGGGTCTCTTTTCCGGCCAATTCGACAAAGAAAATTGAACGAAAAAGACCAATCAGCAAGAGTGTGAAAGCATAGTAATATTGTAAAAGAACAAAACTTATCTATCGCATGTAAACCAATCGGCAAGGGTGAGTACTATTTCATTCAATTTAAAAACTACCAAGAAACAACACTGAAAATACTTAAAATTATGCCTAAATGTATAAACATATATTTTCTAAAATCATAATAATTTATTAATAATTATTTGCTTTCTGATACAAAAAAAACCCAATACTTCGATCCGAAACCGTTGATACTGCCGATATCGCCGATATCTATACTCATAGGAATGGTCCAATACCGATACTACGAACCTTGAACAAATGTTGTTAACAAAGTTCATTAAGAAATGCATCCGACCACTAACTTCCCACATACATCCAAAATAGTATGCATCAACAAATTACATCCAAAAGTGAAAGTTCATTAAGAAAAATATCAAACCCCCAACATAGAGATCTGCTCGAAAGATTAATTCTTAAGATCATTTGTAGGTTGTCTGGGAGAAGACAATGAAAGTATGGGAGAGAGGAGATCAGGAAGGTAGTGGAGAGAGGCACTTTTTGTAAGAGGCTTCTACTGTTTTGCAAGGTGAGAGAATGAGAAAATTAAGGTAGGTGAATGATTGCATATACATGGGCCATCCGGGTCGCATCTAGGTCTGGGTCGGACAGTAAATATACTATTGGATTTGAACCAGTGCAGCTTGGGTCCGGGCCAGGTCGGTTACAAAAATAAGTGGATTGCACCCTAGCCGGTTATATGTAGGGTCCAATTTTTGTACCCAATTCCTGCTCACTTGAGTCGGATCCGAACCGGGTTCAAATAATTTTCGAGTCGGATACCGGGTCGGGTCTGGATTTTGGGTAGAAATAGCAGCCATAGCCACAACTGATCGGTCCATATTTGAAAACCCATTAACCCAGAAAAGTTATATAAATTCTCTAGTATTTATATAATTCATTCATTATTCAGAAAGTACATCACCACCGCCTCCTAAGCCTATTCTAGTTTCCAAAGAGCATAAGGTCCACCAGATGACCTCGCTGTCCACGTCTTCCTCTTGGCTTTATCTCCCCTCGGCGTATTCTATTATCCATACTCTTCCTTAGAAGTTTGGATCCTCGAGTCAGAACCCACATCATCTCTATATCATTCATTCCTCCATCATCATCATTGGCGGTTTCTCGAATCACCATTGTCTTCCTTAAAATCAGCCTCTAGATAAAGGAGATTCGCCAATTGTTAGTCCTGGGGCGTAATTTTTTCGATGGAAAACTGATTTATGCAACACTTCGAAGAAGGTGCACGATAGAGATCCCGGAGGATCCTGAGAGACAAACTCAAATGTAGCACTTCGAAGAAGGTACAAATGAATTCGTAGCAGTAGCAATGAAAATTCCACAAACAATTTCTGATTAGATCAGAACTGTACTCGTTCAGAACGAGTTGCAAGTGGATGAACAGAAGAATAAAATGGACGGAATGTGAGAACGGCATGCTGGGATAAATGATCACCGGCACTCAAAGCTTGATTCGCCCCACACGAACAGCTTCCAGGAACCAGCAAGTTCAGAGATGAACTTTTGGAACACTCTGCTCTTCTGACTCCTCGGTGCAATGACTCCTCGGATGGCGTTGTTCCTCTCTTCTCTGCTCTCGTGAATTTTGTAAGAAAATTGTGAGGAATGAACTGTGCTAAATGAGAGAGAAGAAAGCAACTTATATAGACGCGCGCAGAAACCGTCCAGTATGCAAAACGTTCGGGACATATGAAAAATTGCTCCAGAACGTTTCGTAACCGCTCAAATCGTGCACAGACACGACTGAGCCAATTGGCGCACAACGTGCGCCAATTGCGCATAGCGCGCGCTAACTGCGCACTCGCGCACCGCTACACCAATTGCGCACAGCGCACACTACGCGCCATCAGGCCGAACCAACTGGCGCGCCAACGGGCAGCGCCACCTGGCCGCGCTAATTGGGCACGCCATCTGGCCTCACGATCAGGCAACGCGAACGGATACACGATCGACTGCGCAGAGGCTCGTGCAGCGAGCGCAACTTAAGCGCACTATGCGCCTAGCGACGATGCTGACGTGCTAAGTGCAAAGTGCGCCAACAAAACACCACATTACGCCTTGCGCTTCCTTGCAATGCTACGCCGCTATGACATGGCTTAAAGCCAAGGCATTACCCCTACTCGGGAACCCCATCGTAGTGTCATATTGCTGTAGCATGAGGTCACAAGCCTCTATGTAGTGCCAAACTACCCAGCATGAAGTCTTGCGCTTTCTTGCGGTGTTACGCCGCGACGACATGGCTCGCGAGGCCGAGGCTTTACCCCTATCTGGGTACCTCTTCGTGGTGTCGTGCCACTGTAGCATGAGAACATCGTCCCCTTTGTAGTGTTGTCTACAACTCTTTAATTTCATCATAAAGCATTAAGCTACATGCCTATTTGTGGTGCTACGCCGCTATGACTTGGTTCGGAAAACCGAGACATTATTCCTACCTGGAAACCTCATGGTGGAGCCACTCCACTGTAGCATGGAGTTACACTCCTTGTAGTGTTGTGCTACCGTGCTTCCTGTAAAGCACACCAGGCATTCACTCTGCCTGGGAACTCATTAAGACGTTTAAGCCATCCTCACTACAGGATCTGTTCTCCGCAAAAAACATATAGTAGACAACAGTGGTTGTAGGTCCGTATCCTTTCATGCCACAAAGGACATGTACCCATTGTTTCTTATATTTTTCCAGTTAGTGGTCCCCCTTGAACCAAAAGCTAGATGCCTAACAGATTTTTCTTTGAACTAATAGCATAAAATTTTATGGTAGGATTACAATAACACAATATCAGAATGCCTTCAAGCCCATTTTACAAGCTGTCATCGACCAGCTGGCGCTTGAGGCCCTTTGTGAACGGATCCGCCAGGTTCTCCCGACTCCGAACATCAATCACTGCAATGACACCTCTCTTGATGAGATCGTGCACCGTCCTGTGCTTTAACCGCACAATTCTTTTCTTCCCGTTGAAAAGATCATTTGATGTCACCGCCACAGTCGCCTGGTTGTCGCAGTATATCGAAATCGTCGATATCTGTGCCCCAACCACTGAAAGATCATACATGAGCTCCCAAAGTCATTTTGCTTCTTCCGCTGCGATATCAAGTGCAAAGAACTAAGATTCTATGGAGGAACGAGAGAGCATAGTCTGCTTCTTCGACTTCCACGATATAGCAACTCCACCCATCTTGAAAATGAATCCACATGTGGATCTCTCGCTCTCTACCTCTGACCACCAGCTGGCATCACTGAAGCCTTCTACTACCGGTGGATCTCCGCTGTAGTGCAGTGCATATGTCTGAGTCTTCTTGAGATATCTCATTATCCGGAAGATCCTGATACCCGTAGCGTGTGATCATCTTCTCAATATAATGAGAATGTGACAACGCCAGTCCAATTTCCGCCCGGATGATCATGATCCCCAAGATCACATCAGCTTCCCCCAAGTCCTTCATACTGAACTTGGTCGAGATGAACTTCTTTGTCTCCGTGACACAGCCTATATCCGTACCTAGGATCAGCCCATATCCGTACCTAAGATCAGCATGTCGTCCACGTACAGACAAACGATTACACCTCTTCCATCAGCGAACTTTGTGTAAATATACTTGTCCGTCTCGCTGACCCTGTAGCCATTTGACCTTATAACCTTGTCAAACTTCTCATGCCACATTTTGGGAACTTGTTTAAGACCGTACAAGTATTTCACCAACTTGTAAACTGTCTTCAAGACCCTTGACGACAAATTCCTCTGGTTGTTGCATGTAAATCTCTTCGGTCAGCTTGCCATTCAGAAAAACTGTTTTTACATCTATCTGATGTATTACCAACTTATGTATTGCTGCGAGAGCAATTAACATTCTAATTGTGGTTATCCGGGCTACTAGAGCATACGTGTCGAAGTAGTCGATCACATGCTTCTGAGAAACCCCCTTGGCTACTAGCCTAGCCTTGAACTTGTCAATAGTTCCATCTGCTTTCATCTTCTTCTTGAAGATCCATTTGCATCCGATGGATTTTGCTCCTTCAAGAATATCAACCAACACCCAAGTGTTATTAGAGATGATTGAATCAATTTCATTGTCTATCGCCTCTTTCCAGAAAATAGCGTCTCTTGTCTTCATCGTCTCATCATAGGTAAGCGGATCTGCTTCCACATGATAGGTGACAAAGTCATTTTCGAAGTCCTTCGGCCTCCTCACTCGCTTAGTTGACGGCTCAGCGAGTTCTAGTTCAACAGTTGTTTCAACAACTTCTTGGACTACGTTCTCATTGGAAACTTCAATTTCCTACGCACCCTCATTGTTCTCCGGAATATCCGTAAGAACAATGTTATTGTGCCTTGCAAATTTATCTTCAAAATATTCTGTGTCGCGAGATTCAATGATATGATTTGATTCAATATCAAGAAATCTCGGAACATCACTCTTCTCGGCATAACCCAAGAAGATCATCTTCGTAGCCCTTGTCCCGAGCTTCTGAATCTTCAGATCCGGGAGTTTCACAGATGCCACACACTCCCATACTCGAATGACATTCAAGTTAGGTCTGACTTTGAACCAGAGTTCATGAGGAGTAACGTCCGAAGTTGCATGCGGCACTCTATTCAGAATAAAAGTGGTCGTCAATGCAGCTTCTCCCCAGTAGCATTTTGGAAGACCCGCAGTCAACCGTATTGAATTTATCATTTTTTGTCAACGTTCTCTTCTTCCTTTTTGCTACTCCGTTAGATTGAGAAGAATACGGAACAGTAGTCTCGTTGATAATTCCATATTATTTGCAGAACGATGTGAATTCATGAGACCGATACTCTCCGCCTCGATCACTTCTTATTCTCTTGAGTTGTTGTCCAGTTTGCCGTTCAGCCTCGACTCTGAACTCTTTGAACTTCTCGAACGCTTCGTCTTTAGCCTTGAGCAAGTAGACGAACGCATATTTTGAGAAGTCATCAATGAAGGTTACGAAATACTTCATCCCGACTTTTGTAGAGAACTGTTTGAAGTCACAGATATCGGAGTGTACCAATTCCAGAGGATTTGTGCTTCGATTAACCCGAGGAAAGGGTTTCCTTGTGATCTTCTTCTGCGCACATACTTCACATTTCTCTACCTTATTCCCACATTTGGAGATAAGTCCTAAGACTAGACATTTTGTTTATTCTTTTACAATGAACATGTCCTAGTCTATTATGCCACAACTCGAGAGTATAATCAGAATGAGCGATTGCATTAATAACATTAGACTGATTTACAAGCTAAAGTTTAAACATTCCTTCGGTATAAAACGCTTTCCCGAAGTATGTTCCTATAATGGACATCACCATCTGACCAGCATTGATGTCCATTCTTAGACCTGCGTTACAGAGTAGGCCTCCAGAGATCAGGTTCTTTACGATAGCAGGCACATGCTTCACACCTTGAAGTAGGGGTGAGCATTATTCGGGTTTGAACCGAATAACGAACCGATCCGAACCGAATTAGCTAATAGGTTCGATTTTAATTTTTTTCGGGTCGGGTTCGGTTATTTAAACCCACTTATTCGGTTAAAGGGTTCGGTTTCGGTTATTGGGTTCGATTTAAAACCGAAACCGAATAGCTACGTATAATTACTAAAACACCCTCAGCCCTAACTCTAAGTATATAATGTATTTTTCATTCTCTCTCCTCTCATTCTTATTTTTCTCCCTACCAAACTCCTCAACTCCTAAGCATGAAGCCGACGACGGGATCGGAGGAAAACCCCTACACCCACCGACGTCCGCCTCTCACCGTCGTTTCCAGCCTCTCACCGCCTCTCACTCCACCAAACTCACCACCTATATTCTCACTTCTCACTCTCTCACCATCTCTATTCTCAGTTCTCACAAATCTTCATCTCCTCTACCTCACTATCTCCTCCACCTCCGGCTTCTTTTGAGTCTCTCCTCACATCTCCTCCGGACCACCACCTCGCTCCGAATCTCATCCACCTCCGGATCTAGATCTCCTCCACCTCACTCCGGAATACCCAAAAGCGATTCCATCTTGTAAGTTATTTTTTGTTAATTTCTATATTTTTTTTGTTTCTTTCTAATTATTTTATCTCTCTGATATGGGTATATGCCGTGTATTTAGTTTACAAGCCTTCATTTTTTGCTCTGATTGATGTGTCAAATCTACTTGTCATCCATGCAGATTTTATATAGCTAATGCCTACGGAGGAATTTTTATATATAGTATTTAAGCAATGTACACTATGAGCAATGCATATGTGAGGGTGAGCAATAATTTGTTTTTACTGAGCAATGTTACTGCAAGTATGCAGCTACGATTACATGTAATAATTTGTGTGTCTAGACTCTGGACTGGACCTTGTTTTTTTTTCTAATTATTTGTCAGTGTTTTTTAATTATTTATGATCTTCCAGTGCTATGTATAGATTTTTCTGAACCGGCCAATTCAAAGAGCAGTTTGGAAGTATATGTAATTGTACTTGGCCCATTTTCGGCTTTTATATGTATTATTGAGATTTTTTTGAAGCCCAGCATCCTTTATTTGGGTCCGGCCCATGTGCAATAAAAACGGCCCAACCGATTAAACCGAGCCAATGAATTTGGTTCGGTTTAAAACGGTTCATCCTGCATTCGGTTCGGTTTCGGTTTTGTGTTTTCAAACTTCGGTTAATTCAGTTTTCAATATTTCGGTTCGGTCGAAACCGATTAGACTGAATACTCACCCCTACCTTGAAGCGTCAGAGACTTCCCTGAAGTCAGCTTCAACACCACCGTCCCGATCTCTTGCACTTCAGCTTGTGCCTGGTTCGCCACCATAACAACTTCAGAAGTTGGTGTGTATGTGGTGAACCATTCCTTGCTTGAGTAGACATGGTAGGTGGCACCAGTGTCTACCCACCAGTCAGAGTCAACCCCTACCGCAATGGCCTGAGCAATCATTGCAATTACGTCAGTAATCATGGAAAGCTTACTAGGCTCATCTTGCTCTGATTGCTTGGACTTAGATTTGCATTCACTCTTGAAGTGGTCCTTCTTGCCACATTTGAAGCAAGACAAATGAAACTTTGGCTTCTGTTGCTTGAAAGAAGTCTCATTCACTTTCAGATTGTTGAGATCCTTCTTCTTGTTGTGGAAAGCTGCCTGCTTTTCCTTGGATTCCTTCGTGTGGACAAAATTGTCGTTAGCCATCTGTTTGGACAGAACGTCCACCTTCAGTTGAGCCCTCATCTGGTCCTCAACATAGATTTCTTGCCAGCTTCAGGAATTCCTTCACCTGAGGCAGCATCGATTTTTCGTCTTCAAAGAGCCACTTGTGATATTTTTCAACAATAAATATCTAGGTCATGTTCTTGTCATCTTCGTACAGTTTTTCCAGAGACTCTCATATCTCTCTGGCAATAATCTTCTTAGAATATGATTCCGCCAGGGAGTCCTACATAGCATTAAGGATTAGAAGCCTACAGACTACAGAGGCTATTCTCCTTTCTCCATTTGGTCTGTTTTTAGTAGCAGGAGTAATTGCGGCTGCAGACCCAGTTTCTGGAACATTTGGTTCTTCCTCAGTTAGCACGTGGTCAACTTTCGCAAGCTGAAGATTGAGGCTAACCTTCCTCTTCCAGACTTGGTAGTGATCTCCATCAAATTTCTCTAACTTGTTAAAGTTAGGATCGATGAGTGAAGCACGAAAGTTTTCCATCTTGTGAAATCAAGCTTTGAGATTGTTAGTCCCAGGTCGTAATTTTTCGATGGAAAACTGATTTATGCAACACTTAGAAGAAGGTGCACGATAGAGATCCCGGAGGATTCTGAGAGAAACTCAAATGTAGCACTTCGAAGAAGGTACAAATGAATTCGTAGCAGCAACAATAAAAATTCCACAAACAGCTTCTGATTAGATCAGAATTGTACTCGTTCAGAACGAGTTGCAAGTGGATGAACATAAGAATAAAATGGACGGAATGAGAGAACTATGGGTGTGCATGGGCCGGGTCGGGCCGGGCCCAAATTTTATGGACCCGGACCGGACCCGTTAATTGGCGGGGCGGGGCAGGACGGGTCCAAAAAATATTCAAACCGAAACGGGCTCGACCCGTTCGAAACGGGTTCAAACCGGGCCGACCCGCGGGTCCAAACGAGTCCAAAAAAGTTTTAAAAAATTATAGAATAGTAAACATTTACATATGTTCTATTATCTATAAGAAGAAAACAAGTCTTATGTCTTCCCAAATTTCTAAAATTTGTTTACAAAACAATAACATGGTCTATTATCTATAAACTATAATAGCAAAAAAATTCCAAAATTGATTAAAAAAAATACATACCCATAGAAACGGGATAGTCCGGAGCCCCGTTTATTTTGAAAATAGGACCCGCCCCGTCCCGTTAGTGTCACACGACCCGCCCCGGTCCACCCCATTTAAATTCCAAATTTTATGAACCGGCTTGTTTGGACATTTTACGGTTCGGGCCGGGTCGGAACCGCGGGTCTTGGAACCGTATGCCCACCCCTAGAGAGAACGGCCTACTGGGGTGAATGGTCACCGGCGCTCAAAGCTTGATTTGCCCCACACGAACAGCTTCCAGGAACCAGCAAGTTTAGAGATGAACTTTTGGAACACTCTGCTCTTCTGACTCCTCGGTGCAATGACTCCTCGGATGGCGCTGAAGTGCGCCAACAAAACGTCACATTACGCCTCATGAGCACGAGTCCGAGTCGCTAAGCCCCTATGGGGCTTAGCTCCAATAGAATAAATTCCAAGAGCATTACAAAAAGCATTAATATTTCATTGTTGATTTAGCCTTTTTTCACTAGAAAAACACCCCCACATGGCCATGTGTCACTCCACAACCACATGTACACCTCTCAACAAGCAAAGCTTATATAAAGAGATACCAACCATTTGGCCTAAGCAATGTGGGACTATGTTTCTAGTGCTAAAGGCCAAAACAACAACACCAAGACATTTCTACAGATAGTATTTCATAGGTGAAAGATATTTCGAAAATTTTGTGAAAGAGAAATATTTGAGGATTTTTCAAAGAGCGGCCCATCTCTCTAGTATCTTAACTTAAATATGCTACTACGTTTTTTTTCTTTAGCTTTTTTGAAATTATTTCAGTTGTCTTTGAGCCATGGGTGCCACTTTTCTTTGCTGGGAATTTTGCTTTCAACTATGTTGGGAAAGAAAGTAAAGAGAATCAATGTTTGGGCTCAAAATGAAACCGGCTGTTGATTAAACATATGGCTAGTATAATTAAACAGGCATGTTCGGGCTTGACCTAAATGGGTCACCCATAAAAGGGCCGGGGTCAGGTTGAGTTTTAACAGGTTAACCCGAATTTGACCTGACCAGAACCCCCCGATTGCCACCCCTACTAGCATCCCACTTCTGCCATGAAAGCCTAATAAACAAATGCTTCCAGGAACCTTGGATTACTTGTAAATTGAGACACAGTCTTGGTTACCCATGCACTCCAGAAAACTAGTTGCGTTAACTACAATGAGAGGCTACAAGGTAAACCTAATTGCCTTTACCAGATGGTGTCAATGACTACCTAATAAAACATCGCAATATGATATTTGACTTCATCAATGTACGTTAGGATGCTATAGGTGAATAGTATGTTTTACAAGTACAACATAGGCCTAATATGAAATACAACAAACTAGATGAACAAAACCATCAACGAGCCGTAACAAATCACTTTGCATAAATATCAACTATGTATGCATTGTATGCTCGAACAAAAGCAGTCACCAAGTTACTCTGTCCCTTGATGAATGGCTTTGCAGTGCCCTTCAGAGTTGTGATCTCAACCAAACGGAATTGTTATTCAAGAACTTTATCTCAGAATAAACTATTCAAGTTCATAACATCGCACTAGCAATCTACAAATAGATAATGACGGCTCATAATAATGGTTGACTCATATGTAACAAGACCTTTAACCAAAAACAAAATGTATTCTTACCATTTTAAGTGACCCTCTCCACTTTGCTACTGCGCTAAATGTACAACCAGCAGCAGGAGCCCCAGCAAAATGTTTTGGCAAAAGAGAGCGCAAATGAACAATTAGAAGTAGTGATAACAAAATCAGGAGTCTGTTAACTGTAATACTGGACCTGTAGAGTATCCATGGAGGTTGCAGAGAGTTTCTGTCCACCGCATCAAATTCTAATCAGCAGAGATGAGGGCATTTTGGTGCAACTTCATTAATTATGTACTTCATCAGGTCAAACCCCAGCAGCAGAGAAAGAAATTCATTGAACTTTGATTTTCAGCTTTACTCGACAGAAGTATTGCCAAAACTATGAACACAAGCAGATGGCAGCAAAAACACTCCAAAACAATATCAAACAGACCATAAGTTGAATTTGGAAACTAATCTTGACCCCAGAAGCTGCACCACTGCAATTAGATAGACAAATAGCTTTCAAGCCTCTGCAGAGTGTTGGAAAGTCTTGTAGCACAATGACCATGTGGAACAGCAGCTTATATTGGGAACATGAAACATAACACCGGAGGAGTCAGATTCACCAAGAATCAGATGATCATCTTTTCCAGATCAGGAGTCTCACTAATCCCACAAACTTTACTCCATTCACAATATCAGCATTTAATTCAGATTTGTAACCTACTGCTTCCCTTATGAACATCGATGTATCCCCACTAGCTGTATTCACATTGGTCCAATAGAAGCACCAAGATACTATCTTCATTTGCATGTCTGACTAAGGAACTATCAACAGCTTACACTCTTGTTGCGACAGTGTCTTTATTCTTTTCTGCATGACTGTCATGCAGAGTACTTTCACAAGGCAATCCAATTTTAAGCTCGTTGGAAGAATTCTTTTGAAACATGTCCCTCCCTGCAGGTTCACTATTACAATGTTTTAGAAAAGCAGTCTCTGAAGACATGCAGTCCAGAGCTTGACATTCAGATTTGTAAGTGTTGGAAAAAACCTCTCTTTTATGTTCCAGAACTTTGATCTGATGCTCAGGATTGACAACCACCTCCTTATCAGAGGCAAGGTTAGACTCGAACGAAGATAACACAGGAGACCCATTTCCTGCAAGGAGTGACTGCCGAGGATCAACTATAGTAGATTGTCTTACTGAAATTCCATCAGCAACGGCAGCATCCTCACTGTCTACTTTGTGAGCCGGATGCACAGTACCCACACAAGGTACTGCAACTTTAGGCTCTTTAGAAGAAGTTATTTGGAATTCATCGTCCCCAATCAGCTCATCGTGATAAACAACCTCAGTCTGAACAAAATGGTCCACATCCACAGCAGCCTCTGAAGACTTTGGATCTTGGCATTTGGATTCATGAGAAACACCAAAATTTTCAGTTTTGGGGACAACAATGTCTACATCTTTGACCTCATGCCTCGAATAGGCAATCTCATCAGAACTAGAGAGGCTAGACTGAACATAAGCTTCATTATCTGTTTCAATCATAAAATGATGCTTGATTACAGGTTCATCCTGATCAGCTATAGAAAAAGTAACACAAAAGCAGTCTATGGTTGTAAAGGAAACAGTAACAAACAGGCAGGTCATATCAGTCATCATAACTTACCTCTACCAGCATTTCCATTATGATCAACTGATTCTTTTTTCGGTATTGGTTTCAGCAGTAGACCAGTTCCGGGGAAAACTAACATGTTCATAGTCCTGATTTCTTGTTTCTGTGATTGCTCAAGAGGCATAAAGCCGAACACATTAACCCAGGTCTCCTTCAGCTCAGAGATAGCAGGTATTATGAGTTTTTCAACATCAAGGGAATATAGAGCCTGAAGCATGAAAAACAACAAGTTTATATCCATGAAAACAATAATATGGATGAGAGAAAAGTTGAGCATATATCAACCATAATTAACAAGAACTGCATGCATTATGATAATGATGACCCTAATTGATAATCTTAATTAAATTATACAACAGAAGTGGTACAATGAAACTTACATAATGCTGAAGGCATTAAGCAAAGAGTATATGTTCTTGACAGGCAAGTGAAAGTTATAAAAATGTTCAGTATTTTAACAATATGATCTCAATAGCTTCTGTGCATCCATGAAAACCCATGTGTATGTAGCTGGTAGGTCATGTTAGCTTCCTCAGAGACCCACTTAGCAGTTGTCCATATTTTATGCTCCATGGAGCATTTTCCAATACAAAACACTACAAATCATCCTAATAATACTCTCATAATAATAAAAATAAACACCAGGCACTTTTAAGTGTCTTCTCATTATTCTAGAAAGTATACCCAATCTACATGCCCACTCATTCAAAATGCCTGAGCAAGGTTTCCTCAAATAATAAGATCATTCATGACGACAATACCACTATAACCATGGCAGAAATGCCAATCTGGCATCCGATACATTGAATATTTTATTATGTGAATAAACAATCAACAACAATAAAGCTTTTATGCTATTATGTGAATCTAGGAATGTAACAATCTGATGCCAATAACCTGTCATGACTAAAATAACATGCTTGATACCTGAAACCTGAAATGTGGTTTGATTGGATTTTGATCTTTAATGAAATCAATAAATTACCTAACACTTTGAGACCAAAACACAATAACTGAGCTTATAATGATTATAGATGCTTATTAGGTCAATGACCCCATACATATTAAACAATTGACTATACATGATAAGGCTTCCATTTGACTGATATTAAGCATAGCGATTGGCTGTACTAAAGTCAATACACTCGAATCACGCAATGAATTGTTCTCAATTCATTTACATCTTTAACAATGGCGACGATGGTTGATACCAGCTTTACGGACCATGCAAAGTGCGTAACTTATTTCCTGATTTGGCTTATTGCCACCATTCATCCATTTATCCCGAAATAGTATGTTGTTATTTATCACATGCCTGCAATTTAGGTCGTTTAGATTCACCGAACAATTTGTTAATTACCCTCTTCGCTATTTATATTTTTTAATGTTTCTGCAATTCATATACTCGCTATTATATGCTCTTTTATTGTAGAAGATAATGTCTTATAGGGACAGAATGCAACGATAGTATCATGGATCTTGCTACTCTTCTCTCGTGCAAATATGGAATCCCCCTAAAACTTTGACATGGCTTACATTGTTGCCAGGCCTTTCAGAACTTGCAGTCGCGTCTTATATTTCTCCAAGGGACCAAGATTTTTAGTTTGACCTTGAATTCCTTCGTCTCTCTCTCAGCCTTAATTAGATAATTGAAGTAATTTTGAACTTAGCATCATCATACAAGCAAAAGCATTTCTCCTAATAACCAACTTATGCTTCATTGCTCAGAATTTTTAGAAAATAGTGGAAGATAATTTTGAGTTAATTACTTACCAAAGTTACAAGTTAGTCACCCCAAGTTCAGTCAGATTTTGTAAATATTTTAAAAGAATAGGACTTCTTTTCATTTGGTTCGTCAGTTGCCTGTGATATCAAAAACTTCATGTAGAACTTGACCAGGTCCTTTGCAGTGCATGTAAGCCTCATAAGACCACATCAATTACACCAAGATGGGTCATCATCATCCAGCCTTCTCCTATCAGAAAGGGGTTAGCTATGGAACAACTAAAAACTCCATAAAATAATTGATGAAGTTTTCATGACCGGTTGTCAACCTAACGTCCATCCTCTATATTGGTACCAATTCCTATCCAAGGTAGGCATGCGCATGAGAGGGGCAATGCCATAAAACCTAGGTGCCAATTAGCAGGTAGGTGGAGCTACATTTTGGCTATGCAGTTCAAGTCCATGCAACCAAGGAGCACCCTCCAAGTTCTCATAGACTATAAAGTCGAGACATAGATAAAATGATCTAATTTGCTAGGGAACTGCACTCGGGTAGGTATTAATAATGAATAAACATCAAGGTAAGTCTAAATAATTACAACCATTTTTAATCATTACGCAATGTCAAAATACAGACATGTAACCCTCAACACATGCATGCAATCAATGAAAGGAGGTGCAATTCAATATGTATATTATGTATCGGAGTATGTGAGTGAGAATTTACAGAAATGTGAACTGAGAAAACGTACTGATTCAATTCCATTAAGGAGTTGCCGGCACATCCCTTGTCGCCTATACATGTTCCTCGTTCCAATAAAAGGCATTTCTGCCAGTGTGGTCCCATGGATTCTGCTTTGCAAAGAATAGAAAAGTTAGAAATTTGCAATAGAATGTATTAGGTATCAAAATCTTGCTTCTTACTATTTATTACAACAGTCAATTTGACGCCTGTCATCTGCGTAACCCGTCGTCCGTCATCATAAATGGAAGCTTTGAAGCCCCAAAAGTTTCTAAAATAATTTTAGAATTTAAATATCGTGCATGCATGCTATATTTGGATATGCATGCATGCATGCTGTTCAATAAATGAATTTTTCACTTGGAAGCATGTGCACTTTCACGTGCATACATACTCTAGTATTCAATAAATCAAAGCCCCCTTCTACTATTTAAAGATAAAGTTAATTGTTGGAAAAATATGATCATATCTGGCCCTTCATCACAACAATATACCACAGAGATGACAGTGAATACTAGCAGCAGACAGACTTGGGGGAGCAAAAGTACATTAACTTGAAATTTAAGGGCACATTATATTTAATTTACAAAAAGATATAATATAACCATCATACCGTGTAGGGCTGCAAATGAGCCAAGCTGTTCGTGAGCTGCTCGAAGCTCGGCTCAATAAAAGCTCGTTTGAGCTCGGTTCGTTTAGTAAACAAGCTGAGCTCAAGCTTCATTTTCGAGCTCGTTTAATAAACGAGCCAAGCTCAAGCTAAGAAGTACTCGGCCCGTCTGAGCTCGCGAGCTGGCTCATTTATGAGCTTGCGAGCTGGCTCGTTTAGAAGCACGTTTGTCCTTTGTTGAATTCTAATTACATATATTTGTGTGCATTACATATTTATATGTCCTTAATAATTGATATTAAGGAACTTTTTAATTAAATTTTTATAAATAAATTGTTAATATTACATGTAGAATTCAAACCTAACTAAACTGAAATCGAGCTCGTTAAGCTTGAAACCAAGCTTAATGAGCTTGAAATAAAGTTAAGCGAGCTTGAAATCAAGCTTAACGAGCTTGATTTTGAGCTTATCAAGCTTGAATCAAGCTTGCTTATCAAGCTTGCTTATCAAGCTTGAATCAAGCTTGCTTATCAAGCCAAGCTCAAGCTTAATATAAACAAGCTCGAGCCAAGCTCAAGCTCTAAAATAAAAAATTTATCAAGCTTGAGCTCGATTAATTCTAGTCAAGCCAAGCTCAAGCTTACAAAAGCTTGGCTCGGCTTGGCTCGCTTGCAGACCGTGGTTAGTAAGAACTGGTCTCCAGTTAACTTACTCCTAAGTTCATTAATCTACCAACTAGGCCGCCATTTAGTTGCATCACTAAGAAAATTAACTAATTAAGTAATAGGACACGGAAAGATTAATAGAAAGAGACTGAAAAGTCAGAAGGAGCTGCTGCTCCCCTTCAGCTTATGGTGGGTCCGCTCCTGAATACTGGCAAATTTCATCATTTTAACTCTTCATTGCTTTGCTATTCTAGGGGAACTTGAAGGGTAGCTACACAGTGAAATGAGATCAAATTGCTTGAACAAAAATAAAGGTAGGTCAAAGAGCCCATCAATTAACTGGACTTCAAGGCTTCTTAGCAAAGACTCCTTCCTTACACATATCAACCTTGTCTAGAAATTTGGACAACTCAGAGGAGTAGGCGCAGAGTCTTAACTTGTTAAACTTTCTTGTGGACCTTCTAGGACAACGGTCATGTTCCACAGCTCAACATCAAAATGGATCAATCCGATCAGAGGTTCAGTGCACGATATGAAACTTAAGAGAGAGTGCAAGATGCCTATTGATAAAGCATACGGTATTGAAAGCAAGGATAAGCTTTGAAGTCTGAGAAGTCCCTTCTTGTTCACCTACCACCTCAGTCATGATAACAAAATTCTTAGCGGCATTGTCGATGACAGGCAACCATTTTTCAAATTCCAAGGAGAAAAATTCTATCTTCTCACACCAAGACTTGATGATTCACTACATTCGGTGATCATGGGATATACTAATGCAAATGAAAGGACTTGCTAATTGTGGCTATATTTAACATTTCAGACGATCATTATAGATATAAATTTTTACTCAACAACACATCAAAACTATTTTTATCCAACATATATAAGGTTTGATAAAGCCATATGAGGACGTATCTATTTCCGCTCTTCCATTCATGGTTTGCTTCAATAATTTATTTGCCAAAACACCCAAAAATGCTTACCTGACAGATGCTGCAGCGATTATTTCATCCTCACGCTCCAAAATAAAAGTATAAAATCCCGTGTAACTCAACCGATCAATATTTGATCTACAAAATAAAATTAAACTTTGAGTGGCCTCAACAAGTTAATAGACTTGAATGACAATAGCAGCCCTGGAATGGGACTTCCAAAATGTTTAACAAATGCAACTACATATATAATATTTCATAAAGCGATAGCGAACGTGAGACAAATGATTCATCTGGTCGTGCATATAAATGAGTGCTAACAACTAACAGAAGCTTGCATTCACCATCTTAGGAAAATACATGTCCATATTACAAATCAAATAAAATTACTCATGTTGCACACATTTAAAAATGTGAATACTAGAGAAAAAAAACTCATAAGACACCAAAGATGAATATTATGTAGGGATCTGACGAAGTTAAGACCGTGATCCTTATAGGATGTTTTATGATTGAATAGAAATGAAGGGGTACACATATTTCTAGTACCCACTAACTAATCTGAACTCACCCTAAGAAATATGACTTTTTCAGGAAGGTCTAAACTTCAAACAAATTTTGGGCTTATGCCATATCTCATACAAGTACCAGATATCTCATATAAGTACCAGCCGAAGTCCGCTTTTTGCCAGCCCACTACACCAGTTGGGCTGTAGAAAAGGCTAAAAGCATAGAACTGCCTCAGCAATTGCATCCAGACTAATAAGTGGAAATCATATTAGTGTAAATTATGCCAGAAAATCATAAGAAATAGAGAATATAGGGACAATTATTTTATAAGTAGTAAAAAAAAGAAATGGTATAGAAATTAAAGCAGTAATTGAGGGCTTATATGTTCTAGTATCTTATTTTTTTATTGTCGAACTATCCTTTACTTGGCTATGCAATTTGCATACATGGAACACTGGCTTGCCGAACTAAGAGAACAAAAGTACCTAAATAGGCTTTACTTTTATATCCAAGTTATATTGAAGCCTAGCTGGTTAAGATATGAACTTATGACTCTAGAGGTGCAGGTTCAAACCCCACTAATTACATTTTATTTTTATCACAATTATTTTCATATTAGTTGATAAATCTTGTCCAAACTCAACTAGAAACCGAACTGATCCAACCCATACATGAACCAGAATATGAACCGACCCAAACCCGACCTAACCTGGACCTTACCTAGACCCGAAATCCATTATTCGGACGACCTAACATGGACTCGCACTTGACCCGACCCAAACTCGCATCCACTCAAACCCTATCCTATCCGGCAATAACTATATTCCCATTGGTTAATAATAACCATTTATTTTGGACGGAATAAGTTCCAAACATTTGTGGGAAAATTGTATTCCAAGGACTGGGTAAAAGAATTATTAAATGAAACAAACATGGGTATCATTTTCCCACCCTTAGGTTCCCGGGAATAAAAGTACTGCCTTGTATCAAACGCACCCTTAATTCTATAGGAACAAAAGCTAAATACCTTTCACGAATGCCGAGGACTTCAAATGCATATAAGCCAAAACAGAGTTTGTCACTGAACAGCAACTGGACAAGATAATATTAAACATACTGCAAGAAGAAATAATACATCAACATGCTCAAAAAACAGTGTTCAAACCAACACAGAAATAGTTTAATTCTATAGCATGTTACTTGCCAGGGTTTAAGAGAAACTATAACGACTTCGAGGAAATAACATTGTATGAACAATCATTTTCTAATAATAATTAGTGAAGATAAAATAATACCAAATCTTGAATACTGAAAACAAATGGACCATATTCATTGAAGCAAGATATAGAAGTTTCATAGAAGATGAAGAGAGGTCTAAAAGAGATCTTTCATTACTCACCACTATCAAGAAAGGATATAATCAACAAGAGTGCATCTTTGGAAATGAGGGCACAATCAAAGCTTACCCGTAGTTGTAGACAATATTATGAATTAGATTTATGCCGCTTCTCTTGTCTATGATAGGTAGAAAACACTCGTCCATAACTGCAAATGCAACAGCAGACTTAGAGTTGCATTCAGCCCATTGAGGTATACAGATATGATGTTGTTTAGATGAGTCCTTGTCCAGCCGACGGATAAGTCTCCACGATAGCCCAGCTTCCAAGTCATTCTTGATGCCGAGAAGCTTCTGCAATTGCTTAAAGACCTGCAAAAACTATGAGAATTTAGCTCCACTCGAGATGACCATTTGAGAAGCCTTAGACGGCAATTTTCAACAGTTGAAAAACAAATAAAAAAAACTCTGAACTGTATTTATGGAACATCATTATACATTATATTAGAACAGGATGACAAGTCTACAACTTCTCATTATGTCAATTGCCTAATAGGTGAAGTAAATAATAGATGGCCAAGAATCTGACCAAAAAGCATTACCACTTGCAAAGTTATAAATAGCCATACTATGACAAATTACCACACTTTGGTATAACATTAATGATATGACTACGAATTCAAGACCAAAGGTCCCAGACAGAATATGCAAGAGCTTAGATCCAGGGTCCATGTTGCAAGAGACTGAGGGAGGTCAACATTAACCAAATTTTGGTATAACGAATACATAACTATTTGTTTCCTACTTGCTCAGCACATACAAAAAAGAATGCCATAGTCCATACATCCAAAGAAATTGGCTTCTACAGCTATGTGCCTCGCCACCTTCTACAATGACTTGTCTCCATCTGAGATATGTAAGACATGATACTTCTTTAGCAATCCACTTTTGGATGGTTATTCAATACGCATTACACGGTATTACAAACTGAGCAAGTCTTTCCTTCAGGTTTTCTTCTTCTTTTTTAGAAGAAGAGCTATTTTTACTGTACCCCCTGGGTTTGAGACCGAGGACCTCCCCTTTCCCTACCGAAGGGCTCGACCAATGGGTTGTCCAAACTTTGGTGTCCTTTCTTCTGCTTTTGAATTAAATAACAATAATGAAAAACATCCAAAGAATGGTGTGCGTGGAAGTATTAAGTTATAAACACCTGACCATATGTTCCCATTAGACACAATAGGTTACTAAATGAGAGATTCAGATTAACTTGCACCTATTCCTACATAAGCATAGAAGTGAGAGTTTTCGATAATTACTTTTTACCCCTTGAAATTTTATGATAAATATATGAATCTGTGTCCTTATGGTATTATTATGGGCTACTTTTCAAGGATACATCATGTTGGTGTTTTGTATCATACATGTACTGGTCCAAGAGAAGGCGAGCGACCGTTATGTTTTGTATCATACATGTACCGGTCCAAGATAAGGCTAGTGATCAAGTGAGGCGACCGTTAGGGAGGAAATGTGAGCCCCCTGAATTTTGGGGCTCTTTTAAAAAAATTCAAATGAATTATTTTTCATAAATAATTTTATTACAATTAGTTTGATAATTAAATGTACCTTTCCGTGACTTTGATTTTTGGAGCGCCAGGGATGTCAATCTTCCGGAACTTCCTTTATGAGTTTTGTAGTAAACGAGATTATCTTCATTTTGGTATATCATGTCCCACTCTGACTTGTTCCTTTGCATTCTATTTACATCGCGCAACTTTCTGGTTAATTTAGACCATTTGATCATCTACCGTAAAACTTGAACTAACTTCTAATTTAATTTCAGAGCTTGACATCAATCCAACCTAATCGACCCAATATATGGTTTTGACCTATTTTCAGTCCACTACATGCATGTCACTCGTATTCCGTCCAATTGAGCTTCCGCATACTATTATTTAATCAATTATTATAAATGACTAAAAATGTAGTCATGATCGCTCCAAACCCAAACCTGACCCAATCGGACCCTAGCACCCAGCCCAAAAATGTATGTGTCTACTCTCATGACACACCCCAAACACACAACACCCCTCATCCCCTACAGAACACCAAACACCTAGTCTACCACTCAAAAACCCAATGGACAACTCCATTGATCAAATACCTTAAATATGGTTAGCCCATAACATACACTACCAACCCCACATTAAATGCAACCCAAAATGGCCAAGCACCATGTTGGCTACCATTAAGCCTCACTTCACTCACCCCCATATTCACTTGTCACTCAACTTTCGATACTACATGACTAAACATAAACTCTTACACTCAACCAAAACCCTAGCTATATAATCATTCATATCCCCCTAGCAGCCCATGTTGGCCGACAACATAGCCCCCCCTCCATATTTTTGTTCTCCTTTTTATCTCCTTCTTCAACTTCTTCTACTTCTCCTTACATACTCCCTAACCCTAACACCAAACCTAAACCCGAGCTCCCCTTCCTCCTCCTCCTTCCTATTGTTGTTGTTGCCATCGTTCCTCCGGCGCCGCCCACCACCGCGTCGCCGCCGTGTGATACACGCGTAGCCCCGTACTACCAGCGTGCCACCCACGCCAGCATCCCGCGCACCACCCCTACGAACAGCCAGGCACGCCGACGACGACCTTGCGCCACCAACCACGGTCGGCCACGACCGTGCGCAACAGCACAAACCGGCCGCAGTAGCAGCGGTTGCAGGAGAGCAACAACCGCAGTATACAACGACAACGACTTCGTGCGCGTTTTTCGAGAAAATCGACAGTTGGATCGTCGAACTCTTTTCTCCGTTGCAATCTCGGTATATACCCCTTTGCTCATCTAAATATTCAACCGTTAATTCGATCGTTTGATAGATCAAAACCGACCACCAAGTTGACCGTTTAAATTGTATTATTTTTGGACAGTTTCGTGGAACCAACTTTGTGGGTCCGTTTTTCTCTCGTTGAAGCTCCGGTCGACGAACCACCAAGTCCGCAACGCAGCAGGTATAACCACCTTTGTGCCATAAAAATTTCAGCTTCATAGAATGTCATTTGGTTGGTTGAAATCGACGCCAAAGTTGGCATCTCGAAACCGTAATTTCCAACTTGAAAAATTCTAATTTTGAACCCGGGACTCCGAATTCCAATTCTGACGCCACCAGTGGACTCGTGGCGTCGTTCTGGCTAAAATTCATATATAATTTGTTGAGTTTGGAACAACGTGGCCCTGGCACGCATTTTCGTGTAAATCGAATTCCTTTGTCAGAGTCAACAGGTCATTTTGAGATCGGCTCATCGGAATCCAATTCCGGATATACCGTTGGATTCGTATCATCATTCTGGACTCGTGGACATATAATTTGCTAGATTTAGAGAACTTTTATCCTGGCACATTTTTCGATGCAGAACGGATCCAACGACGGACATCATTTTGACCCAAAATTACTGCTTTGCCTCTTATCCAAATTTATCATCTGACGACGTCTGTAGATTTTTTTATGTATTACCATTAATTATAATTAATTCTTATTATATTCGTATTTTGGAATCTGTGCGTCGAAACTGAGATCAGTCGATTCTAGTGATCTCACATCACTGAAATTGACAAGGTGACCATGTTGATCGCCAAGATAAGATTGTTAACCTTGCAGTTGATCAGCTTTTCTCGATTTGCGTGTCGTAGGTTTCGTTGTACGAATAACGATGTGTAAACTTGATATTTTGAATCTACCACTCATATTATTAGCAATAATGATCATAGCGACTGGTGTGACCTAGTTCTAGACGATACAATTAACAAGTGTCCTAGATAACAAAAGGTAATAGGTGACTAGAAACGACACAAGCTCTCTAGGTAGGAATTATTAGTCATACATGTACTATAGTGTGTGATATATTTGTTTGTGATTTGGGTTGATAGATATTTGCATGGAGTATGGTTCTCATGGATAGTGGAATAGACTTTGGTACTGTAGTCTCAGCACAGTTCGGACAACTCCAGGCAAGTGTACCTTGCCAATCTTGTACATCAGTTTACTATATTTAGCTTTTTAAAATATCTGCTTGAATATATTGTTACAACACCTAGGACCGTGTTCGGTACTTCGCGTCTGAATCACATTCGGGTGCTGATGGACGTTAGTGCCATCGGGTATCGATACTAGATATTCACATTTGTGTTACCGCGACAATTCGTTGCGGGGTACACTCTGACCCTAGGACATGTTCATGTGACACTACATTACTGACGGATTCCCGTACTTGATTACATCTTGATATACGAAAATCTGAGTTGACTCTAGGACGATGACATTGACATGCATGTACTGTTACTTTTCTATTACGACTCGTTGTCCTAGTTAGAGGTTCTGGACGAGCGTCTCGTGGATACGATTCGTGAAATCGCATGGGCGGGAAGAACATACACCGTGCGCTTGGGCTACTTTTCCACATTGTTACCGTTGCCTCTTACCCAGAGCCTCGGATATTCATAGTTACCACAGTTCCTTATCGGAACTGCGGATTTTTCATAGTTACCGGAGTTCCGTATCAGATCTCCGGATTACACCATGACAGCCCGCGTGTTCGAGTGATGTTTCTTAAATTGCATTTTCATACTAGTTGGTTATGTTAGATTCACCCACTTTATTCAGTTTTACTATACTTTATCTTTTCTTACATTATTGTCGTACACTTGGCATGTACATTATGTACCTTGTTGCGTCCCTCTGAGGACCTGATTTCCTTCCAGGTTAGCTGAGTAGGTTTTGTTGAGCGCCTTGCTGGATTGTTGATGGTATTCATTTTATTACAGGTATTCAATCTTTCAGAGTTATATGTTTCATTTACTGTTATTTATATCTGCTTAGTAGCCTAGTATTTATAGACTCATATTATCTTTCCGAGTCTATTCGGACAAGTATGATTATGGGCTGCAGACTAGTATTCATATTTCTCTTTCTTATGTTTCTGTTACTTGGATTGAGATATAGAGTTGATGTAGTGATAGTTATACCGTTCGAACAACTTATACGTATTCTAGTCGGACTAGAGTCTTGTTGAATACGTAGCTGGCCAATGCCGCGTGGCTCGGTCCCGCGTATTTTGGGACTGGGGCGTGACAGGAAAGGGAGACCTCATACTTTGTGGAGAATGTAATTAGTTCATAGGATTTGATGCATCGTGTCAGTGCCATATCCATAATCAAACCTAACATGCAATGACATCTTAAGATCATAAAAAATATGAGCATCATTTTGACTCCAGGTTCTTTGATAGTCTTCTCCAAATCACACTTATGGTGATGTAACTGCATCCAGCCATCTCTACATAAACAGCATACCTAACGTAAATACCAAATATGGAAGGTAATAAATAAATAATAACCATTTTTGTACCTCAAAATGGAAGGTAACAAGATCGAGAATCCTTTTGCACATAATTCTTTTGTTTCATTGGGAGGTAATAAATGCTAACTAGAGGAAATCACAACGTGCAGAAGGTAAAATATCTCAACAAACTGGAGTCAGGCCTACAAAATATATGAAACACAAATGTGACAAAGAGAAGCTATCTGTACTTCAATGTATTTATACGAAAACCGAGCTGCGGAACGCACGGAAAGATAAGAGCAGCTATCAGTTGTAGAAAAGGGGTTGCTTGAGAACTTGCTTCGAAAAAGCAATCTACAAACGATGCTGAGAACACATAAGATATAGTGAAATACATCAGATTCGCTTCTATAAATGTTCAGACAAAGATGATTACAGAATCAAGACATCAATGGTAATCCAGAGTCCCAGATTTGAGAAGGAACAATTAGCTCATCCTCGGTGAGAAATTGAGAAATATATCATATGGCATAAGAAACATCACATGGCATTTGTACGAGACGCTTGTAAGTTAGCATGTATCTCATAAAATAACATGAGAAATAATCTAAAGCAAGTATTTTGGGAAGATGCTGTGCCCTGTGCAGGGCAGTGCTCTGTGCAGGAAAGTAGTAAGACTTTAGAATACAGCAGGCAACCAATATGATCTTCTAGTTTAATCATGTAACAGAGAAAAGCAAAGAAACATGCAGCTATACATTTCCTAATCCATATTAAAAATAATCAACAATTAAGATGCAGTATCTATGATTCCTTGAACTAATAGTTCAGATCATAGAACATTTTGTAGGTCAGACAATGATGACAATCTGAATAAAAGAGAATGACATAAAAAATCTCAATGTGATCATTGATACCGTGCAGCAACTCTGTCCACAAAATGAAGTGCCTGAAATATCGTGCCCAACAGAAACGTGATATTTTTCGGGAATACATCCTTGATGATCTGCAACATATAATAGCAATGAAAGAATTAGTGATTATGCATGTCCATGGAGCCCTTCATCAAGGAAAATAACAATATCTTAGTGAAATTTGACTTAAAAAGTACATACATTTTCTTTCACACTGAGAACAAGTAAGTACCGGAGATAAAGCTGAACTTCCTTCAGAAGTAGGATCAGAAACTAATCCACAGAATTTGCATGAACAGTTTGTGCAATGCCAATTGCCAGAAGGAAGCCTCTGCACAAATCAGATCCAAAATACCATGAGTGAAATAAAGCCACTGGCAAAATAGAATCATGGGAGATATGCGTAGGAGGACCGACATTACGTTAATATTAATTAGTTATACTACAAGAGTTACAAAATACTTTTTTAAGAATGAACTTGTACCTCAATTCCCAAGCAGTTCAAATGAAAAGTTGAAGGACAACAATCGCAACAGATTAAATCTCCACCATCTCCACATAAGCCACAAGTGTCGTCATTTGGATCATCACCTTCAATGTTTATTCTGTGGAAACCAAGATGTTCGGACCTTTCCTTTTCCCATGCATTTAGTAGGCACTGCAGAAGAGAGATCCCAGTATCCTCGACATATATATTTTGGTATGGCTGACACAGTTTGCTGTCAGCATGAATTTCAAACTTTGACATGGTAATGATTTTACTACAACAGCTACAACGAATACCATCTCTTGTGACCCACCCTTCCATCATCTCTTGACTCTTGTCGTTGTTCATGTACTTCACCTTTTCATTTGCATGCAAGATGCCCAAATCTATCATCCATGATAAAACGGTTCGTTTCCAAGGATAAGGAACATAATCATCAAGGTCTGTTTCCGCATCTTGGTCAGCTCCACGAACCAACAGTGCACACCCTCTTTGATTTTGGTTTCTGGCCCTTAGGTGAGGTTTCTCAACTGCAGAACAAACACTGGCCGTTTCAGTAGCCTTTTTTCTCAGTTTACCTGCCCCACGATCCATCTTCTTCATAACTTTGCCTTCGCTCTTACTCTGCTTATTGTTGGAATCCTTTTTACTGATAGATCCCTTTCCCTTTTTCCTTGCTCCAAGTTTCTCCCGACTTTCATCTTTTTCTGTTCTTTTTCTTCTCTTATTTATCACATTCCTCTTCAACATTCTTACAAGGTCGGTTGGTATAGCAGAATTTTCAGGCACACTTGTGTTCTTTTCGTCATTTTCAGATTTACGCTTTTCTAGATACACATTATATGCCTTTGTAACTGACCAATAACCGGCTCCTCCAAAAGGAGGAATATAAACAGAATCCATATAGTCTCTACCTCTCCTAGGTCTCAAGTCAATCTGCCAACCAGCATCTAGAAGAATCTTCTTTATCTGCTCCCTGATTTTTTGTTTATCGGTAAGACTAACTTTTCCTAATGTTGCATTGGCATGCTGCTTTCCTGATGATGCTGCCTCATCTGCATTCTGCTCGGTTGAGAGACAAGTTTCAAATTTGGGTTCATGCTCTTCTTTGCTCTTATGGTCAGCCCTGCACTTCTTCAAATTTTTCTTCTGAATAACTTTTCCTTCTCCGGAAATTGAAGGATGCTTTGGCACTCTTCTAATGTTTTGTCCATGTCCCTTGTGAATTTGGCCTTTCTCGAGACTGCGAACCTTTTTGTCGCTTGATAGAACTTTATCCTTTAACTTCCTAAGTGCCCTGGCTCCAGAACGCTGTATCCACCTCTGATCATCGCACATTATATCAACCTCTGATTTGATCTTCTTCGCTCTGGTTTCAGTTTCCACAGTCTCTCGACTCCTCTTCCGGTCTGAAACAATTTCCATGTTTTCCTTTTTTATCTTTTTAAGATGAACAGCCCCTAAAACATCTGGAACCTCCTTGTCCCCACCAACATCCACCCTTTTCTTGGTGACTTTCGATGTCTTTTTGCAGCTGCCGACTTCTTTCTCCGCCTCTGGTCTCGAAGCCCTCCTTGCTTCCACCTTAATCTCCTTCTCTATACTCAAACCATCTATACGGTCTTTTTTCTTGTTAGGTGAGTTAATTCCAAACTGACGAGCGCCTTTATCATCATCACCACCTTCTTTCTTTGAGATCCTTTTCACTTCCTTGCAGCCTTCCAATCTTGACGCCCTTTTAGCTTCCGACCTCCTCTCCTCTCCATTTGCTAACTGCAACTTGCTAATAGGCTTTTTCTTCCCATTCACTTCAGAAGAAGGAGATTTTTTACCGCTGTCACCTTCTCCCACTGCTTCAGCGGATGGAGTCTTTTTACAGCTTTCACTTTCTCCCCCTTCCCCCTCACCAACAAGATCCGATCTCGATACCATCCTCTCATCCATGTTCATCTCCTTCTCTCTATTCGGCCTGTCGCCACTTTCCTTCTTGACATGCGAGTCAATCCCACTCTGACGAGTTCCAAGATCATCATGACACTTCTTGCTGTCCTGCTTGTCGACAGAAGCAGGATTATTAGCCCCGTCAGCTTCTCCCTTCTCGATAAATTCGCTCTGCACCGGGACCTCTAACTCTATCGTGTCAACAACTCCGGAAACATGTAGAACTTTCTTATTACCAACATCTTCTTCCACTGTAACCTCCTCTGCGCCATTCTTTTTCTCGACAGAAGAGTTCTTCCCAGACTGAGCAGATCTTGAAACATCTAGAACTTTCTTGTTCCCATCAAGATCCACCCTTTCCTTAGAAACTTTTGATTTTGCAATGTTGTTCTTCTCCCCATCCTGATGAACTTCGGAGGTAGTTGGAGCGCTTTTCTGGCTGCCACCTTCTGCCTTAGTATCCGATCTCGAAATCCTCTTTCCTGCCACCTTCATATCCTCTCCACTCAAACCATCTCCACTGTCTCTGTTAAGATGAGCACCTTCGCCAGATTCTTTCTTTTTCCGACCTTCTGGTCCCCACACCCTCTTCTCTTCCAACTTCCTCTCCTTTCTGATTGGTTTAACTTTAGATTTTGAAATCATCTCTGCTTCGGAAGCAGTTGGAGCCTTCTTACGGCTGTCACCTTCTCCCCCTCCCCCCTTATCAACAACATTGGACCTCGAAGCAGTCTTCCTCTCCGCATGCATCTCCTTCTCCTTGACACGCGAGTCGATCTTGTTCCGTTGAGCTCCGGAGCCACCCGAGCTCATCTTCAAACCAGCAGCAGCATCTCTCATCCTTCGCTCCCTCTCAAGGATCAACCAGCATTTGCCCTTCTTCTTCTCGACAGAGGCGCCATTGCTGCCGCCGCCGTGTCCCGACGCCGAAACCTCCGGTGCTCTCTTCTCTTGGCCTCCAGAACCATCCTGAACCTTCTCACCACGGCCATCTTCCTCCATTCTGCTCTTGATGGAAGCACCATTGCTGCCGCCGTCGCCATCTCCCCTTCCGGCCACCGCTTCCGACGCCAGAACCTCCGGTTCTCTCTTATTCCCACCTCCAGAACCATCAGTAACCTTCTTACCACCGCCATCTTCTTCTTCTTCCGTCCTGACCTCCTCCGCTCCAGCGCCGTCCCCGTCCCCTACATTCCGATCGGGGCTCCCTCCGCGGCAAGAAATGACGAGACCGTCCCCATCCGACTCCGAGTCGCTCAGTATCAGCTTCCTCTTCTTCTTCTCCTCCTTCGATCCACGCGCCTCCCTCTTCTTAGACGCGGCCCTCTCCTTCTCCGACGAATACATCGGGATCTCCGCCGAGCTCGATTCCGGTCGGACAACGGAAGTGTCCATCGATTCCTGGTCAGAACATAAAAAATAACAAAAAAAAGTTACTGATCGAGAGGAGGAGAAAGAGCCGGCAAACCTGTGGAGTTGATTTTGGGCGAAGGAAGGAATTAGGGTTTCGTTTGGGAGGAAGCAGAGGCTGTTGGAACAGAAAAATAGGGGAGAGAGAGGGAGTTCAATCTATGGTTTTAAATATTTTATTCTGTATTTATTTTGTTTTTGTTAATTCGTTCTTTATTTTATTTTTATTTGGTTTTTGTTAATTTGTTCTTTATTTTATTTTTATTTGGTTTTTGTTAATCTGTTCTTTATTTATTTATTTTGTTTGGTTTTTTTTTTGGGAAATGCTATAAATTTTTTTTTTTTTTGGAAATGCTATACTTAGAGCATCTCCAACCATATTGTCTTGTTTTGTGTTGTGATTCATATGTGGCATGCAGCACAAGACAATGTATTTTCTATGTGGCAAGATGATATTTACACAAGACAATGAGATTTTAAAAAAAATGTTCTCCAATACAAATGTTTGAGAAGACAATAAAATTACTTTTTTCAACTTCCGAGATAACTTTTCCACTTCTTCCTTTTTTTTATAAATACTTTTATTCATAATTGATGATGTGGAAGTAAAGCATTGTGAAGTCTATTGTCTAGATCTAGACAACCAACTTCACATTGTCTTTGACATGTCATTGTCATGTCAACTTCACAATTTATTTGACATTTGCATTGGAGAAGGAATTTTGAAATAAGAAGTAGTGATTCTTATGTGGCAACCATTTTTTTCCAAACTCATAATGGGTTGGAGATGCTCTACCTATTGTCTTAGAGCATCTCCAACCCTATTGTCTTGTTTTGTGTTGTGAATCCTATGTGGCATGAGGCACAAGACAATGTCTTTTCTATGTGACAAGATGATATTCACACAAGACAGTGAGATAAAAAATGTGTTCTCTAATGCAAAAGTTTTAGAAGACAATAAAATTACTTTTTTTCAACTTCCAAGACAACTTTTTCACTTCTTCTTCTTTTTATATATATTTTTATTCATAATTGATGATTTGGACATAAAGTCATTGTGAAGTGCATTATCTAGATCTAGACAACCAACTTCACATTCTCCTTGCCATGTCATTGCCATGTCAACTTTACAATTTATTTCACATTTGCATTGGAGAAGTACTTTTGAAAAAAATGCTTGTCATTCCTATGTGGCAACCATTTTTTTCAAACTCACAATAGGGTTGGAGATGCTCTTATTTTGTGTTGTGGTTCTTAGGTGGCAAGAGACACAAGACAATGTCATTTATAGATGACAAGATTATATTCAGAAAAGACTTTGAAAAGTCATCTCCAATGCAAAAGTATTGAGTAGACAATACAAAATATTTTTCTACAACTTCCAAGACAACTTCTACTCTTCTACTTTTTTATAAACATTTTTATTCACAATTGATGATGTGGACATAAAGTGATTGTGAAGTGCATTATCTAGATCTAGACAACCAACTTCATATTGTCCTTGTCATGTCATTGTCATGTCAACTCCATACTTTATTTTACATTGGTATTGAAGAAGTACTTTTGAAAAGAAAGCTTGTCATTCCTATGTGGCAACTATTTTTTCCAAACTCACAATAGGGTTGGAGATGCTCTTTCAACCAATATTGGTTGTAAGCTTTACAACTGCTTATGTGGCATCCATTGATTGGGGGAGGGGGGACCGAGTGGAACCAGGTGGGACCATGTTAGCAGAGAGTGGGTGTGGATTGTAAGAAAGTTGTAAATATTTGGGAGTAAACTTAGCATTTTCCTTTTGGTTTCTATTCTTGTTTCCCTTTTTCTCCCTTCTTAAATTGTTTATCGTTTATATGTTCAAGTGAAGTTTTGAATCCAATCGAACCTGTCATGTCCCAGAACCAGAATACTAGAGAGCGGGGGCGTACATAGCCAACTATGCATACCGAAGTGCAACCCACCTTGCTATACGGCCACGGCTGTCTAGATACATGAGGGTTTAACTACAATCCATCAGTCACCTATGGTCATGAGCAAGCCTAGTGTTTCAATCATAAGCAAGTAAGTAAATGTTACAAGATGTAAGATCACCAAATATACAATAGTAAGGCGTCCCAAACATTACATATTTAGCTCATCATGAAGCTAGTCGTTACAAAATGTCAGGACTAGCAAGAGTTTAGTCATACATGATCAACCCTAGGATTTGTCAATCATGTTACAGCCCGTAGGCAGACAGTAAGTAAAGTGCAATCGAGCTAAACAAGTGATCGTCGGCTAAACGCCTCAAAAGAATATTTTTACAATAAAGTGGAAGAGCCAAAAATAAACCCACTCGTTGCCCTGGTTACGCTTGGTGGTCACCATCGGGCTGGAAAGTCGATAAATCCTGTGGAGCTGCTCCGAAATTTGGCCATACAAAACCAGCTGGGTCAGATCCCAGAAAGAGCAAGTGCCACAAAGGAGGCTTCACTTAGGAACTAAAACCAGCAATTAGCACCAGAATACAAATAAGTAGTAAGAACTGGAAATATGGAAAAAAAAATATCAGGATGATATACGACGAGATAACCATGGAACTATTCAGATAACCAGGTTACAACCCGTAAACCAAACAAGGACCAGGGTTGTAACCCTTCATCTGAACGGAACTTGGTTTTCCACTATTTATCGGCAAGATAATATAAGAAAATCAGGTCATGTAACAATCTTGTACATGATCAAGACAAGACTAGACTGATTATGCCTCACCCAACAATCACGGCCAAGCAATAAGTACGGCTTGATACTTTAACTAGCTAGGGTTATCACAGGCCTAGTTACTAGCAAGATGCAGCGAGATTGTTCCGACAGCCACAAGCCCTGCAGACCATCCAGGTTACCCAGGTCGAATATTTGTTCAAGAGAGGGGGGTGTAACACATGGCAGTGTGCTGGAAATGTTCCCTACTCGTCGGCAGGCTACAAATCCACAAGCGCGCCCAGGTAACGGGATTGTCTGTAGCTGGAAAATCTCTTCATGACTACTATGTTATTCTAGTTATTAGCCTTAGTCCATTTCAACAGGTACCCCTGACCGTGGTACTCAGGTGTCCCATCCTAAACATGATGCAAGACAAGACTGGTTCATTTATACAAGCACAATCGTCCACGGTGTCTAGGTCATTCATACTTGTCATGTCAGGCTAGCCATCGCAACAACATATCAAGGTATATCATGTCAGGTTTTCTTGTCAAGAGCGCGCCACGGCGGGCCGCTATTATGTCATGTTACTTGTCAAGAGTGCACCACTACGGATCACTATCGTGTTCAGGAAACATGTGCAGGATAACATAGTACAAGCATTCTATCAAGAGACCCAAGTCACACTGAGGGTCACAAGACACGAGCCTAGTAATAACAATTAAATCATAAAATACAAGGCTATGGAAGGGGCCATGCGGCTCGGGCATATGCGACCAGGGAAAGGGAGTGCATGCGGCTCAGGGCGGGGACATGCATATGCGGCTCAAAGATGACGGGCGCATATGCGGCTGCGAGAGAGCAACGTTATACGGCTGAAAAGGGGCAGGAGCTTATGCGGCTGGAGGAAACGGGCCACATGTGGCTGCGGATCATATGCGGCTGGGGTTTCAGGTCCATGCGGCTGAAGGGGGGAAAGCTTATGCGGCTCGGGGGAGAGAAGTCCATGCGGCTCGGAATGGAAGGGTCATGCGGTTGGGTGCCATGCGGCCAAAAGGAAATAGGTCTCATGCGGCTCGCGGAGGAGAGGGGCATATGTGGCTTGGGAGAAAGGGAGTTCATGCGGCTCAAATCAATCCGGGTCATGCGGCCCGATCCAAGTAATGCCATGCAGCTAGGTCCCATGCGGCTGGGATTGAGTCTTATGCGGGTCGAAAATAAAAGGGCCTTATGCGGGTGAGTCCAAGCAATTGCGCCTGCAGCTGGATCTAGTCAGGGCACATGCGACTGAAAGATTCATGCGGCTAACACTGTTCTTCTTCTCTATTATTCCGAGAAGAAGAACCATGCAACCATGGCTTTCCAGCTTCATAAAATGTTCATCCAGAGTCCAAATCGGAACTTCCATAGGTCAAAGTAGGGCATAATGAAATTCTCTACAACCTGGAACCAGTAAAACTTGATAATAACCAGATTAAATAGATCAAAACCCAATAAATCCGAAAATGAAATAAACTCAGATCTACAAGCAATAAGCCATGGAAATTAAAAATGTTAAGTACTAAAGTGTTTTAGAATGCTATGAAGAAGAGAATGGAACAATAAAACTTGAGTTCCCCCATGAAGCAAGATGCACTTGCCTAAGCTCTCTCTCTCTCAGGTAGGTAAGGAGTTAATGGAGGAAGAAGAAAAGAAATTAATGCAGAATTGAATGGGGAGAGAGAGAGAGAGAGTTGGGTTAATAAATAGTGAAGGGGGTGGTAGGTAGGGGTTTTCCCCTTGGTCCATGATGAACCAAAAGCAACCCAAGCCGAAGCAAGCCAAACTAAACAAGTCGAACCAAGCAAGAAGACATACAATACGAGACAAAATACGTACACGTATTCCAAAATACGTAATACGAACGACAGGCATTACAACTCTACCCACCTTAAAAGAATTTCGTCCTCGGAATTTAATTAAGAGGCTAGAGGAACAATGTCACTCCCCGTTCCCAGAATACGTACTTTTATACATGTACAACTCATGTATATTTATTTAATATTTATCATGTAGTATCCTGTATTTAAATTCCTTTAATTTCATGTTAATTAAATAATCTGCTCTTTAATTTTTATGTTAATTTATTTCCTGCAATTTTATTTCTGTATTTTATTTATCTGTATTTTATTCCTGCTTTTATTTCCTGCCTTAGTCTTGTTTAGTTTGGTTCGGGTTGGCCTTGGTTGGATCCCCTACAACCCAACCTATTGAACCCGGCCCAACTCCCACCTACCACCCCCTTTTTCTATTTAAAAGCTTACATCTCTTTCTCTCTCCTCATAAACTCACATTCTCACCATTACTCCTCTTCTTCTTCTTCATTACTCTCTACACCTACCAAACCGTAGGCAAGTACAACTTGCTCCACATGAGAACCCATATTTTTATGGTTCATTTATCTTCCTCTCGTGATCCTAAGAGAGTTTAGAACTTGGCATTTTTCATTTCGAAGTCTTAATTTTTGTAGATCTAGAAATTAGTTATTTTCAGAGTTTGGTGGTTTTGATCTACCAAACTTCTTTGTTTTCAAGTTTTGATGGTTCCATGTTGTAGAGAAGTTTATTCTACCCAATTTTGACCTTTGGAAAGTTGGATTTGGACTTGTTTTGACCAAGTTATGGACTTTTGAAGCTTTGGGGTGCAACCATGGAGTTCTTGCTGTTTGGAGAAGACAGTGAGCAGTGTACACTAGCTTTTTAGCTTGCGTCACTGAGCTGTGCGCGCTCTTTAGCGCAGCGCAGTCTGGAGTCCATATGCTACCTTTTTAGGAAGCGTGTGTCTTGCATATGCTACCTTTTGGGAGCGTATGACTTGCATACGCTGACTTGAATGGTCAGGAGTCGTATGGAGTTCATACGCTACCTTTTGGGAGCGTATGACTTGCATACGCTGACTTGAATGGTCAGGAGTCGTATGGAGTTCATACGCTACCTTTTGGGAGCGTATGACTTGCATACGCTGACTTGAATGGTCAGGAGTCGTATGGAGTTCATACGCTACCTTTTGGGAGCGTATGACTTGCATACGCTGACTTGAATGGTCAGGAGTCGTATGGAGTTCATACGCTGCCTTTGGGGAGCGTATGACTTGCATACGCTCACTTGGATAGTGAGGAGTCGTATGGAGCCCATACGCTGCCTCTTTGACTTGAGCGTAGCCTGACTTGAGCGAACGCTGACCTTACTTACCCTGGATCTTCTATAGCCCTGTATATTGATATTTTATTAGATATTTAACGTCCATTTTATATCCTTACGCCTTTTGGCATAAACTTGATAAAATCATGATATGTTAATATTTCTGTTAAATATAGATTGTTACGTGGGATGTACCATGTGTCATGAATTGAGTTATAGATACCTCGATTGACTGGAATTAAACCCTGAGAGTTGTAGACTCGACCCCACTGAATACTAATTGACTTTCATGCCTTGTCACCATTGATAATAATGGTTATCTTGACTAAATTGATCATGCGTTCCTAGTTGAAACTAAGAGACTGGCTAGTCGTCTTATTGAAATAAATAAATGAGACACGTTCATGTTATGGACTATTGTAATCGACTGGCTGATCCCGAATATTGACATACATGCACATGCAGGCTTCAATCTATTTATTTATTTATTTACTTATTTATTTTCTACAAAAGAAGCATGTGTACTTTATGGTCAAGGCATGATTACCGTGGTTAGATTTGATTGTTGCATTACGCTATGTAAGACCTGCAACCTAACCGCACTGGTATCGTTGTAGAGTTGTACATATCGTACCCCGTATGAAAGTACTCATTTGAATGACCATGATCCACGGCATGGGATTTCACTCAACGTAGGGACTATTAAGTTAAATAAAATAATGATTACATGGAGAGAATGGATTCCCGAGTTCTTACATGGTAGCCCCCTTGGGACAAGTAGTACCCGACGGGCCGGCTGATTCCCACAGATACTGTAAAACTGCCACACGGGCAGGAAACAGTATCTGCTTATATTATTATTGTATATTGTATATTGATGACGGGCATCCTGCTAGGACTCGTCTAATTCATGCATGACGCACATGATTGACTGGATAGACTAGCCTTGCTTGCACATAGTAAGAACTGAGGAATCCCTAATTGCATAATTCCAGGATAACTTGGAACACACAGTAGCAAGCCGTAGTAGTTGAATGGCCGTTTAAATTGACTTATTTGTGTACTGTACCTACTCTGTTACCTAACTGGGATGATCAGAATGTCAGGACATGACGGGCCAACTTCTGTCCTTGTTTGGTTGGGAGGTTGGTTTGAAGTATCGTGATGTGATGTGAATCCTAGTGGAAAGCAGAGATCTATTATTATATTTCTCATTACTGGTTTTAGTTCTCATGTCGTGCTCCCTTGTGGTACTTGCTATTAGAGGTCCAACCTCTCTGGTTTTGCATGGCCAGATTTAGAGCCGGTTTCCGAGGACTCAGCTTACTTCTACCTCCAAGATGGTCAACACTAGAGGGATGATCGCAGGAGGACTCGAGTGGGTTTCTTACTTCCCCGCTCATTTTGTTATCTACTTTATACTTTGTCGTTTGGCACCGACATGTTAGTCGGATTGTCTTGTACTTACTTTTTGCATAATTGTAACTAAAGTCAGGCTGCAGCTGATAACAATTGTGTATACTTTTGCTACATCAATCTGGCTATGTTTTGTAAAGCCAGATATCAAGAACATTTTGACAGAGCGTTTGGGACGTCTTACTGCTTTATCTTACATGTTCTCTATTACTGTTTCTTGTTCGAATGATTGAGACAATAGATGTGAAGTGACCATAGTAAGACTTTCATGTAGTATGCACCCCCTCGTCTTTAGACAGCATTGATCGTATTATACGGTATTCATCTACCCGTAATACGTAGCTGGCTGAGTCATTCTCCCGCTCTCCAGTATTCTGGTTCTGGGGCGTGACAAACAAGGACAAGCTATATTAATCACATGCAAGCTATACCAGGCAATCAATCAATCAATCAATCATGCAAGCAAGGAATCGAAGGCATGAGGCATAAGGAAGACATTATACCTCACGAGTCAAACAAGTCGGAATATCGCGATCGGATATCATCCTCACGCTCCTATGTTGACTCACCAAAAGAGTGATAACCCCAAGCAATATGGACTAAACTAATAGTCTTGTTCTTGAGTATCTTCTCTCTCCGGTCCAATATAGACACGGGCCTCTCCTCATACGAAATGGTGGTACCAACAACCAATTCCGAATGATCCAGGATGTGGCTCGGGTCCGGGATATACCGTCGTAGTTGGGATACATGGAATACGTCATGCACCTCACGTAACGACGACGAAAGAGCGAGACGATAGGATACATCATCTACTCGCTCCAGAATGTCGAATGGCCCTATATACCTAGGACTAAGCTTTTCTCGTATGCCGAAACGAATGACGCCACGGTTAGACGAAATCCTCAGGAATATATGGTCGCCGACAGAAAACTCAAGAGGACATCGATTAGAATCGGCCCAATGACGCTGGCGATCTTGGGCAACTCGGAGATGATCTCTGACTCTCCTGACCACTTCAACTGTCTGGGCAATCATTTCCGGATCGAGCATCTGTCTCTCCCCAATATCGTCCCATGCTAGCGGGGATCGGCACTTCCTACCATACAGTGCCTCGAACGGTGCCATCTGGATGCTGGCCTGGAAACTGTTGTTGTACAAGAACTCCACCAGGTGCAGGTGATCTTCCTACGAACCACCAAAATCGAGCGTACAAGATCTCAACATGTCTTTCAAAGTTCGTATGGTACGCTCTGACTGACCATCTATCTGCGGATGATAAGCTGAGCTAAATTGGAGGTGAGTTCCCAAACTCTCTTGCAGACTATACCAAAAGTGCGACGTAAATCTGGAATCTCTGTCTAAAGTGATACTGATTGGTACACCGTGCAATCTGACAATCTGCTGGAGATACATCTCCGCTAGCTGAGCCATCGACTGACCGACTCTGAACGGGAGAAAGTGAGCCACTTTCGTGAGTCTGTCTATAATAACCCAAATAGCATCTCTGTCAGCCGGGGATCTAGGTAATCTAGTCACGAAATCTATGGTTACATGCTTCCACTTCCATTCTGGAATCGGCAAGGGTTGAAGAAGTCCAGCTGGCCTCTGATGTTCAGCTTTAACTTGTTGGCAAACCAAACACCGAGAGACAAACCGGTTTATCTCTGTGAGACCCGTCTCACTGTATCGGTATTTTATACGGATACGTGTTTATTTGAGCCGTATTTCGTATTTATCGATTTGCATGATATTTTAAAAAATTTCTAAGTATAAGATTTCATGACTTGGTTTAACTTGGATTTGGTTTTATTTGGTTCGGTTCCACTTTGACTTGGTTTGGTTTAGTTTGGTTCTTTATGAGATGAGGTGTATGGTTTAGATTGAGTGGAGAGGAATGAATGGTGGAGATCACTTGAGTTTGTTATATAAGCCACTTTTCTCTCTCCCTTCTCATTCATCCTCATTCATTTCTTTTCCACCAAACTTTAGCCATTAGAGAGAGAGGCAAGTATACCTTGCCGAACCTTGAACAAATTTATTTCTGTTTATTCCATCTTCTCCCTTGCATGATTCTAAGCATGTTTAGAACTTGGAGTTTTCGGTTTTACCGAATGGATTGTTGTAGATCTAGCTTTGTGGTATTTTTGGTTTTTATGGGTTTTGATCTGTCAAACTTGTATATTTTTGTCAACTGATGGTTCCATGTTGTAGAATTTTTTTTACCCAAATTTGACATATGGGAGTCTGGATTCGGGTTCATATTGTAGATGTCGGTGGAGCATGGTTGCTACGGCAATTTCATGGCCATCTCCTCTGTTGGAGAGCTTGCATTTTGCATGGCCAATTAATTTGAGTTGGTCGCATACATTTTTAGTATAGCAGCATTAACTATTTAGTGGGTCGCATGACCAAAATATTTGGTTGGCCGCATGCCATTCATTATTTTATTGGCCGCATGGCCTTTGATTTAGTAGCTGGCCGCATGGCCTTAAACCTTCCTGGCCGAAATGGCCATTAACCACTTTAGGCCGCATGGCCTTTCGTAGCTTCCATGCCTTAGGAAATGTTTAGCTTTGAATGCTTAAGCTTTGCATGCATCATTAAATATTAGCATGGCTTTCATGCTTTAGTGCCAGCATGGTGTTAATGCCATTTGTTATTTGCATTGGCCTTAAAAGCTTGAATTATTTGCTTGGCCTTTAATTTTTGTGGCCGCATAAGCTTTATTGTATTGCATTATTTGTATGGTCTTAATTTCTGGGCCGCATGGCCTTTAGCATTGCATGGCTTGCATGCAATAGTTGTATGGCCATAACTATTTTATTGGCCGCATGGAAGATTCGTTTTGGCCGTATGGCATTTAACTTGCATGTAAAATTGCTTGGTATTTCAATTGCTGCCATATGCATAGTTGCACTAGCTGCTGCATGCATATCTTTGGCCGCATGGCCAATTGCATTGGCCAGGCCACATGGATTATTTTACACATTTAGTTGTTGGCCACGTGGCCTTAGTTGTATGGTGGCTTTTATTTTAATTGCATGGTTGCAAGAGCTTGCATGGCTGCAAGTGCTTGCAGCATTAGTTGCTAGCATGATTACTTTATCTTCGATTACATTATTTGTGGGTGTCATTAATTGCTGGCCGCATGCAGTGCATCCCACTTTCTTTGGCCGCATGGCCTTACTTTAGTTAATTGCATACAACCATTTTAATTTTAGGCCACATGGCCCCAGTACTTGAGTGGCCACGTGCCCTTTTCTTTTGCTTGAGTGGATGCTTGCATTTATTGCGGGTTCCACTCTCTTTGTCTTTTCTGGTTGCATGAATATTTCTTGCTGGCCGCATGGCCCCTTCAGTTATTTTCTGGCCGCATAAGCTTTGGCTGGCTGCATGGGTGGCTCTCCCACTCTCTTTGGCCGCATGTATGTTCTTCCACTTTTGGGCCGCATGGGATCCACTTTGATTGTTTAAATGTTTTATTTGCCTGAATTGTGGTCAGAATTTCTTCCCACTCCCAACATAAAGTTGTAGAGTTTTTCCTTGGCTTCAAGAATATATATATAATATTAATTAACTGTGCAAGTTTCTTTTATTTTGATATGGAGCTCCTGATTGTACTGTACATTTTCTATTCTTGGCCTAAATTGCGACGACCCCACTTAATAGCTTGCTATTTCTTTAATGAATAAAATTGCTTGACACGATGGTGACCTATCATGGTGCACTCTAACCTGTAACCAGTAACCAGAAATAAGTAACATGACATGATAGTGATCCGTGGTGGTGCACTATTGACATGATAATTCATGATAGTGGCCCGCCGTGGCGCACTCTTGACAAGAAAACCTGACGTGCTATTTCTCAAAATGCTGTTGCGACGGCTAACCTGACATGACAAATTGAATGGTCTGGACACCGTGGACGATTGTGCTTGTACAAATGAACCCATCTTGTCTTGCATAATGTCTAGGACAGGGACCCCTGAGTACCACGGTCAGGGGTACCTACTGTAAATGGCTAAGGCTAATAACTAGAATAATACAGTAGTTCATGAAGAGACTTTCCCAGTTACCTATTGCCCCTTTGATCCCGGCCTTATATATATATACATGGGACTTGGAGCTATCTGTCATGATGAGCATATTTCCAGCCCGCCGTCGAGTGGGGCACCTCTTTAGGACACATGTATCTTACTACAGTGTGTCTGCTATACTTGTTTTTCTTTTGCTGGGGTCACTCAGGTAGCAGCAGGCAGGTAACTGGACTTGGAAATCTCATTACATATTGTTAGTAATTAGGCTTGTGATAACCCTAGTTAGTTAAAGTATCAAGCCGTACTTATTGCTTGGCCGTGAATGTTGGATGGAGTTCAGTCTGTCTAGTCTTGTCTTGATCTTGTACATGATTGTTACATGTCCTGATTTCTTATTTTATCTTGCCGATAAATGGTGGAAGAAACCAAGTTCTGTTCAGACGAAGGGTTACAACCCCGGTCCTTGTTTGGTTTACGGGTTGTAACATGGTTATCTGAATAGTCTCATGGTTACCCCATCGTATATCACCGTCCCAGTCTAACTCTTGTCTAGATCCAGTTCCTAATTGTTCCAGGATAATGGTAGCAATGATTGTCACTCTAATGTATTGTACTCTGTATTTTCACTCTCTGATTGTTACTTAATGATTGTCACCTCTAGCAATAAATGATCAGAGACCAAGTTCTGTTCAGGCGAAGGATTACAATCTCGGTCCTTGTTTGGTTTAAGGGTTATAACCTGGCTTCCAGAACAGTACATTCGCCCTCTCTTCGTTTATTGCCTAGCTCTATTTATTTAACATGTTTCCCCAGTTTACTTTATGTCAAATGATGATTTACTTACTGTCTTTCTATGTTCGGGATGAGTGCATTGGTACTGCACGAATCTCGATCCTCCTTTACTTATTGCTTTCTCTCCCTGTTGATTGTCTAAGATTGCTGGTTTTAAGTTCATAGTTCGGCCTCCTTTGTGGTACTTGATATTTGGGGTCTGACCCTACTGGTTTTGCATGACCAGGTTCTAATAAAAGAGCCCGAAGGATCTACCGCACCATCTACTCGACGGTGACCAGCCGGAGCACCAGAGTGCCTCAGTGGGTTTCTTCTTCATCCTCCCACTGATATGTAAATTCTCCTCTTGTAACGTTTAGCCCCGAGCACGTGTTTAGCTCGTGTTTTGGTATTTTCCTTGATATTGTAGCCTACGGGCATAAACATGATATGTGTAGTGACCCGCTCCGCCCTAGCGGAACGCCGATTCAAACGGCAAGTGCAACGACTCAAACGAGCCGTCGACCCGAAGAGTTGGCATCGACCTGATGAAGAATCGATGCAAGGCTTACATTGGCCGTCAAGATGAATCCAGACTTAGACTTTCAAAGGCGCGCTCGGAGTATCGCTCGGCCGATGCGAACATCGCTAAGGTGGGTGGCTCCGATGAACCCGTCACTGCTTAGCCTAGACACATAACAATACGGACACTATCACGAGAATCGCTAGGCGATAACCCCATGCATGCTAATAAAGGACTCAACGCACCTAGCTAAGGGAATAATCCCATCTTGTATGCTTGTATAGAATATGGAAAGGAACATAGAAAATACGAGAACTCTCGTACCGCGCTCCACGCTCGTGCTAAGGCACAAGCTTGCGTTCAACAATGAAACAATGAATGGTTTACAACAATGAAACGGAAGACTATCGACATAGTCGTTCCGAGTAGAGTATAGCAACATTGAAAGGCTACGAGACCAATGGGTCGCCAAGGCGACTCCCGTACGAGGAGTTGCAAAATGTATGAATGAATGAATGAACGAATAAGTGAATGAATGAATCAACGAATGAAAGAATGAATACGTGAATGAATCGATGAACAAACGGACAAGTGAAAGAAAGAAAAGAAAGAATGAATGAAAGATAAGAAAAGAAAGAATGGTTAGCGACAGGTGTGACGGGCACGTACAACGGGGCTCGCTACCCGCGCTGCACGGACGCCAACCTGGTCGATAACGCATTATGGCTAAGGGTTAGCCTATGGCTCAAGACAGCCGTTAAGTTAAAATGACAATAAAATACGAAATGGTCGTGGACGGCTCGTGCATGAGCGAAAAGGGATTCCAAGGGCAACGAACGACGATTTCGTGGTCGGCCTAGGCGGAATCATGGCCTACGGGCGGACAGGTGTGCGGGCTTGGGCACATAACCAAACGTAGGGCCGGTTATTCAATAGTCTATCAGGGTGTACCAGCCATCACGCTTGATAGATGAGAATGCCACAGGAGAAATGTCCATAATGGCTGACTTGCCAGCGACCGGTGCATATAGATTAAGTGGGCTTGCTGGTGGCAATCTACGTGCAAGTCCTTGCATTGAAATCAAAGTAGTCTAAGTGAATTAAACAAAGCGCCTTCTGAATAGGCTTGATATATATAACACCAAATGATAAAGAATACCTTATGAAGTGAGTTAGAAAACACGCCTACGACGCGCTAGAAACTGAGGCAGGAACACGCCCTTGATATTGAATGTTCCCAAGAATCACGTTATGATATTACACATGAATTGTTGACTAACTTGGTTTACATTGAACAGGGAAGGCCGGACGGTAAGTATGGGTAAGTTATGCATGTATTTCCATGCGACACTTGTATTCGACAACACGAGATAGGCTATGAAATATGCCATGAAACTGATCCTAAGGCAAGATTAGAAAGACAATGAATGATAGAGATGCACAAAAGTAAATGGAACGTGTTTGGTAATGATAGCGTTGTGGGCGAGCTAGCCTCCCCACCAGTGCATAACAATGTACTGATAACCCTACAGTCTGCTTGCAGGAAGCAGAAAACGTCGGCGGGTGCGGAGCTTCCATCGAACGTGCTAAGGCGCGGAGCTATCTCTGGAGCCTTGGAGCGTTACAAGGAGCTGAAGCACCCTATACAGGACATAATGTATCGGAACATCGCCATGAATCATTCCATCTTGTAAGCCACTTGGCACGCCTTTTATGTTTTAGAGAGAGAGAGAGTTTGAGTGATTTATAATATCGGCCTAGCGCCGCTTGTAAACTTCTTGAAAATCAATAAAAGAGTTTGAATTTGCTTCAATTTGTGTTCATTACTTTCCGCTGCAAATGGGGACACTCTGTGCGACTCTGTGGCCAAGCTCAAATCGGCCGTTTCTGGACTTGGCCTTGCACGGGCGCAACCTAGGCCCGTGCGGCATCACGCCTTAGCGAAGACGATCGCTCCTACGGGAGCGGGGCGTGACATAGTGGTATCAGAGCACGGCTTTACGTCCTTGGACTTCATTTCGATTCTCTCAGTTTTGAAAGCTCGTTGGAAACAAAAGAAGTGTACGCTCTCTCTCGTTGTGACTTGGGATGTTCCATACAATAAGTCTAATATTTTCAAAAGCTTGTACGATTACTCGGTTGGACGGGATCGATAGACGAAGGCCTTTGTGCCGAACCACAACATACTTGAGTTGGAAGGAACCGATGCTAAGAGTTGCAACCGCAAGACGTGCTTGAATAACCTTACGCTGATAATAGCGAACGAGTACACGAGACCGAAGTATAGTTCGAACGGGATGGTTATGCACGCAGCCTTTTGGCTAAGTTGTGCCGAGTATCGCGCACCTAGACTTTATGGTGGAAACGAGTTGCGAGCGAGATTGACTATCGCTCGGACGAGAATAAGGGAGACTTAGAACGTATGTTGATAGAGACGCTACTTGACCGGCGCTAAAGCGAACACGTGGAAATGGTTCTTAGATTTTGAAGATTGAGCGAACGCGCAATTGGACATGTCGATCGGGAATCGAATAACCTTTTGAGGATTTGTAGAATGACTTGACTCCGAGTGGTGTATGTGATAGCTTCGAAGAAGGAAAAAGAGGGAGTGTCGATGACTAGTCGAATGGCTCGAACCCTGAGTGGTGTATGGACGTTGTAGAAATTGTTCGAGCGAGACTAGAGAAGTTACGAATAGAACGAGTGTGTCGGCAAGTGATGATATCGCAAAAACCTTGGAATGAGTGACGCTTAGTTGGTTTCGACTTCGAGAGTCTCAAACGAGATATCGTTCGGACGGATTGAGAATGCGTAGTACGAATCATGAAACGAATGGAGGTCTTGGTCGAGGAAACATAGGGGATCGTGCATGCGATTTTGAATTTAGTCGAAGGGATTGAAACTTGAGTTAAGGTGAATTACGCATGGGCGAGATCGGGAATAGCACGGTCTAAAGATAGCGCGCATGGAAAACGATGGTTTGAAGATACAGAAATGACTAAGGAATTGGAATTGATGTTGCTCGATAAAAAGTTAGCACGAGACAATGTGAATTGAGGAATTAAGTTGCACGACTCGGAATTCGTTGCAAAAGGAAGATCGTCAGGTTATGTGCATCATCAATGGTATTGAGGCGTATCAAAGATCGATGTACGATAACTCGGGGGTACTCTGATTCGACGAATGATGACCGTGTTAGAAGTTATTGTTTTGAAGGATGCTATGTTGGGGATCGGATAGAAATAAATGTTGGATGGAGAGGAAAGTGACTTGATTGTTCGGTGATAACCACAACGACAACGATCTTGTCTTGTGCGAGCGCAACTCTAGCCTCGCACATGCGTCACGTCGGATTTGGGACGATCGTTCCGCGTGAGCGTTGGCATGGTGATTTATGTCCAGCGGGAATGGTCGAACTCAAAATATCATGACATGGCAAATTTTGATTGCTTCGATTTGTGGTTTGAAGCGAAGGTGAATTTGAGGATTGTTAGGACTTATGATTGAAGAATGCGAAAACTTGATGTCACGACCCGGTCCCAATTTTTTTGGGTCGAATCGGATCATGCCCAGCCTGCACCGTTGTTGAGACGGCGGCAGTAAGCTGTTCAGTAGCAGGTAACCATACAACAACACTATAATTTGTCACAACTCAACATCGGAAAATTTAAAACTTTATTAAACTTTTACATGAAATAAAAGATACAACTTAAACCATTTTTTTTTATACATCATGAATAAAAGAAAACTCTAGGCAAACAGCTCAGCAATCTCGAATTCCTCGTCTTGGGATCGCGTAACAAAGCCTCATCAGTGATACCTAAAATGTTGGGTCTCCAGTCAGGAGGGAGCAAAGTACAATTATGAAAATCTACAATTCAACTAATAATTAGCAATTTACAATTATAAACAATTTAGAAATGCAATATTTTCCAACAGTTCTACAATTGAAAACATGTGATTTGAGTAAGTAACGACTATGACCGGTTTGGGATGATTCACTGATATGGTCCGGCCTATCCCCGTGTGTGAGAGGGGTAAGCTCGTACAATTAGATTCAATTAGATTCAATGAGGGGTATTGGTCATAGACGCTACACTACTCCCCCAATATCCCGAGTCAATTAGATTCAATGAGGCAATGAGACAATAACAATAAATACTCTAGGAGAGAGTTCCGTGTAGAAATGTGGTTTAAGCATGCAAGATTACTATTACTAATTAAATTGCAAACAATCACAACTGTACTTGCCTTAAACTTGATCAAACTGGAGAGTCGGTACTTCGGGGTTAACAGTCAGAAACCTCCTCGAACCCTACATTCCGGAAACTTATTTCAGAAGTAATCACAAGTTATCTAGTTACAATCTCTATTTGTCTTTCCTAGTCAATTTTAATCTTGTTTAACCAACACAACCAAAAACGCGTTTACTAGTGCGTTACAATTTAGGAACATCGATTTATGTCTATTTTCGGAAAAATTGTATTTATTATTTTATTTAAGAAAAACTTGGATATTTAAATATATAAAACTATACATTTTCCTTTAAACGAGAAATATCATGAATTTCTAAATTATAGTTAATAATAATTAATATTCCTAGTTTTACGCGCTCGCACAACATCCAGAAAATCTCAAATCTACTTTTCCTACTTATTACAAAATTTACAGAAAATAAATGAATGGCTTATGCCTTTACAATTTTAATTACAATAAATTGAAAATAAGAAAGGAAACAGGTTAGTCCGAAAATAGCCTATAAATTAACAAAACTAATAAATTCCATAAACATTATTAAAAGAGAAATATAAGTCTCAGAATCTGGTCCAAAATTTCATTTTTAACTACTCTGCCTCAACGTCCGGTCGAACCGGTACGTTTGCATTTCGTTGGGGCCCAGTGACCATTAAGGTCGTCGCCCAAAATATTATTAAAATCATTTATTATTTTGCAAAATTTTCGGCAGCATCTCCTCTGTTTTTGGTCAACCCAAAACTGGGAATGCGCCGTAAAACCTGCAAAATAACTCCAAAACTCCCATATATATAAATACCACAGAAAATTATGTTCCAAAATCCAAACCAGCATATTAAACTTAATATAATCCCAAACCAGCACCCATAGTTTCAACAGAACTCAAAGCCAATCTTTTAACCCAAGTCCTAAAACTAACAGAACCATTTACTTTTAAGCTAACAGAACAAAACTAAACAAAAACTAAAGAGCCAATATCCAAACCATCAGGATTAACTCCAAAGAACCAAAGAACCAAATCCAGAGTTCTTCCGAGAAGAAAACTTAAAGTAACCACAGAACCAAATACTAACAAAACAGCATCCATAATTTTCCGAAGAACCTCGAAATCAAAAAAAATGGCAACGTAATCGTTACGTTGTCAAAACCCCAAATTCCCGAGGAATTTGATTGGACCATTATCATCATAGACTAAAAGAGATTAATTGGGTCAGAGTGTACCAAAAATCGAAATCGAAAATGAAGCTCGGAACGGAAACGGGTCACAACGTCAGTACTGGAACCGACGGCAGTCACCGGGCAAACGCCGGCGAGGCAGCAGGTCGCCGGGGGTCGGGCGGGTCTCGGGATTTCGCCGGGGAGCGACGGGTTCGGCGCCAGAGCCTGAGCCGATGGCGAGGGGTCGGGTCGGGGCGCTGGCTCGCGGGGAGGCCGTCGGTTGGCTCGACGGAAACTCGGGTTCGCCGGAAAAAGGAAATCTAGGTTTTTAGGAAAAGAGTTTTTAGGAGAGTGGTGGAAGAATAGGATGGAGAGGGAGAAAATTTATAGGGGAAAAATTGGGGGTTATGGAAACCCTAAGGTCTCCATTGAAGGAGAAGAAATGATTCCTTCAATTCTCCTTTCAGAAAAGAACTGAAGAGGAAGGTGGATGGTTCATCCGTTCTAAATATGAAGGGTTTCAATCCCAAATACTAAAACAATCAAACCTACTCCTATATAACAACCAATACTTGTGGTGTAGTGGTGGTGCCTTAGGACTTGGTTGGGAAGGTTAAGGTTCAAACCTTAGGATTAACATCTATTATTTTTATTTTTATAAATTCCTATTTTACCCATAAACCAATAAAATCGATTTAAAGAAATGATTTTAATTTCTTAATTATTAGTAAAAATATATATATACATTCAAGTTAAAATAATTTCTTTTACAAAATGTAATATGTATATTTATATAAAAAAAATTTATCTTTGCGTTACTTGAAAAGAAATATATATATATATATAAAAATAACTGTCTAATTGAATATAAAAATTTGTTTAAAATATTTTGAGTACAAATTTGGGTTCAATATCTGGTTTGGTCTGGTTTTCAAACAAAAATCCATGTAATTATTTTGAAAAAGAATTTTACACTTAATGAAAATAGTACCAACATTTACTAATAATTCTCAATTAACTTCTAACATTATTTTTTTAGAAAAAATATATTTAGCATCTAAAAATTTTATAAAAAACTGTAAACTAAATTTATGGGTTTCACAATCTTCCCTCCTTAGAAAATTTCGTCCTCGAAATTTAAAGGTATGGTAGAAAAGACAAACATGTACGGGTACTGCGCCCGTAACTCAGATCCAACCATAAGAATTTCCAATGCAGTCGTGGATGAGACGGTTTATGATATCATCCATGTAGAAAAATACAAAAGCGAACCAAAGTACACGAGGTTGATCAGACCATCATGCACCGGTCCTGATTAGACAATATATTAGTGGGTGCACCCAATAAAATATCATCATGATCAAGCTTGATTAAAGAGAGAGCTTGCAAAACTAGGCTAACTTAGCAGCATCAGTCAAGTTTAGAACGGGAAAAAGAAAAGATAAGGAATAGGAGTTTAAGTGATGGCTCAAATTCTGATTTTCTTCTCATCTCTGACTAGGCTTGCAACTGGTTTCTCTGGCACTGAAAGGTTAAGTCCAAACTTGAGCTCTGAATTATCCAAATTGTGACTCGGATCCGAAATGTAGCATCTGAGCTGTGACGTAGAAGACGTTGCAACCTCTCAAGATTAGCTGGTAGAGCTAACTGGTACGCTACTTCCAACGCGTCTTAAACTTCAAATGACCTGATGTTACTGGCCTCAATTTCCAGCTCCGTCAAAACTGACTGTTCCTCTGGTAGGAAAAACTTCACCAAAAGCAATTTGGTTTTCCCAATACATACCAAATTCCGAGACGCAAAATCTCAATACATCTTCAAGCGTCTGGATTGACCTCTCTGATTGCTCGTCCCGCGGTATTCCATGAATCCGGTAGATGTGCCTCTCGTGCAATGCTGCCAACTTCTTAGTGGATAACCAACTTTGAAAGTGTGCTGACTTAGTCAGTCGGTTTTCTATAATCCAATTGGTGCCCTTCCCTCCTTGGGAACAAGGCAATCCTTACTCAAAGTTCATTGTCATATGCTTCTACTTCTACTCCGAATTTATGGAATACTGCGACTGGTGTATTTCTTTCATCAACTCGTTCCTCCGTTTGTCAACCGATACGCAAAGTCTCGCACCATTCTTCAGAGTTCCAATGCTGATCAATTTAGAAACCCCCAAGTGTTCCTGCCAACACTTGATCTCTAAGCCTGCAAGGTGTCTCGTTTTGAAACTACGTTCTCTTGATTTTGTCCATCAGCCTCGAACTTCATCAATACTGAATCAGCATCCAGCTCCGTCCTTCTATCTCCAGGTAGTTTAACCTCCAGTCCAAGCTTCTCTACGTCTTCTAGTAGGTGCCACTCCTTGGTTAAGAACATCGCCACTGGTATCGACTAAATGCATCAGCGATCACATTAGCCTTACCTGAATGGTACTGCAGGTTGATGTCGTAATCCTTCATCTGCTTCAACCATCTTCTTAGTCTAACATTCAGCCCTTTCTGAGTGAAGATATATTTCAGACTTTTGTAGTCCGTATATATTTTCACTCCCTTTCCATAAAAATCATGCTTCCATAGCTTCAAAGTAAAGATAATTGCAGCAAATTCCAAATTAAGTGTGGGATAATTCTTCTCATGAGTCTGTAGTTGCCTAGATGTGTAAGCAATTACTTTCTCATGTTGTTAAAGAACGCAACCCAGTCCTTTCCAGAGGCATACCGTAAATTGAGAAACCACCGGTTCCTGCGGGTAGCGCAAGGATTGGTGTAGTGGTAAGTCTCTTCTTCAGCTCCTCAATGCCGCCTGGCAATCTTTCGTTCAGATGAACTCTTCATTCTTCCAAGTGAGCTTCGTCATCGGCTCAGCAATCTTGGCGAAATCCTTCACGAACTTCTGATAGTAGCCAGCCAAGTTCAAGAAACTTCTGAATTGAACTTGGGGTTTACCACTCTTCAACAGCAGCTATCTTCCATCGAAATTTCTTCTCTTGACAACATGGCCAATAGTCCACCTTGTCAAAGAAAAATCCACGTTCAGATAACTTACCATAAAACTTCTTTTTCCTCAAAGTTTCCAAAACTTCCTCAGATGTTCTTCATGCTCTTCTTCAGTCTTCAAATATATCAGAATGTTATCTATGGAGAAGATAAACTGATTCAAATACTCATGAAAAACTCTGTTCATGATATTCATGAACACAGCAGGAGCATTTATCAGTCCAACGTCATGACCAAAGAAAACTACCCATACTTGGTGTTTGAACGCCGTCTTGGAAATGTCCTCTTTCCTGACTTTGATATGATGGTAGTCAAATCTTAAGTCAAACTTCAAAACACCCTAATTCCACACAACCAGATCAAACAGATCCTCGATCCGGGCAAAGGGTACTTGTTCTTTGGTGTCTGGTAATCGATGCATATTCGTTGTTCCATCCTTCTTGGGCAAAAACAAGATAGGTGTTCCTTAAGGTGAAATTCTACCCTGAATAAATCCTAGAGCCTTCATTGATCTGGTCCTTCATCTTCTATGATCTTCGAGTCTGAATCATGCCTTATTATAAGGGACAGGGTCTGCTGGATAGGAAGAGGGTCCTTAGATTGTGGCCTAACAGGTGTTGCTGGGATATGAGCTCTGGTTTGATAGAAAGATAAGGGCAGTCCTTTACCCGATGTTTAGCAGATCCATATGCCAAACATTGTCCCAAACTCTTGCGGCAACTAACGGTCTGATGACCAGGCCTCTTGCAATAGTTACAAGCCCAAAGCTTCTTACGACAAGACTGCCGGAGAGTACTTGATGGGACCCAAATATCTTCTAGATTCAGGGGTATCCTTCCTAAGACAAAAGTTCTGTTCTAACTTGGTTGGGGATAACTAAGGCTACATCATGACGTTCTTCATGTCTTCTCTCGTGATATTCATCTGTTCCTGCTGGGCTTCATCTTGAGCTTTCTGGAACTCCAGGATTACTTGAAATAGGACAACCATTTGGAAGATGATTGCTGGTACTAGTGGAGCAACAAAAATGAATACTCCACCAAGGAAATGCAACTCAGTTTGAGATGAGGTAGGAATCGCCAGTGTAGGGAAAACTTCACTGGATGCACTATGAGGACGGTCAAACAATCGCGAGGGAAAAGACCCTGGGCTTGGTTGAGGAGATGGGGTATGATCCGGAGATGACACCTCATCGCCAGCAGGATTTGGTCAACCGTCATTCTCTGGAAGGTTTAGGACGCACACAAGCAAGGTAGCCTACCGGTCTATAATCAAGCAAAAATATTTACTTATATATGAATCGGACCTATGTCGTGACAAATTGATGTTCTAGTGTTCTAATTATTTCTAAGTTATTTTCCTAAGCTGTTGTTCTGACCTGCATGGGCCACCACTAAAAACATGTCACGACCCGGTCCCAATTTTTTTGGGTCGAATCGGATCATGCCCAGCCTGCACCGTTGTTGAGACGGCGGCAGTAAGCTGTTCAGTAGCAGGTAACCATACAACAACACTATAATTTGTCACAACTCAACATCGAAAAATTTAAAACTTTATTAAACTTTTACATGAAATAAAAGATACAACTTAAACCATTTTTTTTATACATCATGAATAAAAGAAAACTCTAGGCAAACAGCTCAGCAATCTCGAATTCCTCGTCTTGGGATCGCGTAACAAAGCCTCATCAGTGATACCTAAAATGTTGGGTCTCCAGTCAGGAGGGAGCAAAGTACAATTATGAAAATCTACAATTCAACTAATAATTAGCAATTTACAATTATAAACAATTTAGAAATGCAATATTTTCCAACAGTTCTACAATTGAAAATATGTGATTTGAGTAAGTAACGACTATGACCGGTTTGGGATGATTCACTGATATGGTCCGGCCTATCCCCGTGTGTGAGAGGGGTAAGCTCGTACAATTAGATTCAATTAGATTCAATGAGGGGTATTGGTCATAGACGCTACACTACTCCCCCAATATCCCGAGTCAATTAGATTCAATGAGGCAATGAGACAATAACAATAAATACTCTAGGAGAGAGTTCCGTGTAGAAATGTGGTTTAAGCATGCAAGATTACTATTACTAATTAAATTGCAAACAATCACAACTGTACTTGCCTTAAACTTGATCAAACTGGAGAGTCGGTACTTCGGGGTTAACAGTCAGAAACCTCCTCGAACCCTACATTCCGGAAACTTATTTCAGAAGTAATCACAAGTTATCTAGTTACAATCTCTATTTGTCTTTCCTAGTCAATTTTAATCTTGTTTAACCAACACAACCAAAAACGCGTTTACTAGTGCGTTACAATTTAGGAACATCGATTTATGTCTATTTTCGGAAAAATTGTATTTATTATTTTATTTAAGAAAAACTTGGATATTTAAATATATAAAACTATACATTTTCCTTTAAACGAGAAATATCATGAATTTCTAAATTATAGTTAATAATAATTAATATTCCTAGTTTTACGCGCTCGCACAACATCCAGAAAATCTCAAATCTACTTTTCCTACTTATTACAAAATTTACAGAAAATAAATGAATGGCTTATGCCTTTACAATTTTAATTACAATAAATTGAAAATAAGAAAGGAAACAGGTTAGTCCGAAAATAGCCTATAAATTAACAAAACTAATAAATTCCATAAACATTATTAAAAGAGAAATATAAGTCTCAGAATCTGGTCCAAAATTTCATTTTTAACTACTCTGCCTCAACGTCCGGTCGAACCGGTACGTTTGCATTTCGTTGGGGCCCAGTGACCATTAAGGTCGTCGCCCAAAATATTATTAAAATCATTTATTATTTTGCAAAATTTTCGGCAGCATCTCCTCTGTTTTTGGTCAACCCAAAACTGGGAATGCGCCGTAAAACCTGCAAAATAACTCCAAAACTCCCATATATATAAATACCACAGAAAATTATGTTCCAAAATCCAAACCAGCATATTAAACTTAATATAATCCCAAACCAGCACCCATAGTTTCAACAGAACTCAAAGCCAATCTTTTAACCCAAGTCCCAAAACTAACAGAACCATTTACTTTTAAGCTAACAGAACAAAACTAAACAAAAACTAAAGAGCCAATATCCAAACCATCAGGATTAACTCCAAAGAACCAAAGAACCAAATCCAGAGTTCTTCCGAGAAGAAAACTTAAAGTAACCACAGAACCAAATACTAACAAAACAGCATCCATAATTTTTCGAAGAACCTCGGAATCAAAAAAAATGGCAACGTAATCGTTACGTTGTCAAAACCCCAAATTCCCGAGGAATTTGATTGGACCATTATCATCATAGACTAAAAGAGATTAATTGGGTCAGAGTGTACCAAAAATCGAAATCGAAAATGAAGCTCGGAACGGAAACGGGTCACAACGTCAGTACTGGAACCGACGGCAGTCACCGGGCAAACGCCGGCGAGGCAGCAGGTCGCCGGGGGTCGGGCGGGTCTCGGGATTTCGCCGGGGAGCGACGGGTTCGACGCCGGAGCCTGAGCCGATGGCGAGGGGTCGGGTCGGGGCGCTGGCTCGCGGGGAGGCCGTCGGTTGGCTCGACGGAAACTCGGGTTCGCCGGAAAAAGGAAATCTAGGTTTTTAGGAAAAGAGTTTTTAGGAGAGTGGTGGAAGAATAGGACGGAGAGGGAGAAAATTTATAGGGGAAAAATTGGGGGTTATGAAACCCTAAGGTCTCCATTGAAGGAGAAGAAATAATTTCTTCAATTCTCCTTTCGGAAAAGAACTGAAGAGGAAGGTGGATGGTTCATCCGTTCTAAATATGAAGGGTTTCAATCCCAAATACTAAAACAATCAAACCTACTCCTATATAACAACCAATACTTGTGGTGTAGTGGTGGTGCCTTAGGACTTGGTTGGGAAGGTTAAGGTTCAAACCTTAGGATTAACATCTATTATTTTTATTTTTATAAATTCCTATTTTACCCATAAACCAATAAAATCGATTTAAAGAAATGATTTTAATTTCTTAATTATTAGTAAAAATATATATATACATTCAAGTTAAAATAATTTCTTTTACAAAATGTAATATGTATATTTATATAAAAAAAATTTATCTTTGCGTTACTTGAAAAGAAATATATATATATAAAAAAATAACTGTCTAATTGAATATAAAAATTTGTTTAAAATATTTTGAGTACAAATTTGGGTTCAATATCTGGTTTGGTCTGGTTTTCAAACAAAAATCCATGTAATTATTTTGAAAAAGAATTTTACACTTAATGAAAATAGTACCAACATTTACTAATAATTCTCAATTAACTTCTAACATTATTTTTTTAGAAAAAATATATTTAGCATCTAAAATTTTTATAAAAAACTGTAAACTAAATTTATGGGTTTCACACTTGAGGATTGAGTAGACCCAATCCGTGCATCGAAAATGAGCAAGTCTAGACGCAACGCAAGAGTTACGTCCCGATGAGGACGATTATTCCACGGGAACGTTGATATGGTGATTCATGTCCGCCGTGGATAATCAGACTTGCGTGAGATCGGGGCGCAACATATTGCAAGGCTAGACGACCTTGTGATTGACTACGTGAATTGGATAGGATGGATAGGTGAATTATATTAAACATACTTGAAGAGATAGACTACGGTAATTGCTAGTGCGGACGCACGAGACTGACATGTCAAGGATTTGATTGAGGATAACCTATCGTAGGATGATTTTCCTAAACGACCTCAGACATGGAGCGGAGAATGTGTTGATGCGAATAGGCGGAACACTGCTTGATGTTTAGAAATTTGAGTGAAACAAACTTGGGTAGAAACTTCCGTACAAGCAAACAAATGGTTTGACCATAGGATTTGGGGCGAGCATCGTGCAACAACCTTGCACGATGAGCAATAGACTTGACTTGTAACTATGACCTTGTGAGCTGACCTAGCGGATAGGCGGACGACCCTATGCCGAGTGATTGAACTTGTGCGATTGACCTTACAGTATCGTCTGGACGGACGATAGACTTGGGAAAAATAAGACTTAGAGTAGGATGGGGAACTGGGAGTGTGCGTGAACGACAACGAGAATGGCCCCAAACAAAAGGAATGATAGGAATGGATGATGCGCAAGTAAAGTTGAAATAACGAATTGAATCATTGGTCGAAAGACGTACTCGAGGATAGTACAATACTTGGTCTTGAATCAGACGAAAATTACTTAGACTTGGTCGACTCCGCTAAGAAGAAATCATATTGATTTTGTAGACAAGAATGCTTGAGAAGCGAATCGGATCATCTCGAGGACCGAGATAAACGATAGCGAGATACACATGAGTTCGGTTTTAAATCGAATTTAGCGAACGATCGGCAAATCGAAACTATCACGAGTAGCTTGTCCGACTTCGCTAATCGCTAAGCTTGGTTGAAATGTACGTATTCGAGGGACGCCTTGAATATGTGCACGATCCAAACTCAGCGATGTGATGAACTCGAATGCAGCTGCAAGTGAGTGTTGCGATGCGCATGAACGAATGAGTGAGTTAACCTCAACCTATGACTCTCGTGTTTGACGAATTACAACGCACCTCGTGCGACCGTTTCAGTCCTATGATACGTCGACGTAGCAACCAAGTCGAAGAAACACTTGAATTGAATAAGTTCCATCAACTCTAAAATGAATGAAAAGCCATTCAATGAACTTGGAAAGGTATCGAGTATAGTTCGATGCCATCGAACGATAAAAGCCATTCGATAGGAATTGTCTAAAGTAGGCACACGGCGATGAATAAAAGGAACGGTAGGATGACCCGCACTCAGGAAGTTTCGAGGACGAGACTTGTTTTGAGTGGTGTATTATGTAGTGACCCGCTCCGCCCTAGCGGAACGCCGATTCAAACGGCAAGTGCAACGACTCAAACGAGCCGTCGACCCGAAGAGTTGGCATCGACCTGATGAAGAATCGATGCAAGGCTTACATTGGCAGTCAAGATGAATCCAGACTTAGACTTTCAAAGGCGCGCTCGAAGTATCGCTCGGCCGATGCGAACATCGCTAAGGTGGGTGGCTCCGATGAACCCGTCACTGCTTAGCCTAGACACATAACAATACGGACACTATCATGAGAATCGCTAGGCGATAACCCCATGCATGCTAATAAAGGACTCAACGCACCTAGCTAAGGGAATAATCCCATCTTGTATGCTTGTATAGAATATGGAAAGGAACATAGAAAATACGAGAACTCTCGCACCGCGCTCCACGCTCGTGCTAAGGCACAAGCTTGCGTTCAACAATGAAACAATGAATGGTTTACAACAATGAAACGGAAGACTATCGACATAGTCGTTCCGAGTAGAGTATAGCAACATTGAAAGGCTACGGGACCAATGGGTCGCCAAGGCGACTCCCGTACGAGGAGTTGCAAAATGTATGAATGAATGAATGAACGAATAAGTGAATGAATGAATCAACGAATGAAAGAATGAATACGTGAATGAATCGATGAACAAACGGACAAGTGAAAGAAAGAAAAGAAAGAATGAATGAAAGATAAGAAAAGAAAGAATGGTTAGCGACAGGTGTGACGGGCACGTACAACGGGGCTCGCTACCCGCGCTGCACGGACGCCAACCTGGTCGATAACGCATTATGGCTAAGGGTTAGCCTATGGCTCAAGACAGCCGTTAAGTTAAAATGACAATAAAATACGAAATGGTCGTGGACGGCTCGTGCACGAGCGAAAAGGGATTCCAAGGGCAACGAACGACGATTTCGTGGCCGGCCTAGGCGGAATCATGGCCTACGGGCGGACAGGTGTGCGGGCTTGGGCACATAACCAAACGTAGGGCCGGTTATTCAATAGTCTATCAGGGTGTACCAGCCATCACGCTTGATAGATGAGAATGTCACAGGAGAAATGTCCATAATGGCTGACTTGCCAGCGACCGGTGCATATAGATTAAGTGGGCTTGCTGGTGGCAATCCACGTACAAGTCCTTGCGTTGAAATCAAAGTAGTCTAAGTGAATTAAACAAAGCGCCTTCTGAATAGGCTTGATATATATAACACCAAATGATAAAGAATACCTTATGAAGTGAGTTAGAAAACACGCCTACGACGCGCTAGAAACTGAGGCAGGAACACGCCCTTGATATTGAATGTTCCCAAGAATCACGTTATGATATTACACATGAATTGTTGACTAACTTGGTTTACATTGAACAGGGAAGGCCGGACGGTAAGTATGGGTAAGTTATGCATGTATTTCCATGCGACACTTGTATTCGACAACACGAGATAGGCTATGAAATATGCCATGAAACTGATCCTAAGGCAAGATTAGAAAGACAATGAATGATAGAGATGCACAAAAGTAAATGGAACGTGTTTGGTAATGATAGCGTTGTGGGCGAGCTAGCCTCCCCACCAGTGCATAACAATGTACTGATAACCCCACAGTATGCTTGCAGGAAGCAGGAAACGTCGGCGGGTGCGGAGCTTCCATCGAACGTGCTAAGGCGCGGAGCTATCTCTGGAGCCTTGGAGCGTTACAAGGAGCTGAAGCACCCTATACAGGACATAATGTATCGGAACATCGCCATGAATCATTCCATCTTGTAAGCCACTTGGCACGCCTTTTATGTTTTAGAGAGAGAGAGAGTTTGAGCGATTTATAATATCGGCCTAGCGCCGCTTGTAAACTTCTTGAAAATCAATAAAAGAGTTTGAATTTGCTTCAATTTGTGTTCATTACTTTCCGCTGCAAATGGGGACACTCTGTGCGACTCTGTGGCCTAGCTCAAATCGGCCGTTTCTGGACTTGGCCTTGCACGGGCGCAACCTAGGCCCGTGCGGCATCACGCCTTAGCGAGGACGATCGCTCCTACGGGAGCGGGGCATGACAATATGTGTATTCTAGACTATAGCTAGTCCTTATCATGTACGACTAATACTCTAGCTAGTCATCTAGCTTTGTGGTACTGGCTTCATGATCATTCATGTATATATGGTTCGGGACGTCTTACTATTGTATGTATGATGATCGTACTCTTTGCTCTTGTATAATTGTCTGTGATTGAGATACCTAGGATTGTTAAACCTTAGGATTGACTGATGGCTTGTAGAGTAACCCCCATGTCTTGACAGCTTATACATGATTTCAGAGTATTAACGTACTTTGGGATTGCGTAGCTGGCTACGTCTGCCCCCGCTCTCCGGTATTCTGGTTCTGAGGCGTGATAATCTCCCTCTTCATGCCATTCCACCAGAAGTGCTGACGAATATCACGGTACATCTTCGTACCGTCGGGATGAATGGAATACTGAAAACTGTGAGCCTCTGCCATGATCTCTTGTCTGATATCATCGCTGGGTACATAAAGACGCTTTCCATGTCGAAGTGTACCATTTTCATGAATGCATAACTCTGGTCGCCGTCCTGCCTCACACTCTGCTATGAGCCGCTAGAGCTTGGAATCTGTTGACTGAGCCATTCGGATCCTCTCGACTATATGGACTGAACCTGCATGATGGCCATCAATGCCACACTGGAAGGGAGAACAACTTCTATACCCATCTTCTGAAGATCTGCTAACAGCTCTGGTTGCGCTGTTAGGAAATAAGCTTTGGCTCTCCTGCTCAATGCATCTGCAACAACGTTGGCCTTTCTTGGGTGATACTGCAGGTTAACATCATAATCCACAAGTAGCTCTAGCCATCTCCTCTGACGCATGTTAAGATCCTTCTGGGTGAACACATACTTCAGGCTCTTATGGTCGATGAAAATCTCCACCCTATCTCCATACAAATAGTGCCTCCACAACTTAAGTACAAATACTACTGCTGACAGCTCCAAGTCATGGGTTGGGTAATTCCTCTCATGATCACGAAGTTGACATGACGCATAAGCTATTACCTTCCCATGCTGCATCAGAACACATCCTAAGCCTCTGCCTAAAGCATCACAATACACTGAGAATCCCTCGGTTCCATCTGGAAGCGTGAGAATGGGTATCGTCATCAAGCCTCGCTTCAACTTCTCAAAAGAATCCTGACACTCTGATGTCCAAGTAAACTGTACATCTCTGCGGGTCAACTGGGTCAATGGTGCTGAAATCCAAGCAAAGTCCAAAATAAATTGCCGGTAGTAGCCGGCCAAACCAAGAAAATTACGAACTTCTGCAACTGTGCTGGGCACTGGCCACGACTCAATAGCCACGATCTTCTGGGGATCTACTTATACTCCTCCTCTGGTGATGATATGACCCAAGTACGAAATGCGATCGAGCCAGAACTTGTATTTACTGAACTTGGCATACAACTGGTGCTCTGTGAGAATCTGAAGAACCACTCTGAGATGCTGCTCATGCTCTGCCTCACTTTTGCTGTAGACCAGGATGTCATTTAGGAACACAATCACGAACTGATCCAAGTAGGGCATAAAAATGTGATTCATGAGGTCCATGAATACTGTCGGCGCATTGGTTGCTCCAAATGGCGTAACAAGGAACTCCCAATGCCCATACCTCGATCTAAAAGTTGTCTTCGGGATGTCCTGCTCTCTGACTCTGATCTGATGGTATCCTGAGTGCAAGTCGATCTTCGAAAATACTGCTGCCCCCTTGAGCTGATCAAACAAGTCATCTATCCTCGGGATAGGGTATCTGTTCTTGATTGTCACTGAGTTCAAGGTACGATAATCTACACATAACCTGGATGTACCATCCTTCTTTTTCATAAAAAGCCATGCGCCCAGACTGGTTCGTGACTCCTAAAGGTTACAAGCCAAAGCCAACTCATGCGCCCAATCCTCGACGCATCCTGTCAGATTACTCTCCACCAAATCCGAGATCTTTGAGCTACGGATACACGTCACGTGTCCTTTGACTCAGTTCAGCCTATGAAGAGGTGCTAATCACCCAAGATCTCAGCAATTGAAAGATCCTCTCCATTGCTATGTGTCAGCTCGGCCTCAGCCCACAAAGGCAACAGAAAGGGTTCAACTCCTCAATCAGAGCGCATCGCCCATGCTCCTCCATCAGCAATCACCACGTGACATCCCCACAAACAGGCGCATCCTACACATGCGCGCATGAGCAGCCAGCCTGCAAGCTATAAATAGGAGGATCATTCCTTCATCATGGACAGATAGACATATACACAGAGATACACAGAGACTGTCAGAGATCAAGACACACAGTCAACCAAAGCATCAGAGTTTACTCCCAGAGATCGGAAGAGACACTCAACGTCTTCTTCCTTTCCGTAAGCTCCAGCACCCAGAGCAACTCAGACCTTCAGAGAACCGAGAACCGTCGTCAGATCGTCAACGGAGTCAACGCATTACCACTCGCTCCATCGGCACAAAGGACCCAGATAAACAAAAGTGTACTCCTAGGACTACATCTAAGTCCTACATTATAATACTGTTCTGTTTGTATTGAAATTGCATCAAAAGATTTTAATGGCAAACAAGCTGGCGACTCTGCTGGGGACCTCTTTCTCCTCCATCGAGAAAGCTGTGTCACAATTCGACGATGTGAATGTAGGCTCCTCCCACAAGACGCTGGTTGTACGCCTCAATCAACAGGCGTATGAGGAGTTCATCTCTGAAGGCAGCGTAAGTCCTTCGAAGCGGCTACCAAAGCCAAAGAAGACTCGCCAAGTCTGGGTACGCAAGGTCGAGGCCCCTGGCACCACCACTGAAGGGGATACGCCGATGCAGTCCACCCTTCTCGCTGACGACCTCAGCAGCCAGGATGCGCCTACCTGTGCAGCGCATCTCTCGGGAAAGCGTGGTGCTGACCACATTCTCCAGCCATCTCCTTCTCAGACAAGGAAGATGCGCCGACGGAGCAAGGGTGCAGCTAATGCCCTGCACATCACCTCTGATACGCCACAGAAGGCCTCTGTCTTTGATAGACTCACTCGCTGTTGTGGCGAGGAGAATTTGGACTCTGAGTACTATGCACCCCAGCAGGCTGGTACGAAGAGGTCCAAGGCAGCACAGGCCATGCGCCTCAAAAGTGCTATGCCGACAACAAACCAGGAGCATGCGCTCACAATCATGCGCGCTACTGATGGTAAGCTGTATAAGGTCGACTCGGGTGCTTCTGTGCCAGAAACGAGTCGACCTTCAAAGTCCTCGTCTCACTTGGGCGCATCTGCTACGTTCGCAACCAAGTCAAGTAAGGCAAACCCTGTGGTCTTGAACTCCCGCGCCTCCATTGGTTGTGCGTCTGAGGTTCGTTCAAGTCACTGTAAATGTTGTTCCCCCACTACTGATCTGAGCGCATATTTTGCGTTGGATCAGGAGGCACAACATTCACTTGACCACCCCGACGCTTGGCCTTGCCATGCGTCTGATGGGGGTGCGAAGGTGGCACTCTCCTCCAATGATTTGCGTAATGTGATCAGTCACAAGCGCCGATCAGGAGAGTCGACTGACAAGCACAATACGCTCTTCACAGGGAACACCTGTACTGTAGTCACCATCAACTGTTGTTGCAAAATAGCAGTCCCACCACCAAGGCAGTCGGTGTTCCAGCAGCTGCAATCATCAACACCTCTCCAATATCGCCTCGGGAAGAAGGTGTCAGCGGAAATGGAGCCAGAACTACAGGTTGCTTCCTGCAATGTAGTCTCCAACTCCCCATCAATTCGAAAGGCGACTGGTAGCTCCTCGACTGTGTCCTCATCCAAGTGCCAGCCAAGGAAAGCCAAGATGATTGTCCCATCCTCTGGAGTGTTTGAAGGCACTCGAAGGAGAAAGAATATCTTGGAGGAAGCTGGGGGTAGTCAGGCCCTTGTCGATCCGCCTTCTGAAGGTGAAGACGTCCTCTAGAACATAGTTGGAGGTAGCCAAGTCCCGAAGATGAAGACGTTTCCCAGAGTACAGATGAGGCTAGCCACGTCCTTCCCGAAGGCGATGATATCCCCCAAGACATAGCTGGGGGTAGCGAGGACGAAGCTCCAGGAGAGGCAACTCCCCTACAAGAGAGTGAGGCCGAGAGTGAAGCCTCAACCGATCCATCCACTTCCAGCCGTGTCATGACAGTATACATGACTGGGGGTGATGCCGAGCCAGATGCGCCGCCAACAGACCTTGTCCAGCGCATTGACACCTTGGAGGGAGGACTCAAAACCCTCTCTGCCTCCATACAAACACTGACTCAAGCGGTGTTAGAGATACGGTCAGCTTTGGTCAGGACACCGTCTACTGGTCCTGACCCAGGGGCCAATGGAGAATCAAGTATACCCCTTCAACGGGTATCCTTGGATACAGATTGCCGCGAGGCACCTCGGACGTTGGAGCCATCAAATACTCAACTCCAGGCTGTACCACCTTCCTCGACTCCCAGCTCCATGGAAGACGTGGTCGAGATGATCAGGGACTTACGAGAGCGCTTCGAGTCGAAGAATAGACAGGAGGAGCGCCAAAAGATGGCGATCCCCCAACCATATCCCCTCGAATGGAACAAAGTGGTTTATCCCCCCAAATATAAACCACAAACATTGACGCCATATGACGGGAATGACTCTCCGTGCCGCTATCTGACGTACTTCCAGTCTCAAACGGGACATCTCCCGAAGGAAGATGCGCTACTCACCAGCATATTTGTCGGGACACTAAAAGGAGTGGCTTACGACTGGTACTGCAGTCTCCCCAACAACTCCATATCCTCCTTCGATGACTTGACGCGTCTCTTCCTCGATCGTGTCTATGACGGAGGGAAGGACATGACAATGGCATCCCTTATAGAGATACGTCAGAAGGAGAAGGAAATAGTTCGAGCATTCATCGAACGGTTCTGACAAGCCTGCTTCAGACTGCCCCCGGGTATGCCAGAACATGCACTCCTCTCCTCCTGTAGCATAAACATGCTGCCTGCGATCAAACTCTGGCTCAACTCCACTCCTCCTCCCGACTGGAGTTCCTTGATCATCGAGGCCGAGGCAGCTGAAAAGAAGGCGTCCAATGCTCGTCTTCTGGGAGTCAGTTTTCCTGCCTTTGTGGATAAGGAAAAACAGCCTGCAGCCAACAACCCTGGATGAGAGATGAAGGGGAAACATGCATTGACTATCAATGCCTCCAAAGGTGCATCAGCACCCACTCAGAAGCCTCCACTTGCACCAAGGCCAAAGGAGGTTTATTCTTTCAACGATGAAGACACCCTGCAACTCTTCGAGATATTGAAGCAGGGTAATAAGATCAAGTTGTCGGACCCGAAGCGTCCCGACGAGGTTGGGAAAGTAGACCATCCGAGGTACTGTCACTACCATCGGTTTGTCGGACATCCAACTAAGGACTGCTATGTCCTCAAGAACTACATCCAGCGCATGATCAATACGGATGTTATTTCTGTCGACTACGAGGAAAAAAGGTCTTGGCCAACCTGGTGTCACTCCAATTTGGCACCTTGTCGCCAACCACAACGCAAGATAGTGTCGTCCCTATCCTAAAGGCGACAATGGAGGTGGTCAATCTACTACCTACTCGTGACAACGTGAGTGGACTCATCCCACTCACCACATCTCGGGGAGAGGTCTTATGGGTTCATTCCGATCTCGTCTCCGAGGTTACTCAACCGGGGGTACGCTCTTCCTCCAAAGCTAAGGGCAAGAAGATCAAGTCTTGCCGTATGGTCTTTTCCTCCGCGGAGGAGGCTCTTCCTGTACAAACCTGTTCGCAGCTGAACGTCCAACCCGACGAAGCTGCCGTCGAGGTGGTACCTCCCTACACTGCCTCTGGTGCCGAAGAAGGAGGTCCATCCAAACCTCCAGCAGCCAATAAACAGAAGCATGTAGAGGCCCATTTCGACAAGCCTTTACGAAGGAAAAATGCTTCGGGACTAACCAAGCCCCACAACTTCGACATACTGGCACAACTTGCCAGTACTCCTGCCCGCCTATCTCTGTTTGAGCTTCTTCGTCTTTCCAAGGACACTTGTGAAGCTCTCTGTGAAGCTCTGAAGGATGCTGAGTCCTTCATCAGTCAGGTCAAGCAGCCTGAAGATCTCCCGACTACATGTGGGCACTGCCATTGTGTGAATGAGGTTATCCCCAATATAACCTTCACCCAACAAGACATGCTGCTCAAGCACAACCGACACAACAGACCATTGTATTACACAGGGTATGTCGGTTCCGTTAAGGTGAAATGGATTCAGATCGATTCAGGGTTTTCCCTCAGCATCATCCCGAAGATGCTACTCTCAACACTGGAGATCCCAATGTACCGTCTGGCGCCTTCTAACACCACAATCAACGGCTTCAATGCTAGCAAAAGTGAGCCGCTGGGCAAAATACGGCTGAAGTGTCATATCGGTAACCTCAGAACCGAGGTGACTTACTATGTCGTGGACGCTGACGTCAACTACACCCTCTTACTGGGTCGTCCGTGGCTGCATGAGTACATGGTGGTACCATCCACACTCCACCAATGTATGAAGTACGTCTCCACCAACGACATCATCCGGACGGAGTTCGCAGACATTGACCCTTTCAAGGGGGTCGAAGCCTACTTCACTGATTCTATCCTGTACAAGTTGCCCGACGAAGGAAAAGCCAATGACGCTGACGACGAAGCAGAAGCGGCAGCAGAGCCGGACATGGAGCTAGAGGTGATTCCCGACGCTCCTTTGAAAATTTGACTCAAAGGGAAACCGCCTCAGATGCTGCCTCCCATGACCATCAAGCTACCTGGAAAAGCACCAACTGCTCTAGGTAGAACACCTACTGAAGCTCCCTTGAAGATACGGCTCAAGGGAAAGCCGCCCCAAACATCGGCTCCCCTTGTGGCAAAACTACAAGGGAAGGCACCAATCACTGAAGGCACAGTTGAGGCACCTCTGAAGGTGCATCTTAAAGGCAAGCCTCCTCAATCATCCGTCTCATCCAAGCTGCCGGAGTAGGCCCATATAGCCCTCTCAGACCCCAAGGTCAAAGCTGCGGTGGACTTTCCCGATCCAACTCCAGTACTCACAGATGAAGAGCTAAGGGAATACATATCTGCTGATGTAGATGTACCCTCTCTGGACAATATAATCCTGCGGGATAAAATCTCGTGTTTTATCAATAATAGAGTGTCTTTTAATTATTCTAGTCTTCCACATTGGAATGTCATGTATACATTAGATAACGCTCTACGGTCGTTACAAACACAAATAACGATCGTCGAGTAGTCTCGTCCCAAGGGGTCTGTTTTGTAGTCCCACTACGGAATCGCGACGAAGAATCTATCATCTTCGACAAAGTCGAGCGTCATCAAGACCTCCCGCCACTCGAGCAAGAACCAGATACCGGCAGAATACAAGTCTATCGGTACACGGACAAGGCAAAGTACCTCATCCAAAAGATGGGTTACGACCTAAAAAGCAACAAAGGCCTGAACTATGGCATGGGTCGACGTCTTCCTCTCTGGCTCCCAACACCTAAAGGAAAGCAGCAGGATTACTATCATCGAACTCGACGGGGGGTAGGCTATGTCACGCCGCCGACAACTCCAGAGAGTTTGGAGGCCGAAGAAGTAGAACATTCTCATTCGTCCGAAGCATCAACTTAGGATTCCGATACCAGTATCGGCTCAATCTTCAAGAAGGTGCTATCACCCAACATGGCATCTGCACAATCTTAAGAAGATGAAGGCGAAGACCAAACGCCAGAATTCTTCGAGGAAGAACCTTGGGCTCAATGCCTAGGAGCTCAGTGGGAGTCTCGTTTTGAATTACGCGAACCCCCTACCGAAGACGAAATCGAGCAGATCGACCTTGGGGATGGATCTTCTTCCAAATACATCTTTATCAGCAAAAGCCTAAAAGGAGAAGACAGGGAATCTTTGGTCCAATTGGCTAAAGAATATATCGACGTCTTCGCCTGGAGCTATGAAGATATGCCGGGACTTGATCCTCAGATCGCGATGCATAGGCTCAACATCTTACATGATGCCAAGCCTATAAAGCAGCAACAACGACGTTTTCGTCCTGACATCATGAACGCTATCGATCAAGAGGTAGACAAACTCCTGACCAGCGGGTTTATCCGTGAAGAACAACAACCGGATTGGGTGGCCAATGTCGTCCCTGTCACCAAGAAGAATAGGAAGATACGAGTCTGTATCGACTTCAGGGACCTCAACACCGCTTGCCCGAAGGACGAATTCTCGCTTCCAATCACTGATGTGATGATCGACAATACATGTGGCTTCGAACGCATGTCTTTTATGGACGGATATTCGAGCTACAATCAGATCAAGATGTTCCCCGATGACGTAAAATACACGTCATTCAGTACACCGAGGGGGGTTTTCTGCTACATAGTGATGCCCTTTGGCTTGAAGAACGCTGGTGCTACATACCAACGAGCTATAAGTACCATCTTCCGTCAATATCTTCGTAAGACAGTTGAATGCTACGTCGATGACATCGCAGTCAAGAGCCGTCTCAAAGGGGATCACCTACAAGACCTGAAGACAGTCTTCGAACTCATGCGAGCGCATCAACTCAAGATGAACCCCGCTAAATCCTTTCTTGGGGTTTCTAGCGGAAAGTTCCTGGGCTTCATTATTACGGTGAAAGACATTCATGTCGATCCCGAGAAGACCAAGGCTATCCTTGATATGGACCCTCCGAAGAACCTCCGAGAACTTCGAGGCCTGCAGGGGCGTCAGGCATACATCCGAAGGTTTATAGCAAACCTTTCCGAAAAATTCCAATCATTCACCCAGCTCATGAAGAAGGGAGTCTCCTACGTCTGGACAGAAGAATGCCAGCAAGCTTTCGACGATATCAAAGCTTACCTGACAAGCCCGTCCGTCCTGGTGGCACCCGTCGTCGGCAAACCATTTCTCCTCTACGTCTGCGCCATGGATCATTCCCTCGGCGCTCTGCTGGCTCAGAACAGCGATGCGGGCTACAAGCAAGCTATCTACTACCTCAGTAGGACACTGATCGGGGCCGAACACCAGTATAACCTCGTTGAAAAGGAGTGTCTGGCTTTGGTGTTCTCCATCCAGAAGACTCGCCATTATGTCTCGGGCCAGACAATTCATGTCATCTCTCGAGTCAATCCACTCAGGGTTCTCATGACGAAGCCAGGATCATTGAACTCCCGGCTAGCTACATGGGCGATCCTGTTGACACTATGCAACATGGTGTTCGTTCCACAAAAAGCCATCAAGGGTCAAGCTCTAGCCGACTTTTTAGCCGCGTACCCCATCCCAGGGTCCTCCAGACTCTATGAAGACATCCCAGATGAGGTCCAAGAATCAAATGTCACCGAAGAAAGCTCCGTCTGGCAGATGTTTTTCGATGGCGCTTCAAGAACAGGCTCCAAAGGCCAAATTATCGTCGGAGTAGGGGTAGTCTTAGTCTCCCCCGATCAGCTGGTCGTCCAGCGTGTTTACTCCCTTTCGAAGCCGTGCTCCAACAATGTTACTGAGTACAACTCTCTCATCATGGGACTCCAGCTGGCACAACAGCTGGGGGTGGATCATCTGGAAGCCTACGGCGACTCAAAACTCGTCGTTAACCAGATCAGAGGGCAATACGAAGTTCGCCATGAAGATCTGGTTCCTTACCATGAAGTTGCATTGAACATTATTTCAACCTTCACCAAGTTCTTCATAGAACACGTACCCCATTTACAAAACCTGGAGGCCGACGCTCTGGCTGGCCTCGCAGCCTCGTTCGCGGCACCCCTCGGGACTCAGCACTATGTCATGGTAGTTGGTCGAGACTTAGTCTGTCCTAAAAACAACCTATGCTCATAAATGGCCATGTCATGTCAACAAGTGCTGGTGTTAATGTTCGAGACTGGAGGTTCCCGTTCATGTACTTCGCTGTCTACAGAATTCTTCCAGAAGACCCGAAGGAAGCCGTCTCAGTCAGGAGGTGTAATGACCCACTCCGCCCTAGCGGAACGTCGATTCAAACGGCAAGTGCAACGACTCAAACGAGTCGTCGACCCGAAGAGTTGGCATCGACCTGAAGAAGAATCGATGCAAGGCTTACATTGGCCCGTCAAGATGAATCCAGACTTAGACTTTCAAAGGCGCGCTCGGAGTATCGTTCGGCCGATACGAACATCGCTAAGGTGGGTGGCTCCGATGAACCCGTCTTTGCTTAGCCTAGACACATAACAATACGGACACTATCACGAGAATCGCTAGGCGATAACCCCGTGCATGCTAATAAAGGACTCAAGGCACATAGCTAAGAGAATAATCCCATCTTGTATGCTTGTATAGAATATGGAAAAGAACATGAAAAATGTGAGATCTCTCGGACCGCGTTCTACGCTCATGCTAAGGCACAAGCTTACGTTTATGTTCCTTACGCGTTCAACAATGAAACAATAAATGGATTACAACAATGAAATGGGAAGACTATCAACATAGTCGTTCCTAGTAGAGTATAGCAACATTGAAAGATTATGGGACCGATGGGTCGCCAAGGCGACTCCCGTATGGGGAGTTACATAATGTGTGAATGAAAGAATGAATGGATAAGTGAATGAATGAACCAACGAATGAGGGAATGAATACGTGAATGAATCAATGAACGAACAAACAAGTGAAAGAAAGAAAGAATGAATAAAAGATAAGAAGGAAATGAGTGGTTAGCGAAGGTGTGACGGGCACGTGCAACGGGGCTCGCTACCCGCGCTGCACGGACGCCAACCTGGTCGATAACGTAATATGGCTAAGGGTTAGCCTACGGCTCGGTGACAGCCGTTAAGTTAAATGACAAAGAAAACGAAATGGTCGTAGACAATCCATTAGTATACGGGAGGTGGGAGATATAAGGGATTTCCAGCGGCACAGTCAAAGTGTGAAGGACGTGCCGGTCCGGACGGAAATAAAAAAGATGGCTTACGGGCTGCCTGAGTGCAGGCTTGGCCACCAGGGGACGTAAGGCCGGGTATTTCAAAAGACTATCAGGGTGTACCAAGCCGCACGCCATGATAGGTGAGAAAATTACCAAGGGGGAAGACATGTCCAAATTGGCTTGTGATGCCAGCGACCGATGCATATAGATTAAGTGGGCTTTGCTGGTGGCAATCCACGTGCAAGTCCTTGTATTGAAATCAAAGTAGTCTAAGTTAATCTGAACAAAGCACCTTCTGAATAGGCTTGAATATAACACACAAAATGATCAAGAGTACTTCGAGCAAACAAGTTAGAAAATGTGCCTACGATGTGCTAGAACCCGAGGCAGGGACACGCCCTTGATATTGAAAGTTCACATGAATCACGTTAAGTTATTTCCTATAAATTGTTGACTAACTTGGTTTACTTTGGACAGGAAAGGCCGGACGGTAAGTATGGGTAAGTCGTGCATGTATTTCCATGCGACACTTGAATTCAGCAACACGAGATAGGTCATGATATATGCCATGAAATTGACCCTAAGGCAAGATTAGAAAGACAATGAATGATAGAGATGCACAAAAGTAAATGGAACGTGTTTGGTAATGATAGCATTGTGGGCGAGCTAGCCTCCCTACCAGTGCATAACAATATACTGATAACCCTACAGTCTGCTTGCAGGAAGCAGGAAACGTCGGCGGGTGCGGAGCTTCCCTCGAACGTGCTAAGGCGCGGAGCTATCTCTCGAGCCTTGGAGCGTTACAAGGAGCTGGAGCACCATATACAGGACATAATGTATTAGAACATCGCCATGAATCATTCCATCTTGTAAGCCACTTGGCACGCCTTTTATGTTTCAGAGAGAGAGAGCTTGAGCGACTTGTAAACTCGGCCTAGCGCCGCTTGTAAACTTCTTGAATATTAATAAAGAGTTTGAATTCGCTTCAATTTGTGTACATTTACTTTCCGCTGCAAATGGGGACACTCTGTGCGACTCTGTGGCCTAGCTCAAATCGGCCGTTTCTGGACTTGGCCTTGCACGGGCGCAACCTAGGCCCGTGCGGCATCACGCCTTAGCGAGGACGATCGCTCCTACGGGAGCGGGGCGTGACAGATTGGTATCAGAGCACGGCTTCACGTCCTTGGATTTATTTCGATTTTCTTAGTTTTGAAAGCTCGGTTGGAAACAAAAGAAGTGTATGCTCTCTCTCGTTGTGCCTTGGGATGTTCCATACAATAAGTCTAATATTTTCAAAAGCTCGTACGAGTACTCGGTTGGACGGGATCGATAGGCGAAGGCCTTTGCGCCACCACGACGAACTTGAGTTGGAAGGAACCGATGCTAAGAGTTAGCAAACGCAGTGCATGCTTGAATAAGCTTACCTGACAATAGCAAACGAAATACATAAGACCGGAGTATAGTTCAAGCGGGATAGCTATGCACACGGCCTTCTGGCTAAGTTGTGCCGCGTGTCGTGCACCTCGACTTTTGGGTGCAATCGGGTTACGAGCGATATCAAGTATCGCTCGATCGAGAACAGACATACACTTCGAGTATCTATCGATAAGAACGCTATCGAGTTAACGCTTAGGCGTACCTGAAAGATTGGCTTGGATATTGAGGATTAATGGGAACGACTTAGTACGTCGAGGCGACGTGAGCGATTACGCCAGAGATTCGTCGAACGAATCTGAAGGATGTCTTAGCGCATGACGCGAACGTGATTGAGGACTAGATCGTATGGCTTGAATCCGAGTGGTGTATGTGGTAGGTTCGGAGAATAATAAGAATTAGTGTCGACGACTAGTCGAGTGGCTCGAACCCTGAGTGGTGTATGGACGTCATAGAAATTGTTCGAGCGAGACTAAAGGATTACGGATCCTACGAGTATGTCGGCAAGCGATGCAATCGCACAAAACCTTAGAACGTGTCACGTTTAGTTGGTCGTGACTTCAAAAGTCCCGAACGAGATATCGTAGGACAACTTGTCATTGGGCAACGCGAGTTAGAAAATGGTTCGGAACGATGAATGAAAATGAATGGTCTTGATCGAGGAAACTTAGAGGATCGCGCGTACGATTTCGGATTTATTCAAATGAATTGTGACTTGAGTTTGAACAACGATCTTGAAACTAGCTTGAGGAATAGCAGTTGAACTTGATCTTGAATATTAAATGAAATTATGGAATATCCAACTCGGACAACAGCATCAACGCACGACTCGAAATCGGTTGCAAAGGAAGATCGTCAGGTTACGCATATCGTCGATGGTATTGAGGCGTATGAAAGATCGATATACGATAACTCAGGGGTACTCTGACTCGACGAATGACGATCGTGCAAATGTCATTGTTTCGTTGGATGCTATACTTGGGATGTTAAAAATGTGTCGAGAAAAAGATAGACTTGGCTCAGGGATTTTCTAGTTGAACGTATGACGGTCAGACTGTCGAATTGATTTGGCTTGGTTGAAAATGAGAATGCTTGGATTTGCTTCGTTGACAACCACAACATTGAAGTTCTTGTATTATGCGAGTGCAACTCCAGCCTCGCACATGCGTCGCGCCGGATTAGGACGATCACTCCGCGTGAGCGCTGATATGGTGATTCATACAGCGGGAGTGATTGAACTTGGATGGCGTGGCAATTTGATTGTTTCAACTTGTGGTTTGACGCGAAGGTAAACTCGAGAATGAATCAGTATGTTTGATGATTTAACTTGAGGATTGAGTAGGTCCAATCCGCGTATCGAGAAGGAGTTAGTCTAAACTCAAACAAGAGTTACGCCCCGATGAGAATGATTATTCCGCGGGAGTGTTGTATGGTGATTCATAAACTATCATGGATAATCGGACTCACGTGAGATTGGGACGCAACATATTGTCAAAGCTAGACGACCTCGTGATCGAATACACGAATTGGTTAGAGTTGGTGATTTGAATGGATTCGAATACGCACAACGAATGTATTAATGCAAATAGGTGATCGTGCTCGATGTTTAGAAATCTGAGTAACGTGAGCTTGGGTAAAAACTCCCGTACAAACGAACAAATGGTTTGACCATAGGATTTGGGGCGAGCGCCGTGCAACGACCTTGCACGATGAGCCGTAGACATGACTTGTAACTATGACCTTGTGAGCTGACCTAGCGGATAGGCTGACGACCCTATGCCGAGTGATTGAACCTGTGCGATGGCATATACAGTATCGTCTGGATGGACGATAGACTTGGGGAAACAAGACTTAGAGTTGGATGGAGAACTGGGAGTGTGCGTAAACGACGACGAGATTGGCCCAAACGAAGGGAATGATAGGGATGGATGATACGCAAGTAAAGTTGGGATAACAAATTGAATCATTGATTGGAAGACGTACTCGGTGATAGTGCGATACTTGATCTTGAATTGGACGAAAATTACTTAGACTTGGTCGACCCCGCTAAGAAGAAATCGTATTGATTTCGTTGACAAGAGCGCTTGAGAAGCGAATCGAATCATCTCGAGGACCGAGATAAACGATATGTGATACACACATGAGTTCGATTTTAAATCGAAGTTAGCAAAACGATCAGCAAATCGAAACTATCACGAGTAGCTTGTCCGACTTCGTTAGTCGCTAAGCTTGGTTGAAATGTACGTATTCGGGGGATGCCTTGAATACGTGCATGACCCAAACTCAGCGATATGATGAACTCGAATGCAGCTGCAAGTGGGTGTTGAGATGCGCATGAACGAATGAGTGAGTTTGCCTCAGCCTACGACTCACGTATTTGATAAATTACAACGCACCTCGTACGACCATTTCAGTCCCATGATACGTCGAAATAGCAACCAAGTCGAAGAAACGCGATGATTGAATAAGTGCTATCAACTCTAAAGATGAATAAAAAGTCATTCAATAAAAATCGACCAGACGTACGCGACACGAAACTTAGAAAGGTATCGAGTATGGTTCGATGCCATCGAACGATAGAGCCGTTCGATAGTATTGTCTAAGAAACACGATGACACAAGTTAAGGAATGGTAGGAAGACCTGCACACAGGAAGTCTCGAGGACGAGACTTGTTTTGAGTGGTGTATTATGTAATGACCCGCTCCGCCCTAGCGGAACGCCGATTCAAACGGCAAGTGCAACGACTCAAACGAGTCGTCGACCCGAAGAGTTGGCATCGACCTGAAGAAGAATCGATGTAAGGCTTACATTGGCCCGTCAAGATGAATCCAGACTTAGACTTTCAAAGGCGCGCTCGGAGTATCGCTCGGCCGATGCGAACATCGCTAAGGTGGGTGGCTCCGATGAACCCATCTTTGCTTAGCCTAGACACATAACAATACGGACACTATCACGAGAATCGCTAGGCGATAACCCCGTGTATGCTAATAAAGGACTCAACGCACCTAGCTAAGGGAATAATCCCATCTTGTATGCTTGTATAGAATATGGAAAAGAATATAGAAAATGTGAGATCTCTCGTACCGCGTTCTACGCTCGTGCTAAGGCACAAGCTTACGTTTATGTTCCTTACGCGTTCAACAATGAAACAATAAATGGATTACAACAATAAAACGGGAAGACTATCAACATAGTCGTTCCAAGTAGAATATAGCAACATTAAAAGATTATGGGACCGATGGGTCGCCAAGGCGACTCCCGCACGGGGAGTTGAATAATGTGTAAATGAAAGAATGAATGGATAAGTGAATGAATGAACCAACGAATGAAGGAATGAATACGTGAATGAATCAATGAACGAACAAACAAGTGAAAGAAAGAAAGAATGAATAAAAGATAAGAAGGAAAGGAGTGGTTAGCGACAGGTGTGACGAACACGTACAACGGGGCTCGCTACCCGCGCTGCACGGACGCCAACCTGGTCGATAACGCAATATGGCTAAGGGTTAGCCTACGGCTCGGTGACAGCCGTTAAGTTAAATGACAAAGAAAACGAAATGGTCGTAGACAATCCATTAGTATACGGGAGGTGGGAGATATAAGGGATTTCCAGCGGCACAGTCAAAGTGTGAAGGACGTGCCGGTCCGGACGGAAATCAAAAAGATGGCTTACGGGCTGCCTGAGTGCGGGCTTGGCCACCAGGGGACGTAAGGCCGGGTATTTCAAAAGACTATCAGGGTGTACCAAGCCGCACGCCATGATAGGTGAGAAAATTACCAAGGGGGAAGATATGTCCAAATTGGCTTGTAATGCCAGCGACCGATGCATATAGATTAAGTGGGCTTTGCAGGTGGCAATCCACGTGTAAGTCCTTGTATTGAAATCAAAGTAGTCTAAGTTAATCTGAACAAAACACCTTCTGAATAGGCTTGAATATAACACACAAAATGATCAAGAGTACTTCGAGCAAACGAGTTAGAAAATGTGCCTACGACGTGCTAGAACCCGAGGCAGGGACACGCCCTTGATATTGAAAGTTCACATGAATCACGTTAAGTTATTTTCTATAAATTGTTGACTAACTTGGTTTACTTTGGACAGGGAAGGCCAGACGGTAAGTATGGGTAAGTCGTGCATGTATTTCCATGCGACACTTGAATTCAGCAACACGAGATAGGTCATGATATATGCCATGAAATTGACCCTAAGGCAAGATTAGAAAGACAATGAATGATAGAGATGCACAAAAGTAAATGGAACGTGTTTGGTTATGATAGTATTGTGGGCGAGCTAGCCTTCCCACCAGTGTATAACAATATACTGATAACCCCACAGTCTGCTTGCAGGAAGCAGGAAACGTCGACGGGTACGGAGCTTCCCTCGAACATGCTAAGGCGCGGAGCTATCTCTCGAGCCTTGGAGCGTTGCAAGGAGCTGGAGCACCATATACAGGACATAATGTATTGGAACATCGCCATGAATCATTCCATCTTGTAAGCCACTTGGCACGCCTTTTATGTTTCAGAGAGAGAGAGAGAGCTTGAGCGATTTGTAAACTCGGCCTAGCGCCGCTTGTAAACTTCTTGAATATCAATAAAGAGTTTGAATTTGCTTTAATTTGTGTACATTTACTTTCCGCTGCAAATGGGGACACTCTGTGCGACTCTGTAGCCTAGCTCAAATCGACCGTTTCTGGACTTGGCCTTGGACGGGCACAACCTAGGCCCGTACGGCATCACGCCTTTGCGAGGACGATCGCTCCTACGGGAGCGGGGCATGACAGGAGGCGTTCCCTTCGATTCTATTACGATACACCTTCTAAAATGCTGTATCGACGCTCCTACGATGGACTTCTCCTTCGATGTTTATCCAACGAGGAAGCAACCGAAGCCCTTCGAGAAGCGCACGATGGAACTTGCGGGGCTCATCAACCTGGGCCTAAGTTGCAGGATCGACTGCGATGCATGGGTTACTACTGGCCATCCATGGCAGCCGATGCTGTCGACTATGCTAAGAAATACCATGCTTGCCAGCTCCATGCCGACTTCATCCATACATCGTCGGAACCACTACATCCTACGGTCACCTCTTGGCCCTTCGAAGCTTGGGGCATGGACATTGTAGGGCCGATTACCCCTCCTTCATCGAGGGGACACCATTTCATCCTAGCCATCACCGACTACTTCTCCAAATGGGCAGAAGCAGTTCCACTGGCAGAAGTAAAGAGCTCTAGGGTGGTCAGCTTCATCAAGCACCATGTCATCTACCGTTTCGGGATACCTCGAAGGATTATCCACGATAACGGTCCACAATTTATCAGCCCTGGTTTTAGCAGATTCTGTGACAAGAATCATATTCAAAACGTGGCATCGACCGCCTACAATCCGGCAGCAAACGGATTGGCCGAGGCGTTTAACAAGACTATCGTCAGGCTACTCAAAAAAGTCGTGTCATCCAATAAACGCGACTGGGACGAAAAGCTCGGCAAATGCCTTTGGGCCTACCGTACAACGGTACGGACCCCGACGGGCAACACACCATTCTCCTTAGTCTACGGGAGCGAAACGGTACTGCCTCTCAAGATCCAGATACCCTCACTCTGTGTAGCAATCACAAATCAACTCACAGAGGAAGATAATCAACGTCGTCGTCTGCGAGAACTGGAGGCACTTGACGAAAAACGTCTCCTAGCTCAATAGCGCATCGAACTCTATCAAGCCCGTATATCACAGGCTTTCAACAAGAAGGTCAAGCAGAGGACTTTTCAAGTAGGCAACCTGGTTCTGGCAGTCAGGAGGCCGATGGTGTTGACACACAAAACACCCAAAAAGTTCGAACCCAAATGGGAGGGACCTTTCATCATAGAGACGGTATACTCAAATGGTGCTTACCGCCTCGCCCGATCAAACGGGGACTTGTTCATGATGTCCATCAACGACAAGTTCCTAAAGAAGTACTACTCTTGACATCCTTCAGACACGTACTTCTATCTCCACCCAACAAGGGAGTCTGTGGACCCAATCATCAGGGCTCATGTACACCTCCCTTCCATAAAATCTTACGCTTTCGGAACCCAGCTATTCCGTGGTGTTCTATCCTCCAGTAGAAGGACAACCACGTCCACATTACCTCTGAGTTGCTCCTCTACGTCCTACAAATCGGAATCTTACACTCCGTAAGACTACACTACCCATCTTGTTTACCACGTCCACGTTACCTCTGAGTAAACATCCCGTACAGACAACCCCCGCATTTTTGTACATTGATCGCAGAACTTCCATGTCCATATTACCTCTGAGTAGTTCCGTGTATCTCCCCAGAGTCACTCCTACCACGTCCATAACATCTCTGAGTAGGAAGATTCTGACATTTGGACCCCATATTTACCACGTCCACATTACCTTTGAGTAAACATGTCGGTTCTCTCAAACTTATTATCTGTACCTAACAACCAAGGTGCGCAAAAGATAATAGGTCCACACAAATCATCAGTTCATGAAAGCAAAAATGAACACACCACAAAATTTTTTATTTTGTACTGAAAAGTAAAGGATTACATCCCCAGCAGAACTTCCATGTCCATATTACCTCTGAGTAGTTCCGCGTATCTCCCTCCAGAGTCATTCCTGCCACGTCCATATCACCTCTGAGTAGAAAAGCTCTACCATCAATCCCATATTTACCATGTCCATACTACCTCTGAGTAAATATGTTGGTTATCTCTCTCTCTCTCAACTTATTATCTGTACCTAAAAACTAAGGTGCCCCAAGGATAATAAGTCCACATAAATTCCCCGGTGGAAGTACCCAAACCTATCACGTCCATACTACCTCTGATAGGATTGTCACACCTGAACAGCTATACTATCCATGCTTCTTGTTCAAAGTATTTCAAAACTTGTCCAAAAGTTTTAAAAACTTTGAAGGGGGTCTTGTAGAAGCATGAAAAGGAGGGATATTACTTTTAATCCCACATCGGAAAGAAGAAGAAGAGAGGCCTCATTCCACTCTATATATAGAGCCCTCTTGCCTCCTTTGAAAAGGGCACCAAAATAAATAAAAAAAAGGGAGCCCGTTATCCAGGGAGCCCGTTCGAGCCACAAAAAGTTGCAGCAGTTCTTCTCTTCGTCTGGGTTGGCTGCAAGTTCTTCACTCGTTGTCGTGACGAGAAAAAGTTGGATTCTGAGTACTATGCGCCTTCGTGGGCTAGTACGAAGAACTCCAAGGCGGTACGGGCCATGCGCCTCAAACGTGCTATGCCAACGGCAAACCAGAAGCATGCGCTCACAATCATGCACGCTGCTGATTGTAAGCTGTACAAGGTTGACTCGGGTGCTTCTGCGCCAGAAACAAGCCGACCCTCAAAGTCCTTGTCTCACTTGGGCGCATCTGCTGCGTTCGCAACCAAGTCGAACAGGGCAAACTCTGTGGTCTTGAATTCCTGCGCCTCCATTGGTTGTGCGTCTGAGGCTCGTTCAAGTCACTTTAAATTCTGTACCCCCGCTACTGATCTGAGCGTATGTTTGGCGTTGGATCAGTGGGCACAACATTCACTTGACCACCCCGACGTTTGGCCTTGCCATGCGCCTGATGGGGGTGTAAAGGTGGCACTCTCACTTGACCACCCGGCGTTTGGCCTTGCCATACGCCTGATGGGGGTGTGAAAGTGGCACTCTCCTCTAACGATTTGCGTAATATGATCATTCACAAACGCCGATCAGGATAGCCGACCAACAAGCATAATACGCCCCTCACAGGGCACACTTGTGCTACGGTCGCCATCAACTGCTGCTGCCGCAAGATAGTGGCTCCACCACCAAGGCAGTCTGTGTTCCAGCAGTTGCAACATGTTGTGCCTGTCTCCCAGCGCATCACTCCGCCCCGTTAGAGTGAATCACTTCCTCGTCAACGCACAGGCACATCTGCCAGCTTGGGGCTTTTCCATCATCAAACCCAAACCATGCATTCAACTTGGCACTCGACGTCCTACCAGCAAGCGGCTCGAACATAAACTGCTATGTCTATTCCAACTCGGCGAATCTCAGTCTTCTGAAGGAGTTCACCGTCAAAGCTTCTTCGAACAAAGAGAATCATCATCCACAGTGCAACATCTTGCCAAGGAGAAGGATCAGTTGAATCCATCTTCGTCGAGAAGTCAAGGGAGAGACAACAAAACTTTCTCAAACTGTTGCTATCCATAGACCAAGGCAAATCAAACACATGCGCCAAGTGGCAACCTTACCGAAGTTAGTGCAATGAACTTGAACTCAACAGACGGACCAATGAAGATGCGCCATGCAACAGACGCTCCCGTCCGTTCCAAAGCGCCCCGTAAGGATGCGCCCAACAAAGCACAGATCCATGCGTCCTAATCAATATGGACCCATGCGCCCATTTCGGCTCGTCACCCATCAAGCAATTAATGCTCAAGTGACAGAGTTGGCAGCACGTCCCTTGAGGACTGGACAGTTAGCAGCTTTTTCAGAAGATAAAGCGTCGCTGACATCAGCATCATCATTACTTTCCTCCGACGGTTACAAGCCACGTGGCCGCCCAACCATTTTGTATGCGCCTCCGCAGCCATGCGCCCAAATCTCTGCATGCGCCTCAAAAGCCATGCGCCTCAGACTTTTCTCTGATCCCTAAAGACAGAGGTTAAGTCACTACTGAAGCCCCGCATGCGCCTTAAAAGCCATGCACCCAGACTGGTTCGTGACTCCTAAAGGTTACAAGCCAAAGCCAACTCATGCGTCCAATCCTAGGCGCATCCTGTCAGATTACTCTCTACCAAATCCGAGATCTTTGAGCTACGGATACACGCCACGTGTCCTTTGACTCAGTTCAGCCTATGAAGGGGTGCTAATCACCCAAGATCTCAGCAACTGAAAGATCCTCTCCATTGCTACGTGTCAGCTCGGCCGCAGCCCACAAAGGCAACAGTAAGGGTTCAACTCCTCAATCAGAATGCATCGCCCATGCTCCTCCATCAGCAATCACCACGTGGCATCTCCACAAATAGGCGCATTCTACACATGCGCGTATGAGCAGCCAGCCTACAAGCTATAAATAGGAGGATCATTCCTTCATCATGGACAGATAGACATATACACAGAGATACACAGAGACTATCAGAGATCAAGACACACAGTCAACCAAAGCATCAGAGTTTACTTCCAGAGATCGGAAGAGACACTCAACGTCTTCTTCCTTTCCGTAAGCTCCAGCACCCAGAGCAACTCAGACCTTCAGAGAACCGAGAACCGTCGTCAGATCGTCAACGGAGTCAAAGCATTACCACTCGCTCCATCGGCACAAAGGATCCAGATAAACAAAAGTATACTCCTAGGACTACATATAAGTCCTACATTGTAACACTGTTCTGTTTGTATTGAAATTGCATCAAAAGATTTTAATGGCAAACACCTGCCACTACCTCTCCTGGTGCCAATCCTTCCTCTACGGTCATCACCATAGCCTGACCATGTCCTCGGGGTGCTGGTCCCCACTGCTGAAATCCTCGCTGCCTGCTCTGATTCAGGGCTTGGTCTTGTGCATACTGTTGGGGGTGTTATTGCTGGAAGGCCTGGGACTGAGGCGGTAGGGGCCTCTGAGGCTGATACTGCTGCTGCTGGACTGGTGCTGGTCCTCTCACCGAAGGACTAGAGAGGTTGGACGATGATGAACTACCCCTATTCGGGTAAGATCCTATCTTATGATCTGCTGCTCCACAAGCCAGGCACAAACCCTGCGTCCTGCGATATTCTACTACCACATGTCCTGGCTTCCAACAATGAGAACATCCTACCGCAGAAGAGTGCTTCTGCTTCTGCTACTGAAGGTACGTCCGGGCGGATTGCTGAACCAACGTCACTGAGGTCGCCCGCCTCGGAGCTCCAATGGTCAAAGCCCTGGCAGCCGGGGCTGGTGCTGAAGACTGATTCATCTGGCCGTGAGATCTCTTCCGACCTCCGGCCCTATCCACGATCCTCTGGGAGGTATACTCATGCCTCCTAGCTGCTCTCAAGACTGTATCAAAAGTCTGATGCTCAAACTACTCTACTGCCAATAGAATCTCCAAGTGAAGCCCCTACTGGAACTGCTGGGCTCTATCGAACTCGGTTGCTACCAAGGTGGGAGCAAACCGACTGAGTCTCGAAAACTCGGCCGCATATCCGTCGATCGTCCTGCCCATCTGCTTCAGATTGGTGAACCTCGTCTGTAGATCGTACCGAGCTACAACATCAAAATACTTGGTCTGAAATCTCTCTCTGAATACTGCCCAAACAATGGGTGCCACTAATCTAACAGCATGCGCCATCCATCAGTTGTAGACAAGATCCAATAACTGCAGGCGCACCATGGCCACATTCTCGTTCTCTGGAGTCCTAGCAGCTTCTAGAATCACCTCTGTGTCCTGAAGCCATGCATCAGCAGCAATAGCATCTTCGCTACCATCAAAGAATGGAGGGTTCAAGCGCTTAAAGCTGTTGGCCGCGCTGTTACCCTGATGACCTCCTCTGGTCAGAGCATCTGTCACCGCCTGGTGTAAGGCATCTCCTCGACATTCTTGGGAAGCTAATAATGACCTGATGAGACCCACCAAAGTGCCATCATCAGGCTCTGCAGGCTGAACTGGCTGGACCGGTGGCTCTCCTCCAGTAGGCACAACTCTGGAGGCCACTCCTGAATGTTGGGCTTGATCTTCAGGTTGTTACTGATCCACGGGAGGTGCTCCGCCTCGCTGATCGGCAGGGCCAGGTACAATGCCGCTAGAGAAGATGACATAGGAAACAATAAGGAAGGACCAGGACAGATCAAAGATACAAGCATATGATTAGGACAAGAATTTTAGGGATTCAGAGGATACGAGCAGAGATCAAGGCGAGTACTGACTGAGACATCTATTCGGTAAACCCTCACATATGTTGATTTACAATACCTGCATGGGCCACCACTTAAACCATGTCATACCCCAAAACCAGAATACTGGAGAGCGGGGGGCATACATAGCCAACTACGCATACCGAAGTACAATCCACCTCGCTATACGGTCACGGCTGTCTAGATACATGAGGGTTTAACTATAATCCAAAAGTCACCTATGGTCATGAGCAAGCCTAGTGTCTCAATCATAAGCAAGTAAGTAAATGTTACAAGATGTAAGATCACCAAATATACAATAGTAAGGCATCCCAAACATTACATATTTAGCTGATCATGAAGCTAGTCGTTACAAAATATCAGGACTAGCAAGAGTTTAGTCATACGTGATCAACCCTAGGATTTGTCAATCATGTTACAGCCCATAGGCAGACAGTAAGTAAAGTACAATCGAGCTAAACAAGTGCTCGTCGGCTAAATGTCTCAAAAGAATATTTTTACAATAAAGTGGGAGAGCCAAAAATAAACCCACTCGTTGCCCTGGTTACGCCTGGTGGTCACCATCAGGCTGGAAAGTCGATAGATCCTCTGGAGCTGCTCCAAAATTTGGCCATACAAAACCAGTTGGGTCAGATCCCAGAAAGAGCAAGTGCCACAAAGGAGGCTTCACTTAGGAACTAAAACCAGCAATTAGCACCAGAATATAAATAAGTAGTAAGAATTGGAAATATGGAAAAAATATCAGGATGATATACGACGAGATAACCATGGACCTATTCAGATAACCAGGTTACAACCCGTAAACCAAATAAGGACCGGGGTTGTAACCCTTCATCTGAACGGAACTTGGTTTTCTACCATTTATCGGCAAGATAATATAAGAAAATCAGGTCATGTAACAATCTTGTACAGGATCAAGACAAGACTAGACTGATTATGCCTCACCCAATAATCATGGCCAAGCAATAAGTACGGCTTGATACTTTAACTAGCTAGGGTTATCACAGGCCTAGTTACTAGCAAGATGCAACGAGATTGTTCCGACAGCCACAAGCCCTACAGACCATCCAGGTTATCCAGGTCGAATATTTGTTCAAGAGAGGGGGGTGCAACATATGGCAGTGTGCTGGAAATGTGCCTTACTTGTTGACAGGCTACAAATCCACAAGCGCGCCCAGGTAACGGGATTGTCTGTAGCTGGAAAATCTTTTCATGACTACTGTGTCATTCTAGTTATTAGCCTTAGTCCATTTCAACAGGTACCCCTGACCGTGGTACTCAGGGCTCCCATCCTAAACAAGATACAAGACAAGACTAGTTCATTTACACAAACGCAATCGTCCACGGTGTCCAGGTCATTCATACTTGTCATGTCAGGCTAGCCGTCGCAACAACATATCAAGGTATATCATGTCAGGTTTTATTGTCAAGAGCGTACCACGGCGGGCCTCTATCATGTCATGTTACTTGTCAAGAGTGCACCACTACGGGTCACTATCTTATTCAGGGAACATATGCAGGATAACATAGTACAAGCATTCTATCAAGAGACCCAAGTCACATTGAGGGTCACAAGACATGAGCCTAGTAATAACAATAGAATCATAAAATACAAGGCTATGGAAGGGGCCATGCGGCTCGGGCATATGCGACCAGGGAAAGGGAGTACATGCGGCTCAGGACGGGGACATGCATATGCGGCTCAAAGATGACGGACGTATATGCGGCTGCGGGTGAGCAACGCTATGCGGCTGAAAAGGGGCAGGAGCTTATGCGACTGGAGGAAACGGGCCACATGCGGCTGCGGATCATATGCGGCTGGGGTTTCAGGTCCATGCGGCTGAAGGGGGAAAGCTTATACGGCTCGGAGGAGAGAAGTCTATGCGGCTCAGAATGGAAGGGTCATGCGGTTGGGTGCCATACGGCCAGAAGGAAATGGGTCTCATGCGGCTCGCGGGGGAGAGGGGCATATGCGGCTTGGGAGAAAAAGAGTTCATGCGGCTCAAATCAATCCGGGTCATGCGGCCCAGTCCAAGTAATGCCATGCAGCTAGGTCCCATGCGGCTGGGATTGAGTCTTATGCGGGTCGGAAATAAAAGGGCCTTATGCGGGTGAGTCCAAGCAATTGCGCCTGCGGCTGAAAGATTCATGCGGCTAACACTGTTCTTCTTCTCTATTATTCCGAGAAGAAGAACCATGCAACCATGGCTTCCCAGCTTCATAAAATGTTCATCCAGAGTCCAAATCTGAATTTTCATAGGTCAAAGTAGGGCAGAATGAAATTCTCTACAACCCGGAACCATCAAAACTTGATAATAACCAGATTAAATAGATTAAAATCTAAGAAATCCAAAAATAAAATAAACTCAGATCTATAAGCAATGAGCCATGGAAATTAAAAATGCTAAGTACTAAAGTGTTTTAGAATGCTGTGAAGAAGAGAATAGAACAATAAAACTTGAGTTCTCCCATGAAGCAAGATGCACTTGCCTAATCTCTCTCTCTCTCTCTCTCAGGTAGGTGAGGAGTTAATGGAGGAAGAAGAAAAGAAATTAATGCAGAAGTGAATGGGGGAGAGAGAGAGAGTTGGGTTAATAAATGGTGAGGGTGGTGGTAGGTAGGGGTTTTCCCCTTGGTCCATGATGAACCAAAAGCAACCCAAGCCGAACCAAGCCAAACCAAACAAGTCAAACCAAGTAAGGAGACATAAAATACGAGACAAAATACGTACACGTATTCCAAAATACGTAATACGAACCACAGGCATTACAGAACCCAACCAGCCAAAATCGAATAAATCCAAATTATAAAAATCAAAAATCAAAATCAAATTAAAATTAGCCAAAATCAAAACCGAACATAATCAAATAAACTATCCTTTCCAAATATACCATTGCATATATTATTAATTACTAGTTAAATTATTCATTAAAGTTAATAAGGACGGTTAAGTAATTATTGAATGTGTCATTTGGTCCTCCTAAATAGTCCTGCATGCATGTATAAAATAAGATGTCCTTATTGGCACTCCATATACTAAACTCATCTTTAATTCTCTATCATTCAAATTCCAAATATCCCTACATTAACATTCTCACTCCCAAAATGTCATCATGCCCTCATTCCTTCATGCATGCACAAATTACTATCAAATTTAATGCATGAATAGATTTAAAATTTGAATGATAGAAAATTAAAGATGATTGCATGATGACATTTTAGGAGTCAATAACAACACCCATAAAATAATATACATAATAATATTAATATAATAATAAATTTTAATAATGTGTACTTCTATATAATGAGAAAAGTTGAGCTTCACAGTAAAACTTTTCTTTCCAAATATACTCTTGCATATCATTATTAAATTAATTTTTTTATTAGAGTGAAAAGAGACAACTAGGTAATTATGGGAGGTCTCCTTTGGTCGTCCTAAATAGGCTTGCGTGCATATATAAAGTAATATAATATATATAATAACATGATGATATTAGGGTGCTGTCATTAACACTCATAAAATATCATCATGCATTTTTTTTAATTTTTATCATTCAAGTTCCAAATATAACCATATATTAAATCTAACATTAATTTGTGCATACATAGAGGAAGGAGTGGAAGATGACATTTTAGGAGTGCTAATAATGTTAAAGCCAAAATATATTTAGAATTTGAAAGATAGAAAATTGAAGAGGAGTGCATGATGACATTTTAAGAGTGCCAATAACGACATCATAATATTAATATAATAAGAAATTTAGAAAAATCTATACTACTATACAATAAGAAAAGTTGAGTTTCGCAATAAAACTTTTCTTTTCAATATATCCTTGCATATGTTTATTAATTTTAAAGTTAATAGAGACATATAGGTAAATATGAGAGGTATCCTTTGGTCTTACGAAATAGCCTTGCATCAATGTATAAAATAGTCTCGGCCGACATTAAGCTTTTCTTCACTGAGGCAAAGCTACCAGATAACCACACCAACATTGTGCTTATCCCAAAAAAAGCCAACCTGACCACCCCGGTCGACTTTCGACCAGTTTCTCTGTGCAATGTAACATACATGATAATCTCCAAAATTCTTACTGCCAGACTTCGACCTCTGATGGCCCAACTCATCTCCGAATTCCATAATGCTTTCGTCCTAGATAGACAAATTACAATATGAGACTCGTCTCACCGTATCGGTATTTATATACTGATAGATACATTTGTACTGTATTTTCTATTTTATTGGTTTTTGGAATATTTTAAATTTTTTCTAACCTATAGATTTTCTCCTTGACCGACATATCGCCAGTATACCATTGTATGTCGACGGCATGCCTGTCACTCCCATTTTCTATTATACATATTTTCAGTGTACGTATACGAATTTTTGACATTTATCAAGTGATCCATATTTTGACTTATCTTTCTTAGCCTTGTCTTGGTTTAATCTTGTACTTGGTTTATTTTGGTTTGGTTCAACTTAGCATGAGTTGGTTTAGGTTGGGTTGAGATGAGAAGGGTTTTGTATAAAAACCAACTTTCCTCTCTCTCTTTCTCTCTCTCTCTCTCTCTCCTCCATTCATTTCATTTACTCCTTCTCCATTTGCTCCTCCTCCAAATCCTAGGCAAGTACATCTTGCCAAATCTTGAACAATGTTATTTTTGTTTGTTCCATTCTCTTCCTTGTATGATTCTAAGCCTTTTTAGAACTTGAAGTTTTTGATTTTAAAGCTTACATTTTTATAGATCTAAGTTTGTAACTTTTCTTATTTTTCCTGTTTTTGATCTCTTAAACTTTGTTATTTTCGAAAAGTAATGATTCCATGTTGTTGGAAATTTCATTCTACCCAATTTTGACTTTTGAACCACTTGATTTTGATTTATTTTGAGGAATGTCATTTTCTTGTTCATGGGTTCCCCACACCTTTTGGTGATGTCGGGACGATAAACAGTGTCGCGTACAGTATTTTCGCTGACGTGCGCCCGCGCGTCGTGCTTGCGCGCAACGTGCGCCGTGGGCACTTTTGCCCTCGCGTACATTGCAACTTGTGCACCGCGCGCCCGCGTATTTTTCTGCTGCGCGCCCGCGCGCCATGCTTGCGCAACGTGCGCCGTGGGCACTTTTGCCCTCGCGCACATTGCAACTTGTGCGTCGCGCGCCCGTGCGCCGTGCTTGCGTGCAACATGCTGTGCTTGCGCACAACATACACCGTAGGCAATTTTGCCCGCGCGTAATGCGTAACTTGCGCGGCGGCGCGCCCGCACAATTTTTTGCCTTGCGTCGTGCTTGCGCACAACGTGCGTCGTGGGCGATTTTGCTCGCGCACATTGCAACTTGCGCGCTGCGTGCCCGTACGATTTTCTACCGCACAACGTGCGCATGCTTGCGCGCAACGTGCGCCTTGGGCAGTTTTGTTCATGCAACTTACGCGCATGTCACTCCAAATGACTGTTTTGCCTCTTTGAGCTATTTTGTAGCTAAAATCTTGAAAAACTCAAAACATGAAAATTGTAGATCTTTGTCTTGCCTTCAAGAACATTCTTGTTTCACTTTAATCAGAGTTTATATGCTATAATTTGAATCATAGTTTTGATCTTTTTGGCATATTTTCTGTACTTGACGTTTTTGAGGTTTCCTTCAACTGTTATAAATTCTTATCATGATTAGATGACTTTGTACAGTTAGAAAATGATTGTACACCCTTTGTATACCTAACACTAGCACATATTCAATTATTATTTTATGCCAATTAGTTACTTTTACTTCTCCCTTCTCACATGTCAGGATATGTCTTTCCTTTCGAATATTTTTTTGAGTGATATGATATGTGTTTCCATGCTTTTTTGGATTTATTGTACTTTACAATCTATGCCATGTTTAGAATTCCTTATAGTGACCCGTTATGGTGCACTCATGATTTATGCCTTTTCTTTGCTTTACATAATAGTGACCCGTTGTGGTGCACTCTTGAACATGTCTTTCTTTGCTTTATATGATAGTGACCCGCCATGGTGCACTCTAGAACACGTCCCTTCTTTGCTTACATGATAGTGGCCCGTAGAGGTACACTTCTTTACAAGTACTCTTTACATGACAAGTA
>JANAVB010027999.1:11419560-11532060 GCA_029216955.1 Iris pallida | reverse complement strand
CTTCGTTACTCTGTAATAGGAAGAAAGATAGGGAAGATCAATCGAGAGTAAATATGAAATTTCAAGTACGGTAGAGAGTATCCAATGCTGCAGATGGAATAAAAGTTCATGAACCATTGACTTATTTGCTAGATTGGGCTTCTTTAGTCCAGTCACTTGCTAAATCGAAAAACCCTTCCTTTCCTATAGGAGCTTGCCATCCGTGCAATACAGGGGTTCCGTTCTCGAAATTCTAAACAAAGTTCCATAATAGAACGAAATTTGAGAAATCAAGATTGTAATATTTTTCGTGGTTATTTAAACACATAAGCAAGGAATATAAATGCAATACAAATCATATCGCGACTTCCAGGTAGATGGGATAATGGTTACGGATGACCCTGCATTCTAAGAGGTGGAGACTACATAATAGGTATAGGGACCTATTTCAAGTAGTCCGGTTTTAAAGTCCAACAATGGTGGTATGCATGGATGGGTTTTACTGGGTCTTAATGGGTTCCCTAATTAGACATCAATCGTCGGTTGGATGAACCTTGGACTTCAATCTACATGGACTAGACAATATCCCAATGGTAAAACTATTTCTACTAGGTTAGGGTAACCTAGAATAGGTTTCCACCCACGTGGTTGAGCTAGATGGCAGTCGGATTGGTTAATAGGTTTTGTAAGCCTTGAAGATGTGCCTTTCGTGACTTTTGTGTTTAAGTAGCACGAGAGTACACAATTGAGTGGCACATTAGTGACATGTGTGTAGTGGGCTTCGAGTAGATCACTACCATATATTGGGTCGAACGATTCGAGTCAAAGTTGAGTCTCTAGTCGTAGTCGAGAAGCATACATGGATTATGGTAAGGATTATAGCTAGTCCTTTTGACCTGAAAGTTGTACCATAAAAAATAGGGTACAAGGGGACGTGTTCGAGTGGGACATGATATACCTAGATGAAGGTAGACTCGTCTAGATCTTGCATATAAAATTTGTTGGAAGGTATCGGCTGGTCTCGTGCTCCTAATATTAATGTCACGGACGGAGACACTAAATGATCTAAAGGAAAGGTAGGAGTCCACGGGACACTAATTATCACCCTAATGGAAATTATTCTAATCAATCGATAACCCTCGTACATCCCAAATTTTTAGAAGGTTTACGGTCTATCCACCTTAGAAATTAGGACATTTCCAAAGTCAGAATACTGTACCCCGACTCTTGGTAATAAAGAATAAGGTACGGCGTAACGAAATACGGTAGATATAAGTCAATCAAGGATCGTTTCTCGATAAATGGAAAACGAGTGTGTACAACGACACATGGTCGATAAAATAGAATGACCTATTCGTCCATAATATACGAGAGTTATCGACGGGGTAACCAACTCTAAGGCACATCATAAGAAAAGAATTTTAACAACTGAGCCGTGAATTTCTATTGGGGTCAAACCTGCCAGACTATTGTCACAAGGGTCTAGTTTGTAGTGCTCCATCCCGCTCAGTCAATCGGAGGAATAGGAATGCCAACGGCGTTCGGACTTAGCCTTACAAACGGCTGCTCGAAGACATCGCTCGGTCGAGGCGACCGCTCGCTCAGGTGGGGTAGTTTCGGTGAACTTGCCTCATCTTAGCCTTCATATAATAAATCGCATATTTTCAACTTGCACAAGTAGGCTAGATAATAAAAGAGACGAATTCACATAGCTAAAGAAAATAATCCCGACGGGTCGAATTGAGTTAGAACATGGAAATGTCCAACGGTCGGCTTAGAGTTAGTGCACGATGTGCTTTGAAAATGATACTCGATCCTTCGTCCTGTGGATTGGGAGAAGAAAAGTTGGTTGAGTAGGCAAAGTTATGAACGTAGCCTAAGTCATAGGTATCGCCCGCATAAATGCTTCATAAAGCATGCATGGTCCCATCGTCCAAGGCTTGGCATAGCCTTGACCCGCCCTATGAGTTAAGTTGCGTCGCACGGCTGCTGGCGTAAGTCTAGGCGCCCAAATGACTTGGTCGTTCAGAAGTCGAACGCATGCGCGACACATTTCCGCAATACGAGGCTTGAAGTAGCCTTTGCTCGTCGAGTCGTCGTGCGTTTAAGTCAGACAAGTTATGTTAGGCTATCAGAGTGGTAGCAAGCACGGTCCTACAAGTTCTACTGTTGGGTATAACCACATAGTCTTACAGTCTCAAGGCCCATCGACTTGGGCAGGAGTGTCGCGTAGAGCACGATTGGCTTAAGGCACGATGCACGAACTTAGTGTTTAAGACATGAACCACGGTTGATTTAATGAGTTTTGGAGGAAGGACTATCGAATAGGCATTGAGTTGAATGAAATAATATGGTAACAGGGAGAAGGCTCGCGGCCGTGGGTCGTCGAGGGATCTCAAAGAGCATCAAGGGAGAAGGCTCGCGACCGTGGGTCGTCGAGGGATCTCAAGGATAGAAGTCTTGATATTGGTTTGAAAGAGATGGTAACATTGGAAGAGGAATGACTGTGTGAGATGTCAGTTTGTGTCGAGTCTTGCATGGTCATTGGATAACTTGTCGACAAGAAAAAGTTTCCACGAGCGGCAACCCTGGGCGTCGAGGGACCGCATTGTTCCGGAGGGAAACACGGTATAGCCGTAGATGGACGAACTGTTCGGGTTATTCGAGAACTTTCTTCGGGGCTAGCTACTTGTGATGAAAGGGTCTTCGAATAACAAGGCTATAAGTCCACGATAGCTTGTGGTGTTAGTGACCAATTCATATAGATAGGTCGGTACGAGCAGCAATCTGCGTGTGTGCCTTTGGATTTAGTCTAGTTGAATGTGTGTATGGTTGGAACACAAGTGTTTGGGCCTAAGAATGGCTACAACATAGACGACATGCTTCGGCACGAGATGTGGCATCGAGTCTTAAGTTGTCGGCATATAAGTTTGCATAAGTTGGAATTGAGTTATCTTGAGTTTAAGTCAGAAAATGCTGCAAGGCAAAGTCGGTCGAGTGACACTTAGCCCTCAAGTCTTGATTGGGTCAGTTGGTGATCAAAGTAGCGCGAGGTGGCAAGGGCCGCGAGGCGGCGATATGATTGAGTCTCATTGAGTTGCGAGGCACGGCCTCAATAAGGACTTATAGCACGGTCATACCGGTATGGTGTCTTATCGCATAGTTGCGTCTCTGATTTTGGACCGTAAGGCAAATACGACTTGATAGGTTAACGTTGTTGGCACAAGAAGGGTCTAGAGGCAAGGCATGAGTTAATATTGTTGACGTAAACACGGCATGGTCTAGCGACACAGAATAGGCCAAGGCGTCGGTCCTAAAACTGATCCTAAGGCAAGAGTAGAAAGACAATTGATAAGAAGGGACTATGTTGCACAAAGCAAATCAAACGTATCGGTTTTGTATGGGTGGGCGAGGAGCTCATTCCACCAGTACAGTTGAGTACTGACACCCACATAGTTTCCATGTACAGGCACATGTAGAAGTTTGTGGCACAGAGCTCGCTTGGATGCGTCGAGGTACGGAGTTCCTTAGCGATTCGAAGTGTGCGGCCGCATGGAGTCAAGACTTATACGTGACATAATGTATGGACGTTGCCTTCCGAAGCTTCCGCTGGCTCAAGACTTGTATTTGAGAGATGAGAGATAGCAGAGTAAACTTGTAATGTGAGATGAGTGAGCTCGAGAGACTTGTAATCTTGGCCTTGCGCCCCATTGTAACCTTTGTTTCAATATCAATAAAAGAGTGTTTTGCAATAACTTGTGTTTGCTTTCTAAATTTTGCTGCTATTATTCAATGTCTCTGCTTGGGACTTCTGTGCGATGACCCCGTCGCAGCCGCTGAAATCGGCCATTATGGAACCCGTCTTGCACGAGCACAATCTAGGCTCGTGCGGCATCACGCCTTAGCGAGGACGATCGCTCCTACGGGAGCGGGGCGTGACATAAATGGTATCAGAGCACGGCTTTACGTCCTTGGACTATCAATTAAATTCTTTAACTCTGTTGTTTCCGCAAACTTTGAAATGTTGCTTCCACATATTGATATCGTTGGTGCGCTCTCTCTCAAATGTCCTACGGGATGTCCATACAATAAGTCTATCTATTTTACAAAAATGTAGGAGAACAGTTTTTGATAAAACAAAAAGATGGTTTGCGTAAGCACGGTTGGCTAAGTCGGACTATGCATATACACCAAAGTTGCGTCGACCTTAGAAAAGTCGAGTGCCGGAATTAAATAGTGTCGAGCAAGAATGAGTTGAAATCGATTGAGTAAAGTGAGATGACTATCGATAGGGGTGCTATCGAGCGATGATATCGTTGGTGCAATATAGATGAGCGTGTTTGGAATTTGAGGAATGGTTTGAACGAAAAATTTGAAGAAGTCGATTTTGAATCAAATAATAAGTTGAGGATTTATAGAATGACTTCATTCCTGAGTGGTATATGCGATAGTCTCAGGAATGTCGATCGATCGATTGAGGATGTGGGGTGTCGATGAGTCTATCAGCAAGCGTCGCGTGTATACAAAGCCTTAGATTGAGTGTTGTTGAGCAAAATGTAGTCTTAAGGATTTTGACGAGTCGATTCGAACAACTTAGAATTGAGCGCACGAAACGTGCACGGGATTGAGGATTGTGCGAGTATGAAATGCGAAAACGATTGAGTAGGTGAAACTAAATCGAATAAAAGTTAAAATGTGCGAATGGATGAGTTGATCGAGCAAATCGATAGATAGATCGTATATGAAAAGTTAGCACGACGGAAAGATAGCGTGCATGAAATATTTGATTTTGAATTTATGCAATGACTCTAAGGATTGGATTGAACATTGCTCGATGATTGAGTTAACAAAGGGAGATACGAATGGAGGAAATACGTTGGTCGATGATTTAAGGTAGACGGACGAATATACATGATTTTGAATTTGAACAAATTGATCTTGTAAAGGATTCGGGGGATAATGATCGAACTTGATGTTGAATGTCGAGAAGATTATCCAGTCGGATGATAGCATCATTCGTACGACTCAGAATTCGTTGCAAACGAAGATCGTCAGGTTACGTATATCGTCGATGGTATTGAGGCGTATCAAATATGATATGCGATAACTCGGGGGTACTCTGACTCAACGAGTGACGATCGTGCAAGTGTTATTATTCGGTTGGATGCTAAACTTAGGATTTTGATTGAGATGAATGTTGGATGAAAATGATTGTGTCTTGATGACTGCGTTGATAACCACAACGTCGACGATCTTGTCTTGTGCGAGCGCAACTCTAGCCTCGTACATGCGTCGCGTCGAATTTGGGGCGATTGTTCTGCATAAGCGTTGACATGGTGATTCATGTCATGGGAATGATCGAACTTAAAAAATTAGGATGCGACAACGTTGATTGTCTCGACTTGTCGGTTTAATGCGAAGGAAAATTCGAGGATTTTTAGACTTGCGATTGATGAATGAAATAAACTTGAGGATTGAGTAGGTCCAATCTGCGCATCGAGAATGAATTAGTCTAGACACAAAACAAGAGTTATGTCCCGATGAAGATGACTATCCCGTGGGAGCATGCATGGTTATTCATGCCCACCGTGGATAATCTGAATCGCGTAAGATCGGGGCGCAACATATTGTTAAGCTAGACGACCTCATGATCGAATACGTGAATTGGGATGAATGACTTAGGGAATATGAAATGTGAATTATGGTTTAGCGATGGATTATGTCGTAGCGTGCTTGACTTGATGATATAAGGATTCTTTCGAACGCGTTCGAAGAGATAGACTATACAAAGATAGTTTGTTGAATGAGCGATATTGAGATGTCGTAGAATTGGTTGAACGTAAGTTGTCGTAGGATGGCTTTGCTGAATAACTCGGACCCCGTGTGACAAACGTTGGTATGTGTGTAGGAAATATATGCTCGAAGTTTAGAAATAGGAATGATGCGAGCTTGGGTAGAAAACTCCGTACTATCAATTTGGTTTGACCTTAGGATGGGGTCAGTGTTGATATTATTGTTTGGGAACTATGATTCCAATACTGACGGAAAGACATAGCATAGCGGTTAGGCAGACGTCCGAGTACAAAGTGGTAGGATTTGTGGAGGCACCACTCACGAGTATCGGTTGACATGCATGTATATCAGGGACGCTTGAATATGTACATGATCCGACTCGAGTGGTGATGGCGGGATTCGCTATTACGAGGCTTGGTTGAAATACATGTATTTTGGGGACGCCTAAGATATGTGTACGATCCAACCAAGTGATACGTTGAATTCAAGTGAGACTTGAAGAATAGAAAAGTGTCGAGAATTTTGAAATCGTATTAAAGGAAAGATTGAGAGTAGCACGAGCGTGGCTCCGATTTGGGAAATACATAGGAGAAATGTGTGCAAGAGTCGTTTCGAGTGATGAGTCGATGAGTAAGTACTCAGTTAGTTTTGATGACGAAACTTTTTCTGAGTGGTGTATCATGTAGTGCCCCGTCCCGTTCAGTCAATCGAAGGAATAGGAACGCCAACGGCGTTCGGACTTAGCCTTACAAACGGCTGCTCGAAGACATCGCTCGGTCGAGGCGACCGCTCGCTCAGGTGGGGTAGTTTCGGTAAACTTGCCTCATCTTAGCATTCACATAATAAATCGCATATTTTTAACTTGCACAAGTAGGCTTGATAATAAAAGAGACGAATTCACATAGCTAAAGGAAATAATCCCGACGGGTCGAATTGAGTTAGAACATGGAAAGGTCCAACGGTCGGCTTAGAGTTGTTGTACGGCGTGCTTTGAAAATGACACTCGATCCTTCGTCCCGTGGCTTGGAAGAAGGAAAGTTGGTTGAGTAGGCAAAGTTATGAACGTAACCTAAGTCATAGGCGTCGCCCGCATAAATGCTTCATAAAGCATACACGGTCCCATCGTCCAAGGCTTGGCATAGCCTTGACCCGCCCTATGAGTTAAGTTACATCGCACGACTGCCGGCGTAAGTCTAGACGCCCAAATGACTTAGTCGTTTAGAAGTCGAACGCATGCGCGGCATGTTTCCGCAATACGAGGCTTAACGTAGCCTTTGCTCGTCGAGTCGTCGTGCATTTAAGTCAGAAAAGTTATGTTAGGCTATCAGAGTGGTAGCAAGCACGGTCCTACGAGTTCTACTGTTGGGTATAACCATATAGTCTTACGGTCTCAAGGCCCGTCGACTTGGGCGGGAGTGTCTCGTAGAGCACGATTGGCTTAAGGCACGATGCACGGACTTAGTATTTAAGGCATGAACCACGGTTGATTTAATGAGTTTTGGAGGAAGGACTATCGAATAGGCATTGAGTTGAATGAAATGATATGGTAATAGGGAGAAGGCTCGCGGCCGTGGGTCGTCGAGGGATCTCAAGGAGCATCAAGGAAGAAGGCTCGCGACCGTGGGTCGTCGAGGGATCTCAAGGATAGAAGTCTTGATATTGGTTTGAAAGAGATGGTAACATTGGAAGAGGAATGACTGTGTGAGACGTCAATTTGTGTCGAGTCTTGCATAGTCATTGGACAACTTGTCGACAAAAAAAGTTTCTACGAGCGGCAACCCTGGACGCCAAGGGACCGCGTCGTTCCGGAGGGAAACACGGCATAGCCGTAGCTGGACGAACCGTTCAGATTATTCGGGAACTTTCTTCGGGGCTAGCTACTTACGATGAAAGGGTCTTCGAATAACAAGACTAGAAGTCCACGATAGCTTGTGGTGTTAGTGACCAATTCATATAGATGGGTCGGCACGAGCAGCAATCCGCATGTGTGCCTTTGGATTTAGTCTAGTTGAATGTGTGTATGGTTGGAACCTAAGTGTTTGGGCCTAGGAATGGCTATAACATAGACGACATGCTTTGGCACGAGATGTGGCATCGAGTCTTAAGTTGTCGGTATATAATTTTGCATAAGTTGGAATTGAGTTGTCTTGAGTTTAAGTCAGGAAATGCCGCAAGGCAAAGTCGGTCGAGTGACACTTAGCCCTCAAGTCTTGATTAGGTCAGTTGGTGATCAAAGTAGCAAAAGGGCCGCGAGGCGGCAAGGGCCGCGAGGCGGCAAGGGCCGCGAGGCGGCAAGGGCCGCGAGGCGGCGATATGATTGAGTCTCATTGAGTTACGAGGCACAGCCTTAATAAGGACTTATAGCATGGTCACACCGGAATGGAGTCTTATCACGTAGTTGCGTCTCTAATTTTGGGCCGTAAGGCAAACACGACTTGATAGGTTAACGTTGTTGGCACGAGAAGGGTCTAGAGGCAAGGCATGAGTTAATATTATTGACGCAAACACGGGATGGTCTAGCGACACAGAATAGGCCAAGGCGTCGGTCCTAAAACTGATCCTAAGGCAAGAGTAGAAAGACAATTGATAAGATGGGACTATGTTGCACAAAGCAAATCAAATGTGTCGATTTTGTATGGGTGGGCGAGGAGCTCATTCCACTAGTACAGTTGAGTACTGACACCCACATAGTTTCCATGTACAGGCACATGTAGAAGCTCGTGGCGCGGAGCTAGCTTGGATGCGTCGAGGCACGGAGTTCCTTGGCGATTCGAAGCATACGGTCGCATGGAGTCAAGACTTATATGGGACATAATGTATGGACGTCGCCTTCTGAAGCTTTCGCTGGCTCAAGACTTGTATTTGAGAGATGAGAGATAGCAGAGTGAACTTGTAATATGAGATGAGTGAGCTCGAGAGACTTGTAATCTTGGCCTTGCGCCCCATTGTAACCTTTGTTTTAATATCAATAAAAGAGTGTTTTGCAATGACTTGTGTTTGCTTTTTAAATTCCGCTGCTATTATTCAATATCTCTGCTTGGGACTTCTGTGCGACGACCCCGTCGCAGCCGCTGAAATTGGCCGTTATGGAACCCGCCTTGCACGAGCGCAATCTAGGCTCGTGCAGCATCACATCTTAGCGAGGACGATCGCTCCGACGGGAGCGGGGCGTGACATAAATGGTATCAGAGCACGACTTTACGTCCTTGGACTATCAATTGAATTCTTTAACTCCGTTGTTTCAGTCAATTACCTCGTCGATAGTTCACAATGACCACAAAATGCGAGGTAGGGAGACATGCTACAGAACTTCTACTAGTATTGGCTTTGTATCTTAGAGGGCATACATGGCACTTTCCTATCCTCTATAATATCCTAAACTTGTAATCATATCTGAAGTCATTTTTCCGAGAATTATGCCTCGCCCGTATACTCGGGCGGTCCCTTGGTTCCGTGATTCAGCTGTGATATGCTATCAGGTACTCTACCTTATATTGACACAAGGTCAAGAGGTCAACAAGGATATAGTTTTAGCAATGATCCATAATCTACAATTCTTCGAAAGGATTTCAATTCTATGGATTGTGCCTCACCAGTACGCTGCTGGCTGCAGTGAACACACATCCTCCACTCTCAAATAATTGACGATAGTGCGCTGCTGTCTAACCATTATTAGTTAACTAACATTCTTTTAACTATATCCGTAAAATTCATGAGCTTCTAGAGATTCAACAAGTTGACTAAAAGTAAAGCGTAGGTATTTGTTCTATCAGTCACAACACTTAAAATAAAAGAGTTAACATGGAGGAAATAACTAAAGACGAAAGGAATACAAACATTCTAGTATCTATTTCATGTGCATTTCAATGGTTGAGGAAAAATCTCAAGTCAATCTACCTCGAGATTCGTATACGAATAACAAAATCATGAATTATAAATCAATTCCTTCCAGCAAAATAGAATTTAAATAGACAGTTCTAATTTATGATATGATGTTTATATCTAATAGAGCAAAATAAAATTGAACAAGTTATCAAGATTATAGCCTTAATTCTAGGAAAGCCTAACTAGCCAAGTGAGTAGTATACCCACGTTGGACATATCGTCATATCAAAAGTATAGTGTATTTATAGTGATATGGCAAGTTATCTAAATTCAATAATTCCTTACCTAAATTGTATGGCCTAGCTAACAACCTTAACTACCCGATGGTCAATTTGAACAAGGGACTCCTAATCCTAGTCATTCTCTTAAATCAGTAACCTAAGTTTTAATGAGCATTTTCTCGTCGCAGGCTCGCAATGGTACGACTAACTTAAGTACCATCACGATTTCGCAATCCTTTGCGAAAACTGACCTGCATGGGCCACCACAAAAACTTGTCACGAAACACACCCATTTTTTTTAACGGATACGAGACGTGTCCAAGCCAGCCTATGCCACAGTTTTGGCGGTAAAACGCTGTCACGGCCATGAAGATCAAAATCCCAAATAATGCGCATTCACATAATTAATTTAACTTACAAATTTTTACAAGTTTTACATTTGCAGAAAAATATAAACTTGTACAAATATTTGAATGACTACAAGTCCACTATCTAGCTAGTCTATAGGCTTTTGTCTGCAGGTACCCCCGTATCTTCCATGCTAAGTGAATCCACGGCTAACCTGAAAATATTGATTTCCAGTCAGGAATAGAACGAGTACAATTTACTGAATACAGTTTCAATAATTGAAATTGACTATAAGACAGAGGTTAGACATCAACTACATGTTTTGAAAATAAACAGGAAAGACGAAAAATCAGTAGCAAATAAATAAACAAAATACCTTCCCAATTGTAGAAGTACCTTTGATATGTGATCGGTCTCGGGACAATTACACGACACTGTCTACACTCTCTAAAGTTATACTGTCTACACTGTCTAAAGTTACACTGTCTACATTAAATAATGCAATAAAGAAACACGGTCTACTTTGCAATAATAAATCACAGTTTACACTATCTAATTTACAATAATAATTACTGTTTACACTGTCTAATTGCAATAATAAATCACTGTCTACACTGTCTACTTTACAATAATAAATTACTGTCTACATTGTCTAAGGTCAGATCATACATCGTTGGTACTTCACATTTCCGACTCAATAATTTATAATAGAATATAAAAATCACATAACCAATGGCCAATCAATGAAATATAGTGAAGATCAATATCGAAATGCAGACAATAAACTGTACTCGCCTGTGGTTCTTTGCTGGTGAAACCGATAATCTAAAACACTCAGTATGCCACAATAGGTCAAAACTCGTACAACAGTCTCCAGATACTGAAATAAAAATTACTAATGTTCTTAGAATAGTCAAAATAGCTAGGATTGTCTGTCCTTAAGTCCAATTCTGGACATAGGGGCAAAACAATAATTTTGGGTCAAAACGGTATCCGCCGTTGGACCCCACTTTGCACCAAAAAGCATGCCAGAGTCAACGGTCTCTAAACTCGTCAAACTATATGTCAACAGGTCTGGTTTTTCGATACGAACCCAACCATATATCCAAAGTTGGATTCCGGCAGGCCGTGCACAAAATCGCCCTTTGAGTCGGACCGTGGGGCCCGTAAAACGGCGATCCTATCAAATGTCTCTGAATTGGACCAAACTTGGCATACAGGACCAGAAAAATGATACGGTCCTGCTGTCCCAAGTTTCGTCTCGATCTGACGAACGTACACAAAGTAATTAGGAAATTTGCACAGAGGCCGATACGGTAAATTTTGACGGATACACATCAAATTCGTCGCGCACACGCGACCAATTTGAATTCAGTCAAAGCCCACACGTCCACGAAGCCGTTACGCACCTTTTGATGCTTTCGGTTCGCAACCACGCCGCCTGGTTTGGTGGGACGCACGTCGTATCGAAGGATTTTCTAAATTTTGAAAACTATTTTTTTCAGTTTTTTTCCTGAGTTTCAAATCGGTTTTAAACAGAAATTAATCAACTAGAAAATAAACTAAAAGTAGGGTTCTAGTCCTGTATAGGTAGTCTGTAAGTCTATTCAAAAAGATTTCTAAGTTTCTCTACAGATTTGTAGAAATCTGCCTTCCAAAGTCAGGGTCGGGGTTTGTTAATCTGTCTCGGTTTCGACAGTTTCTACTCGACTTCGCGTCGATCTTCTCGACAGGTTGATCGACTTGGTCCTAAAATCTTTATTGGTATGACAAGTTGGCTAAATAGGCTTCTAAACAAATCAGGGATTTCGGGATTTTGTCGAGTATGCAGGAAAAAATTCGATCGATAAGTTGCCTACCTCAAGTGTTTGTCCTGCTGCTGTTCTCTGTTTCCAGGCCGCGCACGGCCTTGCTGTCGCCGGCCGACGGCCGGTCTGGGGCCGGCGACGTGCGTGGGGGGGCGCCTGGGTCCGGCGGTCTGGTTGTGTAACCAGGGGTGGAGATTAGGGTTTGAGTTTTTCTCAAACTCTCTCTCGTTCTCTTCGTTTAAATATGCACACATCCGATTGTGTACACAGGGGGTCGGGTCTCGATTTGTTACTGCTGTGTGCAACAGGGGATCGGGCCTGGGCCTGGACCGGGTGGCGGTTGGTTACTGCTGTGGACTTGGGAAAGTCCACAGCTGCTACTTGGTTCTTCTTTCTTTTTTTCCTTTTTTTTATTTCTATTCTTTTTCCTATTAGCAATTAATATCTATATGTATATAAATATATATAGTCCTATGTACTTATATACCTATACATATATATCTACACACACACACACACACACACACACACACACACACACACACACACACACACATATATATACACCTATATAATATCTATTTATATATACACCTATATAATATCTATTTATATATACACATACACACAAATAATATATTTATATATTCACACATATGTACCTGTATATTTATCTATACATCCACACACACACACACACACACACACACACACACACACACACACACACACACACACACACACACACATATATATATATATATATATATATATATATATATATATATATATATACACATTTATACCTATATTTGTATACACATACACATATATATTATATATTTATATGTACACATATTTTTGATAAAGAATAAAATGATAATAACTAATAATAATAAATAATTTATATTTAATAACCACAATAATAATATTAATATTATTTGACCTCTATAAAATAATAATAATAATAACAAAATTCAATAAACCAATAATGGCTTATATACATCATGCACAGTCTAATAATCCCAAAAATGTACAAGGACCTATTTTATGCAAATATCATTGAATAACACTAATAATAATATTTATAATATTTAAATTACGAATACCTAGAAAATATTCATTAAACCATTAAAACAAATTACAATACCCTCATACCAAATTCTATCAACACGACTGTCATTGGACGTACCGCATGACTACATGGGCTTGGGCTTGTTTTGGGTCCAATCTGGACTAGTTCGGTACAACCGGGTCCCCTTAAACTCAATAATATAATTATTAAATAAATAAACCATCAGTAAGGGTTATGTCGCAACTCGGCCTGGTTTTCCTAGTTAGAATATCACTATGGCTGAGGCTTCCCTACCAGGGCTAATACACTGGTCAAAGCACGCCATTGCACTATCCGTGTCACGATTTCTAGTCATCTTGTACTCCGAACTCCATCATGGCCAAGGTCATCTACCGTAATAATTAACTAAGTAATTATTTAAAAATCACTATTTAATTCAAATAAATAAATAAAATATATTATAAAAAATTTGGGAAGAGGGGTTACAACTTTTGTCGACAAATGATTAGAGGCTGAGTTCTGTTCAGGAGAAGGGTTACAATTCCGGTCCTTGTTTGGTTTATGGGTTATAATTCGACTTCCGGAATAGTTCCTGGTCATCCTATAATTGTCGTTCTATATAGTTCTCACATGCTCTCATGCTCTAGTTATCCCACATGCTCACATGTTCAGTTATGATTCCTATGCCGAGTCACCATGCACTCATGACCCGGCTATTTCACAGGCTCACATGTTCAGTTTATTTTTACTCTCAAGCTTTCGTTTACTTAACATGTCTACATTTTATATTACGTCACTTGATGCTTTACTTATTGTCTTTTCTATTCTTGGGATAAGTGCATTGGTAGTGCACGAGTCTCGATCCACATCTACTTATTTGTATCTCTATCCACTGCTATGTTAGTTATTGCTGGTTTTAGTTCATAAGTTTGGCTTCCTTTATGGTACTTGCTATTAGGGGTCTGACCCAACTGGTTTTGTTTGGCCAGATCTGATAGAGAAGCCCAAAGGATCTTCCGTACCGTCTACTCGATGGTGACCATTTGGAGCACCAGAGTACCTGAGTGGGTTTCTTGTTTCATTCTCCCACTCGATATGTACATTATTCTTTTGTGGCATTTAGCCTCTGAGTACGTGTTTAGCCTATTTTTTGGTTCTTGACATTTAGCCTACGTGCCAAAACATGATGTGCGTATTCTAGACTATAGCTAGAGCTTATCATTTATGTCACAATCCGCTACCCAAATTGTTGGGCCGGGCCGAGTCATGTCCAGCCTACGCTTGTGATAAAGCGTAGTAAACTGTTTTAAAGACAAATACGATAAGACCAAAGTGTGCTAACAGTTCTATATGTCAAATTGAGTCAGAATATCTCCAAACACAAAATTATCTCGTATATAAATATGTTCCAAGTACATATCCAAAATGTAAAACTGGATACAAGTCCAGTCACAAAATACATAGTCTAAAATATGAATACTCTCAAAAGTCCCGAGCAACTACACAAACTAGACGAGTTTTCCCGCAGGTACATCCTCGTAAGATAAAGTCGGATCCTCGATGGCAACTCCATAATAGGAATCACATAGCAACTCCTCCTCTGTAAGTATACCTATAACGTTATCCTGTCAGGACGGGAGCAAGTACTGATTCTAGCAAACTAAATATACGAAACATGAAATTAACAAGAGTGTAATAAACAGGAATCATGTCATATCACAATCTATCTTGGCAATGATACATATGTCATAGAGACAGATGTATATGTAATATTTAAAACTATAGCAGGTACGTGATCGTCAATAGGTGTACAATGTGCAGGGGCACATAATGAAATGTACTTCCGTACAAGTGATACGACGATAGATGTACATACGCACAAATTTGCTTTGAGATAAAGGCCTACGACGTAGTAACATATAAAATGAAACTTTGCTCGCTACGGTAGAGGGGACATGATCACGTACTCAACTATCAGTTTCTCCATAACCTAGATTCTAAACATGTGAGAGATACGAGAATATCATAAAACATGATGGATACCGAGAGCAGTATAAAGCATGTGAAACATGTAGAGAGATACGACTTGCAGTTTTAGATATCAGTATTTTAACATGGTTTATACACAATTCATTATATGCTGTAAATAAATTTTGTAGAGGTACTTGCCTCTAGCAAAGCAAGGTAGTAAAAGAAATGCTATAGATGTCTGATATCTCGTCACTGTAAAAATAATACATAAACTTAGTTTTCATACTAAGTTAAATACTAGGACACTAGCTGTGCGACACGAGTTTCTGACTGGACACCTAGTCAAATGGTAAACTTTAGCATAGAAGACCAATGTGGGGTGACACAATACCCAAATTAACTTTCTAGGGCCTTTAAACTATGGTAGGGTGAGGTCTAATACTACAATATCCCAAAATCACACAATTCATCGTAAGTCATAATTAATCAATAATTAAATCAGACTGTAAACTGTGTTCCAATAATTTTTAGGATAGATAAAATGCTCAATTATATATAAAATAAAGTACCATAATTATCCTTGTTAATTATAGAAATTTATACTAATTTTTTTGGAATTTAAAAACCCTCACAGATATTTATTAAAAATCAGTAAACATAATTACCCTGAAAATAAGTTCTATTTTCCTATTTTTATAACATGCCAAAATTACTTATTAGATGCTGGAAAAAATTATATTAAATTTGCTAAATTAACATAGTATTTAAATACAACTGTTTTCATATTTGTACAGCACTTAAAATATATATAAAAAATTCAAAAACAGTAAGTTACAATTTCTAGAAAATAATTAATTAATTATTTAATATTTTATCCACGTATACGAAATTGAACCGAAGCCCAGATACGGGACCTAAAGCCATGAATCAAGTCCAATATGACTTGTACATGCCTTGAATGTATTTAGACATATTTGAGCCCAAAAACCCATGCTAGGTTTGGACATCAAATGGCCATGATTAATAAGATACAATAATTCATATATTAAAATATATATTAAAGTATTTTAATAATATATATTAAAGTAGTGAAATATACAAGTCATAAAATTATAAAATAAAATAACTTGTGAATTTACACATAATAATATTTGCACAAAATTGTATTTGAAATATATATACATATACAACAAATACATTTATATATATACATAAATATATATATATATATATATATATATATATATATATATATATATATATATATATATATATATATATATATATATTTATATATATATATATATATATATATATATATATATATATATATATATATATATATATATATATATATATATATATATATATATATTGAACATATATATATAATAAATATACATATATATATAACTTAATATATATATATATATATATATATATATATATATATATATATATATATATATATATATATATATATATATATATATAAATACAGTATATAGATTATATATATAACAGTATATATAATAATAATATATATAATACATATACATATACATATACATATATACATATATATATATATATAAATACATATGTACATAAATATATATATAATAAAACAAATAAAAATAATAAAAAAATAAAAGAACACAAAAATGGGGGCTCAAACTCGGCCTGCTGGAACAGGGGGTGGGTCTGAGCGCCACTCGGCTGACCAGGGGGTCAGCTCGAGCTTGCTGTTAGGGTTGGGGTTCACATAAAATATATACCCAACCCAACAGTATAAACCCAATAACCAAAAAGAAAAACCCGATAACCCATTAACCCGTTAGTTATGCGTCTTCGTGTCCTGACAGTTAGGGACACGAAGACACACGAGTCCTGTGTCCAAGGCGTGTACGACACACATGACTTGAGTTTTTCGTGTCGAGGCACATAAGTGGACTCCTCGTGTCTAGGCGAGTCCAGTGACACAAACACGAGACACTGAACGACAGAGGGGTAAGCTGACACGTACGTGTCCGATGGGCAGTGGCCGTCGAGGGTGCTACACGACGGAAGAGGCGTCGGGGTCGACGGAGGAAAGTGGCGCTGAGCTCGTCACGTCGTGGAAAACAATATGGCAGTGGTCGAAGGTGGTGGCGTGGCCTGTAGGGGCGGCTCTCCTAGATCTAGGGTTCCGGCGAGTTCGTCGGAGAAGAAAGGGGGTGTGCCGGTGCTGTGGTGGTCGGGAAATAGTCTAGGGTTAGGGTTTAGGTCGGGGTCTATTTATAGGGTCGAATGGCGGTGGAATTAGGGTTAGGGTTACAGGAAATTAGGGTTTTAGGCCGGTCGTCGATTGTCGGTCGTCGGTGAGATCGTCGGAGGGGGGGGGGGGGTTGGGGTGACGGGTGTTTTACAATTAGGTCTCCCAAGTTTGGGGTTTTACAAACTAACCCTACCGTCTTACAGTGTGCAAAATATAATTTGCAAACTGATATAAAACAATTAAAAAAATTACAAACTGATATAAAAACAATTCAGTAAATTATAAATTGATATTAAAACAATTTAACAATTTGCATGTTGATATTTAATAATTGCAGATTGATAATTTAAGCTATAAAATTATATAAAAAAATTATTTAAAAATCCTAGAAAATTCCTAATAATTATAATAACTTATTTTAAGGATAAAAATGCTATTTAAAAATATAATTCCTTATTTTAAAAATAGTTAAAATATTCAGGGGCTTACAAATCTTCCCTCCTTGAAAAATTTTGTCCTCGAAATTTACAAGGATAGAAGACTCTACAAACATTCTAACATAGCAAGCAATGCAAACAAATGACTAAGGCTACTATTAAGACTAACCTCTAAGGTATCAAGCGGGAACGGGTGGTTCCCTTGCGGCTGTTGGGTCGAACAAGTAAGGATATCCCTCACTCATGTCCGACTCCCTCTCCCAAGTAGATTCCTCCGGAGAGTGACGGCTCCAAGCTATTCGGACCAAGGGTATGACTTTGTTCCTCAGCCTCTTCTCCCTTCTATTCAATATCTCCACTGGCTGCTCAGTAACTGCAAGGCTCGGTCCGATCTCCAACTCTGAATGATCTAGCACATGGCTGGGGTCTGGAATGTATCTCCTCAGCTGAGACACATGAAAGACATCGTGAACTCCTGCTAAGTTGGGTGGAAGTGTAACCCTGTTAGCTACCTCTCCGATCCTCCCAAGTATCTCGAACGGCCCAATGTATCTGGGGTCAACTTGCCGCCTTGTCCGAACCGGATCGTCCCTTTAGTAGGTGATATCTTCACCAGTACCATATCTCCGTCAGCAAACTCCATCGGTCTGAGACTAGCATCGACCCAGTGTTTCTGTCTGTCCTGAGCAACTCGGAGTCTGTCTCTGATCATCCTGACCTTCTCTGCTGATCAGTGATCATCTCTGGCCCAAGCATAACTCTATCTCCAATATCATCCCAAAAGAGAGGTGTACGGCATCGTCGTCCATATAGTGCCTCGAAAGGAGACATACCGATGCTGGCTTGGTAGCTGTTATTGTATGAAAACTCTACCAAATACAGATGGCCCTCACATGATCCGCCAAAGTCCAGCACACAAGTCCTCAGCATGTCCTTTAGCGTCTGTATCATCATCTCGGACTGTCCATCTGTCTATGGGTGGTATGTTGTACTGAACTTGAGCCGACTGCCCAACTCTTCCTGCAAGCTCCTCCAGTAGTGGGACGTGAATCTGCTATCCCGGTCCGATACGATGCTCACTGGTACTCCGTGTAAGCGAACTATCTGCTGCATGTATAGCTCCGCCAACTTCTCGGTGGAGAGCCCCACCTTGAAGGGTATGAAGTACGTACACTTCGTCATCCTGTCAACGATGACCCAAATGGCATCCTTCCCTCCTTGGGAACGAGGAAACCCTAAGACGAAGTCCATCGTAATGTGTTTCCACTTCCACTCGGGAATGGGTAACGGCTGCAACAGACCAGCTGGCCTCTGACGCTCTGCCTTGACCTGCTGGCAAACTAGGCATCTCGAAATAAAATGCGATACATCTCTCTTCATCCCGTACCACCAAAGATATTCCCACAAGTCACGATACATCTTGTTGGCACCAGGGTGAATAGAATATCGCGATCGGTGCGCCTCCTGTAAGATTGCCTCTATCAGCTCTCCCTTAGGTACGCATAACCGCCTGCCATGTCTCAAGGATCCATCCTCTGCTACGGTGAAGTCATCTAGCAATCCAGCTAAAGCCTGGACTCTGAGTCTGCGGAGGCTCTCATCTGTAGACTGTGCCGCCTTGATCTGCTCTATCAAACCTGGCTGAATGTCTAGTGCCATCATCTGTATCACTGATCCTGGCCGAACTATCTCGATACCGAGCTTCTCCAGATATTCCCGCAAATGCCGATCTATCATCAGATACCATGCCATCGGATGCCTGCTCAGCGCATCTGCCACCACATTTGCCTTTTCGGGGTGATACTGTAAATCGATGTCGAAGTCCTTCATCAACTCCAACCATCATCTTTGCCTCATGTTCAGCTCCTTCTGCGTGAACACATACTTCAAGCTCTTGTGGTCAATAAAGATTTCCACTCGCTCTCCGTATAAGTAGTGTTTCCACAACTTGAGTGCAAGGATCACCGCAGCTAACTCTAGGTCGTGGGTAGGATAGTTACGCTCATGAGTCCGTAATTGCCTAGATGCATAAGCAATCACTTTCCTATGCTGCTGTAGGACACATCCTAGCCCCTTTCCCGAAGCATCGCTGTATATGGTGAAACCTCCAGATCCTGAAGGTAATATTAGAACTGGAGCGGTCGTCAGCCTCCTCAAATGCTGCCTGGCAGTCCTCTGACCAGTTGTACTCTGCGTTCTTCCATGTCAGTTTCGTTATGGGTTCAGCTATCCTGGCAAAGTCCTGGACGAACTTTCTATAATAGCCTGCTAATCCCAAGAAGCTTATGATCTCTGAAACTGACGTCGGAGCCTTCCATGTCTCAACGGCAGCAATCTTTCTAGGATCCACTGAGATCCCTTCTCCAGTGACTATATGACCGAGAAACTCCATTTGGTCTAAAAAGAGCTCATACTTCGACAATTTGGCATACAACCTCTCCTTCCTCAGAATCCCTAAAACTGTTCGCAAGTGCTCCGTGTGCTCTTCCGGCGTCTTCGAGTATATCAGGATGTCATCGATAAACACCACGATGAACTTATCCAGATACTGGTGAAATATCTTATTCATCAAGTTTATAAAGACAGCTGGCGCATTTGTGAGACCAAATGGCACACCAAAAACTCGTACTGCCCATACTTCGTGTTGAATGCCGTCTTCTGGATGTCTGCAAACATGACTTTCACCTGGTGGTAACTGGATCTCAAATCTATCTCGAAAAATACCTTCGCCCCACTCAACTGGTCGAACAAATCATCTATCCTGGACAGAGGATATTTGTTTTTAATGGTGATGGTATTCAACGCCCGGTAGTCAATACACAACCGGACTGTACCATCCTTCTTCGGTACAAAGTGTACTGGCGTTCCCCATGGAGAAGTACTAGATCGAATGAAACCCTTTTTCAACAGGTCATCAATCTGCTACTTCATCTCTACGGCCTCATTGGGGTTCACTCTATAGCAAGCCCGGGATACTGGTGATGAACCCGGTACTAAATCTATAGTGAACTCCATATCTCTGTCAGGCTGAAGTCCTGGAAGATCCTCTGAGAATACATCCATAAACTCCCTAATGATAGGGTGTGGCGGTACAAACTCCCTAACTGTCGCACAATAGTTCGGCTCTAGGCTGATCTCTGGCCCTGTCCTCATGACACTAAATGGTGCCGTGCCTGGGGGACTGAACAGAATACTACCCTCATGGCAGTCTATAGATGCGTGAGCATAGCTAAGCCAATCCATCTGACATCACAAAGAATTATCCACTAAACTCTCTTCCAACTATAGTAATAGAGCATCTACAGATAGCCCTAACGGGTACTGGTCCGCCTTCCGTCGTTACTCTACTCATCTTCTCGGTAGGTGTAGCTACTAAGTGGTGTTTATACAAAAACTCTAATGACAGGAAGCTATACGATGCACCGGAATCAAACAAGCATAGAGCTAGAAAAGTATGCAAATAAACATGACCTATGATGACGTCAGCCAAATAATCTGGCTCCGAAACCTGCTCCGGCTCCGCCTCAAGAGCCAGACTATAAGCCTTTCCCTGGGGTCCCTTCTGCTGCTGCAGATGTTGTCCAAACCTCTGCTGCTGAGTCGGAAGCGGCGATCTTCTAGACGGTGGTCCGGCACCTGGTGCCCTCGCTATTGGGCACTCCCGAAGCTGGTGGGTGGCAGACCCACAAGCTAAGCACTGCCTCAACCTCTTTCTGCAGATGGAGTAATCATGCCCTGGCCTCCTACAGAATCTACACACAGCTCCCTTCTGCTGTTGAGGTCCCGGGGCTCTAACTGGTGGGGTCGGGTGATGTAGTATGGGTGGACGGTATGTCTGCTGGTACGGCGTCGGTGCACTCGGCTGGAAAGCCTGACGCTTGAAAGGTCCCTCGTGTAGTGCCCCGCTCCCGTTGGGGCGAAGCACTATGTAATAGGCTCGTGGCAAGTCAGACATGGTCGGGAACGTAGATGGCTAGTCTGACTCGACGACGAGTTTGGTATACGAAAACTATGGCATCAATAAAATCGATTTGGACGAGTGATATGAGTACCGTTCCAACTAGTGGATCGGCTACCGTTGGAATAAGTCCTAGATGCGGTAGGCGGCATCGTGGCGAATAAACTCTAAAGAGAGCGACGCAACCCATCTGCCATTGGTTTTATTGGTTTTCTTGGCTTTCTGAACGAATTGTTGCATGGATTTGATAGTGTGCTTTCGCATCGATTTCTGAATACGACTTTGGGAATTTCGAATGAGGGATTGAAGGAAGGGTTCTAATTCGATGCTCGTGCCATTGTAGGAGTTCGTATAACTGATGCTTGACCGTCGTAAAGTGTTCTCCTACTCTCGGCACAATCACCTTAGGTGGGTGGTTCTTCAGCCCCTTCTTTTCCACTCCTTCCCGCCAACTAAATTCTTAAAGTTCAACGTTCAAATCGATGATGCTAACGGGATGTATGCTTGCCACTAAGATCAAGAGCTCGGGATAATATAGCAACCTAGAGAAGTTAACTCCGAATCTATAAGTTCACTCTAAGTAGAGAAAAGATAAAGTCCTAGGAAAGAGATAGAATTTATTTCATGTTCGACAAAACACAAAAAGAAGAAACCTTGGTTGCGGTACATCATGTCTCGGAGAATTTGGTACCTACGGGATGTTAAATCAGAACGTACGGTTTCGGGAAAAAGGACCCTTGTACGAGTAGGAATGATTATGTGGTTTGATAATGGTTACGCTATGCAATTTACTTCATTCTTATTAAACTGTTCATACATTCGCTTGGTCATGGACGACTTGTACACAAGGTGAGCTTTTCTCGAGACGGTACCCGGGGCCCTGGGACCGAATTGGCCTAGGAGGAAATTATGGAAATCGTGCTTCGGCGCGAGACATTGCGAGACCTCCAATTAGGCTCGCAACCTGGACTGGAGGGCGCGTCGCAATGCTACGTAATCGTCCTTCATGGTGTCGATATCACCAATGACCGTATATAGGATAGATTGCATGCTCACCTATTGTCTTGTGCAGGTGGTAATTATTATGTATATTTTGTCCAAGAAAGGATCACGACCGTGGTAAAAATGGTTAAAATTGATTATGTTGTTATCGTTTAAAATGTGCCTTCGATATGAACTGAAATTCATATAGTTCAAAATAGAAAGATCACTTCGTATGCTAGAATTCTTAATAAGCAGTGACGGTTTAGACGAGTGGGTTCGTTCCATCCACTAGAAAGTGTGCTAACCCCCAACTCCCCAGGTAACGAGCGAGCTGCGGGAGCTCGAGACTAGACTGGAGCTGAAGAACGGGAGACGGTACGAAGCTCTCCTATTTTGAAGTATTTTGAAGCCCAATTCAGATTGAAGGCTTTTGTTCAAATGTATAAAGGGACATGAATGTATGGAACGTCGAAGATTATTTCACGGCAAGCTGGTCGAGAGTTTTCTTTTATGTCTCAAGATGTAGCCGCAACGACATATGTAATGTAAAAATGACCTTGCACACACTTTGCAAGTTTATGAATGAAAAGCTAAAAATTTTCCTATGTTATGTCTTCAACTCTCTGCACTGTGTAAATTTCAACACGTCGTGTCAAAGTAAATCCCAAGTGCACATCCTTGCCTTGTGCAAGTCCAATAAAGACTTGCACGACATCACGTCCCGGCTTGTGGGATCGATTTAGCTCGAGCACAAGGCGAGGATGACCGATTCGGCAAGTTAGGGCGTGACACCTCGTGGTGTACAGAAGCCGGCCTCTTGCAAGACAGAATGTCATGCTTCGCTCCCGTAGGAGCGATCGTCCTCGCTAAGGCGTGATGCCGTACGGGCCTAGGTTGCGCCCGTACAAGGCTAAGTCCGAAAACGGCCGATTTGAGCTAGGCCACAGAGTCGCACAGAGTGTCCCCATTTGCAGCAAAATGTAAATAAACACAAGTTGAAGCGAATTCAAACTCTTTATTGATTTTCAAGAAGTTTACAAGCGGCGCTAGGCCGAGTTTACAAGTCTCTCAAGCTCTCTCTCTGAAACATAAAAGGCGTGCCAAGTGGCTTACAACATGGAATGATTCATGGCGATGTTTCGATACATTATGTCATGTATATGGTGCTTTAGCTTTTTGTAATGCTCTAAGGCTCCAGAGTTGGCTCCGCACCTTAGCACGTTCGAGGGAAGCTCCGCATCCGATGACGTCTCCTGCCCCCTGTAAAAAACTGTGGGGTTATCAGTACATTGTTATGCACTGGTGAGGAGGCTAGCTCGCCCACAATGCTATCATTACCAAACAAGTTCTATTTACTTTTGTGCACCGTCTATCATTCATTGTCTTTTTAATCTTGCCTTAGGATCAGTTTTCATGGCATATATCATAACCTATCTCGTGTTACCGATTTTAACGTGTTGCATGGAAATACATGCACGACTTACCCATACTTACCGTCCGGCCGTCCCTGTCCAAAGTAAACCAAGTTAGTCAACAATTCATATGTAATAACTTAACGTAAATCTCGTAAACATTCAGTATCGAGGGCGTGTCCTTGCCTCAGATTCTAACGCGTCATAGACGTATTTTCTAACTCATTTGCATGAAGTACTCTTTATCATTTGGTGTGTTACATTCAAGCCTATTCAGAAGGCACTTCATTGAGTTAACTTAGACTACTTTGTTTCAATGCAAGGACTTGCACGTGGATTGCCACCAGCAAAGCCCACTTAATCTATATGCACCGGTCGCTGGCACCACAAGCCATTTTGGACATATTCTCCTTTGGTATTCTTACCTATCATAGCGTGCTGGCTGGATACACCTTGATAGTCTCTTGAAATACTCCCGTACTTATGTCTCTTGGGTGGCCAAGCCCGCACCCAGGCCATCACCGTAAGTCGCCTTGATTTTCGCCTAGGCCAGCCACGATCCTCCTTTTGATCGTGCCGCAGAAATCCTTTATTTCTCCTACCTTCCGTATACGAGGGGATTGTCCACGACCATTTCGTATTGACTTGTCATTTTAACTTAACGGTTGTCTCTGATCCATAGGCTAACCCTTAGCCATAATGCGTTATCGACCAGGTTGGCGGCGGCGCCCGTGCACAGCGGGTAGCGAGCCCCGATGCACATCCCCGTCATACATGTCGCTAACTATTCCTTTCTTTCTTATCTTTTATTCATTCTTTTTTCTTTCTTTCACTTGCTCGTTCGTTCATTGATTCATTCACATATTCATTCATTCTCACATTCATTCATTCATTCGTTGATTCATTCATTCACTTATTCGTTCATTCACTCATTCATACATTATGCAACTTCCCGTGCGGGAGTCGCCTTGGCAACCCATCGGTCCCGAAGTCTTCTAATGTTGCTATATTCTACTCAGAACGACTATGTCGATAGTCTTTCGTTTCATTGTTGTAAACCATTCATTGTTTCATTGATGAACGCATAGGGAACTTAAATGTAAGCTTGTGCCTTAGCACGAGCGTGGAGTGCGGTGTGAGAGTTCTCACATTTTTCATGTTCTTTTCTATATTCTATACAAGCATACAAGATGGGATTATTCCCTTAGCTAGGTGCGTTGAGTCATTTATTAGCATGCGCAGTGTTATCGCCTAGCGATTCTAGCAATAGTGTCCGTATTGTTAAGTGTCTAGGCTAAGCAAAGACGGGTTCATCGGAGCCACCCACCTTAGCGATGATCGCGTCGGCCGAGCGATACTCCGAGCGCGCCTTTGAAAATCTAAGTTTAGATTCATCCTTGACGGGCCAATGTAAGCCTTGCATCGATTCTTCATCAGGTCGATGCCAACTCTTCGGGTCGACGGCTCGTTTGAGTCATTGCACTTATCGTTTGAATCGGCGTTCCGCTAGGGCAGAGCAGGTCATTACATAATACACCACTCAAAACAAGTCTCGTCCTCGAGACTTCCTGAGTGCAGGTCATCCTACCGTTCCCTAATTTATGTCATGTGCGTATCTTAGACAATCCCTATCGAATGACTTTATCGCTCGATGGCACCTAACTACACTCGATACCTTTCCAAGTTTTGTGCCGCATACGTTTGGTCGATTTTTATTGAATGACTTTTCATTCATTTTAGAGTTGATGGTACTTATTCAATTAACGTGTTTCTTCGACTTGGTTGCTATTTTGTCATGCCATGGGACCGTAATGGTCGTACGATGCACATTGTAATTCATCAAACACGAGAGTCGTAGGCTGAGGCTAACTCACTCGTTCGTTCCTGCGCATCGCAACACCCACTTGCAGCTGCATTCGAGTTCATCATATCGTTGAGGTTTGGATCGTGCACATATTCAAGGCATCCCCCGAATACATACATTTCAACCAAGCTTAGCGATTATCGAAGTCGGACAAGCTACTCGTGATAGTTTCGATTTGTCGATCGTTTTACTTTTTACTTCGATTAAAATTAAACTCATGTATGTATCACTATCATTTATCTCGGTCCTCGAGATGATCCGATTTGCTTCTCAAGCGTTCTTGTCTACGAAATCAATACGATTTCTTCTTAGCGGAGTCGACCAAGTCTAAGTAAATTCCCGTCTGATTCAAAACTGAGTATTATACTATCATCGAGTACGTCTTCCAATTAATGATTCAATTTGTTATACCAACTTTACTTGTACAATATTGATTTCATATCATTCACTTTGTTTAGGGCCAATCTCGTCATCGTTCACACACACTCCTAGTTCTACGTCCTACTCTAAGTCATGTTGTCCAAAGTCTATCGTCCGTCCAGACGATACTGTAATGTCAATCGCACATGTTCAATCACTCGGCATAGGGTCATCCGCCTATCCGCTAGGTCAGGTTACAAGGTCATAGGTACAAGTCAAGTTCTCGATTTATTGTATAAAGTCATTGCACGACGCTCGCCCCAATCCTATGGTCAAACCATTTTGTTCGTTGTACGGGAGTTTTTACCCAAGTTCGTTTCACTTAAATTTCTAAACATCGAGCAACATTCACCCTATTCACATCAAGACATTCTCCGCTCCAAGTCTGAACTCGTTTAGGAAAGTCATCCTATGATAGGTTGTCCTCAGCCAAATCCTCGACATGTTAATATCGTATGTCCATATTAACAATTATCGTAGTCTATCTCTTCAAGTATGTTTTGATACAATTTACCTATCCATCCGATCCAATCCACGTAGTCGATCACAAGGTCGTCTAGCCTTGCAATATGTTGCGTCCCGATCTCACGCAAGTCTGATTATCCACGGCAGACATGAATCACCATGTCAACGTTCCCGCGAAATAATCGTCCTTATCGGGACGTAACTCTTGCATTGAATCTAGACTTACTCATTTTCGATACGCGGATTGGGTCTACTCAATCCTCAACTTTACTTAGTCGTCCATTATAAGTCCGATCAATCCTTCAATTCACCTTCGTTTCAAACCACAAGTCGTAGCAATCAAAATTGTCATGTCAAGGTATTTCGAGTTCGATCATTCCTGCTGGACATGAATCACCTTGCCAATGCTCACGCAGAACGATCATCCCAAATCCGACGTGACGCATGTGCGAGGCTGGAGTTGCGCTCACACAAGACAAGATCGTTGTCGTTGGGGTTATCACCGAACAATCAAGTCACTTTCCTCCTTCATTCTAAATATTCATTTCTATCCAAATTCTCCGACATAGCATTCTTTAAAATAATAACTTCTAACACGATCATCATTCATCGAATCGGAGTACCCCCGAGTTATCATACATCGATCTTTGATACGCCTCAATACCATCGATGATGTACATAACCTGACGATCTTTCTTTTGTAACGAATTCCGAGTCATGCAACTTAATTCCTCAATTCACATTGTCTCGTGCTAACTCATCATCGAGCAATATCTATTCCAATCCTTAGTCATTCTCATATCTTCAAACCAACATTTTCTATGCACGCTATCTTTCAATCGTGCTAACTTCGGTTTCATCTGAGTATTTTGTCTTAACTCAAGTTTCAATCCATTCGACTAAATTCAAAATCGCATGCACGATCCACTACGTTTCCTCGACCAAGATCTCCACTCGTTTTATCGTTCCGACTCTCTATTCAACTTATTTTGTACTTGCACTACACATTCACAATTCGTCCGAACAATATTTCGTTTGAGACTCTCGAAGTCACAACCAACTAAGCGTTACTCATTCTAAGGATTTGTGCGATATCATCGCTTGCCGACATACTCGCACTATCCGTAAATCCTTTAGTTTTGCTCGAACAATTTCTATAACGTCCATACACTACTCAGGGTTCGAGCCACTCGACTAGTCGTCGACACTCACTCTTATTCTTCTTCGAAGCTATCACATACACCACTCGGGGTCAAGTTATTCTACAGTTCCTCAAAAGGTCATTTGATTCTCGATCGACATGTTCAATTTCACGTTCGCCCGTTCCTCAAGGTCCAAGAACCATTTTCTGTGTTCGCTTTAGCGTTGGTCAAGTAACATCTCTATCAACATACATTCTAAGTCTTACTTATTCTCGTCCGAGCGATAGTCGATCTCGCTCGCAAACTCGTTCGCACAAGAAGGTCTAGGTGCGCGATACTCCGCACAACTTAGCCAAAAGGCTGCGTGCATAACCATCCCGTTTGAACTATACTCCAGTCTCGTGTGCTCGTTCGCTATGGTCAGCGTAAGGTTATTCAAGTACGTATCGTGTTTGCTAATTTTTAGCATTTTTTCCTTCCAACTCAAGTCCATCGCGGTTTGGCACAAAGGCCTTCGCCTATCGATCCTGTTCAACCGAGTACTCGTACGAGCTTTTAAAAATATTAGACTTATTGTTTGGAACATTCCAAGGCACAACGAGAGTCACTACCACATTTCTAGCTTGAGGGTATTTTTGTCTTTTTGGTGATTTTTAAATTTTTAATTAATTTGTTGAATTGGTGAATTCTAGTTTGACTTTGACTTGTTGAGACTTGTAGACTAGCCTAGTACCTAACCCTAGCTATGGTAACCCTAGTCTAACTTGAGTTAACCCATTTTAGTCATTAGAGATTAGTTTTAGAATGAGAGGATTAGGTTTAGTGAAATCAAGTCATGACTTATGATTTTATGAAATGACTTATGACTTCATGACTTAAATGATTAGGACTTAAGCCCATGGGCCAAACTATGAAACCCTAATCCTAATTATGTAACCCATGGCCAGCCACACTAGGAGCACCCCTATTTAATGTCATGCTGAGGTGTTCTTGCCTCTTTTAGTGCTTGACCTAGTTTTTGAAGAAAAGGTATTTTCTCCCCTTCCAAAAATCCTAATAAATTTATTTTAATTCCTTTTTAACCCTAGTCTTTTACATTAGGATCTAATTTCTGGTTGTTTATTGTTTTTGGAGAATCATCTCAGTTTTAGTGTCATTTGGAGCTTGGGAGTTGCTATTTGGAATCCTTCCATTTTAGGCTTTCTTGGAGGATTAACACTCATAGGTAAAATCCCTCAAATTATATTTTAATCCTGATTTTAGTGCATGATAGCTTAGGTATAGGTGTCCCCTAGCTACAGTAGAAATTTTGTATCATTTGTATTAGGTTACGTGTCCGTATCGGACACGTATCAAACCTATAGGCTAGGTGTTCGACGAAATGCCCGAACCATTTCAAATTGTTGTTTTTGCAAATGTGTTTGAATAGAATCCTAGATCTAGGGTTTGCTTAGGGATTTCTATTGTTTTTTTCCTGATTTTAGTTTTGTGTCGTGTCCACACGGGGACACGAACATGCTGACCGCGCGGTGTGCACTGTGTCCTGCATCACGAGGTCAATAACTTCCGACACAGGACACGTGGACACGCCATTTTTGGCGAGGGTCTTGGGGCATCATCTGCCATCATCCTTCCAAAAGATGGGAGCATGTGGTTGCGTGTGCGAGGAAACATCCTTCCCGTACTGGCCGTGCGGCCTGCTGTTGCGCGCTCAGGAACGTGACTGATACGGGGTTGGACACGCTGACACACGTGTCTAGGAGACGGTGCAGGCTATCCTAGGGGTAGCCCTACCCCTGGCACACGTGTACGAAAGGACACGTGTCACCATGTGGCCTGTGTCGCGTGCGAGACACGGTACATGCGTGCACGACGCTACGCGCAGTCCGGTGCACGTGTGTGGGTCTGTGAGTGTTTGTGTGTTCTGGACACGCTCGTGTCCATTTGGTTGGACATGAACGAGTGTCACGACACGTGCACGTGTTTGTTATGTATTACCAACCATTTAGTTGGTGTATTAACGTGTTTTGAATTCGAAATTGGTTTTTCCCCATTTGGACTAATACTCTGTTTCCAGTTTTTAATATTCTGATGTTAATTCTAGTTTTAAACTGAATACTGATGTTTAAATTGCCATTTTAATCCATGTACATGTGTAATTACATTACTACAATGTTGATTGTTGGTTGGTGTGGGTTTTAGATTCGAAATAGGTTTTTGGATGTTGATTAACATATACGAAACTGTCAACTGACGCGAGTATCAGGACTTAAGATCCTGAACTCTCATTCCCTGTTTAACCCAAACTTATGATCAATTTACATGTTAAATTCTCACACATATGTATAACTACTGCTAGGTTGGTTTTACATGACAGAATAGGTTTTACACTTGAGTAATGGGTTTTCGAAATGATGGACTGATACATACATTCCAGTTTTAAAATTCCTGAACCTTTTGTTCCTTTTCTTAAACTGATTTGAATGTTAAATTGCCATGTTTCAGTCATTTACAGGCATATTAGTTCACTGTTAATTGATTTATTGGTTTGATGTTATCAAAGTAAAGGGGTTTTCGAATTGGATTGGTGTTAGGGCTAGTATGAACTGTCATTTGATTTCTTTCCTTAAAAACTGTTTTGATGTCAATAGCCATGTAATTAATCCATTTCTTTGTATTAGCTAATTGCCATTGCCATGTTCACTGAATTGCATATCACCTAAAACCTGAGATTGGTTCCTTGTTTACACACACCCTATTAACTGTTAACACTCACACACACCGCAACTAGCCACTGTCATTTAGGTTTCCTAAATCTGAAGTTTTGTTCACTATTTTCCTAATGTTTCCATACATTAATTCATATTGATACAACATGTACACACACATTTCCTAACCTATCACTCTATTGTCTTCCTATGATCTAACTGTCACTTGACACCATGCTACATTGCCTTGACACATTACACTCTCACAAATTCCACTCTACACACACACCCTCACATGTAACCTCTCCCAATCACTCTATGTATATACATATATATATATATATATATATATATATATATATATATATATATATATATATATATATATATATATATATATATATATATATATATATATATATATATTTATATATATTTATATATATTTATATATATATATATATATATTTTATATATATATATATATATATATATATATATATATAAATATATATATATATATATATATATATATATATATATATATATATATATAAATATATATATATATATATATATATATATATATATATATATAATAATGTAGACTATGTCTAATGTGGTTATTTATATAAACTAAATATATTAATATATGCATATGTGTGGAATGTGTGATTAGCCTATAATGAATATGTGCATGTTACATAGAAATTATGTGTGGTTGGCTTGTATGGCCTAGTTATGGTGTGTGTATGCTAGAATAGGCTGGTTAGGCTTAGTGAGACTTGTTTGGGTTAGGCTTGACCTAGTTGACCTAGTTTGACTAGTATAGTTGATTAGAGTTGACCAAGGGTTGACTTTAGCCTAGATTGACCCCAAACATCATGTAGATGCATTGTAGCAGTCTAATATATTATTTTAGACTTATAGTGACTTGTGCTGTTCTATAGGAGACAGACACCACTCCTAGGACAGTAGATTCTCTTCAGATACTCAGGATACTAGGCGAGTACATTCACTGATAGTTTTTATTATCTTGATATCTGCTATATCCGATTCAGTTGTAGTGTCTTACTTGATTTCCAGACACGATAGTTCACGGACTAGTATATGTCGGATCCTGTCATGAGATGTTGTTCCCGGATTACTTGGTCTATTATTACATGATGTTACTTGTACTTGTATAGACATGGACTTGGGAGTGGGCTGGCCCCCTGCCCTTGAGTCCCGTGTCATGATGTGTTATGTCCGAATCCTTTATACTATTCAGGGATGGGGAGTTATTAGTGGTTGTGTGATCAAAATCTCTACTTATTCTCCACACTTGTATTTGTCATTGTCCATAGCTATACCCTCGCTCACGACGGGTAAAGCCTGACCCTATTTGTTCATAGATTTACATTATGGCCGGCCTTACTGCTCTGTTGTACACTTGTTCATAGCCGGTCAGATGGAAAGCCTGACCATGTTCCCAAGTCGATCACATAATGCACTAATAATTCAAGGCACCTTTTATATTTATTATCATAGGAGGCTAAGTTCTGTTCGGGAGAAGGGTTACAACCCCGGTCCTTGTTTGGTTTAAGGGTTGTAACTCGGCTTCCGAATAGTTCCCACGTCATCCTATATATATATATTGTCGTCCTATTCAGTACTCACATCTTGATACATATTTCCTGTTAATTTTGTCTTGTATTTCATTATACTGTCTCTTATAGAATTTGTCAATACATATGGAACTGCTGTTAGTATTTATACTTGCTCATTTTCCTGACAGGATACCGTTGATATATTACAGACGATTGTTAGGCAGATTGCCCGACCTATTATGGGGATGGGTTAGATGGAGTAGACCTGGACCGTGGCTTGATAGTAGAGCCACTAGATTTTGCACACCCAGAGTAGTGTAGTTTAGTTAGGTTTGCCTGGTCTGCGAGCCAGCTAGTACTTTCAGACTGTAGTAGTTTATATTATATTTCTGTGACTCTGTATTGTTGTGTATATCTCTAGGCTTGTGTGGGATCTTGAACTTATTTCCTATTTTTTATCTATCATATTTTCTTTCTGTGCTATCTACCTTAATTTTATCTTATGATTGAGACTGTATTGCTATGTCACCTCCATTCAGAGTGTATATACTATATATGTACCTTTATAATATTTAGTTGTAGTATTTATAGATGACCTATACAGCGTTCTACCGCCGATTCTGCGACGTAGGCTGGACGTAACCACGTACTCGTGCCCCTAATCAGGGTGCGGGTCGTGACACATTTTTGTGGTGGCCCATGTAGGTCAGTGTCGTAATTAGTGCAATCTCGTAATGGTGCTCGACTTAGAGTACTAATTACGAGCCTGCGACTAGGACATAGGATCTAGGAAATGATAGGAGTTACTCAATCACATTTTAAGAAAATTCCAATCTTTTGATTACCATGACAACTCTTCTTGCATTTGAATTAAATTGTCCTCCTTTGATAATATCTTATCTTATGCCATATTGATCTCTTGGGTTCAATTCGTCTGCAGGATGACAGTGACTCGTTCTCATGCAGCAGGGCCTAGTGCAGTTCCAGAGAGGTCCGATCCAGTAGGACTTCCACCTCCGGCTACGGGAGTAGCAGTCGAGAGAGCAGCAGCCTCAGTTCCTGCCCTTTACGCGGGGGTAGCAGCGGCAGTTCCAGGAGGTCTTCCACCTCCGGCTGCGAGAGCTGTAGTTGAGGGAGCTGCCACCTCAGTCCCTGACCTTCAGACGGGAGTAGCAGCGACGGTTCTAGGAGATCTTCCACCTCCAGCATTGGGACCGTCCATAGTCATTCCTGAGACTATTCTACCGCCGTCTCCGCTGCCGACTGATACACAACAGATGATGGCCCTTCTACAGCAGATGTTGCAGACCCAGAGGGCCCAGGCCGAGGCACAGCACCGCCAGATAGAGGTGTTACGGAAGAGCATTGAGAACTACCACCAGCTGGCGATGGCAGCAGTAGAGAGGGTTGCATCGGGTACAGTTCAGGGTGCCCTAGTTCAGCAGCAGGGTCAGGGGAGGCCTGACACATGCCTAGATTTCAGGAAGATGAACCCGAGGGACTTTAAGGATATCGAGGGTATCCTGTATACAGATGACTGGTTGGAGGACGTCCAGAGGAGCCTGGAGTTAGTAGAGGTTCCGAAGGAACTATGGGTCACAGCTGCGGCAAGTCAGTTCTTCGACATCGCCTTGACTTGGTTTCGCACGGATCCTCGTGTATCGGTGAGGGGTTTGACTTAGGAGAACTTCAGGCGAATCTTTAAAGAGAAGTTCTACCCGGATGTGGCTCTGATAGCTCTGGAGGCCCAGTTCGTCGGATTGGAGCAGGGGAACTCGTCGGTGGACGAGTATGCAGCGGAGTTCTTTCGTCTGAGTAGGTTTGCACCAGATCTGATCAAGGATGAGGGGTATAAGGCCCGCAAGTTTCGGAGAGGCCTTATTCATGCGGTTCGTACTCGTACTTCCGGGCGACGCGATGCGACCTTCGAGCAGATACTGATGGAGGCACAGATAGCATAGGAGGACTTCGACCTCAAGCCGAAGAGGGGCAGTGACGTTCTTGGAGCGAGTTCTAGTGCGGGACCGGCGAAGCGCCCTCACTTCCAGCAGAGGCAGTGCAGCAGTCTCAGTTACAGTTTTAGCAGGCACCAGCACGTGTCGACCAGCAGCAGGGTCAGGGCAAGAGGTAGGCCATCCAGTGTGCTTTCTGCAAGAAGATGGGGAATACCCGAGAGGTTTGCAAGAAAAGGCTGGAAGTTTGTTTATTCTGTGGAGCTCCAGTTCATCAGATAATGAACTGTGCTGCTCGTGCAGCCAAACAGGCAGGCCATGACAGAGTGCAGCAGGCGAGAGGAGGCCAGCAGGGGCGTGCTTTTGCCATGATAGTTGAGGGCACTCCGGCAGTAGCAGGGCAGATTGCAGGTTTCAATCTTTCGATCTCATTTTCACATTTGCCTCCTTATAAACTGTCTTGAAATTCGATTCCATCTGTTCCTTGATCGTTTGATAAAATTTTGTTCTTATGATGTGATATTCTTCTGAGATAAGTCGTATGGGCTAGGTCGCCTCGATTATGAGATTTTAAAATCCTCTAGGGTCATGCTAGCAGGTATAGTAAGGACATATAGTCGGATTATGGACGTATTTTTCGGGTGTGGAAATTTAAGATTTTTGCTGCCAAGCATGCGTCAATGCAAAAATTTTAAATACCATAATTCTAGAGGTATGTACCTTAGTCGAGGACTCTGTGATTATCGTAGCCTTGCTCACTAGCATGATGGAGATTCTGAGTATCATAATTTTGGACAGACGCATACGATTATCGAACTGCATGATTTTGGACATGTCTAGGGTTTCGATTTTGTATATGAGTTTGGGTTACACTAGGGATATATGGGTATTAGAGTATAAGATATATGGGGTTATGTGAGGTATTTTAGAGTATGTGTTATGGTTATGGGTTAGAAGTTATAAGTCTAGTTTAATATGGAGTATACATGTGTATGTTTTGAACTTAGGATTTAGTTGGTCTTGATATTATTTTTAAGCACTATAGTCTATTTTAGTCTAAACCCTAGATTAGCCATTGACCCAATAGTCCAAATTGACTAGTTGTTGATTACTAGTTGACCATTGACTATGTTTGATTTAGTTGACTGGAGATAGGATTAGAAGCAGGTTGTTGTTGTGTTTGTTGATCATGTTTGATTATTTAGTAATTAGAGACCTTGTTTGTGATTAGGTTGGAGAAATGGTTTTTCTGCGGATATCTCCGACTCGTGGTACTATACCTTTTGGTGGAGGTGAGAAGCTTAGCCCGCGCTTCATCGGACCTTTCGTGATCAGCGAAAGGGTCGGTGATGTAGCTTAAGGCTAGACTTGCCACCTGTACTAGTGGGTGTCCACAACGTATTCCACGTATCACAGTTGAGACAGTACGTGGCTGACCCTAGCCATGTGCTTGATCACTCGGAGATTGAGGTGGGACCTACCCTCAGTTATCCAGAGCAGCCAGTAAAAATTCTGGATCGTCGAGAGAAGGTGCTGAGAAACCAGGTGATACCCTTTGTTCGCGTTGTATGGAGGCATCATTCTCCAGGAGAGTCTACCTGGGAGCGGGAGGATAAGATGCGCGAGCGATACCCATATCTGTTTGCACCGTGAGGTATGATTATCTATCCTTCTCATCAGTTTAGTTTCGCCTTTTAATTTCGAGGAAAAAATTATTTTAAGGGGGGTAGATTTGTCACTACCACATTTTCAGCTTGAGAGTATTTTTGTCTTTTTGGTGATTTTTAAATTTTTAATTAATTTGTTGAATTGGTGAATTCTAGTTTGACTTTGACTTATTGAGACTTGTCGACTAGCCTAGTACCTAACCCTAGCTATGGTAACCCTAGTCTAACTTGAGTTAACCCATTTTAGTCATTAGAGATTAGTTTTAGAATGAGAGGATTAGGTTTAGTGAAATCAAGTCATGACTTATGATTTTATGAAATGACTTATGACTTCATGACTTAAATGATTAGGACTTAAGCCCATGGGCCAAACTATGAAACCCTAACCCTAATTATGCAACCCGTGGCTAGCCACACTAGGAGCACCCGTATTTAATGTCATGTTGAGGTGTTCTTGCCTCTTTTAGTGCTTGACCTAGTTTTTGAAGAAAAGGTATTTTCTTCCCTTCCAAAAATCCTAATAAATTCATTTTAATTCCTTTTTAACCCTAGACTTTTGCATTAGGATCTAATTTCTGGTTGTTTACTGTTTTTGGAGGATCATCTCAATTTTAGTGTCATTTGGAGCTTGGGAGTTGCTATTTGGAATCCTTCCATTTTGGGCTTTCTTGGAGGATTGACACTCATAGGTAAAACCCCTCAAATTATGTTTTAATCCCGATTTTAGTGCATGATAGCTTAGGTATAGGTGTCCCCTAGCTACAATAGAAATTTTGTGTCATTTGCATTAGGTTACGTGTCCGTATCGGACACGTATCAAACCTATAGGCTAGGTGTTCGACGAAATGTCCAAACCATTTCGATTTGCTGTTTTTGCAAATGTGTTTGAATAGAATCCTAGATCTAGGGTTTGCTTAGGGATTTCTGTTGTTTTTTTCCTGATTTTAGTTTTGTGTCGTATCCACACGGGGATACGAACATGCTAACCGCGCGGTGTGCACTGTGTCCTGCATCATGGGGTCAATAACTCCCGACACAGGACACGTGGACACGCCATTTTTGGCGAAGGCTTTGGGGCATCATCTGCCATCATCCTCCCAAAAGATGGGAGCGTGTGGTTGCGAGTGCGAGGAGAAATCCTTCCCGTACTGGCCGTGCGGCCTGCCGTTGCGCGCTCAGGAACGCAACTGATACGGGGTTGGACACGCTGACACACGTGTCTAGGACACGGTATAGGCTATCCTCGGGGTAGCCCTTCCCCTGGCGCACGTGTACGCAAGGCCACGTGGTGACACGTGTCTAGGACACGATACAGGCTATCCTAGGGGTAGTCCTACCCCTGGCGCACGTGTACGTAAGGCCACGTGTCACCACATGGCCTATGTCGCGCGTGGGACACGCGTGCATGCGTGCACGACGCTGCACGCAGTCCGATGCACATGTGTGGGTCTGAGAGTGTTTGTGTGTTCTGGACACGCTCGTGTCCACTTGGTTGGACACGAACGAGTGTCACGACTCATGCACGTATTTGTTATGTATTACCAACCATTTAATTGGTGTATTAACGTGTTTTGAATTCGAAAATTGGTTTTTTCCCCATTTGGACTGATACTCTGTTTCCAGTTTTTAATATTCTGATGTTAATTCCAGTTTTAAACTGAATACTGATGTTTAAATTGCCATTTTAATCCATGTACATGTGTAATTACATTACTACAATTTGGATTGTTGGTTGGTGTGGGTTTTAGATTCGAAATAGGTTTTTGGATGTTGATTAACATATACGAAACTGTCAACTGACACGAGTATCAGGACTTAAGATCCTGAAGTCTCATTCCCTGTTTAACCCAAACTTATGATCAATTTATATGTTAAATTCTCACACATATGTATAACTACTGCTAGGTTGGTTTTACATGATAGAATAGGTTTTAAACTTGAGTAATAGGTTTTCAAAATGATAGACTGATACATACATTCCAGTTTTAAAATTCCTGAACCTTTCGTTCTTTTTTTTAAACTGATTTGAATGTTAAATTGCCATGTTTCAGTCATTTACAGGCATATTAGTTCACTGTTAATTAATTCATTGGTTTGATGTTATCAAAGTAAAGGGGTTTTCAAATTGGATTGGTGTTAGGGCTAGTATGAACTGTCATTTGATTTCTTTCCTTAAAAACTGTTTTGATGTCAATAGCCATGTTAATCCATTTCTTTGTATTAGCTAATTGCCATTGCCATGTTCACTGAATTGTATATCACCTAAAACCTGAGATTGGTTCCCTGTTTACACACACCCTATTAACTGTTAACACTCACACACACCCCAACTAGCCACTGTCATTTAGGTTTCCTAAATCTGAAGTTTTGTTCACTATTTTTCTAATGTTTCCACATATTAATTCACATTGATACAACATGTACACACACATTTCCTAACCTAGCACTCTACTGTCTTCCTATGATCTAACTGTCACTTGACACCATACCACATTGCCTTGACACATTATACTCTCACAAATTCCACTCTACACACACACCCTCACATGTAACCTCTCCCTATCACTCTATGTATATACATACATACATATATATATATATATATATATATATATATATATATATATATATATATATATATATATATATATATATATATATATATATATATATATGTGAGATATATATTGTAACACCCAGTTTTCCAAATGAGGGTAATTTTGAAATTTTGTGATTTTAATCTTTTAATAATGATATTTAAATCATGATATGATTTTTGGTAATTTTTTTAAATCATTTAAAAACTATTTTAAATCATGACTTATGATTTTGGTGTTTTGATAGTGTAACACTAGAGACAGCTTAACCTAGAGCCTAGCCACGTGATTAGGGTATTTCATTTATCATTTCCAGTTCAAGGGTATTTTTGTCATTTTGAATTTAATTAAATTTAATATATATTATTGGAATTTAATGTGTTATTAAGAATGGTGTGATTTTTAATATTATTTAATTGATTGCCATGTATTGTGATTAGCCTAACTTGGTTTGGACCTAACCTAGATTAGTCATAGCTAGTCTTAGCTAACCATGGTTAGTGATAGTTAGTATTAATTATATTTATTAGAATTTTCAGTGATTTTTAGCATACTTGATTTGGTGCTATTTTAGACTTTGACTAGTGTTGACCTTGGTGACTGTCCTAGAGGCTAACCTAGGTCATGACTACTTGGTTAGGTTAAGTAACCCTAGCTTGACCCAAGTTAGTGACATTAAACTCATTAGATTTAATTTGGGAAAATTAGGAATTTATTTGAATAGGAAATGGCTTGTGGTTTCACAAGTAATGACCTGTGACTTAGCCTTAAAGGCCCAATCCAACACTAGTGCAACCTAACCCTAGCCCATTTCAGCCCATGGCTGGCCACATAGGGATTCCCCTCTATTTAATCCCTCCTAGAAATTAGGGCTAGCCTCCTTTAGAAATTATTTGCTAGTTTGGAAAGAGGTGAGTCTCCATCTCCATTAAACCCTAGAAAATCCATTTCAATTCCTTTTCCACCCAAATCAATTTCATTAGGTTCTAAAATTAGCCTACTTACTGTTGGTATTGAGTAATTTCAGGGAAGAATCAATTTGAAGGAGTTTGGTGGCTTGAGGAACCACCTTCATTTGGAGATTTTTGAGCCTTTGCACACCAATAGGTATATTCTAATTCCTTCTATGTAATTGCTGTTTTATTACATTTCTAGGATGCCCTAGTCCTCCCCTAGCTGTAGGACTAGCTAACCCTAGAATTCGAGTCCATTACGTGTCCGTATCGGACACGTATCAACCCATGTTTATAGGTGTTTGACGAAAAGCCCCAAAGGGCATTTCGACCTGATTTTAGAAATGTATTTGAATAGAAAAATAGGGTTTGATCTCGCTTACGTGTTTTTTGTGTTCTGAGCACATTTTTGTGTCGTGCCGTGTCGCCACAGACACGTGGACACGCGGTCGCACACGCGTACGTGCTGGCAGGATCCATGCCCTACTACTCGGGGCTGTTTGCTCAGTGCACACGCCACTTCGACTCACAAAACTCGACACACGTATCGTACTCGTGACTGACACGAGGTTCCCCAAGTGGTACGACCCCTCGTGTCGTGTCGGACACGCATTTGCGTGTGCACAGGGTGTGTACTGTGCGAATCAGTGCACTGTATATGTGTTCTCTGTTCAATTCAGTTTAAATAGTTTAATAGTGTTTTTAATTGTTGAATTGATCCTAATTATGATATATAACCTCTGTTAGATTTAATTACATGTTAGTTTAGGTTTTAATGTGGAAATTGGTTTCGAATTGGGAGTTTTCTGATACCATTACTGATATCCAGTATATTTTCCATTCCTAAACTTTTAAATCCTGTTTTAAGAAATGTTTCATACTGTTTAATATCCCCACATGATTGTTAGTATATGTGAATGAAATATTTCGATTCAATTTAGACTTTGATTTAGAGAATGGGATTTTGACACTTGTTGGATTCAAATGGAATAGGACTGAAATGTTTTCCCTGTTAACTTCCTATTGAAAACTGAGATTGGTTCCTTCCTTCTTACTTAATCTAATTGCAAAATCTGAGATTGTGATGTACATTGTCTTGTTTTCTTCCTCTCAACAGTAATTGATAATTCCTGTTTAATTATGTTTTGCACTGTAAAATGTGTTCCCACATTTTGTTTGTTCATATTTCAGTTTAATGTTTCGTTTGAATTTGATTTTGGTTTGAGAGTAGGATATTTCACATGTGGTTCAATTGAAATTAGTTTTGTTTGAGAATGGTATTTGAATTAGAGAAAGTGATTCCCTGTTTCCAGATTTCCATAAACTAAGATTATTTCCAGTTTTATGTTGTTAATTAGCACTGATTGAATGATAGGGATTGGGTTGAATGGTTGTGAGTTGTTTTTGAAAATACTGTTAACTGAGGTTAATTCCCTTTCCCTATTTGAATTGAATGTTGAAATAGTTTCTTTAACTGAAATTTCATTCTTAAAACTGATTCCAGTTTTCTCTATGGATAGCTCACTGTTTGGCAATAGGATTGATTCCAGTTTATGTCACAATGTATACATATTTCCCAGTTTTTCCCTAAGCTTCCAACTGATTGCCATGCCACTGTTTCTTTTTAACATTGTTTACTGATTTTCTATGCCTAAAACATGCACTGATTTTCCTCTTATTGAACTGTTATGACTCATGTTCACTGTCAACAGGATTTGGGTTAAATGGATTTGAATTGGTTCTTTCCTAGTGTATTAACCTGAGATAACTTCCTTATTAAACTGAATTGAATACCATATATGTTAAATACCTGAGATTGTAGCCTCTAAATGCAGAACTGAATTTCCTTTTCCTTGTACTATTTTGCAATAGGATTTGGTTCCTTTTCACTGATTCACAGGTTCACACACTCATGTACAGATTTTGCCATCTCACTGATTTGCCTTACATTGCACTATGTTTACTGAATTCCTGATTCCAGGAATATATGTTTTCTTCACTGTCTTCAATGCCAAACACAAGAGTATTTCCCTGTTCTTGAACTGCCACTGTTTTTCCAGTTTTCCTATACCTGAGAATTGATACTCTTAAATTAAGCTTAACTGAATCACTAGACACTATCACACAAATGCACTTCACTGTTTTTTTCTAAGTGTTCCCACTGTTTCAGATTTTAGTTCATACTCTATATATGTATCACTGATTTCCTAGTTAACTCATTGGTTGAACACAGGTATCACTCACTCTTTCACATACAAGTCTCACACTGTCCATGTTGGACTATCACACACACAAGTACACCACATTCATTTCTATTTTTCAATGTATATGTATTTGTGTAAAGTATATATATAGATAATGTATGTATAAATAGGTATCCTATAGATATTATATAATGTGTGTGTACCATCATGTCTGTGGGATATGCATATAGTAGCTTATATGTTATATGTGTATTTCTTTGTTATATTTATAAAATAGATCAACATGTGTATTATATATTAGAGTGTATTACATTTTAGATAAATGATTTGACTTGTGTAGATGTGATTAAAGGTTGGTTAGGGCATGGTATTGCCTAGTGAGTCTAGATTAGACTTGTTTTGTCTTGTTAGACCTAGAATAGACTAGTTAGACTAGTATAGACTTGTTTGACTTATGTTTGACTTGGTTGACCTAGTTTGACTTCTAGGGTTGACAGAGTTGACCAAAAGTTGACTTTGGTCTAGATTGACCTAGATTCATGTAGAACGCATTGTAGTGCATCTTATTACCATTCTGGACTTGTTGTGATTTGTGCTGTTCTAATAAGAGCCAGACACCACTCCTCGGACAGTATATATTCTCCAGATTCTCAGGATACAGGCGAGTACATTCTCTGATCATTTCATATCTTGTTTAGAATTATATTCCTGCTTTAGATTACTTTATATTATGCTGACACGTTGGAAACACGGATTAGTACTATATGGATCTGGTTGTGCGATGTTATCCCCCTTAGCGGATACATCGGGTATTCGTATTCGTGTACTTTATCGTGAACATCGTGTACTCCTTGTATTTGTGACATTCGTGTACGAAACGTGTGAATCGTGTATAATCATATATTCACATAACCTTCGTGTACAATAACATAACTTAGCTAGATCCTTGTGTATTGATTGGGACGGGAGAGTAGAAGTGGTTATGTAATCAATCCAGTAGATTACTCGTGTACAACCTCTGTAGATTACTCGTGTACAACATCGTGCCGTTTACATAACCATCTTGTGCTCTGAATTACTAGCACTGTTAGTTCTCTATATATTGTAGCTATTTACTTACAGTCTCTCTCTTTTTATCATGTTATTCTTTATATCCTGTATCTTACTCTCTAGCATGTCTGTATTCCTAACATGTTATGATTTTGTTGAGATGTACTGTACTCGCTCCTGTCCTGACTGGACCTGTTGAAAATTTTATAGTGAATGATGAGGCTCTGGTGTCTACCCCTCTTGGTGCAGCATTAGACATCACTAGTGACTTGGACCTACTAGCAGTGGATGACACTCCTTAGACTAGGATGTCTTTACTTTTCTGGATCACTGTATATAGATTCTGAGATATTTTAGGATATATATTTATTTAGACACTTAGAATTCTGGATTGTATTTCTGTGCTTTCATTCTGGATATTTATACCTTAGTTGTGATTGAGATATATTCTGTTATGTCACCCCCATTCGGGGAGTATAACTGTTTATTACCTTTAACTGTTAGATGTTGTGACCTAGGACAACGTTCTACCGCCGACACTGCGGCGTAGGCTGGACGTACCCACGTCTCGTGCCCTTACTCTAGGGTGCGGGTCGTGACACATTTTTAGTGGTGGCCCATGCAGGTCGAGTTTATGTAGTGGTATTCGAACTAGAGTATCACTACAGCCTGCAGTAGGATTAGGCTATTTTGAAGGTACTCAATCACAGTTAGGATTCCTTGAGAGATTTCTGGGACGACCCTTGAGAATCTTATTTAAACTTCAAATTGAAATCCTTTTCCTTGTTTTGTTCGCTCTCACTCCTTGATTATTGAATTTGATTTTGATGAATCGTTGTTGATTTTGATTTTCCTATCGATATGAATTTTATGGCCTGGGTTACGATATTTTCTGATAACATATGTTGACGGGAATAACAGGGATGGTAAAACGTCTGCTTGATTATGGAACCTGTAGTTTATCGCAGCCATATTAGCTGGCGTGGCGAAAACATAGAGACCTGACTTCGGATGTACGTATCTTGGTTATGAGATTTGGAATTTCTCGCAGCTATACTAGTCGACATAGCGAGAATTTCAGACGACATGATTATAGAGGTGCATGCCCCAGATATGGAATCTATCGTTTATCGCAGCCTTGCTTACTGGCGTGGCGAGGACTCTGAGTAACGTGATTTTGGACAGACGTATATGATTATCAGATTGTATCTTGAGAAGGTTTTTAACATATCATCTCTATCGTACCATTCTGTTGTTATAAATTGAATTCCTTCATCAAATAGCTTAGGAGTAGGAGTATGAGTAGGAGTAGCTTAGCTGTTATTATAAATCTAGTGTAACTTCTTGCTATTTTTTTTTCTAATACAATGAATCGATAATTTTGCTAGACCTTAACTTAGATTTGATATTGTAACTCTGGTTTCGAAATGGTTCCTCCTTTTAAACAGATAAGCAGAACAGATTTTTTCATTATTTCCTTCTTGCCATTATTCTTGTATTACCTTAATATATATATATATATATATATATATATATATATATATATATATATATATATATATATATATATATATATATATATATAGTGGACACAGATGCTTGCCTGACACGTATGCATGATACACTTGATTACCAACCAATATAAATGCATATTAATATGTTTGATGTTAATTTCTCAAAATCCCAATATTTCTAATATAGTACAGTACCAGTGACCAGTTCTATGTTTTCTAGATTAAATTCGTAAATTAAATATAAATTTCATGTTATTAGTTGTTTACATTACTGCACATATATGTTATGTACAGGGTTTCAAGTTTTAAAGAAATTTGGTTGAGTTTTGTGTTGAATTTGTCAAATCTGAGACTGTGTACATATTAAACCTTTAACCCTGGATTCTAAGTATTTAGTTTAATTTACAGTTTTAAATTGTAATGTTTTGAGCCGTATACATTGTTGTGTGTAGGTATATAATGTTAAGTTCATACTCTTACATGTTAGGTTGTGGTTGTGGTACACATTGAGTTGGTTTTGATGTTCGAATTTCTCCAAAATTTTGAAAACTGAATACATGTTAACATTTTTACATTGTTTTCAAATGTGTAGTTCAATTTCAGATCTAATATGTAATGCGGAGCTAAACTGAAAGATCGAACCCTTTATTTCAAGTTTTAACCCATGTACACTTGATACTCTACACTAATGTTCACAACTGCCATGAAAACCTAACCCTTCATCTCTATGTTATGTTCATATAGCCATATAGATACACACATATATATATATATATATATGGTTAGCCATGCATGTTATGAGTAAGTAGCTTGTGCCGTGTAGACTGTTTAACCAATATGCCATGAATAGTATTACTTGATAGCTATGGTTGAAACCCAAATCCTCCTATACACTTTCATGTATATTTCACACACACAAACCACATGACCTTTACATAATGTTAGCTTTTCCCTCTCTAACACTCTCTCTTTCTATATATATTATATTATGATTGGGTTCAATGCTATTGACTTTCGTTCCTTAAACTTTTGGTTCTAATTTTCTTAAATAGTACCCCTTTTAGATGATTAGTAGTTAACTTATTTTATTTTTTTGATAATTGCCAGTTTTCAGATAGGATAGTAGACTGTTGTACAGCCTTAATGATTGTTGTTTTTTTTATCCTTTCCAGTATGGCACCCATGACCCGAGCCCGTAGTCTGAGAGCCGCTGCGGCTCCGGATATGACTAGGAGCGTGCTTCCACCTCCTGTTGCTCAGGAGGTAGTGACCCCTCAGGCTGACCCAAGGGTAGTGGCACCTCCCGCCATCGAGGAGGTGTTAGCATCCTTACCATAGAGTTTCTCTCCACCACCTGTTATTCAGGAGAGAGTTGCAGTCTCATATGAGACCAAGAGTCCTTCCCCGTCTCCTCCTCTGCCTCCAGGAGCGGTACCCCATACCATACCCTCGGCATGTTTGTTTTCTGACGGAGCTCAGATATCCAGACTGGAGACACAGAGAGTTCAGGCTGAGATCCTGAAGGAGCAGGGCCGCGGGATCCAACTGCTGTGGGATTTGGTACATTCAGGGGGAGAGCCTAGTTCTAAGAGGACGAGGAGCAGTGTATACCCAGAGCCCCGTGAGCACCCAGACTATCAGCCTAGACCAGCCTATCCAGTCCAGACTCCTGTTCAGCAGAGGCCAGCTGAGAGAGTGCCTACCTGCACCTTCTGTAAGAAGCCTGGACATGTATGGGACTACTGTAGGAAGAGAAGAGGGGTGTGCCTGTTATGTGGGTCGGCTGTACACAGACTGCGAGACTGTCCTGCTACACTTATCCCAGCCAACACTCCGCCTTCGGGAGGGAGTTCCAGCCACCAGACCTAGTTGGAGGTGAGTCCTTGACCTATATCTTAGCCAGTCTTTGAAAATTGATGCACCCTACCATATTGTTGTATGTTTTGATACCTTATGATTGCTCTTGATCTAATATGACTAGAATGGCTAGATGAGACCTCAGACTGATACCACTTACCAAGTCCTATATGTTATCCTTCCAATTGCATGATGTAGATAAGTTCTCTTTTGACCTTGATTGTTTGGGTTTGACCTAGAAGGGGTACGATCATCTTAATTTCGAGGACGAAATTTTTCTAAGGTGGGTAGGATTGTAACACCCAGTTTTCCAAATGAGGGTAATTTTAAAATTTTGTGATTTTAATCTTTTAATAATGATATTTAAATCATGATATGATTTTTGGTAATTTTTTTAAATCATTTAAAAACTATTTTAAATCATGACTTAAGATTTTGGTGTTTTGATAGTGTAACACTAGAGACAGCTTAACCTAGAGCCTAGCCACGTGATTAGGGTGTTTCATTTATCATTTCCAGTTCAAAGGTATTTTTATCAGTTTGAATTTAATTAAATTTAATATATATTATTGGAATTTAATGTGTTATTAAGAATGGTGTGATTTTTAATATTATTTAATTGATTGTCATGTATTGTGATTAGCCTAACTTGGTTTGGACCTAACCTAGATTAGTCATAGCTAGTCTTAGCTAACCATGGTTAGTGATAGTTAGTATTAATTATATTTATTAGAATTTTCAGTGATTTTTAGCATACTTGATTTGGTGTTATTTTAGACTTTGACTAGTGTTGACCTTGGTGATTGTCCTAGAGGCTAACCTAGGTCATGACTACTTGGTTAGGTTAAGTAACCCTAGCTTGACCCAAGTTAGTGACATTAAACTCATTAGATTTAATTTGGGAAAATTAGGAATTTATTTGAATAGGAAATGGCTTGTGGTTTCACAAGTAATGACCTGTGACTTAGCCTTAAAGGCCCAATCCAACACTAGTGCAACCTAACCCTAGCCCATTTCAGCCCATGGCTGGCCACATAGGGATTCCCCTCTATTTAATCCCTCCTAGAAATTAGGGCTAGCCTCCTTTAGAAATTATTTGCTAGTTTGGAAAGAGGTGAGTCTCCATCTCCATTAAACCCTAGAAAATCCATTTCAATTCCTTTTCCACCCAAATCAATTTCATTAGGTTCTAAAATTAGCCTACTTACTGTTGGTATTGAGTAATTTCAGGGAAGAATCAGTTTGAAGGAGTTTGGTGGCTTGAGGAACCACCTTCATTTGGAGATTTTTGAGCCTTTGCACACCAATAGGTATATTCTAATTCCTTCTATGTAATTGTTGTTTTATTGCATTTCTAGGATGCCCTAGGCCTCCCCTAGCTGTAGGACTAGCTAACCCTAGAATTCGAGTCCATTACGTGTCCGTATCGGACACGTATCAACCCATGTTTATAGGTGTTTGACGAAAAGTCCCAAAGGGCATTTCGACCTGATTTTAGAAATATATTTGAATAGAAAAATAGGGTTTGATCTCGCTTACGTGTTTTTTGTGTTCTGAGCACATTTTTGTGTCGTGCCGTGTCGCCACAGACACGTGGACACGCGGTCGCACACGCGCACGTGCTGGCAGGATCCATACCCTGCTACTCGGGGCTGTTTGCTCAGTGCACACGCCACTTCGACTCACGAAACTCGACATACGTATCGTACTCGTGACTGACACGAGGTTCCCCAAGTGGTACGACCCCTCGTGTCGTGTCGGACACGCATTTGTGCGTGCACAGGGTGTGTACTGTGCGTATCAGTGCACTGTATATGTGTTCTCTGTTCAATTCAGTTTAAATAGTTTAATAGTGTTTTTAATTGTTGAATTGATCCTAATTATGATATATAACCTCTGTTAGATTTAATTGCATGTTAGTTTAGGTTTTAATGTGGAAATTGGTTTCGAATTGGGAGTTTTCTGATACCATTACTGATATCCAGTATATTTTCCATTCCTAAACTTTTAAATCCTGTTTTAAGAAATGTTTCATACTGTTTAATATCCCCACATGATTGTTAGTATATGTGAATGAAATATTTCGATTCAATTTAGACTTTGATTTAGAGAATGGGATTTTGACACTTGTTGGATTCAAATGGAATAGGACTGAAATGTTTTTCCTGTTAACTTCCTATTGAAAACTGAGATTGGTTCCTTCCTTCTTACTTAATCTAATTGCAAAATCTGAGATTGTGATGTACATTGTCTTGTTTTCTTCCTTTCAACAGTAATTGATAATTCCTGTTTAATTATGTTTTGCACTGTAAAATGTGTTCCCACATTTTGTTTGTTCATATTTCAGTTTAATGTTTCGTTTGAATTTGATTTTGGTTTGAGAGTAGGATATTTCACATGTGGTTCAATTGAAATTAGTTTTGTTTGAGAATGGTATTTGAATTAGAGAAAGTGATTCCCTGTTTCCAGATTTCCATAAACTAAGATTATTTCCAGTTTTATGTTGTTAATTAGCACTGATTGAATGATAGGGATTGGGTTGAATGGTTGTGAGTTGTTTTTGAAAATACTGTTAACTGAGGTTAATTCCCTTTCCCTATTTGAATTGAATGTTGAAATGGTTTCTTTAACTGAAATTTCATTCTTAAAACTGATTCCAGTTTTCTCTATGGATAGCTCACTGTTTGGCAATAGGATTGATTCCAGTTTATGTCACAATGTATACATATTTTCCAGTTTTTCCCTAAGCTTCCAACTGATTGCCATGCCACTATTTCTTTTTAACATTGTTTACTGATTTTCTATGCCTAAAACATGCACTGATTTTCCTCTTATTGAACTGTTATGACTCATGTTCACTGTCAACAGGATTTGGGTTAAATGGATTTGAATTGGTTTTTTCCTAGTGTATTAACCTGAGATAACTTCCTTATTAAACTGAATTGAATACCATATATGTTAAATACCTGAGATTGTAGCCTCTAAATGCAGAACTGAATTTCCTTTTCCTTGTACTGTTTTGCAATAGGATTTGGTTCCTTTTCACTGATTCACAGGTTCACACACTCATGTACAGATTTTGCCATCTCACTGATTTGCCTTATATTGCACTATGTTCACTGAATTCCTGATTCCAGGAATATATGTTTTCTTCACTGTCTTCAATGCCAAACACAAGAGTATTTCCCTGTTCTTGAACTGCCACTGTTTTTCCAGTTTTCCTATACCTGAGAATTGATACTCTTAAATTAAGCTTAACTGAATCACTAGACACTATCACACAAATGCACTTCACTGTTTTTTTCTAAGTGTTCCCACTGTTTCAGATTTTAGTTCACACTCTATATATGTATCACTGATTTCCTAGTTAACTCATTGGTTGAACACAGGTATCACTCACTCTTTCACATACAAGTCTCACACTGTCCATGTTGGACTATCACACACACAAGTACACCACCACATTCATTTCTATTTTTCAATATATATGTATTTGTGTAAAGTATATATATAGATAATGTATGTATAAATAGGTATCCTATAGATATTATATAATGTGTGTGTACCATCATGTCTGTGGGATATGCATATAGTAGCTTATATGTTATATGTGTATTTCTTTGTTATATTTATAAAATAGATCAACATGTGTATTATATATTAGAGTGTATTACATTTTAGATAAATGATTTGACTTGTGTAGATGTGATTATAGGTTGGTTAGGGCATGGTATTGCCTAGTGAGTCTAGATTAGACTTGTTTAGTCTTGTTAGACCTATAATAGACTAGTTAGACTAGTATAGACTTGTTTGACTTAGGTTTGACTTGGTTGACCTAGTTTGACTTCTAGGGTTGACCAGAGTTGACCAAAAGTTGACTTTGGTCTAGATTGACCTAGATTCATGTAGAACGTATTGTAGTGCATCTTATTACCATTCTGGACTTGTTGTGACTTGTGCTGTTCTAATAGGAGCCAGACACCACTCCTCGGACAGTATATATTCTCCAGATTCTCAGGATACATGCGAGTACATTCTCTGATCATTCTATATCTTGTTTAGGATTATATTTCTGCTTTAGATTACTTTACATGATGCTGACACGTTGGAAACACGGATTAGTACTATATGGATCTGGTTGTGCGATGTTATCCCCCTTAGCGGATACATCGGGTATTCGTGTTCGTGTACTTTATCGTGAATATCGTGTACTCCTTGTATTTGTGACATTCGTGTACGAAACGTGTGAATCGTGTATAATCATGTATTCACATGACCTTCGTGTACAATAACATAACTTAGCTAGATCCTTGTGTATTGATCGGGGCGGGGGAGTAGAAGTGGTTATGTAATCAATCCAGTAGATTACTCGTGTACAACCTCTGTAGATTACTCGTGTAGAACATCGTACCGTTTACATAACCATCTTGTGCTCTGAATCACTAGCACTGTTAGTTCTCTATATATTGTAGCTATTTACTTACAGTCTCTCTCTTTTTATCATGTTATTCTTTATATCCTATATCTTACTCTCTAGCATGTCTGTATTCCTAACATGTTATGATTTTGTTGAGATGTACTGTACTCGCTCCTGTCCTGACTGGACCTGTTGAAAATTTTACAGTGAATGATGAGGCTCTGGTGTCTACCCCTCTTGGTACAGCATTAGACATCACTATTGACTTGGACCTACTAGCAGTGGATGACACTCCTTAGACTAGGATGTTTTTACTTTTCTGGATCACTGTATATAGATTCTGAGATATTTTGGGATATGTATTTATTTAGACACTTAGAATTCTGGATTATATTTCTGTGCTTTCATTCTGGATATTTATCTATCTATCTTCATCATGTTCTACCTTAGTTGTGATTGAGATATATTCTGTTATGTCACCCCCATTCGGGGAGTATAACAGTTTATTACCTTTAACTGTTAGATGTTGTGACCCAGGACAGCGTTCTACCGCCGACACTGCGACGTAGGCTGGACGTACCCACGTCTCGTGCCCTTACTCTAGGGTGCGGGTCGTGACATATATTATAATGTAGCCTATGTCTAATGTGATTATTTATATAAACTAAATATATTAATATATGCATATGTGTGGAATGTGTGATTAGCCTATAGTGAATATGTGCATGTTACATATAAATTGTGTGTGGTTGGCTTGTATGGTCTAGTTATGGTGTGTGTATGCTAGAATAGGCTGGTTAGGCTTAGTGAGACTTGTTTGGGTTAGACTTGACCTAGTTGACCTAGTTTGACTAGTATAGTTGACTAGAGTTGACCAAGGGTTGACTTTAGCCTAGATTGACCCCAAATATCATGTATATGTATTATAGCAGTCTAATATATTATTTTAGACTTATAGTGACTTGTACTGTTCTATAGGAGACAGACACCACTCCTCAGACAGTAGATTCTCTTCAGATATTCAGGATACCAGGCGAGTGATAGTTTTTATTGTCTTGATATCTGCTATATCCGATTCAGTTGTAGTGTCTTACTTGATTTTCAGACACGATAGTTCACGGACTAGTATATATCGGATCCTGTCATGAGATGTTGTTTCCGGATTACTTGGTATATTGGTACATGGTGTTACTTGTACTTGTATAGACATGGACTTGGGAGTGGGCTGGCCCCCTACCCTTGAGTCCCGTGTCATGACGTGTTATGTCCGGATCCTTTATACTATTCGGGGATGGGGAGTTATTAGTGGTTGTGTGATCAAAATCTCTACTTATTCTCCACACTTGTATTTGTCATTGTCCATAGCTATACCCTCGCTCATGACGGATAAAGCCTGACCCCATTTGTTCATAGTTTTCAATGGTGGCCGGCCTTACTGCTCTGTTGTACACTTGTTCATAGCCGGTCAGATGGAAAGCCTGACCATATTTCCCAAGCCGATCACATAACGCACTAATAATTCAAGGCACATTTTATATTTATTATCATAGGAGGCTAAGTTCTGTTCGGGAGAAGGGTTACAACCCCGGTCCTTGTTTGGTTTAAGGGTTGTAACTCGGCTTCCGAATAGTTCCCAAGTCATCCTATATATATATTGTCGTCCTATTCAGTACTCACATCTTGATATATATTTTCTGTTGATTTTGTCTTATATTTCATTATACTGTCTCTTATAGAATTTGTCAATTCATATGGAACTGCTGTTAGTGTTTGTACTTGCTCATTTTTCTGACAGGATACTGTTGATATATTACAGATGATTCTGAGGCAGATTACCCGACCTATTATGGGGACAGGTTAGATGGAGTAGACCTGGACCGTGGCTTGATAGTAGAGCCAATAGACTTTGCACACCCAGAGTAGTGTAGTTTAGTTAGGTTTGCCTGGTCTGCGAGCCAGCTAGTACTTTCAGACTGTTGTAGTTTATATTATATTTCTGTGACTCTGTGTTGTTGTGTATATCTCTAGGCTTGTGTGGGATCTTGAACTTATTTCCTATTTTTCATCTATCATATTTTCTTTTCGTGTTATCTACCTTAGTTTTATCTTGTGATTGAGACTGTATTGCTATGTCACCTCCATTCGGAGTGTGTATACTGTACAGATACCTTTATACTGTTTAGTTGTAGTATTTATATATGACCTATACAACGTTCTACCACCGATTCTGCGGCGTAGGCTGGACGTAACCACGTACTCGTGCCCCTAATCAGGGTGCGGGTCGTGACAGCGTATACTTTTTTTTGTTTCAAAACGAGCTTTCAAAACTGAGAGAATCGAAATAAAGTCCAAGGACGTAAAGTCGTGCTCTGATACCAATCTGTCACTCCCCGCTCCCGTAGGAGCGATCGTCCTCGCTAAGGCGTGATGCCGCACGGGCCTAGGTTGCGCCCGTGCAAGGCTAAGTCCGAAAACGGCCGATTTGAGCTAGGTCACAGAGTCGCACAGAGTGTCCCCATTTGCAGCGGAAAGTAAATGAACACAAGTTGAAGCGAATTCAAACTCTTTATTGATTTTCAAGAAGTTTACAAGCGGCGCTAGGCCGAGTTTACAAGTCTCTCAAGCTCTCTCTCTGAAACATAAAAGGCGCGCCAAGTGGCTTACAACATGGAATGATTCATGGCGATGTTCCGATACATTATGTCATGTATATGGTGCTTCAACTCCTTGCAACGCTCCAAGGCTCTAGAGTTGGCTCTGCACCTTAGCACGTTCGAGGGAAGCTCCGCACCCGATGACGTCTCCTGTCCCCTGTAAGAAAACTGTGGGTTATCAGTACATTATTATGCACTGGTGGGGAGGCTAGCTCGCCCACAATGCTATCATTACCAAACATGTTCTATTTACTTTTGTGTACCGTCTATCATTCATTGTCTTTCTAATCTTGCCTTAGGATCAGTTTTCATGGCATATATCATAACCTATCTCGTGTTACCGATTTCAACGTATTGCATAGAAATACATGCACGACTTACCCATACTTACCGTCCGGCCTACCCTGTCCAAAGTAAACCAAGTTAGTCAACAATTCATATGTACTAACTTAACGTGAATCCCGTAAACATTTAGTGTCGAGGGCGTGTCTTTGCCTCAGATTCTAGCGTGTCGTAGACCTGTTTCTAACTCATTTGCATGAAGTACTCTTTTTTATTTGGTGTGTTACATTCAAGCCTGTTCAGAAGACGCTTCATTGAGTTAACTTAGACTACTTTGTTTCAATGCAAGGACTTGCATGTGGATTGCCACCAGCAAAGCCCACTTAATCTATATGCACCGATCGCTGGCACCACAAGCCATTTTGGACATATTCTTCTTTGGTATTCTCACCTATCATAGCGTGCTGGCTGGTTACACCTTGATAGTCTCTTGAAATACTCCCATACTTACGTCTCCTGGGTGGCCAAGCCCGCACCCAGGCCAGCACCGTAAGCCACCTTGATTTCCGCCTAGGCCGGCCACGATCCTCCCTTTGATCGTGCCGCAAAAATCCCTTATTTCTCCTACCTCCCGTATACGAGGGGATTGTCTACGACCATTTCGTATTGACTTGTCATTTTAACTTAACGGCTGTCTCTGAGCCATAGGCTAACCCTTAGCCATTATGCGTTATCGACCAGGTTGGCGGCGGCGCCCGTGCAGCGCGGGTAGCGAGCCCCGATGCACGTCTCCGTCATGCCTGTCGCTAACCATTCATTTCTTTCTTATCTTTTATTCATTCTTTCTTTTCTTTCTTTCACTTGCTCGTTCGTTCATTGATTCATTCATATATTCATTCATTCTCACATTCATTCATTCGTTCGTTGATTCATTCATTCACTTATTCGTTCATTCATTCATTCATACATTATGCAACTCTCCGTGCGGGAGTTGTAGCTCCCCTTCCCGAAAATTTGGAAATATTTTTATTTTATTTATTTGAGTTAAATAAGATTTTTAGCATTTTGTAAATAATTATTTAGTTAATTATTACGGTAGATGACTTTAGCCATAGTTGAGTTTTGAAGTACTAGACGACTAGGATTTGTGGCACGGGAGATGTAGCAGTGTGCCTTGACTAGCGTACTAGTCATGCCCGGGGAAACCTAGCCATAGGGATGTCCTAACTAGGAAAACCAGGCCAAGTTGTGACATGACTACTATAAATAGTTAATTATTTATTATTATTATATTATTTGACGTTGAGTGACCCGGTTGAACCAAATTGGCCAGGCTGGACCCAAACCAAGCCCAAGCCCAGGTATTCATGTCACGCCCCAGAACCAGAATACTGGAGAGCGGGGCAGACATAGCCAGCTACGTATATGAAATGGAATCCATCTCGCTATAACGGTCACGGCTGTCTAGATACATGAGGGTTTATCTACAAGCCATCAGTCTCTTAAGGTCATGAACAAGCCTAGTGTCTCAATCATAAGCAAGTAAGTAAAAGGTTACAAGAAGTATGATCATTAATATACAATAGTAAGGCGTCCCAAACATTACATATTCAGCTGATCATGAAGCTAGTCGTTACAAAATGTTAGGACTAGCAAGAGTTTTAGTCATACATGATCAACCCTAGGATCTGTCAATCATGTTACAGCCATAGGCAGACAATAAGTAAAGTGCAATCGAGCTAAACAGGTGCTCGTCGGCTAAACGCCTCAAAAGAATATTTTTACAATAGAGTGGGAGAGCCAAAAATAACCCACTCGTTGCCAGGGTTCCGTCTAGTGGCCACCATCTGGCTGGAAGGTCGGTAGATCCTCTGAAGCTGCTCCGAAATCTGGCCACACAAAACCAACTGGGTCAGATCCCAGAAAGAGCAAGTGCCACAAAGGAAGCTTCACTTAGGAACTAAAACCAGCAATCAGTACAAGATATAAATAAAAGTAAGAACTGGAAATAAAGAAAATACATCAGGATGATATACGATGAGATAACTATGGAACTATTCAGATAACCAGGTTACAACCCGTAAACCAAACAAGGACCGGGGTTGTAACCCTTCGTCTGAACAGAACTTGGAATTCTCACCATTTATCGGTAAAATAAATATAAGCATTCTGGTCATGCAGTAATCAGAATCAGGGCAAGACTAGACTGGTTAGACTCCATCCAATCATCTCACGGCCAAGCAAGAATTACGGCTTGATACTTTAACTAACTAGGGTTATCACAGGCCTAATTACTAGCAAGATGCAGTGAGAATCTTCCACAGCCATAAGCCCTGCAGTCCATCCAGGTTACCCGGGTTGAAGGATTTAAAGTTGAATTCAGGTGGGTACACCGTCCAGGAAACGAATGTACCCTTAGGTAGCTTGAAGGGTGCAACACATGACAGTGTGCTGGAAATGTGCCCTACTCGACGGCAGGCTACAGATCCCAAGGCGTGCCCAGGTAACGGGATTGCCTGTAGCTGTGAGATCTCTTCATAACTAATGTATTGATCTAGTTATTAGCCTTAGTTCCTTTCAATAGGTACTCCTGACCGTGGTACTCAGGAGTCTCCTCTAGACATGATGCAAGACAGGACTGGATTATTTGTACAAGCACAATCGCCCATGGTGTCCAGGATTAATTATACAGGTCATGTCATGTCAGGTAGCCGTCGCAACAGCTATTCGAGATAATCATGTCGGGTTTTCATGTCAAGTATACTTGTCAGGAGTACGCCACGACGGGCCACTATCAGGTCATGTCAGGTTACATGTCAAGAGTGCACCATTACGGGTCACTATCGTGTCATGCACAGGTATCATTAAACATATTAAATAAATCCATGATTTTTAAGTTCATAAAAAAAGGCGTAAGGATATAAAATGGACGTAAAAATATATATATAATAATAATAATAATAAAAATATAAAAAGACAGGGCACGGGAAGTCCATGCGGCTCAAGGGAGTGAGTCCATACGACTGGGTCAATACAGGTTCATGCGGCTGGGACTGTACGCTCATGCGGCTCAGGGAGCCCAAGGCGCATGCGGCTGGAAAGGCGGGTTCATGCGGACGAAGGGGAGTCAGCTTATGCGGCTGCGAAGGGAGCAATCGCCATGCGGCCGGAGTTCAACAGCATATGCGGCTATGATCAGACAAAGTCCTATGCGGCTGAGCAAGGGCGATACATATGCGGCTGGGTGCGAAGGAACTCATGCGGCTGAAAGCTAGCCGCATGAAGTCCATGCGACTCAAGATAACAGGGGCTCATGCGGCTGAGTCTGAGCAAGGCTATACGGCTGGATTCGGGTCAAGTCTCATACGGCCAGCAGGATGAGAAATCTTATGCGGCCACAAGCTATGCGGCTCAATTACTTGCCGCATGAAGATTCATGCGGTCAAGTACTCAAGCAAGTCTTATGCGGCTAGGAAGGACTTTCCATGCGGCTGAGCTCGAACGAGTCTCATGCGGCTGGAAAGGCCATGCGGCCAGAGAACACTTGCTGCATGAAAATGTTCATGCGGTCAAGTCAAGTACTGTTCTTCTTCTCCAATTTCTGAGAAGAAGAACACCACGAGAGCCAAGTCCTCAAGCTCCATAACTCCATCATCCGGAACCCAAATTCGAACTTCTATAGGTCAAAACGGGGTAGAACGAACTACATGAAACCATCAAAACTCGAAAATAACAAGATTAAGTAGATCAAAACCCAAAAAATCCGAAAATGAAATAAACTTAGATCTACAAGAATCTAGCCATGGAAATTAGAAATGTCAAGTACTAAAGTGTTTTAAAATGTAGTAAGGAAGAGAATGAAGTAATAAAATTAGTGTTCCTCCATGAAGCAAGTTGCACTTGCCTAGACCTCTCTCTCCTCTCTCTGGTAGGTAAAGAAGTAAATGAGGAAGAAGAAGATGAATATGAAGAGAGAGAAAGAAGAATGGTAATACATACAAAATGGTGGTGGTAGGTAGGGGGTTCACCTTGGGTTCATCATGAACCCAATCAAAACTAAGCCAAGCCGAACCAACCAACCCGAACCAGGAATAGACCAAGCCAAGAAGGAAATACCAAGCCAGGAAATCATGCAATACAAGAATAAAATACGTACACGTATTCCAAGAATACGTGATACGAACCACAGGCATTACAATTCATGTAGTGCATCCCAAAACGACCGTGTTGACATGCATTGGGTGGTAGTATTTTAATTCAGTAACCTAGTAGACGTTTTTCCCAAATTGTAGTTAAATATATATATATTATGAGTTCTTGATATTAAATAATGTTTATTGATATTTTAGTAAATAATTTCCTTTAACAAATATTTTCGACTCTATGTAATTTATCTAAATTATATATATTGGTGTATATATATATACAGTAAATAAAATATATATACAGTAAATAATTGGATATATAGATGTATATGTGAATATATATGTGTATATGTGAATATGTATATAAATATGTATATATATGTATGAATATAATATATGTGTGTACTTATACGTATATATAAATATATACATAAGTGTATGTGTACGTATATAGAAAATATATTATTTTGTATATATGTACATGTGTGCTTATACATAAATATATATTATGTATAGATGTACATCTGTGCTTATATATAAATATATATTTTGTATAGATGTATATGTGAGTGTGAGTATATGTATTTATATACATATATATATATATATATATATATATATATATATATATATATAAATATATACGAGTGTATATGTGAATGTGTGTGTAAATTGTATGTATATATAGAAATATTATATATGTGTGTATTTATATGTATAAATAAATATATTACCTATGTGTGTATTTATATGTATATATAAATATATTACCTATGTGTATATTTGTATGAATACATATAAATATAATATATAGGTATATGTGTGGAAATATATATATATATATATATATATATATATATATATATATATATATGGGTATATATAGGAATTTCTTATATATAAAAATACATGTACTAAATAGGAGTTTGAACCAAGCCCTAAGAACCGAGCCCAGCCGAGTCCACTACTTCCCCAGCCCGGGCTCGGCCCAAGGCCAGCAACCCAGCTATCCCCAACCAACAGACACCCCGACCCTTCCCAGCTAACCCTGAGCCCGAGCCCGAGCTTATACGCTCATTAAACAGCAGCCGACTCCATCCTTAGTATAAATAGTAAAACCGAGAGGCCGAGGGGGATTGATAGAAACCCTAACACCAACGTCGACCACCATCCGTACTTGGCGCACCGCCCTGACCGCGCGCCACCGTGTGCATCGCCGGAGAACGGCCGGAATCTGCGCGCGCACTGCCGGGAACAGAACAGAACGGCGGTTGCACGAGCAAGTTCGTCGCGGCATTTTGCTCACCACGTCCGATCAATTCCAGAACCAATCTTACAGGTACAAACCTAACCTATACACCTTCCAATATACTAGATATCGTCGGAGCAAATCGAATCGAAATCGACATAAAATCAACGCCGAAAATCCCGAAAAACTGTTTCAAAAAAACAGAGCGTAGTTAACCTAAAACCCCAACTTAGACAACAATTCGTGACCAACCCATTAGTAGTTTTCGAAATCTATTTAAAGACAGTCCTAGAAGACCTATAGGGCTTCACAACCCTTTTTGCGGATTTGAAAATCATCGACTACGCGTCGAGAAACCGAATCCCAAAGTTTTCCAAAAATCTGTTTTCAAAACTAGAAAATTGTTCCACACGACGTGCGTCCCGCCAAACCGGGCGACGTGGTCACGAACCGAAGACATCGAAAGCTGCATAATGGCTTCGTGGTCATGTGGGCTTTGACGGAATTCGAATTGGTCGCGTGTGCGCGACGAATTTGATGCGTATCCGTCAAAAGTTACCGTATTGTGCATTTTGCAAATTTCTCAATTACTTTGTGCACGCTTGTCAGATCGAGACGAAACTTACACCAACAGGACCGTATCATTTTTCTGGTCCTGTATGCCAAGTTTGGTCCGATTCTGAGACAGATGATAAAATTGTCGTTTTACGGGCCCCACGGTCCGACTCAACGGGTGATTTTGTGCACGACCTGCCGGAATCCAACTTTGGACATACGGTTGGGTTCGTATCGGAAAACTGGATCTGTAGACATGTAGTTTGATGACTTTAGAGACCATTGACTCTGGCACGCTTTTTGGTGCAAAGCGGATCCAACGGCGGATATCGTTTTTGCCCAAAATTACCGTTTTGCTCCTGTGTCCAGAATTGGACTTAAGGACAGGCAATCCTAGCTAATTTGACTATTCTGAGACTGTTGGCATTGTCTGTTTCAGCTTTCGTAGACAGTTGTGATGACTTGGACTTCGTGATTTATCGGTTGACTATATATTTGTTGGATCTGCGTGCAACCTCCAGGCAAGTATACCTTGCCTTCCTCTACAGTTTTACTTACATGTATTTTCTTTCATTTTTCAGTCATTTGATTGTTTATGGACATGTGCTTTTCGTGTTATTTTCTGTGGAGTTATTTTTATTGTTTATAGCCATGTTCTTGTTTTGGCCTTGTGTTTCACATTTGGAGTTCTCGTCAGTACCTTGCTTGAGTCGTGTCATAGAACGAGTACGTGTAAGTGAACTGCTAAATCCTTGACATTGTTTCCTTGGCACCAGAGAGTCCACACTCGGGACGAGGGTGTTTTCCTTGATCTGTTTATATCCGTGAGTCCACGCTAGGGACTAGGATGTCGATTATTTGCACCAGAGAGTCCACGCTCGGGACGAGGGTGTAGACTTGACTTGACTTGACTTGCACCAGAGAGTCCACGCTCGAGACGAGGGTGTAGACTTGACTTGCACCAGAGAGTCCACGCACGGGACGAGGGTATTTACATCAGAGAGTCCACACACGGGACGAGGATGTAGTATTTGCACTAGAGAGTCCACACTCGGGACGAGGGTGCCTTGCCGTGAACTAACCAGAGAGTCCACACTCAGGACGAGGGTTAGTACTAACCAGAGAGTCCACACTCGGGACGAGGGTTAGTGTTTAGTTCAAACCCGTCAGTCCACACTCGGGATGAGGGTTTGGTTTCTTCCATTGATCTCGTGATTATCGTTCATCCGGCAGTTCATTTATACGTAGTTGTTCTAGTGTTCGTGTTCGAATCTGTGTTCATATTCGTGTTCGTGTTCGTAGTCATTTGTCTTATTCTTGTTCTTTCTTGCTTATTTTCTTGCGCATGATAAAACTGTTAGATAGATATGTATATTATGTATCTTGCTATGTCCTCTGAGGACCTGATGATCTCCTCAGGTTTAGTGATTGCATGGAGTTAGCTAGTAGTTCTGGATGGCGGAGGATTTGCGGTTCTTGAGGGATTCAGGTACCGTTATTGTGCTTATTATCTGCTCGTGCTTTCATACCTTATCATGAGTTATCCTGTTCCTTGTTTCAGTTGTAGACTCTTGTTATATTCCTTATAGTCTTATCGGACATTTATGCTAGTGGACTGCAGACCACGACCCATAGTGTTCATTCATGTTTCATATTCTTATTGTGGATTGAGATATAGATTGTTTGCCATGATTTGGCAGTATACCATAGCCTTGACAGCGTTTACGTATTCGAGTCGGGCTGGAGTCCGTTCGATACGTAGCTGGACTTGCTCATGGACTCGCGTCCGAAAAGCGGGTGCGGGTTATGACAAGTTTTTTTGGTGGCCCATGCAGGTCAGAGCATATCGTACCGGTTACGTAACTGTACTGGTACGAGCCTGCGACCTTGACTAGACCTTAGAAATCTCAATCCACTTTGTTTTGAAAAATTCTCCTAGAAATTCTCTACGTCCTTGAAAATTCCATATTTGCTCTCGTTTATACTCCCTTGCTTTCCGTACCGTTGATTCTCGTCCCTTCCTATTTCGGAGTAACGAACGATCGCGCTGTCTAAAATTCAATAGAAATCCTTAAATTATAGTATAATATTGCTTGACTATTGAATATTGGTTGTTATGGATATGAGAAAATATAGATGCCATACGTCCTAGATATCTGTTGGAAGGACTGTTAGCCAGTAGTTAGAAGATTATAAGATTTTAGTGACTGTATTTTGAGGAGTAGTATGACCAAAGGTGGGTAGAAGTCCTCAAGTACTCTGAGCTATAAAATGACTAGAGAATGCCATGAAATATTTTGGAGAAATTAAATTTGAGGAGATTAAGGAAATACTAAAGTTTGAATTTTAAGGAATAGTTATGGATTAGAATTTCGAGGACAAAATTATTTTAAGGTGGGTAGATTTGTAGCTCCCCTTCCCAAAAATTTGGAAATATTTTTATTTTATTTATTTGAGTTAAATAAGATTTTTAGCATTTTGTAAATAATTATTTAGTTAATTATTACGGTAGATGACTTTAGCCATAGTTGAGTTTTGAAGTACTAGACGACTAGGATTTGTGGTACGGGAGATGTAGCAGTGTGCCTTGACTAGCGTACTAGTCATGCCCGGGGAAACCTAGCCATAGGGATGTCCTAACTAGAAAAACCAGGCCAAGTTGTGACATGACTATTATAAATAGTTAATTATTTATTATTATTATATTATTTGACGTTGAGTGACCCGGTTGAACCAAATTGGCCAGGCTGGACCCAAACCAAGCCCAAGCCCAGGTAGTCATGTAGTGCATCCCAAAACATCCGTGTTGACATGCATTGGGTGGTAGTATTTTAATTCAGTAACCTAGTAGACGTTTTTCCCAAATTGTAGTTAAATATATATATATTATGAGTTCTTGATATTAAATAATGTTTATTAATATTTTAGTAAATAATTTCCTTTAACAAATATTTTCGACCCTATGTAATTTATCTAAATTATATATATATTGGTGTATATATATATATATATATATATAGAGTAAATAATTGGATATATAGATGTATATGTGAATATATATGTGTATATGTGAATATGTATATAAATATGTATATATATGTATGAATATAATATATGTGTGTACTTATACGTATATATAAATATATACATAAGTGTATGTGTACGTATATAGAAAATATATTATTTTGTATATATGTGCATGTGTGCTTATACATAAATATATATTCTGTATAGATGTACATCTGTGCTTATATATAAATATATATTTTGTTTAGATGTATATGTGAGTGTGAGTATATATATATATATATATATATATATATATATATATATATATATATATATATATATATATATATATATATATACGAGTGTATATGTGAATGTGTGTGTAAATTGTATGTATATATAGAAATATTATATATGTGTGTATTTATATGAATAAATAAATATATTACCTACGTGTGTATTTATATGTATATATAAATATATTACCTATGTGTATATTTGTATGAATACATATAAATATAATATATATATATATATATATATATATATATATATATATATATATATATATATATATATATATATATATATATATATATAGGAATTTCTTATATATAAAAATACATGTACTAAATAGGAGTTTGAACCAAGCCCTAAGAACCGAGCCCAACCGAGTCCACTACTTCCCCAGCCCGGGCTCGGCCCAAGGCCAGCAACCCAGCTATCCCCAACCAACAGACACCCCGACCCTTCCCAGCTAACCCTGAGCCCTAGCCCGAGCTTATACGCTCATTAAACAGCAGCCGACTCCATCCTTAGTATAAATAGTAAAACCGAGAGGCCGAGGGGGATTGATAGAAACCCTAACACCAACGTCGACCACCACCCATACCTGGCGCACCGCCCTGACCGTGCGCCACCGTGCGCATCGCCGGAGAACGGCCGGAATCCGCGCGCGCACTGCCGGGAACAGAACAGAACGACGGTTGCGCGAGCAAGTTCGTCGTGACGTTTTGCTTACCACGTCCGATCAATTCTAGAACCAATCTCACGGGTACAAACCTAACCTATACACCTTCCAATATACTAGATATCGTCGGAGCAAATCGAATCGAAATCGACATAAAATCAACGCCGAAAATCCCGAAAAACTGTTTCAAAAAAACAGAGCATAGTTAACCTAAAACCCCAACTTAGACGGCAATTCATGACCAACCCATTAGCAGTTTTTGAAATCTATATAGGGCTTCACAACCCTTTTTGCGGATTTGAAAATCATCGACTACGCGTCGAGAAACCAAATCCCAAAGTTTTCCAAAAATCTGTTTTCAAAACTAGAAAATTGTTCCACACGACGTGCGTCCCGCCAAACCGAGCGACGTGGTCGCGAACCGAAGGCATCGAAAGCTGCGTAACGGCTTCGTGGTCGTGTGGGCTTTGACGGAATTCGAATTAGTCGCGTGTGCGCGACGAATTTGATGCGTATCCGTCAAAATTTACCGTATCGTGCACTTTGCAAATTTCTCAATTACTTTGTGCACGCTCATCAGATCGAGACGAAACTTACACCAACAGGACCGTATCATTTTTCTGGTCCTGTATGCTAAGTTTGGTCCGATTCTGAGACAGTTGATAAAATTGTCGTTTTGTGGGCCCCACGGTCCGACTCAACAGGTGTTTTTGTGCACGGCCTGCCGGAATTCAACTTTGGACATACGGTTGGGTTCGTTTCAGAAAACCGGATCCGTAAACATGTAGTTTGATGACTTTAGAGACCATTGACTCTGGCACGCTTTTCGGTGCAAAGCGGGTCCAACGGCGGACATCGTTTTTTCCCAAAATTACCGTTTTGCTCCTGTGTCCAGAATTGGACTTAAGGATAGGCAATCCTAGCTAATTTGACTATTCTGAGACTGTTGGCATTGTCTGTTTCAGCTTTCGAAGACAGTTGTGATGACTTGGACTTTGTGGTTTATCGGTTGACTATATATTTGTTGGATCTGCGTACAACCTCCAGGCAAGTATTCCTTGCCTTCCTCTACAGTTTTACTTATCATGAGTTATTATCCGCTCGTGCTTTCAGACTTTGTGCTTATTATCCGCTCGTGTTTTCATACCTTATCATGAGTTATCCTGTTCCTTGTTTCAGTTGTAGACTCTTGTTATATTCCTTAGAGGACATTTATGCTAGTGGGCTGCAGACCACGACCCATAGTGTTCATTCATGTTTCAAATTCTTATTGTGGATTGAGATATAGATTGTTTGCCATGATTTGGCAGTATACCATAGCCTAGACAGCGTTTACGTATTCGAGTCGGGCTGGAGTCCGTTCGATACGTAGCTGGGCTTGCTCACGGACTCGCGTCCGAAAAGCGAGTGCGGGTCGTGACAGGAGTCGCCTTAGCGACCCATCGGTCCCGAAGTCTTCCAATGTTGCTATATTCTACTCGGAACGACTATGTAGATAGTCTTCCGTTTCATTGTTGTAAACCATTCATTGTTTCATTGATGAACGCATAGGGAACTTGAATGTAAGCTTGTGCCTTAGAACGAGCATGGAGTACGGTGCGAGAGTTCTCACATTTTCCATGTTCTTTTCCATATTCTATACAAGCATACAAGATGGGATTATTCCCTTAGCTAGGTGCGTTGAGTCATTTATTAGCATACGCAGTATTATCGCCTAGCGATTCTAGCAATAGTGTCCGTATTGTTAAGTGTCTAGGCTAAGCAAAGACAGGTTCATCGGAGCCACCCACCTTAGCGATGATCGCGTCGACCGAGCGATACTCCGAGTGCGCCTTTGAAAATCTAAGTCTAGATTCATCCTTGACGGGCCAATGTAAGCTTTGTATCGATTCTTCATCAGGTCGATGCCAACTCTTCGGGTCGATGGCTCGTTTGAGTCGTTGCACTTGTCGTTTGAATCGGCATTCCGCTAGGATGGAGCGGGTCATTACACAGAAGACGCTCCTCTATACTCCGGGCCAACTCTAGGCTCTGGTAGTAGTCAGTCGTCCCGTTCACCACTAGGAGAATGCCAATGTCTGGAACTAGACCATGGCAAAACCTACGTGTCATCTCCTCTGGGTCTACAACCAGACTAGGAGCGAAGTGGCTCAAACGACTAAACTTTGCTGCATATTCGTCAACAGAACGGTTTTCCTGCTGGATGTTCTGGAATCGTAGCCCCAGGCTACCCTAGCGGTGGTCGAGAAGAATTTCTTCTTGAACCAGATCTTAAACTGATCCCAAGTGGCCCTCCCTCTCGTGAATAGCGGCTCATTCCTGAACCAAACTCCTGCCAAGTCTATCAGCAGAAATCCCGCAGCCTCGACCTGGAGGTCACCCGGCAACCTAGCTCTAAGGAGCTTCTTCTCTACCGAGTCTAGCCAGTCATCTGCTACTATGATGCCTTCAGTCCCCATGAACTCCCTGGGGTTCAAGCCCATGAAGTCCTTGATGTTCCCCGTTCTCTGCCGTGGCTCTACCGGTGGTGGGACCATGGTACGCTCCTCAGAACGCTCCATGCTCTGGCGGAGTAGGGTGGTCTGCTCCTGATGGGTCGTTAGGAACCCCTGGATCAGAGTGAGCAGTTGATTCCCATCTAGAGTGACGGAAGCCTGGACAGGTATAGTAATAGGTGGTGGTGGGAGTATCGGGTCTTGTTGGGACTGTGATGTGGAGGGTGGTGGAGGCATCTGGGTCGGTAGATTTGTGGAGTGGGGGAGTATGGTAGGTGGAGATGGAGGTGCATCGACCAACTGGTCAACCGACTGGATAGGAAGTGTGCCATTCTTAGGTGTAGCATACTGGGATGAGCGGGTGAGCACCATCTAATAAATAAAAGGACTTATAAGGACTCTTTTAAGTAAACAATCATAAACAACAAGAAAGTCTAATTTGTAATAACGAGCATATGATGTGATGAGTTCCTATGTTGCAATCCTAGTAATCCTCTAGGTGTTCTAAATGTTATTCCTAGTGTTATCTAGTTACCTTAAGTTCCTAATTGCAGGCATGCTTGGTACAATGACGCAGCCAAACAATTTAGTCAGGACCTGCATGGGCCACCACTAAAAACATGTCACGATTCGCAACACAAATTGTTGGGCCGGGTTGAGTTATGTCCAGCCTACGCTTGTGATAAAGTGTAGTAATCTGTTTTAAAGACAAATACGATAAAACCAAAGTGTGCTAACAGTTCTATATGTCAAATTGAGTCAGAATATCTCCAAACACAAAATCATTTCGTATATAAATATGTTCCAAGTACATGTCCAAAATATAAAACTGGATACAAGTCCAGTCACAAAATACATAGTCTAAAATATGACTACTCTCAAAAGTCCCGAGCAACTACACAAACTAGACGAGTTTTCTCGCAGGTACATCCTCGTAAGATAAAGTCGGATCCTCGATGGCAACTCCATAATAGGAATCACATAGCAACTCCTCCTCTGTAAGTATACCTACAACGTTATCCTGTCAGGACGAGAGCAAGTACTGATTCTAGCAAACTAAATATACGAAACATGAAATGAACATGAGTGTAATAAACAGGAATCATGTCATATCACAATCTATTATGGCAAGGATATATATGTCATAGAGACAGATGTATATGTAATGTTTAAAACTGTAGCAGGTACGTGATCTTCAATAGGTGTACAATGTGTAGGGGCACAATGAAATATACTTCCATACAAGTGATATGGCGATAGATGTACATACACACAAATCCGCTTTGAGATAAAGGCCTACGGCGTAGTAACATATAAAATAAAACTTTGCTCACTACGGTAGAGGGGGCATGATCACGTACTCAACTATCAGTTTTCCCATAACCCAGATTCTAAACATGTGAGAGATACGAGAATAGCATAAAATATGGTGGATACCGAGAGCAGTATAAAGCATGTGAAACATGTAGAGAGATATGACTTGCAGTTTTAGATATCGGTATTTTAACATGGTTTATACACAATTCATTGTATCCTGTAAATAAATTTTGTAGAGGTACTTGCCTCTAGCAAAACAAGGTAGTGAAGAAAATGCTATAGATGTCTGGTGTCTCGTCACTGTAAAAATAATACATAAACTTAGTTTTCATACTAAGTTAAACACGAGAACACTAGCTGTGCGACACGACTTTCTGACTGGACACCTAGCCAAATGGTAAACTTTAGCATAGGAGACCAATGTGGGGTGACACAATACCCAAATTAACTTTCTAGGGCCTTTACACTATGGTAGGGTGAGGTCCAATACTACAATATCCCAAAATCACACAATTCATCGTAAGTCGTAATTAATCAATAATTAAATCAGACTGTACACTGTGTTCCAACAATTTTTAGGATAGACAAAAAGCTCAATTATACATAAAATAAAGTACCAAAATGATTCTTGTTAATTATAGAAATTTATACTAATTTTTCTGGAATTTAAAAACCCTCACAGATATTTATTAAAAATTAGTAAACATAAGTACCCTGAAAATGAGTTCTATTTTCCTATTTTTATAACATGCCAAAAGTACATATTAAATTCTGAAATAATTATATTAAATTTGCTAAATTAACATAGTATTTAAGTACAATTTCTACCATATTTTTACAGCACTTAAAATATATATAAAAATTCAAAAACACTAAGTTACAATTTCTAGAAAATAATTAATTAATTATTTAATATTTTATCCACGTATATGAAATTGAACCGAAGTCCAGATACGGGACCCAAAATCATGAATCAAGTCCAATATGACTTGTACAGGCCTTGAATATATTTAGACACATTTTGGCCCAAAAACCCATGCTAGGTTTGGACATCAAATGGCCATGATTAATAAGATACAATAATTCATATATTAAAATATATATTAAATTATTTTAATAATATATATTAAAATAGTGAAATAGTGAAATATACAAGTCATAAAATTATATAATAAAATAACTTGTAAATTTACACATAATAACATTTGCACAAAATTGTATTTGAAATATATATATACATATACAACAAATACATTTATATATATACATAAATATATATATATATATATATATATATATATATATATATATATATATATATATATATATATATATATATATATATATATATATATATATATATATATATATATGTGTGTGTGTATATATGTGTGTGTGTCCAAGGGGTCGTGGCCTAGTGGTAGCGACGGGGGCTCCCCGGGCGGAAGGCCCGGGTTCGAATCCCCCCTTAGGCGCACGCGCCTAAGCTCCAGTAAGAAGGACACCCAAAAAAAAAAAAAAAAAAAAAAAAAAAAAAAAAAAAAAAAAAAATATATATATATATATATATATATATATATATATATATATATATATATATATATCCCTTAAAAATATATATATATATATATATATATCCCTTAAAAAGCCCCCCAAAAACCCCCCTCACTCTAATCCGTAATTTAATATTAATTTTAATATTAATGTTAATATTAATGTTAATGTTAATATTAATGTTAATATTAACATTAAATACTAAAATTAACATTAAACTTAACATTAAAATTAATATTAACATTAACATTAACATTAACATTAACATTAACATTAACATTAATATTAACATTAATATAAAAAAAATTAATATTAACATTAATATTAACATTAACATTAATATTAACATTAATATTACGAATTAGAGTGAGTGGTTTTTTTGGGGGGCTTTCTAAGGGGGGCTTTTGATCCGCTCCCATATATATATATATATATATATATATATATATATATATATATATATATATATATATATATATATATATATTTTTTTTTTTGAAAGAAAACCTTTATTGAAAGATAGGCGCAAAATGCCTTAGCCTATACAAGAAAGCGCGCCAGGCGCGAAAACCCACAAAAACAAAGAGTGAAAGAAAAGGGGTTGCCCACAAAACGGTACGGGTACCGAGCATCAGAAAGTTAGGCGGACAAAGCAAGGTCCCGAAGGACCCGCGCCCCGGCCCCTGTTAGAACTCCAGGACGTCCCAAAACTGGTTCGAGGTGTGGGTGCAACACCTCCTTCTCTTGAATATTTGCCGAACCACCTCCCGGTACAATTGCTGTAGTGGGAATTGGCGTCCTTCATATCTGAATTTGTTTCTGTTCTTCCATAATACCAAAAAAGCGGCGGCAGCGACGATCTGATGTCCGTAAGAAGTGTTCCAGCTGGCCAGCAGATCGTTGATGCCCCCGTTCATTGGGGCCATTTGTACATGTATTTAAGCTGTGTCCAAATGCAAGAGGCAGAATCCCCACAGAGGAGGACGTGATCGGCGGATTCCTGATGGAGATCAACACAGCAGTGGCATTTGGACGCCAGACAGTAGCCGAAAGATTAGACGGCATCATCCGTGGGGAGTTTACGACGCGCGGCACGCCAGATGAGAATGGACCATTTAACTGGAATGCACGTGTGCCAAAACTTGGCGGAAGGGGAAGTCGTGACTTCGATGCCTCTGATGATGGCTCTGGCAGAAGCAAGGGTGAAGACGCCACCCGGATTGGGTGACCAACTGAGCACATCCTCCGCGTCCTTGATCGACAAATGTGAGGCAGCCAGGCGCGCCAAAGCCGTCGGGCCAAGCCAATCATGAACCTTGTTCCAATCCCACCCTGACGCGTCTTCATTCCATAAGTCTCTGATCTCGCACTGCGGTGGGGTAAGAGCGTTGGGCCTGATGATATCGTCTCCCAACCAGTGTTCATGGCAAGCCTGCGAACGCCCATTGCCCAGGGTCAAACGAAAGTGAGGTTCCGCAAGGTTTCGACCCCGTATGATGCGCCGCCATGACGCGGAGGATCTGTTGTTGGCAGACGCCTCAGTTAGGTGACTGAATCTGGAGTATCTAGCTCGCATGAACCTAGTCCAGATCGAGTTATCAGAGCGGATTTTCCACCACAACTTAGCCGATTGGGCGTCGACCATGTGGGCCAGCCTGCAGAAACCCAGACCTCCCTCGACGGTAGGTTTAGCCATTGTGGCCCAACTGGCCCAGTGATACTTGTTCTTCCCCTCCAGATGACCCCAAAAGAATTTAGCAAGGATGGATTTGATAGAATGGAGAACTATGATGGGGGGGAGCACACCGCAAGGGTGTATATGGGGATGGAGGAAAGGACGTGCATAATGAGCGTAAGCTTTCCCCCGGGAGAAAGGGTGGCGTTGTGCCAGCCCGCAATTTTCTGGCGAATTTTGCCCACCATGTGATCGTAAATCCCAGAGTTGGCTCTGTCGTACACCAACGGGCAGCCTAAGTAGAGGAAAGGGGGATAAGCTGTGGAGAAGGAAGTCATGGAGGACAGCACAGCCGAGTGAGTTCTATCGGCTTTGTGATGAGAGTAGATCACGCTCTTGTTGTTGTTGATTTTCTGACCGGAGCAACGGGTATAATTGGCCAGAGTTCTAATCACCACCTCAATGGTCCCAATAGCGCCGGCGAAGAAAATGAGGATGTCGTCCGCGTACGCGAGATGAGTAATGAGAGGACACCCGGTCGTTGTGTGAAAGTGCTGGAAGCCAGGAGATCGCGGCATAATTTTGAGATTTCTGCTCAGAGCTTCCGCCGTGATGATGAAAATGGTGGCGGAGAGAGGGTCTCCCTGTCTGACCCCGCGAGTAGCTCTGAAGAAACCCTGAGGTTGACCGTTGATGACGGGGGAGAACCAGGAGTTGTTGATGGATCTAAAGATGATGTCGATAACTGGTTCCGAAAAACCAAAGGCTCTGAACACCCAGATCATGAACTGCCAGTCAAGGCGGTCGTAAGCTTTTTCCATGTCCAGCTTGATGGCAACATTCCCCCCCTGGACAAAAATTTCATACAAGTGATCATCTCCTGTGCCAGAAGGATATTATCGGTGATGTTGCGACCTTTGACGAAGCCGCTTTGTTCTTCGGATATGATTCTGGGGAGGATGTCCGACATTCTGGAAGCGATGATTTTAGAGATAATTTTGTTGGTGAAGGTGCAGAGGCTGATCGGTCTGAAATCTTTGAAGGTGTCCGGGTTGTCTTTCTTGGGAATGAGGATAATGTGAGCGGAGGATATAGATTTCGGATAAGTGGCTCCTTGGAAAAATGCGGAAGTAGCATCCCCAAGGTCGGACTTAATGATGTCCCAGCAAGTGCAGAAGAACACCCCGTTGAATCCATCCGGACCCGGAGCACTGTTAGCATTAATGGCCCACACCGCAGTCTTAATCTCGTCGACAGAGGGGGGAGCGCGGAGGCAAACATTGTCACTGTCGCAAATCAGGGAGGGGATCTCGGCCAGGAAACCGTCATCTTTGACCACGTCCTCTTTGGTAAATATGTATATATATATATATATTTGACCACGTCCTCTTTGACCACATATATATATATATATATATATATATATATATATATATATATATATATATATATATATATATATATATATATATATATATATATATATATATATATATAACAATATATAACAATATATATAATATATATATATATATATATATATATATATATATATATATATATATACATATATACATATATATATAAATACATATATACATAAATATATAATAAAACAAATAAAAATAAAAACAAAACAAAAGAACACAAAAAGGGGGGGCTCAAACTCGGCCTGCTGGAACAGGGGGTGGGTCTGAGCGCCACTCGGCTGACCAGGGGATCAGCTCGAGCTTGCTGTTAGGGTTGGGGTTCACATAAAATATAAACCCAACCCAACAGTATAAACCCAATAACCAAAAAGAAAAACCCGATAACCCATTAACCCGTTAGTTATGTGTCTTCGTGTCCTGACAGTTAGGGACACGAAGACACACGAGTCCTGTGTCCAAGACGTGTACGACACACACGACTTGAGTTTGCTGTGTCCGAGCACATCAGTGGACTCCTCGTGTCTAGGCGAGTCCAGTGACACAAACACGAGACACTGAACGACACGAGGGGTGAGCTGACACGTACGTGTCCGATGGGCAGTGGCCGTCGAGGGTGCTACACGGCGTAGGAGGCATCGGGGTCGACGGAGGAAAGTGGCGCTTAGCTCGTCATGTCGTGGCGAACAATATGGCAGTGGTCGGAGGCGGTGGCGTGGCCTGTAGGGCGGCGCTCCTAGATCTAGGGTTCCGACGAGTTCGTCAGAGAAGAAAGGGGGTGGGCCAGCGCTGTGGTGGTCGGGAAATAGGCTGGGGTCTATTTATAGGGTCGAATGGCGGTGGAATTAGGGTTAGGGTTACGAGAAATTAGGGTTTTAGGCCGGTCGTCGGTCGTCGGTGAGATCATTGGGGGGGGTGACGGGTGTTTTACAATTAGGTCCCCCAAGTTTGGGGTTTTACAAACTAACCCTACCGCCTTACAGTGTGCAAAATATAATTTGCAAACTGAGTTAAATAATTAGAAAAATTACAAACTGATATAAAAGTAATTCAGTAAATTACAAATTGATATTAAAACAATTTAACAATTTGCAAGTTGATATTTAATAATTGCAGATTGATAATTTAAGCTATAAAATTATATAAAAAATTATTTAAAATCCTAGAAAATTCCTAATAATTATAATAACTTATTTTAAGGATAAAAATGCTATTTAAAAAATATAATTCCTTATTTTAAAAATAGTTAAACTATTCAGGGGCTTACAATGTATGACTATTACTCTTGCTATTTCTCTATTTTGGTATGACGAGCTTCATGATCATCCATGTATAAATGGTTTGGAACGCTTTACTATTGTATGTCTGATGATCATACTTCTTATACTTTGTATAATTGCCTGTGATTGAGATACCTAGGATTGCTTGACCTAGGATCGACTGTTGGCTTGTAGAAGTAACCCCTATGTCTTGACAGCTTATACGTAATTTCAGAGTACTGCGTACTTTGGGATTGGGTAGCTGGCCTTGTCCGTCTTCACTTGCTAGTATTCTGGTTCTGGGGTGTGACATACAAACAACATCATTATTGTTCAGGAAATTGTCCACGCAATGAAGACTTTCCCAAAGAAGAAGAACTCATTTGTAATGAAGATCGACCTGTCGAAAGCATGTGACCATTGTGGCCATTTATCAATTCGGTCCTATATGGAATGGGCATACGGGGGCACGCAAACGCTCTAATCATGAAACGCATCACCTCTTCATCACTATCCATGCTCATCAATGGAGTTCCTGAGGGTCACTTTAGACCATCCAGAGGATTACGACAGGGATGCCCGCTCTCTCCCTTCATATTCATTCTTTGCACAAAGATCCTGTCCAGACTCTTCTACCAATTTGAAAGGCAAGCCCTGTTCTAAGGAGTACGTATCAACCGCTATGCTCCGTCTATTTCACACTTATTATTCGCTGACGATATCCTCATCTTTGGTAAAGCCACTAGATCTTCCATGTGTAGAACCCTAAGGGGGGTGAATAGGGTAATAAAAAATTATCAAGCAATTTACTACTATTTTAATGAAGAGTAAAAGAGATAGAGATTCAAACACTCGATGTATCATGGTATCCTCCCAAGGGGCACTCCAGTCCCGGAACTCTCTCCGGCTTTAATCCACTATTTGAGTAAATAGTTACACACGAGTTTGGATCCGAAGAACTCGTCAACTTCAACACGAGTTTGGATCCGAAGAGCTCGCCAACTTCTTACACACGAGTTTTCTTACGAAGGCTCGCCAACTTCAAAAGAAAAGAAAGAGGGCTTTTGATCTTCTACAACACATTGAAGATCAAAAATTACAACACTTGAATACTCTAGCACTTTTCGGTTGGATGACAAATTAAAGTTTTGGGTAGAGTAGTAATGGTGAGGATCTTTGGTTGTTGAGAAAAATTTAAGGCTCAAGTGGATGTCTTTAAAGAGAAGACACAACCACCTTAAATACAGAACCAAGAGAACTAGGCATTTAATGCTCCAAACATAAGGCTGACGGAATACCGTCGGTATGGAGCAGCATTCCGTCGGCATGCCGTTTTTGAATAGTAACGGTAATAAATCTAGCTGTTGGAGCATTTAATGCATACATCTGTCCGTTCAAAAATCAAAAATAGAGAGGTCGGAATACCGGCGGTATGCAACGGCATACCGTCGGTATGTCGTCTTTCTTCACAGAAAGTTTTCTGAGCAGAAAACCGGTATACCGTTGGTACACAGCGGTATGCCGTCGGTATGCCAAATTTTTTCACAGAAAGTTTTCTGAGCAGAAAATCGGTATGCCGTCGGTACACAGCGGTATATCGTCGGTATGCCGATTTTTGTCATAGAGTATTTTTCTTGCTCAGAAACGGTATATCGTCAGTACATAGCGTATACCGTCGGCATGCCAATTTTTGTCACATAGAGTTTTCTCAGGAGGAAATCGGTATACTGTCGGTGCATGGCGGTATGCTATCGGTATTCCGTTTCTAAAGACATTGATTTTAGAAACAGAAGGGGCTTATGTTTTGTCATCCACTTAAGCGTTACATAGAAAGTCCTAGACCTTATACGGACTCTAAAAACTTAATCTTTTGAGAGCAGTCTTTGAGTGTGCACTGGTCTTTTCTTCAGTCTTGTTTTAGGAGACTTCTTAAAAGCTTTTATGTGGTTTTGCTGAGTGGCTAGATAACCAGAATTCTTTGTAGCAGCCATTGGAAAGCTTGAGGGTGTATCTGTTTGCTGAAAATATAGAGATAACTAAACTATGAAGATGTTGTTAATGTTATCAAAATAAATGTGCCAACAATCTCTCCCATTTTGATAATTGACAAAAAAAGGAAGATAACATCTTTTTAGGGAGTGACTCCCCCGTAGGTAGACTACTCCCCCTCAATACATTTTCTTCCCCTTTGTCACTTAATCAAAGATGGTGAAAATAGGTGAATATATAAAAGAAAGATGTATATACGAGAGCGTAAGACAGAGCCAAAGCATGCATATATTAAATAGCAGATTTGAAGAGTACATGCTAACAGAACTCAAACCATCAATAATGTAACGTCCCAGAACCATAATACTGGAGAGCGGGGGCATACATAGCCAGCTACGTATATTGAAATAGAATCCACCTCGCTATATGGTCACGGCTGTCTAGATACATGAGGGTTTAACTATAAGCCATCAGTCTCTTATGGTCATGAACAAGCCTATTGTCTCAATCTCATGCAATGAATAGCAGTTACAAGATGTTAGAGCATCAAATATACAATAGTAGGGCGTCCCATATATTACATATTTGGATGATCATGAAGCTAGTCGTACAAAATATGAAGACTAGCAAGAGTTTTAGTCATACATGATCAACCCTAAGATTTGTCAATCATGTTACAGCCCGTAGGCAGACAATAAGTAAAGTGTAATACGAGCTAACACGTGCTCGTCGGCTAAACGCCTCAAAAGAATATTTTTATAATAAAGTGGGAGAACAAAAGGAAAACCCACTCGTTGTCAGGGTTACGCCTGGTGGTCACCATCTGGCTGGAAGGTAGGGAGATTCTCTGGAGCTACTCCAGTATCTGGCCATACAAAACCAGCTGGGTCAGATCCCAAAAAGAGCAAGTGCCACAAAGGAGGCTTCACTTAAGAACTAAAACCAACAATTAGCATAAAATATAATAACATATAATAAAAGACCGGAAATATAAAAAAATTATGACGATATACGATGAGATAACCATGGGACTATGCAGATAACCGAGTTACAACCCTTAAACCAAACAAGGACCAGGGTTGTAACCCTTCGTCTGAACGAAACTTGGTTTCCACCATTTATCGATAAAGTAAAGCAAAGCAATCAGGTCATGTAACAATCTTGTACATGATCAGGACAAGACTAGACTGGGTTAGACTCCATCCAATCAATCACGGCCATGCAATGAGTACGGCTTGATACTTTAACTAACTAGGGTTATCACAGGCCTAGTTACTAACAAGATGCAATAAGATTATTCCAACAGCCACAAATCCTGCAGACCATCCAGGTTATCCAGGTCGAATATCCGTTCATGAAGGGTGCAACACATGACAGTGTGCTGGAAATGTGCCCTACTCGTCGGCATGCTACAAGTCCACTTGCGTGCCCAGATAACGGGATTGTCTGTAGCTGGGAAATCTCTTCATGACTACTGGGTTATTCTAGTTATTAGCCTTAGTCAATTTCAGTAGGTACCCCTGACCGTGGTACTCAGGGGTCCCTGCCCTAGACATGATGTGCGACAGTGTTGGTTCATTTGTACAAACACAATCATCCACGGTGTCCAGGCCATTCATTCTTGTCATGTCATGCTAGCCGTCGCAACAACATTCAATAGTTCCCATCATGCTTGTTTGTCATGTCTTGTCATGTCATGTCAATTCACTTGTTATACCGTGCCATGTACAATTATTTGTCCAGTCATGCCAATCAATTCAAGTTACCAAGTCCGTGACAAGAGGTGCAAGAACAATGAAACAAACGGGTGCGCATAGGGCTCAAGCCTCTACGCGAATGAAACTACGCTAGGCTATAAGGCCCTGAGCGTAAAAATGACTTTACACGAGCAAGACACGGAGTAAGATATATAGCTCTACGCGAGCAAGGTTATGCGTGAGCAAGACCAAGGAAAGACCGCTTCTACGTGAGCGAGAGCCCTACTGGAGAGGGAACTCTACGCGGGCAAGACTCTACGCTAGCAAGCACCCTATGCAAGCGGAACTTTACGCGCACGAGCACCCAAGTGAAACTCTACGCACATATGGCTTTACGCGAGCGAGGGAGAGTCTATGCGAGCACGACTCTACGCGAGCATGAGTGGCCCCTGCATAGAGTTTAAGTGAACTCGGCGTAGAAATGATCACGCTGGCACGTAATACGTGTGCGTAAAGGGGACACTACGCAGGCACGTTAAAACGCGTGCATAAAATGGATAAATGCTACGCTGGCACGTAAAATATGTGCATAAAACTAAATACTACGCTAGCACATAAGAACGTGTGCATAAAACTAAATACTACGCTAGCACGTAAGAACGTGTGCGTAAAATTTTATCTTCTCCCCAGGGCCAAGACAAGCAGGCGTAAAAGCTCAAGAAAGCCTCATCTCGATCGAGACTCGATGAAATCCAATCATTCTAAAACCAAACTTACGTAACATCAGAATGCCTTCTATAGAGGACTCTTAGTTTTCGAAAACAAGCCAGTTTGGTAGATCAAAATCGAGAAATCCGAAAATGCAACAACTTAGATCTACATGGAATGAACCAATGAAACTAAAAATGCCAAGTACTAAAGTGTCTTAGAATCTCGTGAGGAAGACAATGAAACAATAAAACTTGAGTTCCTCCATGAAGCAAGTTGTACTTGCCTACGGTGGTGCTCGGTGGAGAAGAAATGAGGAAGAAGAAAGGAAGTAGTAAATGAGTAATGAATGATGAGAGAGAATGGTTGTTGGGTTAATAAATGAGGGATGGTGGTAGGTAGGGGTTTGCATATCAACCCAAACCGAGCCTAACCAAGCCGAACCCAACCGAACCCAATGCAGGCCAAGGCAAGGATAAACCACATGAACCAGAAAATGCTAACTAACCCATGCCAGTACAAAATCCAAGACTAACCAGTCAAGACAAGTCGAACCAGGATGAACCCAAAATAAACCAAGGCAAGATTAAACCAGGATCAAGCTAAGCAATACAAGTCTAATTACGGGTCGAAATTCCGTACACGTATACCAAAATACATAATACGAACTATGGGCGTTACAAATAATGCTCCCTATCGGTAGGAAACCAACCAATAAAAAGGTCCTCAAAGGACCACACAAGATAACTAAATAAAGCAAACAAAGACTGACACTGGTCCCCGCAGGACCTCAAAAGACAAACTAGATATGACCACCACGTCTTATTTAACCAACATAGAGGGAGACTGAAGACTACTGATTGACTGAATCATCATCACCATCACCCGAAGTCTCGTGAAAAGAACCAAAAGGATCAATGCCATCGGGATACATGAACCCGTAGGCATTAGGGTCAGAGAAGCGAGATCCTTGAAAGTGAGGATCCTGAAGATTGAGATCCAGAAACGCATTGCGATCCTGAAGAGTCCGTTGAAGGAAGTAGGCCTGGTCATGGAAGCGGCTCTGAATAAGGTTGCCAAGGCCGCGGGTATTGGTCCATATCTGCTCCTCCGTCTGAGCCATGCATAAATGAAAGTGTTGCTGGGTCAGAGGCATGAATCGACCAGAGGAAGGAGGATCAGATGGTACTGCAGTAGGTGGAGTAGGTTGAGGAGCTCGAGAAGATGACGCACGAGAGAATTATCCAGATGCAAAGCGGAAGCCAGCCAGGAAGAAAGGAACACCATCCGATTGGCAAAGAGTGAGGTCCACACCTTTAGTCTCAAGAATCAAAGTGATGAACGTGCCGTAGTTGAGGGCTTGCCCCCCCCCCCCCCAGAGTGCATATATGAGAAGGCATTCAAGAGAGTCTTAGAAAAGGACCAAGTCTTCTTAGAATAAAGGTAGTACATACAAACTAGAGCATCGTTTGTGATAGCATCATAGTTGCCAGACTTGGGATACAGGGTGTGGCAAATGATGCGATACAGCTCGTAGTAGAAAGGCTCAAGCTGCTTGGAGATGGCAGGAATGGCTGGAGGGTTAGGCCCTTTGCAGATAATGCCACAAAACTCGTCGAAAGAGACTTCAACGGTAGGGTACAGACCGGCTAAAGTGGGTAGAGCGTCTCTGCGATTAGGAATCTCGAGAATCTCGGCAATATCGTGGGCGGTTAGGCGAAAGTGGCGATCATTGACGAGAGTCTCAAGTGCATTATTGGCCAAGTTCGGTATAATGTTACAGTAGAAGAGGCGAACAGTCGCCGAATAAATGGGAACTTGACGACGAAGAAGAGCTGAAAGGCCTGCGGATTCGAATAATGAGAGCTGACCGGGGAAGAGATTCCAGTTGATCGCCTTCCCTTTGTAAACAACATGCTCGATAAAATACTAGAACCAAGCGTCCGCAGCAAGACATGATTTGAAGATCTTGTGGTCATATGCACCATTTGGTAAGGGCACCGGCGTGAAAGGATTGGAGGAGGAGGAGGAGGAGCATGGGCGTTTGGCATGGGCCATGGAGATAGCAGGGGCTAAGAGGAGGAGGAAGAGTTTTGGAGGAGAAAGAAAAAGAAGTGGGTTTAAAAACCGGTGGGAGAGGAAGAGATAGAGGAGGGGGTATTAGAAAAGAGATGAATGAGTAATAAATGAGGGGGTTTTAAAAAAGAGAGAGAAAGTTGAAAGGATAGAGGAAAATAAATGTTGAAGGGATTTGATTTGATAGGAGGAGTTGAGAGGGGTAATTAATGAGGTGGGGGTGAGAGAATAAAGGAATGGGATTTGAAAAGATAGTGATGGGAGAGGAAGTGATTTGGTGGGGCCCATTTGAGTTGAAAAGTTGGCTGTTGTACCCATTTTGCTGCAGACGGAATGTCGGCAGAATGTTGCTGGGTGCCGACGGTATGCCGATAATGTTTATAGAAAGTAATTTTGAAGGCAAATCGGTAAACCGACGGTATGCCGAAGTATTCCGTCGGTTTGCCGTCTGAATAGAAACTAGGCGTCAAAATAAATAATACCTAATTTCTGGCAAAGAAATACAAACCGATCCTCCGGGAGGGGTTTAGTGAAGATGTCCGCTAATTGATAAGTAGTATCAATAAAATTAAGATGAATGCCCCCCTTTTGTTGATAGTCACGAAGAAAGTGGTGTCTAATCTCAATGTGCTTTGTGCATGAGTGACAAATCAGATTTTTCGTGAGATTGATAGAGCTAGTGTTATCACATTTGATGGAGGTACAAGTAGAAGAGATACCATAATCAACAAGTGTTTGTGACATCTAAAAAAATTTGTGCACAACACCAACCAGCTGCTATATACTCGGCTTCAGTGGTGGAAAGAGCAACAGAGTTTTGTTTCTTACTAAACCATGATACCAAGGATTTTCCAAGGAATTGACATGTGCCGCTAGTGCTTTTTCGGTCGGTTTTGCATCCGGCGAAGTCCGCATCCGAGTAGCCGATAAGCTCAAAGGATGAAAATTTCGGATACCAAAGTCCCATGTTAATGGTGCCTTTGAGATACCAAAAAATGCGCTTAACGGGACATAAATGAGATTCTTTTAGATTTACTTGGTATCGTGCACAAAGATAAACACTAAACATAATATCGGGACGGCTAGCAGTTAAATAAAGTAAGCTCCCGATCATACCTCGATACTTACGAATGTCGACCGAGATACCATCTTCATCATTATCAAGTTTTGTCGTTGTCGCCATAGGAGTCCTCATTGATTTGGATGAGTCAAGTTTGAAACTTTTGAGAAGATCCTTTGTATATTTGGCTTGATTGATGAAGGTTCCTTTTGGCCCTTGCTTGATTTGCAGACCCAGGAAGAAAGATAGTTCTCCCATCATGCTCATTTTAAATTCGTTCTGCATTACTGTGGCAAATTCTACACAAAGTACATTGTTAGTGGAACCAAAAATAATGTCATCAACATAAATTTGAACTAACAAAAGGGTGTCGTTAAGAGATTTAATAAAAAGTGTAGTGTCAACTTTGTCTTTAGAAAAGTTGTGAGAAATAAGAAAGGAACTAAGACGCTCATACCAAGCACGAGGAGCTTGTTTGAGGCCATAAAGGGCTTTGTGTAATTTGAAAACATGATGAGGAAAATAAAAATCTTCAAAATTAGGAGGTTGCTTAACATAAACTTCCTCCTTAATAATACCGTTTATAAAGGCACTTTTGACATCCATTTGAAAGAGTTTGAAATCATTAAAGCAAGCAAAAGCACATAGCATGCGAATGAATTCAAGATGAGCAACCGGAGCATAGGTTTCATCGTAGTCAATACCTTCCTCTTGGTTATAGCCTTGAGCAACCAATCGGGCTTTGTTACGAGTGACGAACCCATCTTCATTAAGTTTGTTTCGAAACAGCCACTTTGTCCTAATAATGGGGTGGTTGTGGAGTTTAGGGACAAGTTCCCAAACCTTGTTTCTCTCAAATTGGTTTAGCTCTTCTTGCATTGCTACAATCCATAAAGGCATCATTGATGTTTTTAGGCTCTATTTAAGAAATAAAAGCCACATTAGCACAAAGATCACGAGTAGAGGATCTAATGCTAATACGAGAAGAGGGATCACTAATGATAAGCTCCTTAGGATGATAGAGGGATCACCAATGATAAGCTCCTTAGGATGATGTGGGACAAATCTCTGTTTTTTTGGGAGGTCCTCTTGAGGATTCGCTAGTGGTTGAGAATCTTCGGTTGGAGGGGTCACTATTTCTTTGTTAGATGAAGAAGGACAAGTGTCTCTAAGAGAAGAGTTTCCAAACCAAAAGAGATATCATCAACATCATCGGATGAGGAGGACATAGAAGAGTTAAGTTCATCAAAAGAGACATTAATTGACTCTTCGACAACAAGACTTCTTTTGTTGAAAATACGAAATCCTTTACTATGTATTGAGTAACCAAGGAAAATACCTTCATGGACTTTTTCTTCGAATTTGCCTAGGTTATCCTTGGTGTTCAAAATAAAATATTTGCATCCAAAAACTTTAAAGTATTCAATAGAAGAAATTTTGTCAAATCAAAGCTCATATGGAGTTTTCTTAGAAATCGGTCGAATTAAGACCCTATTTATAACATAACAAGTCGTATTAACGGCCTCCGCCCAAAAGTATTGGGGAAGCTTATATTGGTTTAACATAATCCTTGTCATATCGCCAAGGGTTCTATTCTTTCTTTTCACAACTCTGTGTTTGTTGTGGAGTTCTAGGACAAGCAAAATCATGGACAAAACCATTCTTTTCACAAAATTTTTTAAAATCGGCATTATCAAATTCTCTCCCATGATCACTTCTAATCTTGTTGATCATAATGACTTTATCATTTTGAACACGTTTACAAAAACCAACAAATTTACGAAATGTATTACTTTTGTTTGCAAGAAATATGACCCACGTAAATCTCGAAAAATCATCAACTAAAACAAATGCATAAAGTTTACCACCAAGACTAGCTACTCTACTAGGACCAAATAGATCCATATGGATAAGTTGAAGAGGTCTAGTAGTACTTACGAAGTTGATGGATTTCAAAGAAGATTTGGTCAACTTACTTTTCTCACATTCTTCGTATATCATATCCTTTTTGAAAGAGATTCTTGGAAGACCTCTTACAAGCTTCTTGGTGGCGAGTCGGGATATGGTATCTATGTTAGCATGCCCAAGTCTCATATGCCAAAGCCAACTTACATCGTTCTTTGCTACTAAGCACCTGTCATTGTTAGTACTTTCAACAAGATAAAGAACATAGATATTATTTTCTCTAATGCCTTCATATACAGTAGATCCACTAGTGCTATCGGTGATGAAGCATTTGTGTTTAACAAACTTAATATCATAACCATTATCCGTAAATGACTAATGCTAAGAAGGTTGTGCTTGAGATTTGTAACAAGGCAAACATTTTTAATACATGGATAAGGAGGGGAGCCAATGTTGCCATTTCCTATGATATACCCATTTAGATTGTTGCCGAAGGATACATGTCCTTCCTTTTTCATCGATAGCGTTGCAAAGAGTGAAGAATTACCGGTCATGTGCCGTGAGCAACCGCTATCGAGGATCCACTTGCTTTTAGCATGCGACGAAGGGTTCACCTACAACGCAAGTTGAAGATGAAAACTTTTGTACCCAAGAATGTTTGGGTCTTTGATTGTTAGTTTTAGGAACCCATTTAAACATTCTCATATTAACATATTTTCTCATTTGACAAAAGTAAGAAGTATGTCCAAGGAGCCACAATAGTGGCACCCCAAAGGTGTGATAGGTCTAGAGGAGGGTGAGTGACAGAGTGTATGAGAGGTCCTAGTATGATTATGAGTTTTTACATGAGTGTTGTGGTGATGATAGTAGAAAGCAAGATGTTTAATGTGTTTCCTTTTGAGAGGACCTTTTCGTGTATGCACTTGGTTAGGGAAAGACCTATGTGTTGTGTCCTTGTGAGTATGAGGCATGCGACCGGTGTTGACATGCCTTTGTGTATGCATGTGTGTCATATTCATATCGACTTGTTTCTTGCATTTTGCAAGAAGGTCATTGTACTTGATGGAGGTGGCATATTCTTTCTGATTTGCAGCAAGAGTCTTGTGCATAGCAAATTCATATCCTTCTTTGAGGGATTAGATTTCAACCTTCATGTTCTTGATGACGTCTTGTGATTCTTGGGCTCTAGTCGTAGAGACTCGATCTCATCCATGTCAGAAGCAGGCGATTTTCCTTTAATGTCATGAATGATGTTAGAAAGTTTTTCTATTTCTTGCTTGTGAGCGTCAATCTCTTTGAGAGATTTCTTATATCTTCCTCTTATGACCTTGTATTCATCGTGTAATTCAAGAATAGCATTTTCTAAGTCATTATAAGAAAGAGCATTCATAGAGAGGTTATCTGTTACCTCAGTTGCCATAAGACAAACATTTGCCTTGTGCTTGCACTCTTTGTCGTCGTCAGAGTTGCTAGCATCGCTTTCACACCATATGCTGGTGTTGGCATATTTCCTGGAGGATGTGTTTCCTTTGTTGGACTTCTCGTATCTGCTGAATTCTTTTTTTGCCATGGGACAGTCCCTCTTGATGTGTTCGGTTCTCTTACAATTGTAGCAGGCGGGTTCTTCATCGTTGTTCTGTCTTGTACGATTTGCTTTGTTGAACTTGAGAAACTTTCGGAAGTGCTTGGCGGTGAGAGCGATCTCTTCATCGTCTGAGTCATCATCCTCGGAGCTGTCTTTTGAAAAAGACTTGGTTGCTTTTAGAGCAAGTGACTTTTCATTTTCTTTAGCTTTCTCCTTATCCTTTTCTTGAGTGGAAGATTCTTCTTGGTCCTTCATGTCCAGCTCGTGGGTCATGAACTTTCCTATGAGGGTTTCAAGAGTCATGGTTGTCATATCGTTTCCTTCAATGATGGCGGTAGCTTTAGGATTCCACCCTTTGGTTAATCCCCAAAGAATTTTTCTAATCTTTTCATGAGTGGGATATTCCTTGCCAAGAGAAGAGAGAGGGTTAATGATATCACAAAATCGAGTAAATATAATAGTAATAGACTCATCTTGTTTTATTTTGAAAGATTCATATTCTTGGGTGAGTCTACTGATCTTGGATTCCTTTACTTGAGAGATTCCATCATGAGTGACTTCTAAAAGTCTCTAGATTTTATTGAGGTCTTGTAGATGGAAATTCTATTGAACTCATTGCTATCAAGGGCACAGTAGAGAGCGTTCATAGCTTTAGCGTCCCGACTAGCAATCTTTTTATCATTCTCAGTAAGTCTATCTTTAAGGGTTTCTGAGTCAACTTCTTCAATAACTATGGAAGATACAGGAATGTCGTTGATGACACAATCCCATAGATCAAAGTATAGGGATTTCTAATAAATGCTCATCCTAATCTTCTAATAGTTATAGTTGGTTCCTTCAAATAGAGGAGGTCTACTTGTGGAGTGTCCCTCGTTGTGGAATGAATTGGTACTAGGGTTAGTGGCCATGGATCTCTCTAAGGGTGTGAGTCCAAATCAAGAAATAAAACTTTGATACCAATTGTAGAACCCTAGAGGGGGGGTGAATAGGGTAATAAAAAATTATCAAGCAATTTACTACTATTTTAATGAAGAGTAAAAGAGATAAAGATTCAAACACTCGATGTATCCTGGTATCCTCCCAAGGGGCACTCCAGTTCCGAAACTCTCTCCGACTTTAATATACTATTTGAGTAAATAGTTACACACGAGTTTGGATTCGAAGAACTCGTCAACTTCAACACAAGTTTGGATCCGAAGAGCTCACCAACTTCTTACACACGAGTTTTCTTACGAAGGTTCGCCAACTTCAAAGCCAACTTCAAAAGAAAAGAAAGAGGGCTTTTGATCTTCTACAACACTTTGAAGATCGAAAATTATAACTCTTAAATACCGTAGCACTTTTCGGTTGGATGACAAATTAAAGCTTTGGGTAGAGTAGTAATGGTGAGGATCTTTGGTTGTTGAGAAAAATTTAAGGCTCAAGTGGATGTCTTTAAAGAAAAGACACAACCACCTTAAATAGAGAACCAAGAGAACTAGGCATTTAATGCTCCAAACATAAGGCTGACGGAATACCGTCGGTATGGAGCGGCATTCCGTCGGCATGCCATTTTTGAATAGTAACTGTAATAAATCTAGCCGTTGGAGCATTTAATGCAGACATCTGTCCGTTCAAAAATCAAAAATAGAGAGGTCGAAATACTGGCGGTATGTAACGGTATACTGTCGGTATGCCGTCTTTCTTCACAAAAAGTTTTCTGAGCAGAAAACCGGTATACCGTCGGTACACAGCGGTATGCCGTCGGTATGTCGAATTTTTTCACAAAAAGTTTTCTGAGCAGATAACTGGTATACCGTCGGTACACAGCAGTATGTCGTCGGTATGCAAATTTTCGTCACAGAGTATTTTTCTTGCTCAGAAACGGTATACCGTCGGTACATAGCGGTATACCGTCTGTTTGCCGATTTTTGTCACAGAGAGTTTTCTCAGGAGGAAATCGGTATACCGTCGGTACATGGCGGTATGCCGTCGCTATTCCGTTTCTGAAGACATTAATTTTAGAAACAGAAGGGGCTTATGTTTTGTCATCCACTTAAGCGTTACATAGAAAGTCCTAGACCTTATACGGACTCTAAAAACTTGAATCTTTTGAGAGCAGTCTTTGAGTGTGCACTGGTCTTTTCTTCAGTCTTGTTTTAGGAGACTTCTTAAAAGCTTTTATGTGGTTTTGCTGAGTGGCTAGATAACCAGAATTCTTTGTAGCAGCCATTGGAAAGCTTGAGGGTGTATTTGTTTGCTAAAAATATAGAGAGAACTAAACCATGAAGATATTGTTAATGTTATCAAAACAAATGTGCCAACACCATGACCATTGTTCAAAGCATTCTAGATACCTTTGCATCTTGGTCAGGTCAGCAAGAAGTCTAGCATTCATTTTATTGGACGTATTCCTCATCGAGAACGCCAGATGCTAGCTTCCATACTTAGAGGTGTAAACAGGTCGGACGGACACGGACAACACTCTGTTCAGAACCAGACCGAAAAAAAATGGACGGGCCTAAGTCCGGCCCGAATAAATTCGGACAATTTTTTTGGTTCAGACCCGGACTATAAATCTTGGCTCATGTACGTGTCCGGCCCGCCGGGCCCATTCGTACGAACCGGACCTAACCGGACGGACCCGGACACATAAATTCCATTATGTATATTTAAATATCAAGCATGCAAAAAAAAATTGTGTGGATCTTGCTTGAAAAAAAAATGGCTACAACAAAGTCAGCATGCTGTATTAAGGAGGGCTGAGCTTTTTGAAACTAATTTATTATTGGCATTTGCCGGATTGAGAATAAGAAGAGTATGAAGCTTGAGGCTTGAGCTAGGAAATCATGTACAACCTCAACCATATGAAGATTTGAAGTACGACAAGTGTTCAGGCACAAATGTTCAAAATTTGTTTCAATCAATTGCATATCCTTCATATCAGAGGCTCACATCCACAAAATAATTAACTTGAACTTGACTAGAACAACCAGCACTTCGTTTAGAGGCAAATCCCAAAAAATAAGATTGAAAACTCTGAGGAAAATTTGCAACAAAATCAGCATTTTGTCCCATAAACTTGATACATAAAAACCAAAAAAAAACATTTCACATGAACTGACAAACAAAACTTGAAGATATTTGCAGCACCTTCATCTCCCACATACTTCACATCAGATATTTGCAGCACCTTCATCTCCCACATGCTTCACATCATACATGCTTTACATCAGACTGGACAAAATAAGGGTTTATGGTGGATTTATAAAGGATTGTTGGTGCCATGATTTTGGTAAAAAAATAAACTAATGGAGAAGATGGAGAGTCGAATTACCGTTGTTGGAAACACCCGATAAATTTTGCGTGATTGGTGAGGAAGAGGAACCGAGGCGTCGTCGGTGGCTTGGTTGGTGGCTGGACTTGCTTCAATGCTAATTGGTTTTTGCCTATTTGGTATGGTCGTAGGGAATAAATGAGAGTTGGAAAAGAAAGAACAACACAGCTGATCATGTGTGTGTGAGCATAAATAATAACCTAAAATGTAAATAAATTTACTATATAACCCTTGGAGTATTGGACAAATTCCACTTCGGATGTGTCATCACTGTCATGTGAATGAGTCCTATGACTCAACCCATAGTGGATAAAATATGAAATAAATGGACTATCCATTATTGGCCCACGGACATATCGGGCCGGACATTGATATGTCCGAGCCCGGGTCCGACTATTAAACGGACCCAAAAAATTGTCCAAACTATGTTCGTTAATTCAATCGGACGGCCCGCGGTCGGACCATTAACCGAGCCGGACTCGTACGGTCAACGGACTGTCCTGTCCATTTTACAGCCCTGTCCATACTGCAGCTTCCTTCAATGAACTCCGACAACAAGTACCTGGGCATAACCTCTTATTAGCTAATAGTCGAAAAGCAACGTGCAACTCTATCATCAACAAATGCGGTGAACTCCTACCAGGATGGAAGTCGAAGATGCTATCGCATGCCGGGCGGTCCATCCTCATAAAATCCACACTTGGATCTATCCCCATCTACTATATGTCATCGTACAAAGTTCTAAAGGCCGTTACATCCATCCTCTCCAGGCAACAACGATCGTTTTGGTGGGGGCATGATCCAGCGGAGAGAAAATTTTCTCGTATGGGATAAAATCACAAATCCTAAGAAGGAGGGAGGCCTCGGATTCAGAAAGCTTGAATGGGTGAATGATTCTCTCATTGGCAAACTTCTCTGGCGATTCATGGAGAAACCGCATCAACTCTGGGCCCGTCTTCTTCGGGCTACCTATCTGCAACATACTTCCTTTTGGGCAGCTAGAAAACCTAGACGGGCGTCCCCCGTCTGGTCAAGCATCCTGGACATGCGATAGTTTATGGAGAACAAGATGTGTTGGAGAATCAAAGACGGTTGGGTGGATATCCGGTCAGAACCATGGGTGCCGAACTTACCAGGATTTAGAGTAGTCACAATGGATATGCCGACCAATGGACCAGTGCTCATACGGGATTTAATGGACCCTATCACTAGAACATGGAGTACTCCTCTTATACAATCCATCTTCTCCCCCATGGAAGCTAGCGCGATCACAAGAATAAGCCTCTCAAATGGTGATGGCTCTGATGATCTCATTTGGACATAATCGAAAACGGTACCTTTTCTACCAAGTCGCTATTCGAATCGATCCGCAGACAAGCAGCCAGCAGCTCCATCCACACACAAGAGCCCAAAATATGGAATCGATTATGGAGTGTAAAACTACCTTCACCGAGGATTACCATCTTCATATGACGCCTAATCCACAATGCTCTTCCGCTATCCATGACCATCAACAAGCGGTGCCCATCTCGGAACATGCTCTGCCCATTTTGCCTACTCCACGATGAGGACGAGAGCCACCTCTTCCTCCACTGTCAGGTTACCAGAGCTGGCTTGTTTGTGTCTCAACTGGGTCTAAGGGTCGAAAAAGATACCAACATCCACTCCCTCCTTATCAAATGGTTACGTGATCCAAAGGCACAGGAAGTGTTCATTGTGGGTGCAACATTCCTCTGGACCCTTTGGAAAGCTAGATGTGCGTGTATGTTCCGACATGAAGCACCGAACATCCATCGTATTATCTCTCAAACCAACATCCTTCTACATGGGGCTCATGGTGGGTAACACGAACTGTGTCACCAAGCAATCAGATCACCGAACAGAAGAAAAAATGGGAGAGAAAATGGAGGCCTATGTCGAACAACGAGATTAAGATCAATGTGGACGGTGCAACCGCCTCCTCCTCCATCATCGTCGCAGCTGCAGTTGCGAGAGATGCAAAGGGTACCTTCATAACGGCTAGCACATGGTTTTCACCACAGCCCCTCGGTCACGATCTAAGGCCTACCGGCAGAGATACATGCCTTACGGCTTGGTATTAGAAAAATGCTAAGTTTACTACCAAATTCTTACAACGTTCTTACAACTACTCTCTCCCATCCCTTACACATGGGTCCCACCGGGTCCTACCACCACTCTCACCCCCCTTTCTACATGGGCTCCACCCGGCCCCACCATTTCTTCCCCTCCTCCAATCGAAGTCCGACACGTGTCCGGTTGTAGGAGGGTTGTGAAATTTGGTTGTAGGCATAGCAAAGCTCCTTGGTATTAACATGGCCAGGGAGATAGCCTCGGATCACATATGTGTTGAAGGCGATTCACTCATAGTGCACAAGATATTCAAGGGGGACAAGGACCTGACGCCGTGGAGACTCGTCGACCTTGTCCAGGACACATTTAGAGAGGTGGAAGCTCTTCCTAAGCCAGCAGAACTCACTTTTGTCAAAAGAACAGTGAACAAAGTTGCTCACTGCTTAGTCAACAATGCCCTCATAGTTATGTCAACATCGACCATTTCCTCACCTTCGGGTTGCATAAGTAATCTTCTTTCTGAAGATATGGCCAACCTTGATTGTAATTTGAATTTTTGAAAGTCAATAAAATTTTTCCCTAAAAAATAATAATAATAATAAATTTAGAATAGTCTATACAACTATATAACTAGAAAAGTTTGAGCTTCACCATAAAACTTTTCTTTCCAAATATACCACTACATGTATTTATTAATCAAAATTATTCATTAAGTTAATAGAGACAGCTAGGTAATTATGGGATGTATCATTTGGTCTTCCTAAATAGCCTTGAATGCATGTATAAAATAATATGTAATAATATGATAATATTAATATAATAATAATTTTAAAATAATTAAAATAGTTGTTTTTTAGTCTTACTAACTAGTCTGAATAAAAATTAGAATAATTATAACAAGTTTCTAATAATAATCTATAAAATACGTGCAACGCATGTGCATATGTACTAGTTTATTATATAAAAAAATTCGTAAAACTTTTACGATTCCTAAAATGCCCTTAACTTACATTAATTGATTAATTTAGAAATATAATTAATGGTCTAATCATCTATTATATAATAAAAAAAATTGAAAGACTTCACATTTAAACTTTACGATTTCTAAAATGCCCTTAACTTACCTTAATTCATTAATTTAAATATAAAATTAATGGTATAATCATAAATATAATACAATTATCATTAATGTCCACTACCATCATTAATATCTACTATCATAATAGACACTTTGTATCCATTATCATGCCTCTTTCCATTATTAATATCTTTTATTTTACAAAACTATAATGGTATAAATGCTAACTATTTACAGATATCTCAATATCTATAAAAAAGGGGAAAAAAAAGCCCACCCAAAATTTGTAGCAAATATTTGACTTTTTTTTAAAAAAATATTAGCATAATAAAAGTTGGAAAACTATAAATTACTTCATTGAAATAATTATAAGCAAATTATAATGTAACATCTCCTAGTTTTTTTTATGTAATAAATTAGCAAAAAATATATGTGCACACTACTAGTACTATATAATGAGAAAAGTTGAGGTTTCACCATAATTTTATTTTTTTTAAATGTTGTTATCTAGTTTACTAATTTAAATTGTTCATTAAATTTAGACTAAATTATTACTTGATACCCTCAACTTTTATAGGTACTAACTTGATACCCTGAAAAAAAATTGTACCAAATTGTCCCTTCCTTCTCCCCCCAACTCCCACCTCCTCTCTCTGGGGCTGTGGGTGGCAGCGGACGGCGGAGCGCGGAGCAGTACGCGGCAGCACTTTGGGCAACTGGGGGGGTAGGGACGGTGGTTGCCGGTAGGGTGGGGGGGTAGGGGGTGGTCGCCGGTGGGGGTGGGGGCGGGTAGGGGGTGGTCGGGGGCGGGGGCGGGTAGTGGGGGTGGTCGCTTGTGGGGGAGGGGAGGGTGATGGCCGCCGGGGGAGGGGAGGGGTGGAGGAAGTAGCAGCCGAAAGGGGCGGGAAGGGGAGGGTAGTTTAGAAATATAAAAAAAGGGTATTAAGTTAGAAATATAAGTTGAGATAGGGTATTAAGTTAGTACCTACAAAAAGTTGAGGGTATCAAGTTGAAAAACAGTAATAGTTGAGGGTATCAAGTTGCAATTTAGCCTTAAATTTAATATGAGTAGTTATGTAATTACTTATAAAATAAGAAAAAAACTAAGAGTACTTGTGTTTGCTCTTTTAAAGTATTATGAAATACATGCAAGACACGTGCATATATACTAGTTATTAAAAAATATAATTTTTATACATGAATTTGTCTATACTAGTTGTGTCCAAAATTGGACTAGTTATTAAATTATCAAAGTTGGACTTCAAAACACGTACATAGAATTGTTGTTTTCAAAATATAAACGTTTTTAATCATAAAATATGCATAGAATTGTGGATATTTATATAATTACATAAGTCTTATTCGATTTTCGAGTTTGGACCGGAATCGAAATAAAAATTGAAATTGAATTTTTTTTTAGTATTTTCAAAACTGAAAATAAACGGAATATATTTTCAAATCGAATCGGACTCGGTCCAAAATTGAGTAATGCTCACCCTTAGTCACATGCCATGGCATAGAAAAGATGGTAGTACAGTATTAGTTATATGTTTGATGAAGTGTCAATTTAATAGTAAAAATCCACACATTTGTTAAAAAGTATATTGAATTTTATTTTTTGCATCGATCAATATCTTTTTGATAATAATGTTCCAAAAAATCACTCATTTATCTTATCTTATATAACTTATATATAATTATTTACCACCAATAATTATACATTTATAACTACAAGAATTGTTCATTAACTAAAAAAAATATCCTTTAAAATATTTATACTATATAAAAATAGATTTATCATATAAGTATATGTTTTAAAAAAAAGTGAGAAAAAAATACATATAATAACACGTGCACCACTTCTAAGTCTTATATATAATACTAAAAGTTTTAGATTTCACCGCAGAACTTTTATATTCCAAAAGTATTGTTCTCTAACCTTATTGTTCTCTAACCTTAAATATATACATATATGCTTAAATTATCTTATATATCTTATTTTATATAATACTCTTATATACAAAACGAATTTTTTTAGGCTTCATATTGGAACTTTCATATTCAACAAATGCCCTTCTCTAACAGCATGTTAAAATTAATTGGGGGTAAATATGTAGATTACACACCGCTCAACTAACATAATTACTGACCGCTAATAATTAAACATTTTCAATTAATATTCACCATCTAAAAAATAAATTTAATTTTAAATATTTATGCTATTTCAAAATAGGTTTGTTCCAAGTGTACAAATAAAATAATGTGCAATGCACGTGCACGACTTCTACTATTTGTAAGTCTAGATTAAAAAAGTTAATAGGCCATTTTAATATCATAGATATGAGAATTATGTATTATTGTGTTAGTACGACACGTGATTTATCTTCAATTATATAATTCATATTTTTGACACATAAATAAATTATCAAAAATATCATACCCTTAACATAAATTTCCTAAGTTGCCTTATCTTATGGAATTACAATTTTAACAAAATAGTTTTAAACATAATTCTAAATAATTTATGTAAAGTTATTTACATCATATCCACGATCAACTTCAACGCCAAAATACAATTCTTACCTAACATATAATAATAATCAACAAAATAAGAATTTCTTCCTAATTCTTAGAAACAAAAAGCTTAAAACAATCGAGTTAGTCATCTGGATATAGTCGAGCCTAGTCGGGTTTGGCTCGAGTAATTTGGTCAGGTCCGAGTTCAAGTTGAGCTTGGGTTTGGGTAATGTCGAGTTGAACCATGTTTTCATTAGATTCAAATATGGTTAAGTTATTTTCGGGTGTCTGTCACGTCCCGACTCGAAAAATCGCTCGTTCTCGTATCGATTTATCCGAATCATCATCCTTGCTGGGACATGATGTCGTACGAGTCTGGAGTTACACTCGTACAAGACAAGATGACAAGTTCTCAAATGGTTATCTTTGATATTATTATTTAGTAGCGGGAAAAAACAAAGTATACGAAACAATTCTCTTTATTCGATAAATGAACTGAGGTTACAAAGGCTTTCAATAGCCCAACTGAATTTGCCAGATTGGCTATAATACTCGGGTTCTCTATTGCCCACAAAGGATTTCACCGTTCCATAAATTATGTCTTCTATATCTCTGCCGCATCATCCTGTTGCAAGTCTGAGCGTCAATGCGATCACACGTCTTAATATGCTATGGCATTCCATGTCTCAGCGCATTCAAGCGAAGCTCTGCCGCGAGCAAATTATTTTTTGAACCTGCAAGCAATCTGGTGGAAGACCAGTACTAATCCTCTCGCGTACTGATCATAGACCCACTTTACTTAAATCGATATTAAGTAGATATATTGAATCATGCAGCATACAATTTAGTGATCTTTCTATCCTTGCCTTATGATCAGTTCATGGCATATTCGAAAGCAGTAAAACAGGTTATCACGGCAAGCATGTTATTTGATTCGCATAAGCAAACATGCAACCAATAGCACTCTTGTGTTGTTTTGTGACTTTTTACCCACATCGACGCACTCATTCTTGCATGGACGCAAGGTGAATATGCCTACCATCTTTTTCTGTCATGTTATAAGTTTTCAATATGCTGGATCTTTGTATCACGTCCCGCTCCTGTAGAAGCGATCATCTTCGCTAAGGCGTGATGTTGTACGAGCCTAGATTGCGCTCGTGTAAGGCGGGTTCCATAATGGCCGATTACAACGGCTGCGATGGGATCGTCGTACAGAAGTCCCAAGCAGAGACATTGAATAAGCCGACAGAAATTTAGAACAAAACACAAGTCATTCAAAATAGGCTCTTTATTGATATTGAAACGAAGGTTACAATGGGGCGCAAGGCCAAGATTATAAGTCCCTCAAGCTTACTCTTCTCACATTACAAGTCACTCAGCTCTCATTCATCTCCCAATACAAGTCTTGAACCAGCAGATGCTTCGGAAGGCGACATCCATACATTATGTCCCGTATAAGTCTTGACTCCATGCGGCCACACGCTTCGAATCGCCAAGGGACTCCGTGCCTCGATACATTCAAGCGAGCTTCGTGCCACGAGCTTCTACCTGTGCCTGCACATAAAAACTATATGGGTGTCAGTACTCAACTGTACTGGTAGAATGAGCTCCTCGTCCACCCATACAAAACTAACACGTTTGATTTACTTTGTGTAACATAGTCCCTTCTTATCAATTATCTTTCTACTCTTGCCTTAGGATCAGTTTTAGGACAGACGCCTTGGCCTATTTTGTGTCTCTAGACCATCCCGTGCTTGCACCAACAATGTTGACCTATCAAGTCGTGCTTGCTTTTCGACACATAATCAGAGAGACGTGAACTACACGATAGTACCCTATTTACTTGTGACCGTGCTACAAATCCTTTGTACTGTGCCTCGCAACTCAGTATGACTTAACCATATCGCCGTCTCGCGGCCCTTGCTACTTTGATCACCAACTGACCCAATCGAGACTTGTGAACTTAGTGTCACTCGACCAACTTTGTCTTGCGGCGGTTTCCTGACTTAAACTCCAATGACTCAAACCAACTTATGCAACTTATATGCCGACAACTTAAGACTTGATGCTACATCTCGTGCTGAAGCACGGTGTCTTTATTGCAGCCAAATCTTAGGCCCAAATATTGTCTTCCGATCGTACACGCATTCGACTCGACTCATTGATATAGTGAACACCATACTCGACTCAATCCAAAGGCATACACGCGGATCGCCGCCATGCCGACTCATCTATATGAATTGATCGCTGGCTCCCAGAGCCATTGTGGACTCTTTTTTAGCTGAGTATAGGATAGACTGGTCAAAGCGGGTAGCTAGCCCCAATGAGCGTCTACCGAATACTTTGCCCCAGGCTCAGCTATCCCGCTCACATTCACCCACGGTTTCCTTCTAGGCCGGAACGGTCCTGCTGTGGCCCCAGGTTATCATCCGAAGAAACAAATTTACCTTGTCGACAAGTTGTCCATGACCATGCAAAACACGACTCAAACTGATGTCTCACACAGTCATTCTACCTCTAGTATTACCATCTCTTTCAGGGCCAAGTTCATTACTTCTCATATTTGAGACCTTGCCTCGACGACCCAGTCGTAAGCATTCTTCCTTCTTGCCCTATCATTTCATTCAACTCAGGAACGACTATTTGAAAGCCCTCGTTCCAACTCAACTTACTCAACCGTGGCTTGTGTCTTAAAAATAATAAGTATGTGACATCGTGCCTTAAACCAACTTGAACTCTACGTGCCACCACCGCCCAAGTCATACTCTATATGACGGGCCTTGAGACCGTAAGACTATGTGGTTATACCCCGCCGTAGAACTCATAAGACCGTGCTTGCTACCACTCCGATAGCCTAACATAACTTGCCTGACTTAAACGCACAACGACTCGACAAGCAAAGGCTGCGTCAAGCCTCGCATTGCGAAAACGTGCCGCGCATGCGTTCGACTTCTGAACGACCAAGTCATTTAGGTGCCTAGACTTATGTCATAAGCCGTGCAACGCAACTTAACTCACGGGGCAAGCCAAGGCTATGCCAAGCCTTGGACGATGGGATCGTGCATGCTTTATGAAGACTTTATGCGGGCGACGCCTATGACTTAAGCTACGTTCATAACTTTGCCAACTCAAATTAACTTTTCTTCTCCCAAGCCACGGGACGAAGGATCGAGTGTCAATTTCAAAGCACGCCGTGCACCAACTCTAAGCCGACCGTTGGACCTTTCCATATTCTAACTCAATTCGACCTATCGGAATTATTTCCTTATCTATGTGGATTCGTCTCTTTTATTATCAAGCCTACTTGTACAAGTTGAAAACATGCAATTTATTATGTGAAGGCTAAGATGAAGCAAGTTCACCGAAACTACCCCACCTGAGCGAGCGGTCGCCTCGACCGAACGATATCTTCGAGCAATCGTTGCAAGGCTAAGTCCGAACGCCGTCGGCGTTCTGATTCCTCCGATTGACTGAGCGGGACGGGGCACTACACTCTGTATTTTTGCACTTTCGGCCCACAGTTCCTTAACTACATGAAGGTTGTTAGCGTATCCGTGCCAGAATGGACTAACTTATTTCTCTTTTATTTTCTCAAATTAGGTAGCCCGACACCTCCCGTATTGGGCTGTTGTCCCAATAACTGGAGACATACTATTGTATACCATCATTTGCGATATTTTATATTGATAATCGATCGCTAGTCATCTTACGGATGTGCGCCCACAAAGATTAACATCCCTCCTAGGCCGAACGGTCCCGGTGCCTCGGGCCAATAACTCGTTCGAGGGAATCATATCCCACCCGTTCATGAGCAATATCTTAAGTCCATTTGACCATGCAACGCACGTCAAACTCATACAACCAAACATAGTCTTGAGTCTGAAACTCAGACTTCATGTCGTATTGTAATTCTCATTCTTTTTTTTGTTCATACTTTATATGTTCTTGCATTCTTTATACGATTTCATTCTTCGTTTCAATGTTCAATGACACCATGTCGCAAATCAATGTTTGTCAAATGAACGACCTGAAGATCCTGAACATTTTTAAGGCACCGTGCCACATTCGAAAGTTCTATCACATTCATGCCACAATTGTTCTCTTTGCAACGAAGCCATCTTTTATGATTCTCGTGCACGTACGCATGCTTTGACATAATTGTTCTCTATTCTTTGAGTCGTACATGCGATGCACGCCTCGATACCGTATTTCTATGTTATATGCCTTCATGTTTAATGTTCATGGCTCGTGCACTAGGGCACTCGCTTCAATAGTCTTTCAATGTGCTAGCCTTCTAACTCGTGCGCGAAGGCACGAACGACTCATGCGCTGAGGTACTTTTCGATACAGTTATTCCATGTTCTTACGGCTTGTGCACCCGGGGGCTCGCCTTTGCGATATTCAATGTTCAATAACGACTCGTACATTTGATATGTGTTTCATTTCAATTATTCTATCTAGTGTTCGACACGCACTATGTTCATCTCTCGATCGAGCCATGCCCGTGGTCTCGATATATTAACTTAGCATACAACGATGAATTTTACTTAGGCATGAAGGAGTAGGAAAGAAGAGTCAAAGTCCTTCCACCTTAAGCCGATACGCCTTGTCGTTTCGTCGAGCCGATGCGGCTCGATTTCATAACTTTTTTGCACGGCCAACTCTTCTGACTTAGCCATTCGAGCACTTCGTGCTTCGTTGAATTATCCGACCGATTTGGCTTACCGTACCTATGCCTCAGTCCATTGTGAGACGGTGATTTGGTTTTGTGGACACCATTGCAAATAAGGCAAAAGGTCGACCTTTTATATTTCAGCGTAAATGTATAGCCTGCACACGAAACCAACTAAAATTAAAATTCATTTGAATTGGACGTGCGTTGCATCGATTCGATTTCTTAGAATCTTCGAACCGACTCAATGCTTTCCCTCGGGCCAACTTAACCCTTGCATCGAACTTACTCGATGCATTCCTTGGGTCAATGTAACTCTTTGCATCGATATATATTTTGGGTCAACACAACTCTTTGAGTCAACGACTCATCGTAATGCACCGTGAGCAGTGGATCATTACAGTGTCGTCCAAGGTAGTTTCGACAATCTTAGCAGTAATATTGTTCCCATTATGTGGGATTAAAAAGTACCTCTCACATGGACTATTATTTATTCAAATGACAGGAATATGATGCCTAAGGGAATATATTATTCCCATGGATTTTTAAAGCGTATGAGAAATGCAGTAATACTGATGGGAGTAACATACTCACATTTGTATTATCGCATACCAAATGTCCCCTAAGTATTATATATTTTTCTTATGAAATTTTCTAAACTGGACTAGTTCTGATTCGTGTGTTGTCCCATAGTAAGTTTTTTGCTGTCATAGTAAAAGTTTTTCAAAACTGGCCGACAAGTTTCGAGTAAGTTTTGTAGTGCCATGTCAAAAATATAAGACAATTTCTAAAGGCGCTCCAATTTTTACTCCATGACAGCCCATTACTTCATGGCAACCCAACTTGGTACAATTTTTACTCACGACAACCCATATTTTACTTTTGCCCACCCCAAACCTTCTTCCAACCTATTCATTCTAAATTTTCACTCTCCTTCTTCAAGTTTTCATCATATTTCCAAACCCTAATTCGTTTCTCCCAACCTTTTATTCCTTGGTAATGCCTAAAATAGTTAGATTAAAATGTTTATAATTGATTTAGGGTTCATATTTATTTGTTCTGAACCCCATAAATCTAATTAAAGGATTATAAAAATTCGATTTTGCCTACAGCCGGACTTGAACATGACATGATTGTAGGTAAATTCTACATTCTTGTAGTATAAGTAGGGATGTAGAATTTTTCTGCAGTCCTGTAGTATATGTAGGACTATAGAAAAATTCTATAGTCTTGCTTATACTACTGGACAGAGAGTATACTTTAGGACCGTCAACAAAGTTGACGGTTCTAGCATAATGTAGGACTGTCATTATGTTGATAGTCCTATATTATGTTAGAACTGTCAAATTTGTTTACAATCGTAAATGATTGAGGGTCAGAGTATATACTGACAGGGAGTATAGTTTAGGACTTTCAATAAAGTTGACAGTCCTACATTATGTTAGGACTTTCAACAAAGTTGACAGTCCTACATTATGTTAGAACTTTCAAATTTGTTGACAGTCATAACATAAACTTTTGACTTTCATTATGTTAGGACTTTCAAATTTGTTGACAGTCCTAACATAATGTTAGGACTTTCAAATTTGTTGACAGTCCTAACATAAAGTTTGGATTGCCTTCAAGTAAAAATATTGAGTGACAAACTTTGTAAATAAATCGGAAATTTTCACTCAAAGCATAAATATTTATTAAAATTTCAGTCAAAGCATAAATTTTAAAATAATTTCAAAAAAGCACAAAAATGCCCTTGCGAAGGGCATTTTTTTTCCAATTAGGTTATATAACGGCCGTTAACATCTTACCGGAGAAAAAACAAGTAAAAAAATAATAATAAAAAAGGAAAATGCCCTTTGGAAAGGCATTTTATTTGAGGAAAATGCCCTTCCTAAGGGCATTTTTTTTGCCCTTTTAGTTTGTTGCTCAACGGTCTATTACTTTATTTATTGATTTGAAGTATGAAGGACTTAGTGTTAGGTGGCTCCATACATAGTGCCCCCCAGAGCTTAACTTTGATATAGAAGACTGTATCAAAGTTTTGATACAACCTCTGTATGACAGGTGGGCCCCATATATATATTTGCTTACATGGTTTACCAAGAAATAGGGGGGCCCACCTGTCATACAGAAGGCTGTATCAAATTTTGATACAGCCTTCTGTATCAAAGTTTTTTCCGTGACCACCATACATAACTTTGGGATATGATATTGATCCTTTATTAAATAAAGATGGAAAGGGCATGACATAACATGACTTCTCAAACCCAACAATTTAATGATCCTACAAAGCTATACCTACCTATAGGTAGTATGTAGTAGGGGAGTAGTATGTAATAGGGATATGTGCCAGCATGAAGGAAACCAACAAAATCTTGTTTTCTTTTTTCCTTTGCTCAGTAATGAACCAAAAAAATAATATTTAAAAAGGAAAACGCCCTTCCTAAAAGCGTTTTCCTAAAAAAAACGTCCTTCCAACGATCGTTTTCCTTTTTTATTATTATTTTTTCACTCGTTTTTTCTTCGGTAAGATGTTAACGGCCGTTACATAAACTAATTGAAAAAAGAAGACCCTTGGAAGTCCATTTAAGTCAACTACACTCTCTTGGTTTAATCTTGACTTGGTAATTTTGGTTTGGTTCAACATGTTTGCTTGATTGGTTTGAGATGGTTTGGGCTTAATATATAAGTCAACTACACTCTCTCTCCACCATAACTTTCATTTACGTCTTCATCTTCTTCATTTACTCCTTCCACCTACACCCAAGCCCTAGGCAAGTGCAACTTGCTTCATGATGGATCTCCTATTTTATTTTTCCATTCTCTTCTCCACTTGATTCTAAGCCTCTTTAGAGTTGCCAATTTCGGTTTTGATGGATAAATTTTTGTAGATCTAAGTTTTGATCTTTTCTTGTTTTTCTTAGTTTTGATCTATTAAAGCTTAGTATTTTCTAAAACCAGTTATCCCAGGCTGTAGGAAATCTCGTTTTATGTAGTTTAGACCCTTGGAAGTCCCAATTCGGACTTGTTTTGAGCAAGTTATGGCATTTTGAAGTTTTCGGATTCTATGGGTTCTTCTTTGCTGTTTTGGGGAAGAAGAATAGTGCCAGGCGCAACCTGTCCCGCGTGCGCTTCTTAGCGCGGCGCAACCTGTCCCGCGCACTCTTCTTAGCGTGGCGCAACCTGATCCAGCGCGCACTTCTTAGCGCGGCGCACCCCTGACCCAGCGTGCGCTTCTTGGCGCGGCGCAACCTGAGTCAGGCGCAACGTCAGCCTGGCGTACCCCAGTAGGCACAACTCGACCTTGCACAGCTCAGTCTGGCGCAATCTAGCCCAGTGCCCCCTTGGGCCATGGCGTAACCTGACCGGGCGCACCCCAGTCCGGCGCAACCTAGTCTTGCGCAGCCTAGTGCCTAGCGCAACCTGACTTGGCCCGACTTGTTCTGGCGCAACCCAGCCTGTCTTGACCCGACTTGCCTTGGCGCAACTTGACCTGACCTGGCGCACCCCCGTGCTTAGGCGCAACCTAATGTTTGGGCGCAACCTGTAGCCTTGGCACCTCATAGTGCCTGGCGCAGCCTATTACCCTGGCGCAACTTGGCTAATGCCACTTGTTGGCCATGGTACCCCTTGCCCCTTGCACGATTTGTCACTTAATTATTGGTTTTATGTTAATTGCTTATCCTTTGTACTTGACCTATTTGTGACGACCCGATTCAATAACTTGTTGAGCATAGCATGACTTGCCAGTATTGATGTTGACATGAACATGACATAAAAATCTGGGTAGTAGCCCGTCGAGGCGCACTCTTGACAAGCACTCTTGACATGATAAGTAACTTGATATGACATGTATAATTTTGATAGTGACCCGTCGAGACGCACTCCTGATGTCACGACCCGCACCCGCTTTTTCGGATACGAGACTTGTCCAAGCCAGCCTACGCCGCAGAGTCGGCGGTAGAACGTTGTCAAGCCCGCAAGAAATAAATGCTCAAAATAAACTTTATTGCTCATTCACATTTCTAAATTTATTACAATATTTACAATATTTATAATTAAGGAAAATACAAGTTCTCATAATTAATGAAAATGATACAACTGCTATCTATTTCTAGGTTGACCTCAGCATACCCAAGCCTTCCCAATGCTAAGAGTGGTCGCGACTAAACCTAAAAAATGTTGGTTTCCAGTCAGGAATGGAACAAGTACACAAACCGACGGCAATACGAGAACACAATAAAATTAACAAGACATGAAAATAACATATGAGAGATGAAAACTAGAAAGTAACTGATGACGTGACAGGTGGTGAAGAAGACAAGAAAAAACAAATAAAATACAACTATCTATGTGATATGAAATATCTGTTTCGACATGTGAACGGCTAGGGGATAAATCCGGCACCCTGCACGTGTCGTGTGCAGCTGCTATTATTCACGAATAGACATCATGGGGATAGTTCTGGGTAGTCCACATGTCTACTAAGATATTTTTTCTTCCGACAACTCCGTGTGACGAGCGTGTCAACAAGCAGCAAGACATATGTATAAACATGAAATATATAGACTACTATGAATCGAAAAGCTATCAGAAAGTGTACTTGCCTGTGGTCCTTAGCTGGTGAAACCAGTAATGCCGTTGCGTTCATAATAGTCTAGTTAGCCTAGGGTCGATATGCAGGAGTTCGGGTCGCAACGAAAATAAGAATATGATTAGTCATGATCAAGAATTTATGATTAGAAGAATTTACGTCAATATAGTTATTTATAACTATTTAGGAAATACTTATAATATTTAGAACTATATTTTTATTAGCCATAAATACTTGAAAATTCTAGAAAATTATTTTAGGCTCAAACTCCCATTTTTTTCAAATAATTTATAGGCCAAAATAGCTACTTTTTTAAAATATTATAAGATAATACAATAATTTATTTAGAACTTCAAGGGTCAGTTGAAAATAAGTGTAGGGCCTAAGGCATAATCCCAAAACTTTGTCACCATTATAATTTTTAGAAAAATATTTAACATATATACTTCTAATAGCAAATATCATTAATGATATTAAGTTTATAGTTAATAAAACTATTAATAAATAACAAAAACAACAACAATAATAATAATAATAATAACAATTCACATAAATATAGTATTATTCTGAAAGTAACATTAAGAAATACCTACTATTGTAATATCAATGATTTATAATCGAAAGAAATTTATGTAAATAATACATATAACTATTTTCAAAAATATTTATAATATTTAAAAGCTAAAGTTTATTTGTCAAAATATTTTGGAAAATATTAGAAAAACCAATTTAAACAAAAGCCTCAAATTATCAAAATATGATTTATTTAGAACAAAAACTTATATTTTAAACAAATAGAAAATTTATTATAGTCATATTTATAGGGTTTGTAAATCCTATTTTGAAAGTGAATGTAAGCCCCCAGCCTAATATTATATTTATGTTACAAAATAATTTTTAGAGGATATTTAATATATATACATATATATTTAATAAAACTATAAATAATAACAAAATAATAATTATAATTATAATACTAATAATATAACAATGCTATTAACTGTTGACAACATATGTACGTATAAAAACCTAAATAGATTTACTAAATAAACTAATCTTTCATCGATTTGAGGTAAAAATAAAGAATAGATTAATGCAATTAATCCCTTCACTGTCCCCAAGCGTTCAGCAGAGGTCCCCAAGCATTTATCAGCTGTGAAAGAGAGTGGGGAGAGAGAAATCGTGAGAGAGGGAAAAAGTGAAGGAGAGGGGGAGAGAGTTACCATGGTGGTCGCCGACCATAGTGCTGCTCCGGCGCCGGAGGAGTTCCGCAGAGGCGTTCGCCTGATCTCAGGCGACGGCGGATGTTGCTTCGGCGAGACGGCCCCGGCGCTCGAGCGGCAGTCCGGAGGCTCCAGCAGCTACGGCTGTGCTGGCTCACCGGCGGAAGGCGCTCACGTGCGGAGGTGGTGTGGAGGCTCGGCGCTCGAGGAAGGCGATGACGCTCGGCGGAAGGAATTGGATGGCGGCGGTGCTGGATCCATTCATCGGCGGCTCGCCTAGGGCTCGTCGTCGACGACGGTGGAGTCTTATGGCCATGGCGCGGAACCACGGCCGGGCTCGACGCGAAGGAAAAGGCCGGACGGAGCACCAGGCGGAGGTGGATCTGGGACACGACGGAGCCAGGCCGGCCGGGCGCACACACGCGGTGGGCGACGAGGCCGAGCTCGGAGAGGTCCGCGGTCACAACAGGTGGGGGTCGGCTGCTAGGTCAGTGGGTTCCTCCCCCTCTATTGTGATTTAGGTGGTGATGGGATGGATTTGGTGGTGGTTGTGTTGGTGGCGCCGAGGGCGATTGGCTAGGATAGAGTTTACTGTATTCTGTATGTTTACCGGTGTGTTGGACACTGGATATTTGTATACTGTGATGTATAAATGGAAAGGCATGAATGTGGTGGACACGGACATGGACACGACGACACGATGGTGATGGTGGTTTTGGTGAATGGTGAATGGTGCTGAGATCGGCCGATGGGCAAACACTGGTTGTACGGCAATGGTGGTGGATACATAGGGATGGTTCTTGGTCGAGCGGCTTGGTGGTTTCTGGTGACGGAAGGGTAGTTGGTTCTCATATATGTTCCGTATAGATGGGGCATAGAGATAGGAGTTGGAATTTAAATCGTTTTAGTATTATCCCTTTGAAAGTCCGAGCTCTCTAGCCTAGTGGTATTAGAGCGGACATCCGGAGGGGCCGGCAAGGTTCGAGCCCCCAATTGTGTGTGTGCGTGTGATTTCAAAAAAAAAGTTAGCTGTGAGTTTGGTTGATATAGATAAGTCCGCATATTTCATGTGTATAGATCCATGAACAGATAGCTAGTCAATTTAGGCCGATTGCTATGTATATTGGATTTAGTCATATATAGATAGGTGGTTGGCTTGGAAAGAGGAATCCTAGAAATGACTTATATGGGCAAGTAAGTTTGCTCTCTAATATAAAAATCCAAAAGGATAGATAGAAAATGATTATCGAAAGAAATCTATTGAAAGAGATCTTTTTAGAATTTCCATGGATAACTTAACCGTCCCATTTTAAACAAAACATATAATTTAAAAAGTACCTTAATCTAATCTAAATAGACTTTTGATGACAAAATAAGTGGTACTTAATCCGTATCAACAATTTAAATCAAATAATAACCTTTAAGCCGAAATCGATCTAGTCACAAAATATTAATAATTGCAATAATAATGATTAAAATGATATTTTCTATAATCACTAATTTAACCATATAGATTTAAATCAATTATCATAATAATTTCAAAGTAATATTACTTTCGATCAAAATAATTTTGAAACATATTCAATAAAATATTCCTCATAATAATTTAAATATAACGACACCATCACACTGATTTAAATCACATATGAATTCCAATCCTTAATTAAATAATTGATTAACCCAATAATTTTGAATAATATTAGCGTAGGTATACTTTGATAAAATCAAAACTTAATTTAAATTACTTTCGCAAAATCTTTTTATCGATAAAACTAAATATTATTTTCAAATCACTTTTGAAGCGTTTGAAAGCCTAAATTAATAACCAACATATTTCCAATAATATAATTTAATGAAATATTTAAATAATTTAATACTCTCAAAATATTAAGTTAAAAAAAACTAGTTTTGATCAAATAACATTTGCAAAGTCTCGACGAAAGATTTAGACACTGTAAACAAAATAAAAACAAAATTTTGAAAATTCGGTAGGGAGAGTTACACCTGACAAGCAATCTTGACAAGGAACAAATAACATGACATGACATGATAATCTTGAACGCTGTTGCGACAGCTACCCTGACTTGCTAAGTAACTCTTGTCTTGACACCGTGGTTGATTTTCTTGATTGTGCCTGTATAAGCTACCTGTCTCGTCTTGCATCATATTTATGACATGAATTTCTGGTTACCACGGTCAGGAATTCATAATGAATCTGACTAAGTTAATGACTAGATTGATCAATTAGTTCATATAGAGAGATGTTTCCAGTTACAGGCGATCCCGTTATCCCGGCTACACCTGAGGGACTTGTAGCCTACCGTCGAGTAGGGCACATTTCCAGCCTACCGTCATGTGGGACACTTCATGAAACAAGTTCTATGCACATTGTCATGTGTTGCACTCCAAGCCACCTAATAATTTTTGATAACTCTTAAATGAACCTTGCCTGGATAACCTGGATTGCTGCAGGGCTTGTGACTGCAGAAACATCTCATTGTATCTTGCTAGTAATTAGGCTTGTGATAACCCTAGTTAGTTAAAGTATCAAGCCGTACTCTTTGCTTGGCCGTGAATGATGGATGTAGTCCAGTCTAGTCTTGTCTAATCGATGCCAGTCTATGATTACTTTAGCACATGCTTTACTCTTATTGATAATTGGTTGGAGACTAAGCTCTGTTCAGGTGAAGGGTTATAACCCCGGTCCTTGTTTGGTTTACGGGTTATAACTTGGCTACCGGAATAGTCTCTTAGTTGTCTTATCGTTTATCACCTTGTTTTCTCTAACTCATGTCTTTTATACCATTTATGTTTCCATGTGCTAATATGCTGGTTTTAGTTCTTAAGTGAAGCCTCCCTTGTGGCACTTGATCTTCTGGGGTCTGACCCAGCTGGTTTTGTATGGCCAGATTTCGGAGTATGACTCGAGGATCCTCCAGCCTTCCAGCCAGATGGAGACCACTAGGTGCAACCCTAGCAACGAGTGGGTTCTTATTCTGCTCTCCCACTCTCTTGTAAAAATATTCTTTTGAGGCGTTTAGCCGCCGAGCAAGTGTTAGCTCATTCGCAACTTTACTTACTGTCTGCCTACGGGCTGTAACATGATTGACAAATCCTAGGGTTGATTATGTATGACTGAAACTCTTGCTAGTCTTTACATTTTGTATAACTAGTTTTATGATCATCTGAATATGATGTTTGGAAAGCCTTACTTTGTATGTTTGATAATCTAACATCTTGTAACATTTACTTACTTGCTTGAGATTGAGACACTAGGCTTGTTCATGACCATAAGAGACTGTTGGCTTGTAGATAAACCCTCATACATCTAGACAACCGTGACCGTATATCGAGGTAGATTATACCTCAATATACGTAGCTGGCTGTGTCTGTCCCCCGCTCTCCAGTATTCTGGTTCTGGGGTATGACACGGTTTAAGTGGTGGCCCGTGCAGGTCTTGTGAATCAAGATATGTGAGGGTTTCACTGAATACGTGTCTCAATCAGTACTTGTCCTTGATCTCTACTCGTATCTTTTAATCTTTCTAAAATCTTGACTGATCACATGTTTATATCCTCGATCTATCATGGTCCTTCCTTATTGTTCTCCATGTCATTTCTTCAGCGGCATTGTTCCTGGTCCTACCGACCTGCAAGGCAGAGCACCTCCAGTGGACCAGCAGCAACCTGGAGACCAAGCCCAGCACTCTGGAGTGGCCTCTCGAGTCATGTATTCCGGGGATCCAAAGCCCCCAGTTCAACCAGTCCAGCCTGCAGAGCCTGATAATGGAACCCTGGTGGGTCTCATCAGGGAATTGCTTGCATCTCAAGATCGTCGGGGCGATGCCCTGCACCAGACAGTACAAGATGCCATGGGCAGAGTTGGTTACCAAGAGAACAACGCGGTCAACAGCTTCAAGCGTCTGAACCCACCTTTCTTTGACGGAACTGAAGATGCTATTGCTGCTGATGTATGGCTTCAGGACACAGAGGTTATTCTAGAAGCAGCTAGGATTCCTCAGGGTGAGAAGGTGGCCGTCGTGCGCCTGCAGTTATTGGACTTAGCCCACAGCTGGTAGGTGATGCAAGCAGTTGGATTGGCGACGCTTGTCTTATGGGCGGTATTCAGCGACAAGTTCCAGACGAAGTACTTTGATGCAGTAGCTCGGTATGATCTGCAGACCAGATTCAGCAATCTCAAGCAGATAGAAAGGACGGTCGATGGATATGCGGTCGAGTTTTCTAGGCTTAGTCGATTTGCTCCTACCTTGGTGGCGAACGAATTGGACCGAGCGCAGCGATTCCAGCAGGGACTCCACCTGAAGATCATTCTAGCAGTGGAGCAGTTTGAGCATCAGACGTTTGATGCTGTCTTGCGAGCAGCGAAGAGGCATGAGTATACCTCCCAGCGGATAATAGATCGAACTGGAGGATGTAAGAGGTCTTATGGACAGTTGTCCCAGTCATCAACATGTCACGACCCGTACCTGCTTTTTGGATGCGAGCTCGTGAGCAAGCCAGCTACGTATCGAGCGGACTCCAGCCTATCTCGAATATGTAAACGTTGTCTGGACTATGGTATCACATGCCTAATCATGGCAAGGCAAATCTATATCTCAATCCACAATAAGAATATGAAACAAGAATAAACACTATGGGTCGTGGTCTACAGCCCACTAGTATACATGTCCGATTAGACTCCACGAATTAACATGAGTCTATCAAGTAAGCCAACAAGCAGAGTATATCATGATAAGGAATAAAAGCATGAATGGATAATAAGTGTAATATCAATATACCTGGATCCTGCAAGTGTATCACAAATATCTACTGTCCTGCTCTGCTAACTAACTCCATGCAGTGGCTAAACCTGAAGAGATCATCAGGTCCTCAGGGGACATAGTAAAATACATTAAAAAAACATGCCTATCTAACAGTTCTGTCATGCATAAGACTATAAACAGGCTATAAATAGGAAACGAGACAGAAACTAACAGGTGGCTACTGACAGGTGACTATGACCACGGATACGGAAACAATTATGCATAAATGAACTGTAGAAAGAACAAGTAAACAAGAGATCAATGGAATACCAAACCCTCGCCCCGAGTGTGGACTCGCGGGTTTGAACTAATTACTAACCCTCGTCCCGAATGTGGACTCGCAGGTGCAAACGGTCAACCCTCGCCCCAATTGTGGACTCGCAGGTTGTGGAAACGATACAGGAATAACAGTTCAATTACACATACTTGTAGACATGACTCAGTCAAGATACAGGTGACGACACGGTACAGCTCAGTCATGACGCAGGTAAGGACAACTCTAGTATGGACTATAATGTGAACAAGCCTAGTATAACTATACTATCAAGTCATGAAATACTGATATACAAGCAAGACAATAAACTGGTAAACATGGTATGAAGAAAACATATAAATCCATATCAACTAGAGTAACTAAGTGGTAACATAATAAAAAGCAGAAGAACTATAAGCATGAAAATGAATTGTAGAGGGAGGCAAGGTATCTTGCCTGATTCTTGTTTGCCATTAAAATTGTTTTGATTGAAATCTTAATACAAACAGAACAGTGATACAATATAGGACTTAGATGTAGTCCTAGGAGTACACTTTTGTTTAAGCTGGGTCCTTAGTGCCAATGGAGCGAGTGGTAATGCGTTGACTCCGTTGACCGGCTGACGACGGTTATCGGTTCTCTGAAGGTGTGGATTGCTCTGGGTGCTGGAGCTTGCTGAGAGGAGGAAGACGTTGAGTGTCTAGAACTGCCTCTCGGTGATTCTCTCTGTGTTGTGAGTCTTCTGTTCTGAGTCTCTGTGTGTGTGTGTGTGAAGGAGATGACCCTTCTATTTATAGTTTTGCAGGCTGGCTGCTAATGCGCGCATGTAGGATGCGCCGGTGTGGGAACGCCACGTGGAGGTTGCTGATGGAGGCGCATGGATGCTGCGCCCTGATCGAGGGGGAGAACTCTTCATACTGCTGTTGTGAGCCGGCACGTAGCAGAGAGAAGATCTTTTCGTTGCTGAAATCTTGGACGAGTTGAGTCAAAAGACACGTGTCATCGACTCATGGTTCGAAGATCTCGGATTTGGTGGAGAGGAGTGATCTGGTGGGCTGCGCCTTGGATTGGGCGCAGGAGGAGGCTGCGGCTCATAACCTTTAGGAGTTACAAACCATTTGGGGCGCATGGCTTTTGAGGCGCATGCAGGCGACTTTCCTTCTGTCTTTCGGGATCAGAGAGCAGTCTAAGGCGCATGGCTTTTGAGGCGCATGCTGATTTGGACGCATGGCCGTAGAGGCGCATGCTGATGGTGGAGTGGCCACGTGGCAGTAGCCGTCGGAACAAGGTCATGATGATGCTGACGTTGCCGACGCTTCGTTTTCTGAAAAGCTGTCAACTGTTCAGACTTTGGGAGGCGTGCTGCCAACTCTGTCAGTTCAGCATTTAATGTTGGTGATGTTCGATGGACAGCTGAGTGGGCGCGTCGGTTGGCGTTCCACTCGGTATGGAGATGTGTGAGGGCGCACCCTCTGTAATGCGCCGAGTACTGTAGGGCGCGTCTGTGTGATGCGCCTGACGCCGAAGGGCGCATCCGTGTGATGCGCTGTCTGGCTGGCGCATCGGACATGTCTTTTAATGATGCGGCTGTCTCGCTCTTCGAGTGCTATAAATAGCCGTTTGGCTGAATTCGAGGCGTCCGGTTCATCCATTTAATGTAAATTCATTGCACGGAATTCGGAGGGCCATCCACTTGGCGCGTGGGTTTGATCTGCCCGGCCTATAAATAGTGGCATGGAGAGAAGATTTGCTTCTCATTCCCTCACGTACTTCCAATATGAATTTGAACATACGGGTGCATTCTGCTGACGAAGTGCTCCCGAGGGTGAAGATGAGACGCTGTGTTATCTTTGATGCACTTGAAGGTGACTGTTACATCCAAAAGACGGAGTCGAGGGCTTCTGAGGCAGGCGGAAGGTGCCTGTTGCATCCAAAGATAAGGATGCTCGAGCCTCGTCTTCGTTATTCCGGAAGAGCCGTAGATCGGAATGGCGGTGCAAGGCTCTCTCTTCCTGCAAAGTGGGGTTTCCCCACTTTGATCGTGTCGAAAGCTGCTCCTTTAGCCATGGTTTCGATCACGGTCTTCCTTCGGCTTTGGAGGATCTTTCGAAGCCTCCCCTGGCCACAGCATTTGCGGTGCTCTTCTCTTCCTTGGTTCCAGCCAGAGGGTTAAATGCTTTGTGTCGAAGCATTTATCGGGCGAGCCTGGTTGGAAGAGCGGCACATAACTGGGCTCTGCTCGGCCAGGTGAGCCTGGCTGGAAGAATTTGGCTGAAGGGATGCACATAACTGAGGTGCTGAAGAGATGATGGGATGCGCCTGGATGGAGGCGCATGATATCTGCTGCGCCTTATTGGTGGCGCATAGTGATGCTGCGCCTATCTGGTGGTGCATGGTGGTTGCTGCGCTTATCTGAAGGCGCATGATGGCCGCTGGCTGTAGACTTAGGCTCTTTCCTTTGTAGGAATTCTCCTTTGTACAGCCTTTTCTAGACATGTAATAGACTTTTATATATAAATAAAAAGTCCTTCTTCAAATGTCTATAGTTATTGACTTTGCTGTGAATTTCTTCATCTGAGTTCTGGCGCATGTAGTGTCTGGCGCATGGGCTTTCTGGTTGTGAAATTCCATGCTTCTACAAGACCCCCTTCAAAGTTTTCAAAACTTTTGAGTAAGTTTTGGAATACTTTGAATAAGAAGCATGGAGGTCAGGGCGCATGATTTCTGGGCGCATGCCTGTTCGGGCGCATGCTCTTCTCAGTTAATGATGATGGTGCCTCGGTAACCGAAAAGATTAATGATGATCTTTTGGTTTTATTTGCTGTTATCCTTGCACAGAACCCGAGGCGACGGCTGAGATCACACGTCATCTGTTCACGCGTGCGACCATGCCCTATAAATAGGTAAGAGTTGGAGAGAGAAAGAGTTTTTCTTCTCTGTGCCTCTGCTTCTTTAGAGTTTCTTCTTCAAAACCCTAACTTCTCCTTCTTCGAGAGAATGGCTCCCAAGACTCCTCGCGGCGCTGCCGGCAAGGGGAAGGAGAAAGCGAAAGAGTCCGCGGATGTTGCGGCGACGGTCGTTCCCCGTCGGCCTGTCGAAGTTCGGCCGGAGGTGGTTGGTAAGTCTCATTGTCCCGCCAACGCACATAGGCCTTGAGTCTTTAATGATGTGCCGTGGTCTTTGTCCGCCAACGCGCATGGGTTTAAACCTTGGATGCGTCGAGGCTATTCCGCTGACGCGCATGGGTTCAAAACCCTGAAGATGCGCCAAGGCTATACTGCTGACGCGCATGGGTTCAAACCCTGATGATGCGCCGCAGTTTTCTCCTTTAGACACATTTGTGTGTTCTCTTCTGACTTTTTCTGATCTTTTACTAGTGTCGATGGCAATCCCGCTTTTGAGTGAAGTTTTCTCGGAGGCTGCCTTCAACCAAATGGGAGTAGAGCATAACGAGGGGGTGATGAACCCTGCTCAAGATGTTCTTATGCTGGATCAGCCTCCTGAGAGAATGACCCTAATCCGTGAACAGCCGTATTGGTTCCTCAAACGGATGATGGAGCGTGGAGTCATTAAACCCTCCACATCTGATAAAGTGACCTTTCTGAAGCCTGAGTTCCTGTTTGGAGACCGTCTCACTTCTACTGACTCGTCAGTACTGAAGGTCAAGGAGGACTGGTTCTTTACTGCGAATGGAGTGCATATGACTGTTAAGCAACTTGAACGTCAGTGGCCTTTGACGTCCTTCTGTCGCCTCGTTTCCCAGAGGAGAATGTCTTGGGAGCTTACCCCTTCTCAGGGG